>CM055066.1:43014170-43161611 GCA_029204045.2 Tillandsia leiboldiana
AGTGATATATGAAATGACGGCTATTCGATTCTTTTGTGAGATGAACATCCTAGAAAAAGAGTCATAGGGTCTATTTATAGGTTAGAAACCCTAAGGAAGGAGATAAGAATCAAAAAACCTAACATTTTGGAAATTTACGGACGGCGATCCGGATCGGACTAGCCTGTGATCCGGATCGTCGTAAAGAGTCAGGCAATTCCAGAAAAACGAAGGTTCGGGATCCGGATCGAAGTGCTTGATCAGGATCGTGAATTAAGTGTACCAAACATCAACTGTTGGGATCCCGGATGCGAAGCATGATCCGGATCGTTCAAGGAAGATGGTAACTCACTGTTCGGGATACGGATCAAGAGACCTACGATCCGGATTGAACGGGTGTATGAACGAAACCACCTTCGCGGATCCGGATCGAACAACCTGATCCGGATCTGAACATGTCCCAAGGCAAGTTTTGATTTTATGAATGAAGATTCTTCTCAGTGTTTCTACACTAAAAGAAGTATTCGGATCACACAAAATCTTTAGTTAAACATACCTGATCCTTTGAATTCTTCTTCTTGAGATGAGTTAAATGATCCAACTTTCTTCACCTTCAATCTTCAGGACTTGAGATTCACGAAACTACGCCAACTCAACTTCCGTAAACAATCCTCCCCTTTGGCGTTTCGTGACAAAGCAAGATCCACTAAAGAAAATTCAAAAAGATATTTTGTTGCTATCACCATACAACAAAAATTACAATGGAGATCCAAAAATTTAAAAAACATGAAGAAAACTCCTAAAACAGACTCTAGACTTAGACATCAGCCTTACTCTCTGCACAAAGAAATCATTCTTGACAAAAGAGAGATCGTAGATACTCAAGAATATTTAGCATACAAAAACCTAGTACAGAGATAGAGTTTATCTGATCATCATGACCATTTGAGAATTCAGATATGTAAGAGAATCATAGTCAAAAACCAAAATATCTTCTATGCAATTAAAACCAAATGTCACAAAATGTTAGTCCAACATCAACTTGTTAGTTATATTACATGCCCAAATAGTTAGTCGAATAGTTAGTCGAGACATGCAAACAATCACAAGATGAAAACCAAAGTTGAAGTGAGATCATACTTACCTTGATATCTTCATCATTCATTGCATCATTGTTCAAATCATTGCTTCTAAACTTCTCCACTTTTTGTCACAAATTAAAGCCCAAAATACACTAGTGGAGAGAATGGTTAACAGTTTACCTTTAGTTCGAGAACTAAAACTCAAATTAAAACTATATAAAAACCTGCACAACAGAAGGATTTAAGCATACTGCATAATAACAGAAATTAGAGGAAGGGGGGGGGGTATACGGATGATTCAGAACTGAAGGACGGATACAGGTCTGAGGATTTGGATTGGAAAATATTCTTTAATCGCTTGTTCATTGATGATTGATTCTTATTTACCTTCTTTATTTCTTCATTCCTCAATTAGTTCATTTGATATACGTTCTGGCTCGTGGAGAGCCTTTGCTGTTCTTTATAGATTGAGGTAACAGATGCATCATCATCAGAAGTTGATTGTCGGTGCTTGTTGTGCCGGAGGTGCTGGTTTGAACTGGCAGGAGCTGGACTGGAGCTGGTGCCCAGCAGAGGTTGTTGTTCTTGCTTTGTTGTTCTCGTTGCCGGTGAAGAGGTATGAAAGGTCATCTGGCTTCGTCGAAAGAGACTTTACAATTGTTGTGTCATTGATCGTTCCTAAACTGTGCAGATAGGAACTCGCATTGTGTCAGCTTTAATTTGCCGAAGAATGCGCATGATGATCATTGGAATAAGGTAGTCTCTCTGACGGATGAGCTTGCTCCACATATCGTGCCATCCTTGACAGATGACGATAGGGAAAGTTTAAGTTAGCTACCATTGTGCTGCGGGGGTTTCCAAGTAGATAAAGGAATATCATTCTTCCCACCGAAGAACCTTTGTGTTCATGTTTGGAATAATATTGTAACAAACAATAAGATTAAGATGCGGTACTCTGGTCGTAGTTCTTTCGAAGAAAACGGAGTTTCCTGTCGACCGAGTATTTGCGAACACAGATTCCATCAACTACACTCTCCAGGAGAAGGTGTTGAAGGCTTGATTCTTCAGGTAATGAGTGCCATCGGCTCGGGCGTCCATCCCTAGTACTTCACCAATTAGCTGAGCGTTACTTTGATTCTGACATTCTTGACTAATGTTTGAAAATCCCGACGCCCGCTTTCCTGATCAACATAGATAGCAGGCATTCTGATAAAACATCCTCACTGAGTGAAGACAATACCCAGTGGTCTCGGGAAATCGCAAATGGAAGCAAGACCTCTCTGGTCAAACAAAGTCCCAAACGTATGAGAACGCTGGCTTTAAGGCTTTTACATCAACATGCCTTTCTCCAATGCATTCTCTGTTTTCAAAATCCTTTATTCTAGCCGAGCTGACAAAGTCTTGAGAGGTCAGGATGCTGCTTGGCCACAGCTGGTTGCTCAATGGAGATTCCTCTGTGCACTCTCCTCTTTGCGAGCAACTTTTTCTCTTCTTTTGTTTCCCAGAAGTTTCTCCCATTGGAGCTTTGCCTTTCTCAGCAGCAGTGGGGGGAGCCTTTGATGTTTCTGCAGGTGCTTTTCCCTTTGAAGCAGTCGGAACAGCGTTGCTTCAACTTGCAGTTCATCCCAATCATGATTCCGTTTCAGATTCTGTATCGGAATCATCTTTAGCTTTCTTCGCTTTCTTAGCCTTCTTAGCCTCTTGGGCTTGCGGTGTCTCTCGTATGACCATAGCGCAAGTAGAAAAACAATCCAAGTGATCACCATTGCTAATGTTTCTTGAAGAAAAGGAATCCTGTGAGACCAACTCAAGAACACATGAAAAATTGTTAATTTTCAAAGAATTGAAAAATTGTACCCAAACAATCATAATCATGTAGAGAGACTAAGAATCAAATTAGTTTTGCAAAAGGACTTTTAAAATAGATCAATGCATGATTTTCGAAAATCCTTAATTATATGCCCTAAAACCGAAATTTTAGAAATCGAAGCCTAAAAATCCGTTAATCAGGAGAATACCTAGCATATAATCAAAACTAATCTACCCAGAGTTCTTATTTCAAAAGAAATTTGATCAAAAACCATCCACAAACAAAGTTGATCCAAGAAATTCATCACGTTGAGGAGAAAAAGAGAAAAAACGGTGAAAAAACGAGATTTTGATCAATAAAACTTACTTGGAGTTGAAGAACTTGTTTGAAAGCTTCCAGGAAGGATGACAATCTAGAGAGAGAGGCTCTGGAAACTTTGGTACAAAAGATTGGAGTAAAGAAATCAAAAACCCCTTTCGTTCCTTATAAAACCTAGCCGCGATCCGGATCAGTTCATAACTGCGATCCGGATCGGCTACCCGCAGTAAGAAACTGCGTTCGGGATCCGGATCGGCAGATACAATCCGGATCGTCAGCCCGCAGAAGAATTCCTGCGTCGGGATCCGGAATCACCTAGCCCGATCCGGATCGGCCCCAACTTTTTCTTTAGAAAATTTCAAAGAATTCAAGAAAAACCAGAAAAAGATTGTCAGCACAAATGTGTATCAACTTTAAACAAAAATCAGCGTTTCAACAACAAGAATTAGATTATGCCAAATCTATCATAATATCCAAAAAATGAAACGAGAATTTACAAGAATTAAATCCCTGAAAGTTGAACACCTTCAATCACATCTAACTTGATCTTATGAGTAATGCCTTTATCAAATCATCAATTCATTAAAGAAAATGAAATACAAAGATCAATAGATGTTTGAAATCCAAATATATAGATAATGTATCTAGACAATCTGTTGAAGAGAGTGGCTCTTTGAGCATCTTTCATTAAAAACCCACCTTATACCAACCTTGAATTTGACAGAGTCAGTATTTCAACATGCATTTTACTTAATCAAAAATTTGAACAACCATGCTTGGTATACACTGTGGTAGCTGCACACAATACTCGGACGACCGAGGTGGTAGCTCTTTCCTCTATGTGGTGGTAGTTTTCACACTCCTCATTGGGATGTAACTCTTTCCACATCTTTTGAGCATTTACCTTTTCTAAGACTCCCCTCAATTGGCTATCAATTATTTAAGATATAAAGTATTCAACCAAATATTGATCTCGATTTCATACTCGACTAAGCAGTCAAATAAGATAATGACTATACCAAGAGATCATAGAGAGAGAGAAATTGACTTTGATCACTTTAGAAGATGATTAATTAACATAAATGATCATTGCAACAGTGAAATATTATGATGGCAAAAGCATAATAAATTTCTAAATGTGCGAAAAGATGCAATTAAAGTCAATTATGATCTATGCTCATTAATGTCCTATGTACAAACATAGATAATGAACAAAACAAAAACAAATACAAAACCTATCCTAAGCAAAGATTTCAAAAAGAAGATTATTTCAAGGAAAGCATCCCAATTGCTTTTCGTAACTGAATAAACGTTTTTGATCCAAAGGTTTTGTTAGAATGTCAGCTAATTGATCCTCAGTTGAAATATATGAAAGTTGAAGAGTATTTGATTCAACTAGCTCTCTAAGAAAATGATATCTAAGTTCAATATGTTTGTTCTAGAGCGCAACACAGGGTTTTTAGAAATGTTAATAGCACTAGTGTTGTCACAAAGTATTGTTACCGGAAGATGCTGAAATGCGGAAGTCGCTCAATACGCTTTTCATCCAAATGAGTTGAGTTGAGCAACTTCCAGCTGAAATGTATTCCGCTTCGGCAGTCGAGAGTGCTATGCAGTTCTGCTTTTTACTATGCCATGCAACAAGGCAATGGCCAAGATAGAAGCATGCACCACTCGTGCTTTTTCCGATCATCCACTGATCCTGCCCAATCGGCATCTGAGTATCCAACAATATCCAACTTGTTCCCATAGGATACCAAATTCCGAAATTAATTGATCCTTTGATATACCGGATGATCCTTTTCACCGCTTTCAGGTGAACCTCCTTTGGTGCTGATTGATATCTCGCGGAAATCCCAACACCAAAAGATATATCCGGGCGACTAGCCGTGAGGTAAAGTAGACTTCCAATCATACTTCGATACAATTTCTCGTCTACATTCTCACTATGTGATTCACTTCCAAGTCCCTTGTGGCTAGTTCCCATTGGAGTCGGAAAATCTTTACAATTTTCTAGATCAAACTTTTTGACCAACTCCATTGCATACTTGGATTGACTCAAGTGAATACCTTCATCATTTTGTTTAATTTGCAATCCAAGAAAATAAGTCAATTCGCCCATCATGGACATCTCAAATTCGCTTTCCATGGTCTCCGCGAATTTAGAAGCATCGTTATCTCTTGTTGCGCCAAATACTATGTCATCGACATATATTTGTGCTACAATGAAATTGTTTTGAAAATGCTTCACAAAGAGAGTCCTATCAGCTCCCCCTCGAGTATAGCCCTTCTCCAAAAGGTGCTTTGTTAACCTTTCGTACCATGCTCGCGGTGCTGTTTTAGACCGTAAAGAGCCTTTTTCAAACGAAAAACATGGTTAGGTTGTTTATGATCTACAAAACCTTTCGGTTGAGCCACATAAACTTTCTCATTTAAAAACCCATTTAGAAATGCGCTCTTAATGTCCATTTGAAATAATTTGATTTTAAAATGACAAGCAATAGCAAACAGTATACGAATGGACTCGAGTCTAGCTACAGGGGCGAATGTTTCGTCAAAGTCTATACCTTCTACTTGAGAGTAGCCTTGAGCAACTAATCGTGCCTTATTCCTGATGATAGTACCATCCTCATTCTTCTTGTTTTTGAAGATCCATTTAGTACCTATCACATTGTGTTGCTTTGGAGGCTTCGTTAATTCCCAGACTTTGTTTCGCTCAAATTGATGGAGCTTTTCCTGCATTGCTTTAATCCAGTAGTCATCCTGAAGAGCTTCATCTATGTTCTTTGGTTCGATTAAAGATACGTAGCAAGCGAATCCACAAACCAACTGCCTCCGAGTTCTGACTCCTTCTTGTGGATCTCCAATAATATTCGATTCCGGATGATCCTTGGAGATTCGTAACGTTTGTTGAAACGGAGTACTCGGAGATATATGAGATGATTCCTGCACATCAGATAAACTAGAAGAACCATTAGATGCATCATTAATATTGGAAGTATTATTATGAGAAGATGCACTAGCAGGAGAATCATCATCTAGAGAGATATCAAGGGTAGATTTTCCAGTTTCAAATTGAAAAGCTTCATCTACTTTAACATTTATAGATTCTACGATCGTCTTAGATTCAATGTTAAATACTCGATATGCTCTGCTATTCGTAGAATAACCCAGAAAGATCCCTTCATCACTTCGAGAGTCGAACTTTCCAAGATTTTCACGGTCACGTAAAATGTAACATCGACTCCCGAAGACACGAAAATATTTGATATTGGGTTTTCTACTAAACCACAGCTCATATGGTGTATTTAAAGTTCCTGGGCGCAAGTAAACTCTATTAATGACATAGACAGCGGTGTTCACAGCTTCAGCCCAAAAATGTAACGGTAAATTCCGGCTATGAACCATCACACGCGCCATCTCTTGAACAACCCTGTTCTTGCGCTCAACAACACCATTCTGCTGAGGTGTATAGGGTGCCGAGAATTCATGTTTGATTCCATTTGAAGTGCAAAAATCAATGAATTTTGAATTTATGAATTCTCCACCTCTATCACTTCTAACACGAATGATCTTTTCATTCTTTTCAATCATAATACGATGGCAAATCTCATGAAAAGAGTCAAACGTATCAGCTTTCTCTTTTAAAAATGCTACCCATGAAAACCGAGAGAAATCATCAACCAATAAAAAAATGTACCATTTACCTCCCAAGGATGGTTGACGGGTCGGCCCCATTAAGTCCATGTGCAAAAGTTCCAAGGGCCGTTTTGTACCAACGTGGTTCAAGTTCTTGTGTGCAGTCCTAGACTGTTTTCCCTTTTGGCAACCACCACACACAATGTTTTGTTTAAATAAAAGCTTTGGAACCCCCTTGACCACGTCCTTGTTTGAAATTCTAGTAAGTTCCTTAAAATTTAAGTGACCTAGCCTTTCATGCCAAAGAGTTTCATTATTCAGAGCGGCTAAGTTACAATTTTCAGAAAATTTATTAGGAACAACATAACAATTGTTTTCAGATCTAACCCCTTTTAGAAAGAAGACATGGTCCTTATCAGTTACAACACATTCAACAGATGAAAAGTTAACTGAAAAACCATTGTCGCAAAGTTGACTTATGCTTATGAGGTTAGTCTTAAGGCCATCAACAAATAAGACGTTTTTCAAAATCGGGCCATCTGGAATAGCTACCGTCCCTTTTCCAACAATTTTGGAAGATCGACCGTCTCCGAAAGCAACGTGTCCTCCGGAGATTTTCTCAAGATTTTGAAAACTATTCTTGTCACCGGTCATGTGACGGGAACACCCGCTATCCAGATACCAAGACGAACTATCATATGCATGCAAGAAAACATTGGAAACAAGACAAGGGAAAATTTCACCTTTGCGCACCCAAACCCTTTTGGAGTGCGTCGGTAATGGTCGAGAAGTTATATGCCTAGGTGAAGGCGTCTTGTTATAGCGATTGTTGTTCCTTGATGTAATCGTCTTGCGCGACGAACTACCAAATCTCTTTTCATTTGAAAAGTTTTGCTTTGATTTTCGGGGAGGAGCCGTTTTGGTAGTTGTTGCAAGAGGTCTTTGAGATGAGCGTTCGACTCCCGTCTTGCAATATCTTCTTATGTGCCCTGAAACACCACAACGAAAACATACCTTAGATCTTGACGATCCCAAAGAGGATGAAGTAGGTTTGTTGTCGTTGTTTGTCTTGAATTCCGGTGTCAGAGGAGGAGATACCGACTGAGGCACAAAAACTGTCTCACTCGAACTTGGACTGTTTCCAGTTTGAGTGTATCCGAGGCCGAACCTATTTGATTGACCAAGACCAAGAAGTCTATCCAACTTACTCCTTCCTGAAGAGAATCGCTGTAAGTCATTCTTGAGTTGGAAAATGGTCTTTGTCATTTCCAGGTTATCCTGTCGAGCCTCATTGTAGAGCTTTGAGAAGTGATTCGCGTTATCCACCAGATTTGTATGTTCCTTCTCAAGTTGCTCATTGGACTCTTGAAGGGAAGCATTTGCCTTTATCAGGTTTTCCCTTTCCACTTCAAGAGCGTTTGAGAGAGAAGTCGATCTTTTTGCTTCTTCTTCGAGATCATGCACTCTCCCTCTCAAACTCTTGTTTTGCTTAGCCACTTTCTTTGAGTCCCTCAAAAGTCTGTGGTAGGCTAGAGCAAAATCTTCACCTTCCGAATCATCCGATTCGTTGTCCGTTGCGTTCTTTTCAACAGTGGAGTTGGACAACGACTCAGATGTATTTGCCATAAAGCACATGAAGGGTGAAGATACGGACGCGTGGAATGCGGTGGAGCTCTTTTCTTCATCACTCGAAGACGACTCATTTGACGTTGAGTTGTCATCCCAAGTGACGACTTGCATCGCCTTCTTCTTTGCCGGATACTTGTTAGGACACTCCGTTGCAATGTGGCCGTAGCCTCGACATTTGAAGCATTGTAGTTGTCCTTCTGAGCTTTTCTTATCCTTTGAGAAGTTCTCTTGCTTTCTTGACTTGTATCCTGAAGTACCCTTGCCTTTGTTCGACTTTCCGAAGGATGGAGATTTGCTTGAATTACCCCTTCGAAAGTTGCGGCGAAACTTCCTTGTCAAGAGAGCGAGCTGCTTCTCAAATTCCTCCATAGAAAGGTTCTCGTCATCGTCTGAGGAGGATGTATCCGCGTCTTCTTCCTTAGTTGTTTTCAATGCATAACCTGAAGACTTAGAAGTGGATGCCTTTCCAGAAGAATTGTTAGTAGTAAATGTCATTTCATAAGTTTGTAATGAACTAACTAATTCTTCTACACGTATTTCGTCCGGGTGTTTAATAGTTTCAATGGCGGTAACCTTTGGGCGAAATCGTTCAGGAAGAGTTCTTAAGATTTTTCTTACAATCTTAAATTCTGGAATCTTCTCTCCCAGATTAGCACATGAGTTTACGATGTCTTGCAATCGTGTATAGTAGTCCGTGAAAGATTCATTTTCTGCCATTAAGATAGAGTCAAACTTGCTTGTAAGCATTTGCAGTTTCTGAATCTTCACGAGGTTAGTTCCCTCATGTGTAACCTGAAGAACATCCCAGATTTCTTTCGCAGTCTCACATGCCGAGACGCGAGAGAATTCAGTTTGAGATAAGGCATTAAAAATAGCATTAATTCCCTTGCCATTGTAAGAAGATGAATCTAACTCTTCCTTGGTCCATTTCGACCTAGGTTTTAAGGTGCGAACATCACCATTAAATTCAGTTGGATTAGACCATCCTAATTCAATAGATTGCCACACCCGTTCGTCGATGGAAATTAAAAAGGCTTTCATCCGTACTTTCCAGTACGCATAATTAGTTCCATCGAAGAATGGGGGTCGGTTGATGTTTCCACCTTCAACCATTGTTTACAACCCTATTCCCTCTCTGATACCACTTGTTGGTTATATGTAATACGGATCTAAATAGGGGAAAAAAACACCTAGAGGGGGGTGAATAGGTGTAAACGTATAAACACTCAAAAAATCGTTGCGATAAAACCCAATGCGGAAATAAAAATAATACGCAAGATTTTTACGTGGAAAACTCCATCACCGGAGTAAAAAACCACGGGACCGATAAAACGGCAGAAATCCACTAGAATTAAAACACGTACAAGGTGATTTACCGTACACACTTACGACTCAACCTTTTCCATACGCTCCTAGAGGATCTTCTCCGCTCGCTCCGCGACGCTTCACGAATCCACGATCTGCGCCCAACGCCGAATCCACGGCGTCCAACGTCGAATCCACGACGTCCGACCGAATCCACGGTCTTCACCCAATAGCACCCTTCGAATCCACGAACGTGCCTCGCTCCGAATCCACGAGAGCGGTTGAACCTTGAATCCACAAGGACACGCGAATCCACGCGCCGATTTTTGGGGTAAATCGTTGTTTTGGGTGGTGATGATCCGCCGAATACTTAGATTAAAGATAGATCGGAAATACCATCTAAGTATTCATTAGTTTGATTCAACTCGAGATGTGAGTATGAAAACCTAGAATCAAACTAATCAATATAGATGAAGAAACATAGAGTATTCTCTAATGATTTCCTTTCTTCTCTATATGTGGATCTATAGCCGTAAAAGATGATATATTAAAATGATGGCTATTTCGATTTACAGTGGATTAACCCTAGAAAAAGAGTCATAGGGTCTATTTATAGGTTAGAAACCCTAGGAAGGAGATAAGAATCAAAAACCTAACATTTCTGGAAATTTTACGGACGGCGATCCGGATCGGACTAGCTGTGATCCGGATCGTCGTAACGAGTCAGCCAGTTCCAGAAAAACGAAGGTTCGGGATCCGGATCGAAGTGCATGATCCGGATCGTTCATACAGTTTACCAAACATCAACGTTCGGGATCCGGATTGCGAAGCATGATCCGGATCGTTCAAGGAAAATGGTAAACTCACTGTTCGGGATCCGGATCAAGAGACTACGATCCGGATTGAACTGGTGTATGAACGAACCACCTTCGGGATCCGGATCGAACAACCTGATCCGGATCCTGAACATGTCCCAAGTCCAGTTTTTGATTTTTATGCAATGAAAGATTCTTCCAAGTGTTTCTACTCTACAAGAAGTATTCGGATCACACAAAATCTTTAGTTAAACATACCTGATCCTTTTGAATTCTTCTTTCTTGAGATTGAGTTAAATGATCCAACTTTCTTCACCTTCAATCTTCAAGACTTGAGACTTTCACGAAACTACGCCAACTCAAATTCCGTAACAAACTACACAAGATTTAATCGTAGAACGATTAAAGACAAGGAGGGGTTTCACCTTTGCATACCCAAACCTTTTGAGTTTTGGAGTATGTTGGCAATGGTTGAGAAGTTTTCCTTGATGAAGACGTCTTGCAAGATTGGTCTTTTTCTTTTGTCATCGTCTTGTTTGAAGTACTACCAATGTCCTTTTCTTTAGGAAAATCCTTCTTTGAATTCCATGGAGTGAACTTATTGGTAGCAGTTGCAAGATGTGGTTGATTTGATCTTTGAGCTCCAATCTTGCAATTTCTTTCAATGTGCCCTGCAAAATTACAACGAAAACATACCTTTGTGCTTGACGATTCAGAAGAGGATGAAGTAGGCTTGTTGTCGTTGGTTGTCATGATTTTCGGTGTCGGAGGAGGAGATACCGACTGAGGCACAAAGACTGTCCCAACCGAACTAAAATTGTCTTCAGTTCGATTGTATCCGAGGCCGGACTTGTTTGTTTGACCAAGACCAAGAAGTTTATCCAACTTACTCCTTCCAAAAGAAAATTGCTGTAAGTCATCCTTGAGTTGGCAAATGGTCTCTGTCATTTCCAATTTTTCCCGTCGGGCCTCGCCGTAGAGCTTCAAGAAATAGTTCGCTTTGTTCACCATATCTATATAGTTCTTCTCGAGTTGCTCATTGGACTCTTGAAGGGAAACATTTGCCTTTATCAGATTATCCCTTTCCACTTCAAGATCGGTCGAGAGAGAAGTTACCCTTTTTACTACTTCTTCGAGATCCTGCAATCTCCCTCTCAACCCCTTGTTTTGCTTAGCCGGTTTCTTTAAATCCCGTAAAGATCTGTGATAGGCTAGAGCAAATTCTTCACCTTCCGAATCATCCGATTCATTGTCCGTTGCATTCTTTTCAACAGTGGAGTTGGACAACGACTCGGATGTACTTGCCATAAAGCACATGAAGGGTGAAGATACGGACGCGTGGAATGCGGTGGAGCTCTTTTCCTCATCACTCGAAGACGACTCATTTGACGTTGAGTTGTCATCCCAAGTGACGACTTGCATCGCCTTCTTCTTTGCCGGATACTTGTTAGGACACTCCGTTGCAATGTGGCCATAGCCTCGACATTTGAAGCATTGTAGTTGTCCCTCTGAACTTTTCTTATCCTTTGAGAAGTTCTCTTGCTTTCTTGACTTGTAACTTGCAGTACCCTTGCCTTTGTTCGACTTTCCGAAGAATGGAGATTTACTTGAATTACCCCTTCGAAAGTTGCGGCGAAACTTCTTTGTCAAGAGAGCAAGCTGCTTCTCAAATTCCTCCATAGAAAGGTTCTCGTCATCGTCTGAGGAGGATGTATCCGCGTCTTCTTCCTTAGTTGTTTTCAACGCATAACCTGAAGACTTAGAAGTGGATGCCTTTCCAGAAGAATTGTTAGTAGTAAATGTCATTTCACAAATTTGTAATGAACCAACTAATTCTTCTACACGTATTTCGTCCGGGTGTTTAATAGTTTCAATGGCAGTAACCTTTGGGCGAAATCGTTCAGGAAGAGTTCTTAAGATCTTTCTTACAATCTTAAATTCTGGAATCTTCTCTCCCAGATTAGCACATGAGTTTACGATGTCTTGCAATCGTGTATAGTAGTCCGTGAAAGATTCATTTTCTGCCATCAAGATAGAGTCAAACTTGCTCGTAAGCATTTGCAGTTTCTGAATCTTCACGAGGTTGGTTCCCTCATGTGTAACCTGAAGAACATCCCAGATTTCTTTCGCAGTCTCACATGCCGAGACGCGAGAGAATTCAGTTTGAGATAAGGCATTAAAAATAGCATTAATTCCCTTGCCATTGTAAGAAGATGAATCTAACTCTTCCTTGGTCCATTTCGACCTAGGTTTTAAGGTGTGAACATCACCAATAAATTCAGTTGGATTAGACCATCCTAATTCAATTGATTGCCACACCCGTTCGTCGATGGAAATTAAAAAGGCTTTCATCCGCACTTTCCAGTACGCATAATTTGTTCCATCGAAGAACGGGGGTCGGTTGATGTTTCCACCTTCAACCATTGTTTACAACCCTATTCCCTCTCTGATACCACTTGTTGGGTTATATGTAATAAGGATCTAAATAGGGGAAAAAAACACCTAGAGGCGGGTGAATAGGTGTAAACGTATAAACACTCAAAAAATCGTTGCGATAAAAACCCAATGCGGAAATAAAAATAATACGCAAGATTTTTACGTGGAAAACTCCATCACCGGAGTAAAAAACCACGGGACCGATAACACGGCAGAAATCCACTAGAATTAAAACACGTACAAGGTGATTTACCGTACACACTTACGACTCAACCTTTTCCATACGCTCCTAGAGGATCTTCTCCGCTCGCTCCGCGACGCTTCTCGAATCCACGATCTGCGCCCAACGCCGAATCCACGACGTCCAACGTCGAATCCACGACGTCCGACCGAATCCACGGTCTTCACCCAATAGCACCCTTCGAATCCACGAACGTGCCTCGCTCCGAATCCACGAGAGCGGTTGAACCTTGAATCCACAAGGACACGCGAATCCACGCGCCGATTTTTGGAGTAAATCGTTGTTTTTGGGTGGTGATGATCCGCCGAATACTTAGATCAAAGATAGATCGGAAATACCATCTAAGTATTCATTAGTTTGATTCAACTCGAGATGTGAGTATGAAAACCTAGAATCAAACTAATCAATATAGATGAAGAAACATAGAGTGTTCTCTAATGATTTCCTTTCTTCTCTATATGTGGATCTAGAGCCGTAAAAGATGATATATGAAAATGACGGCTATTTTCCTTTTTATCGGCTTACCCTAGGAAATGAATCATAGGGTCTATTTATAGGTTAGAAACCCTAGGAAGGAGATAAGAATCAAAAACCTAACATTTCTGGAAATTTTACGGACGGCGATCCGGATCGGATTAGCTGTGATCCGGATCGTCGTAACGAGTCAGGTAATTCCAGAAAAACGAAGGTTCGGGATCCGGATCGAAGTGCTTGATCCGGATCGTTCATACAGTTCACCAAACATCAACGTTCGGGATCCGGATTGCGAAGCCTGATCCGGATCGTTCAAGGAAGATGGTAAACTCAGTGTTCGGGATCCGGATCAAGAGAGGCTACGATCCGGATTGAACTGGTGTATGAACAAACCACCTTCGGGATCCGGATCGAACAACCTGATCTGGATCCTGAACATGTCCCAAGTCCAGTTTTTTATTTTTATGCAATGAAAGATTCTTCCAAGTGTTTCTACACTACAAGAAGTATTCGGATCACACAAAATCTTAGGTTAAACATACCTGATCCTTTTGAATTCTTCTTTCTTGAGATTGAGTTAAATGATCCAACTTTCTTCACCTTCAATCTTCAAGACTTGAGACTTTCACGAAACTACGCCAACTCAAATTCCGTAACAAAGGTCGTGCTCCCTATGTGAATAGTCTTGATTTTTTTCTGCCAGACTGAGCTGTCACGCCCCGGAGGTTCTAAAATAGCGGAAAACGTATCCATTTTTTTTCTTAAATGAACCTCGCCTCCGGTGCACACCAGACCCGCCACATATACAAATTCACTCCCCAAACGGGCGGAGCCTCCTTTGTATATGCACGGCGTTCCAAGCACGACGAATACTTTAACCATGCAAACAGTGAATGACAACGAGGAGAGATTACACTTAACCATACAGTCACATTTATCATATTCAGACTATAGCATAAACCCATAGGTTTGAAAGTCGGTGTCCACTCCACACCCGGTTTTACAAATATTTTTGCAAACGCTTTTAAGCGGCCACCATACTTGAAAGGATAAATCCACAGGTTTTGAAATCAGTGCCCACACGACACTTGGTTTGAAAACACTATGGAAACCAGGTTTTTACTTGAAAACGAACCGCATTCATTCATCTTAACATTCACAGATAATAGTAGGTATTCCTACAGTACGTCTCAATCCAACATCCACCTCAAACCATCCACAAGTAATAACAGATATGCTAACCAAACGTTAAAGTGATAACCATAAGGCTGTAAAGTAAATTAGCCTCAAGGGCTAAGGTCCTCTAACAGATGCCTCACCGTCGTCCCGGTTCCCACCCCTGCTCAGACCTGTCACAGTGTGGGTAGTCAGTGACTGATAATGTAGATGTATAAAGTAAATGCAATAACTAGAAAGACAAACCGAATACACCAGAGCATTCACTTCCCCCTCATGTACCGCTAAATCCCTGTCACAATCACGCTGGGCACCTACCCCAGATATACAATCATGTTGGGCCCCAACCCCAAATACCGTGCTCAATTCTTGGTGCCTCCAACCCCTCCACTGCCCAAGTAGCAGTCGCTTCTCCTTGAGGGGTCCCCAACTAACCTCTCCTTGTCGGGTACACGGGTAATCTTACCATCTTTCCGGAAACATACACCCTGTGCGGTGGCCAGACCGCCGGTGTGCGTGTAAGCAATACGAGCATATAACTGCCATGCGACCTCAGCCGCCTCAGTTAGAACATATAACTGCCATGCGACCTTAGCCGCCTCAGTTAGAACATATAACTGCCATGCGACCTTAGCCGCCTCAGTTAGAACGTATAACTTCCATGCGACCTCAGCCGCCTTAGTTAGAACATATAACTGCCATGCGACCTCAGCCGCCTCAGCTAGAACATAAAACGGGATTCACATGCAATGGGGTTAGACAATTTACTAAACATATACTATTATTTCACAAAACACCGGAAACGACCATACACCGTATATACCGAAAAGGGTACCCACCTCAAAACGCGTCAACCGGAACTCCGCAATAGACCTGCACCTTCGGACGGCAACCGGACCTAAAAGAAAGTTCTCCAATAGGGCATAATAGGTAAGATAAGACTCTCATAAGCAAAACACGACTCCGAAAGAGCAAACAAAAGACTAACGACCCGCGATGGCGGCGGCGACGACGGTGGCGACGAAACGGCCCCTCGCACGGCACGCGCACCACGTGCGGTGCAGCCGCGCGGGCGCCAGCCCCACGAGGTGCAAGCGACGGCCGGGTGGGCACCAGCCCCGCGCGGCACAGGCGACGCGCCCGCGCGTGCTCCAACCCCACGCGGCGCAAGCGGCGGCCGCACGGGCACCAACCCTGCGCGGCTCAAGCGGCGCGCCGGCGCGGGCTCCAGCACCGCGCGGCACGTGCGGCGGCCGCACTTGCACCAGCCCCGCGCGGCGCGCGCGGCGGCCGCACGGGCGCCAGTACCGCGCGGCAACTGCGGCGGCCGCGCGGGCGCCAGCCCCGCACGGCGGCGGCGGCGAACCCAAAACAATCGGAAGAAAACCCTAAACCACTAGAAAAACCTCGAAACGAGAACCGAAGGAACATCGCTTACCGCGATTCGTCGGAGATGGCGATTCGTTCATGCTTCCGGCTTCGGCACATTCGTCGGGGATGATCGGGTCCCTCCGCTTTCTCCTTCTTTCTTCCTTTTCTCTTCCGGTTAGGGTTTCGCTTTTTTCCTCTTTTCTTTCCTTTATCTCCGGCTAGGGTTTCTTTTTGGGAATAATGAATTCTCTTTTCTTGGTACGTACCATAGAAATCCACATCGGGTATTTAATATTAACTCAATTATTTAATTATTTCCTCAGAGATAATTCCTTATCTCCTAGAAAAGCGTGCACGATCTCTTACACGGATTTCGATGTACACCACGATTACCGCGATCCTAATAACCCCTTTCTGGGGTATCCGTAAGTCGGAATTCGGATCCGGTCGCACCGCCGTTCACCGTTTTCCGAGCTCTATTACAGAAAAATACCCGCTCCTCGAGAATATCAACTTAAGAAAACCCATAACTCAGTTTCCTCTAACTTATACTTTATTAGCAGGAGGGTAAAACGTTACATGAAAAGTTGTGATATTACACCACACACCCCTTAAAAGAAGTTTCGTCCTCGAAACTTAACCTCAACCCTTGCTAACAAATCGGGAAACACTCTCTCATCTTCATCTCCCGTTCCCACGTCACCTCGAGCTCCTCATGGTTACTCCTTTGCACCTTCACGTAGGGGATCGTCTGGTTGCGTAGCTTCTTATCTTCACGCGCCAAAATTCGTAGCGGTGTTCCCTCGAAGCTCAAATCCTCACGCAACTGGACAGCAGAAAGATCGAGGGCGTGCGACGGGTCGGGGAGATATTTTCGGAGCATCGAGACATGCAACCCATTGTGTACCCACTCGAGGCTTGGCGGTAAGGCCAACCTATATGCCACCGGGCCCATGGGCTCCAAGATCTCGAAGGGTCCCACATACCGTGGGCTCAATTTCCCTCGTAAGCCGAACCGTCTGTTCCCCTTAGACGGTGATACGCGAAGCAACACGTGTTCTCCCACCATGAATTCCAATTCATGTCGCCTCTGATCCGCATAGCTCTTCTGCCAGCTTTGGGCGGTTAACAGCCGCTGCCTGATAAGGCGCACCTTTGCCTCCGTCTCCTCTACTAGGTCCGACCCCAAAAGCTTCCGTTCCCCCTGGTCGTCCTAGCAAATAGGCGATCGACACGTCGTCCGTACAAGGCTTCGTACGGCGCCATCTGGATGCTTGCTTGGTAGCTGTTATTGTAGGCGAATTCCACGAGTGGTAGGTATCGCGACCAACCTCACCCAGGTCTAGCACGCAAGCTCGAAGCACACTTCGAGAATCTAGATCACCCGTTCCGATTGCGGGTGAAAGGCCGTGCTGAACTGCAGTTTGGTCCCCAATGCCTGCTGCAGGCTCCGCCAGAAGTTTGACACAAAGCGTGTGTCCCTATCAGAATTTATCGACGATGGTACCCCGTGCAACCTTACCACCTCGTCGATGTAGGTTTGCGCTAACCGATCTCGGGTCCACGTCGTGTGGATAGGCAGAAAGTGGGCCGATTTTGTCAGACGGTCCACAATGACCCATATCGCGTCATGTCCATGTTGCGATCGCAGAAAACCGGTCACGAAGTCCATGGTAATCCATTCCCATTTCCACTCTGGTATGGGCAATGGTTGTAGTTTCCCCGCCGGTCGCTGATGTTTCGCTTTCACCTGTCGGCACACCAAACAATACGCCACGAATTGTGTCACATCACTCTTCAATTTGGGCCACCAAAACGTCTGCCTCAGGTCTGTCTTTGTACATCTTTGTACCTCCGGGATGCGCAGTGTAGGGGGCATTATGCGCCTCCGTCAGAATTTTCTTCCTCATTTCTGGTATATCAGGTACGCAAATTCGTCCTCGGAACCTTATCACCTTATCAGAGCCAATCTTGAAGTCCCCACCTTGCTCTAAGGATATTCTGTCCCGCACCAGTTGTAGTTGCGTGTCCGTTGTTTGGCCTTCCAAGATCCTCTCGGTCAGCGTAGGCTTCACCACCAAGGACAGGAGTTTCGCAACCGCACCGCTGGCACTACCTGCAGCCTGAGTTGCGAGAACTCTGTGATTAGACATTCTTGTTGGGTAAGGGCGCTCAACGCCGTTTCTCCCGTCTGTTCCTTCCGGCTTAAGGCGTCGGCCACCGCATTTGGCTTCCCCGGGTGGTAGTGGATGGACAAATCGTAAACCTTCAGTAGTTCCAGCCATCGCCTTTGCCGTAAGTTCAGTTCCTTCTGTGTGAACAGGTATTTGAGGCTCTGGTGATTGGAAAACACGTTACAGTGCGCCCCGTAGAGATAATGTCTCCAGAGCTTCAAGGCAAACACGACAGCCGCAAGTTCCAAGTCGTGTGTAGGGTAGTACTGTTCGTAATCCTTGAGCTGTCTTGATGCGTATGCTATGACCTTCCCCTGTTGCATCAATACGCTTCCAAGACCGCTACGAGATGCGTCGCAATAGATCTCACAGTCCTATCCGGGCTTCGACAATGTGAGTACTGGCGCCCGTGTGAGTTCGTCTTTAAGTTCCTCGAAGCTCTTCTGGAACTGGGCCGTCCAGACGAATTTCTCCCCTTTTCGGGTTAGTCGATTCAAGGGAGTGGCTATCTTTGAGAAGCCTTCCACGAAGCGCCTGTAGTACCCTGTCAGTCCTAGGAAGCTTCGGATTTCTGTCACCGTTGTTGGCCGAGCCCAGTCGGTCACGGATTCTATCTTCCTCAGGTCCACCGCTATCCCCGACGCTGGGACTACATGTCCTAGAAAGTCTACCTCGCGAAGCCAAAACTCACACCTCTTGAGTTTGGTATACAATTTCTGGTCCCTAAAGGTCTGGAGGATCACCCGCAGGTGTTCCTCGTGCTCTCTATCCGTGCGAGAGTAGATGAGGATATCGTCAATAAAGACTACCACAAATTGGTCCAGGAAAGGTTTAAAGATCCTGTTCATCATATTCATGAACACCGCTGGAGCGACTATGAGTCCAAACGGTATAACCGTAAACTCGTAATGACCATACCGAGTTCGAAAGACTGTTCTCGGTATGTCATCACTCCGGACTCTAAACTGGCGATGGCCGGACTGCAGATCAATCTTCGAGGACGCCGTCGCTCTTGGTAGTTGGTCAAATAGGTCATCAATCCGAGGTGAGGGGTATTTGTTCTTTACTATGACCTTATCTATTTTTCGATTGTCGATGCACAATCGTAGACTCCCATCCTTCTTCCGTACGAATAGAACGGGTGCGCCTCAAGACGGCATGCTCGGTTTCTCGCAATCGACTTGCACCTGATACTCTGTTTTTCAATCCCTTCTGAGTATCCCCTCAAATTATCTTAGCGGTGACACCACTAAGTCCCAAATGTCGGATCGTTGGCGCTAACCATTAATCTCAAAAGCTCGAGCTTTTAGAGATACGCAACCAATACACTTAAAGCGTACAGACACAGCGCCATGGATCTCGACCGGACTCAACCCACCTGGACGTTGGGTCTATTGTTGGGCCTCTTGCCGTTAGGTCTGTTGTGGACCGCAGCCCCACTCAACTTATTAGGCTCACCCAACTCAACTTATTAGTCTTCTGGCCCTATTGTCTCGCGGCAAGAAGTTGGACCTATTTAACCCATAAATAAATAGCCAACACCACAGACAACTGAGTCTTCCCATCCTTATTGGGCAGGAAGGTACAAAGTATTTGCTTCTAAGGGTTCTCCTGGGGTCAAGACCAACATTACTCTTCGTAAGGGGTCTTTCCTGCTACTACTTCTCTCGGGTAGTGCGTTCTTTGTCGTGTCGTCGCATAAGACCTCTCATCCGTGTTGTGACTCCGAAAAATTATTCCCGGGTTCAGGGCAGTTAAAGCGGAACCGTCCTAGTTTGTCACATCAGAAGCAAGGGTCGTGCTTCCGGAAATAAATAATCACCCGGGGTGCTCCTCTGCAGATGATGTATGGCCGGTCCCCCCACCCCTAGCTCTGGTCCTCTCGCCGGCGTGCTTCTGGTTCCTTGCGGCGTCTTCAGATCCCGGGGTGGTCGGCTCCCATTGGGAAAGTCATTCCTGGGTTAAGGTTGGGGTCATCTTCGGCCCCCCCGGCTGGGCTCATGATCCTTCTGCCGGGTGCGTGGAACGGCCTATTCCCGCCCCACCACAGTGGTCCTGTCGATCACTTCTCGGTAAGCGGGTAAACCCACCGTCGGTATTACCCGAATAGTGTCGCTATGTAGACCACCCTTGCGAAGGCGAGCCGTGTGGGATTCGTTTTTCGTATAAAAAGGGTGCACTCAACCCCGTTGTGGAACTATTGTTGAAGTAGCCGATTCTCCACAGTTGTCGGAGCCGTCATATCCACTTCTGCACCATCGATTGAAGACCGGGTTCAGGCCATTGCCCGTGCATACAAAGAAACCAAGTTAGTCCTAGACTTAATTGGTCTAGCACCTTGACCTACGAACACTAGGACTCTATCCCTTTTTCCCCCGCACTCATGTTCGTACTTTACACACCTACACCCTGGTTATCAATTTGGTTAGTTACTTGTGGTATTACACTCTGTGGATGTTGGTCACTGACCACCGTGGTTAAAGTCGTTTTTCTCTGATACCATATAATCTGTCACTCCCCGGAGGTTCTAAAATAGCGGAAAACGTATCCATTTTTTTTTCTTAAATGAACCTCGCCTCCGGTGCACACCAGACCCGCCACATATACAAATTCACTCCCCAAACGGGCGGAGCCTCCTTTGTATATGCACGGCGTTCCGAGCACGACGAATACTTTAACCATGCAAACAATGAATGACAACGAGGAGAGATTACACTTAACCATACAGTCACATTTATCATATTTAGACTATAGCATAAACCCATAGGTTTGAAAGTCGGTGTCCACTCGACACCTGGTTTTACAAACATTTTCGCAAACTCTTTTAAGCGGCCACCATACTTGAAAGGATAAATCCACGGGTTTTGAAATCAGTGCCCACACGACACTTGGTTTGAAAACACTTTGGAAACCAGGTTTGTATTTGAAAACGAGGATTCATTCATCTTAACATTCACAGATAATAGTAGGTATTCCTACACTAGGTCTCAATCCAACATCAACCTCAAACCATCCACAAGTAATAACAGATATGCTAACCAAACGTTAAAGTGATAACCATAAGGCTGTAAAGTTAATTAGCCTCAAGGGCTAAGGTCCTGTAACAGATGACTCACCGTCGTCCCGGTTCCCATCCCTGCTCAGACCTGTCACAGTGTGGGTAGTCAGTGACTGATAATGTAGATGTATAAAGTAAATGCAATAACTAGAAAGACAAACCGAATACACCAGAGCATTCACTTCCCCCTTATGTACCGCTAAATCCCTGTCACAATCACGCTGGGCACCTACCCCAGATATACAATCATGTTGGGCCCCAACCCCAAATACCGTGCTCAATTCTTGGTGCCTCCAACCCCTCCACTGCCCAAGTAGCAGTCGCCTTTCCTTGAGTGGTCCCCAACTAACCTCTCCTTGTGGGGTACACGGGTAATCTTACCATCTTTCCGGAAACATACACCCTGTGCGGTGGCCAGACCGCCGGTGTGCGTGTAAGCAATATGAGCATATAATTGCCATGCGACCTCAGCCGCCTCAGTTAGAACATATAACTGCCATGCGACCTTAGCCGCCTCAGTTAGAACATATAACTGCCATGCGACCTTAGCCGCCTCAGTTAGAACGTATAACTGCCATGCGACCTCAGCGGCCTCTGTTAGAACATATAACTGCCATGCGACCTCAGCCGCCTCAGCTAGAACATAAAACGGGATTCACATGCAATGGGGTTATACAATTTACTAAACATCTACTATTATTTCACAAAACACCGGAAACGACGATACACCGTATATACCAAAAAGGGTACCCACCTCAAAACGCATCAACCGGAACTCCGCAATTGACCCGCACCTTCGGACGACAACCGGACCTAGAAGAAAGTCCCCCAACAGGGCATAATAGGTAAGATAAGACTCTCATAAGCAAAACACGACTCCGAAAGAGCAAACAAAAGACTAATGACCCGCGATGGCGTCGGCGATGACGGTGGCAATGAAACAGCCCCTCGCGCGACACGCGCACCGCGTGCGGTGCAGCCGCGCGGGCGCCAGCCCCGCGCGGTGCAAGAGACGGCCGGGCGGGCACTAGCCCCGCGCGGCGCAAGCGGCGCGCCCGCGCGGGCTCCAGCCCCGCACGGCGCAAGCGGCGCGCCCGCGCGGGCACCAGCCCCGCGCGGCGCCTGCTCTGGCTGTGTAATGACACGACTTTTCTAGTGATATTTTACCCTCCTGTTATTATTGTGCTTCTTTTAGTGAATCTGAATTACCGAGTTTTTTGTAAGTTGGTCGATGTGTTCCACGAGTATTTTTCGGTGAAAGGGCTCGAAAAACGATGACCGACGGTGCGATCGGATCTGAAATCCGACGTTGGGATCTCCCGGAACACGGTTTTTAAGGTTGCGGTGACTTGGTGCGCATCGAAATCCGTGCAAAATATCCCGCACGCTTTTCGAGGAAATTATGGGTTTATCCCGTATAATTAATTAATCAGTTAATTAGTTATAAATATATAAAGGTCGAATTTAGTTGTACGTACGAAGAGGAAAAAGAATCTGACTTTTCGCAAAAAGAAACCCTAGCCGGAGAGAACGCGAAGGAAAAGAAAAGAAGAAAAAGGCGGAACCCTAGCCGGAGGAAGAACAAAAAAAGGGAGAAAGAAGGCGGAAGAGTCCGAACACCCCGATCAACGAGTCGGAAACGGAAGTGCAATCGGATCGTCTTCCTCGTCAGAATCGGTAAGTGGATTTCGTTAAATTAAACGTTAGGGTTTCGTGTTCTCTTTTTCGAGTCGCGACCGCCGCCTCCGTCATCGTCGTCGCCGTCACCGCCGTCGCTGCCGCCGCCACCGCGCATCCTAGGGCACGCGGGGCGCCGCCCGCCGGTGGCGCGCGGGGCGCCCGCGGGCGGCGGCGCCCACACGGGCAAGGCACCGCGCGGGCACCGCGCGGCGTCACGCCGCGCCGGGCGCCCGCGGGCGGTAGGCGCCGCGCGGGCGCCACCCGCGGGCGGCGCGGCGCGCGGCCTCGTGCCGCGCGGGGCGCCCGTGCGGGCTGGTGCCGCGCGGGCGCCATCCGCGGGCGCCACCCGTGGGCGTGCGCCGCGCGGCCCCATGCCGTGTGGAGCACCCGCGCCGGCAGTGCCACGCGGCCCATCTCCGCGCGAACGCCGTCCGCGGACGCGCGGGGAGCCGTCAAGCGACGTGAGCACGCCGTTTTGGGTTTTCGTCGCATGGTTAGATCTTGTATTTCCGTCTTTGCGGCATTGGTGCGTTTTATTGATTATCATTTTTGGGGACTTCTTTAGGTCCAAGTGCGCAGCGGGAGTGTCAAAGATCCAGGTGTTCCGATCTTCCCGCAACCAGGTGGGTACCCTTGCAATAAGTGCTTTATGTTATCATAACAAGTATAATAACAAGTCTAATAAAGTAGATGAGATGTATCAACTGTTAAACCTATCGTATGAGTATTTCCCGTTTCTTCCATTATTAACTGTGGCGACTGAGTGTCGCGGTGATTGTTACACGCCGACTTCGGCAATTCATGTACTTAGATGCTTACACGCACACTGGCGGTTTTGCCACCGATTGGGTGTACTTTTCCAGAATTGTGGTACGTTGACCCGTGTACCCCACGAAAGTAAAGGTGTCGAGTGGGGACCCCTCGCGCTAGCTATAGGTGTAGCACTAGCACCATGGAGGGGTTAAAAGCATTACGCAAGCAAAGTGATTGTTCACGAGGGGGGTCATTAGACCTCCCGACAGGTATCATGTAATTAAATCAAGGGATGTGGACTCATGAAGGGAAAAGTGAAAGGTTCCGGTGTATTCGGTTTGCTTTAAAAATACCTTTAATTGCTTTGATCATCTACTTTATTTGTCACTGACTTTTCTCCACACTGTGACAGGTTTGACTAGGTGTAGTAGTCGGGACGATGGTGAGGCAGCGTCTAAAGGACATTAGTCCACGGAGGCTTTATTCCGTCGTTCTTGCTCTTGGGTTATCTCATCTCTTTTCCTTTTAGTCTTTAAGTTTCAATTGTTTGGATGTGGAATGTTATGGATGTTGGTTTGAGAGTTATTTTAATTACGTGAACTTTGGGATGCTTTTACTCGATTTAAATGCGGCATGTTTTACACCAAATAAAAGGATTTCGAAAACACTTTCTGTGATGATCCGGATCTTCATTGGGGGTTATGGCTTGGTCAGTAGCTTCTGGAGGACCATCTTATGCAATGGGAGTGTTTGGGTGTGTAGCGGACTCAAGAAATGGACTCAGTGTGTTGATTGGACCCCGAGTGTATTTGGGTACCCCCGTCGAATTTTGGGAGGAGCTTTGGACAAAATGGAGGCCGTATTTGGATTCAGCACGGAAAAATGTTGAAAAACAGCTATTTACTTGTATTTTTCTGAGTCCGGACGCACAAAAACGGAGACCCGGAAGTTTCTGGTGCTTTTTGGTGCATGGGGGAGCCGTGGACCGGCCGGAGGGACACGTGGCAGCCGCGGATTGGCCGGCGCACGCGTCCCGGTCCACGGAGTGGAGCGCTGGTGCAGTGGACCAGGCGGGAAGCCACGTGGCGGCTCCGGATTGGCGGGCGCAGGGCGCTCGGTTCACGGGTGAGCGCGCGGGGGTACGGTGGACCGGAGCGGGGACACGTGGCAACACCTCATTAGTTCGGTGCAGTGGACGCGCCGCACACGGGGGTGCGCGGGCAGGCCGGGCAGGCCGGGCAGGTGCGCGAGCAGGCGCAGGGTTGCAGGCTGGTGGTGTGCCACGTGGTGGTTTCCTATTGGTTGAGCGGTGGACACGTGGCAGTCTGTGGTTCGTCAGGTGCACGGGGTGTGTGCACCGGGCGCAGCGAGCGCGAGGGCCTGACACGTGGCGCGCGGGGATTGGACGCGTCACTGTGCGCGTACGGCGGGGCAGGTGGCGTGGGAGATGGCGTGGCAGCGGGGGCGGCTGGCGTGTCGGCCACGGCGCCGACGTGGCGCACGCGTGCGCCACGTGGCGGGCGCCAACCACTCCGTTGAGCAGGGTGGGCCACGCGGCAGCACGGGAGCGGCTGGATCGGCTGTACGCTGTTCGGGGACACGTGGCAGCATCAGGTGGATTCGGGCGCTGGATGGACGGCCGGGATTGAGTCACTGTGCGGCACTGTAGCAGCCCGAAAAGATTCGGGCGCCCGAAAATTGGGACACAAGGGTCATTTCTTCAAATGTTTGGATTGGGCTATAAATACAGCACTTGGGCTGCTCTTTTGAGCCTTTTCCCGAGCTCATCTCTCTTTGAAGCCTTAAGGAAGATTGTTCACCATCTTGTGGAGCATTTCGTGATGGATTCTCAGATTTTTTTGAGGCCTCGTTATGCGCGCTTTCTGCGACGCGGCGCACTGCGACATTTCTTGGATTTTGGCTTCCACCGTCACTTTTCGGTCCGTGAGGCACCCTGGATCACCCCAATAGTATTTTGAGCTGATTTTTGCGGCAGCGCATTCACGAGAGGTACGCCTTCGATTCTCTTGTTGATCACTTCGTCTCGATTTGAGTTCTTGGCATGGTTTACGAGGCATCTCTGAGCCACTGTTTTGCTGGTGGAGTTTTGGACATTGGAGGCTTGTCGGATTTTTATCTCTGTGCTCGTGCACCGGAATGAGGCGTTTAAAGACTCGACTGATATCTACTCTTCGAGGGGAACGTCCCCATATTTTTCTTGGATTTTTTTGAATTTCCTGAGAGTGAGAAATCCCTGTTTTTCCAGAGTTAAGTGCTACAGTTTTTTTGGGGGATTCTTTTGAGATGGTTACCTTGTCGAATTTATATCTTGACGTACGGAACTCAGATTTGAACGTGCAAGTACTCGTTTCGACGGTCTCGTCGCGAGGATCGCGACGGTATTTTTTTGGGAATTTTCTGTGCAGAGCTCATAGGTGAAAATGGCACAACTTTGGACTGTTAACATTGGGACAGCGTGTTCTTGAGTTTAATTGTATGTTTTGGGGTAATTGTTGTGCAGTGCTTGTGGCGGTTGGCTTCTTTGGGCGAGAGCACCATTTGGACTTGGAATTAGCGATCGAGGTGGGTGGTTGTTGCATACCTCTACTTTTGACTTGCTCACTAAGTTTATTAGAGAAGCCCTCTATTGGACATAATGATTGATTATCATGCATGATTAAATGATATCAATGTGAGCCTATCATTTGAGATTAATTCTGTGGACATAGCATGTTGGGAATACTATCGGGATAATAGTGTTGTTGGAACATGATCATTGAAATATTTTGTTAGTGATAATTAACATGCCATGTTAGCACATAGATTTGATGAAGGTTGGTTAAATGGACTAATTATTGGGACATGATGACATATCTATGTGCGGGTACCACTTTTGTGATTTATGACGGATCAAGGATTATACATGTGTAGTTAGCTGATGTTTTTAGCATGATGGTTATATCTATGCGGACTGATTATTCGATACACATGTGGAACTGTTATTTGTCACACTTTCTTTTATCACTCTTGAGGACATATGCATGCTTGTATGGTCATCTAGATAGGCAACTTTTTATTGCTGCACTATCATTTTGGGACTTGACTTAGGAGAAACCATGTTTGTTTCCTTTTCTCCTTCTTATTTAGACCTTTGAGTCCGGTTGCTCGGGTTCGAGCAGGGGTTTGGGATAGTGTAGCGGGGACCTTAGGGTCGGTGACAGGTTGTGTTTGATTATGGGTTGTGGGGTATTGCGGCTACCGCGGATAGTAGGCGGTTGACCGAATACGGATTATTTTACCCGATTTTTGGATTGGGGGTTATTGCGGCTACCGCGGATAGTAGGCGGTTGATCGGATACGGATTATTTTACCCGATTTTGGATTGGGGGTTATAGCGGCTACCGCGGATAGTAGGCGGTTGACCGGATGTCGGATGTGGGACATGATTGTGATTGTGGGTTATTTCAGTGATCGCGGATATTGGGCGGTTAACCGGGTGTCAGTTGTTGGGCTTGATTATTGACAGTGGGTATTGCAGTGACCGCGGATATTGGGCGGTTGACCGTATGTGTCTTATGCATCAGATTGGGGATCGGCTTTCTTTGGTGGTTGGCCTTTCCCACTTTGATCAGAGTCATGATCCAGCCCTGCTTTGGTTACTTATCACACCGGCGCGGTTATTGCCCGGTGATGCTTTCCTCGTCTGGGTCGCTCCCATCGAGATCCCCTCCGGAGGCTGGGGCCAGACAGTTATTGACAGTTTTGCTATCACATCGGCGCGGCTTATTTGCCCGATGAAGAGGACGGCAGCAGGAGTTTTGCTATCACATCGGCGCGGCTTAGTTGCCCGATGATGACGGCGGTACAGATTGGGTTCATCTGAGACGGTTGGTTACTGTTGCTTACGGTTATTCCAGTCTAAGACTGCATTTTAGAGGCATAGTAGTGGTAGTTTCCTTTCTTCAGTAGTCATTATTGTTTACCACAATTCTTTCCTTTTTGCCTCTGGTAGACCTAGTGGGTGTGTCAAAGTTTGAGGTTTTACCCATTAGGGGAGGCTACTGGTTTACTAGTAGTTCTCACCCTCATTCTTCTTTCCTCTTTTTTCTTCTCGCTTGTTTTGTAGTGTCTTTTGCGGGTGCTACTGGGCTTTCAGTGGCGGGTCGAGGAGAGAGGACGGCTGAGTAGATAGATCTCGAGGCAGGATGAGTGTGTTAGCTGGACTGTTGGTGTACCCAGGTTTCCTCAGACGGTTGTACTTTTACCATTGGGACTGGCTTTTGCCAGCAGGTTGTTTTTATTTTGGTGAGCTGGGAGAGACAGATGTATCATTTATACAGATGTATTGTATTTTATTTCCAGCTTCAGTCTGAGATGTATTAGTTTTTAGTTCAGCTCTGTTTTTATTGCTCTTTTATTATATCTCTTATATCCGAGCAGGTTCTGGCGCTTCGTGTACGCGGAAAATACCGTGTGCACGGCGGATCTGTAGACGGGCCCGGGTTCTGGTTTACACCCGGGGCGTGACACTTTCCAAAACCAAGTGTCGTGTGGGCACTACTTTGTAAACCCCTGGATTTATCCTTTCAAATGATGTAGCCGCCTTATTGTGACTTATGTAAACACTTTGGAAAATCTAGGTGTCGTGTGGACACCGTTTGCAACCCATAGTTTTATCCCTGGATGTTGTGAATGAATGTTTTGATGTAAATAAGTAGTGTTACTCTCTCTCGTTGTATTCACTGTGACTGTGTGGTTAAAGAAGATGTAGTAAATGTGATGTCGTGCATATACAAAGGAAACTCTGGCCATTTACAGAGTGAATTTGCATATATAGCGGGTCTGGCGCGCACCGGTAGGCGAGGTCGATACAAGAAAAAAATATATATGCTTTTCTGCTTATCCTTAGACCTCCGGGGCGTGACAGGCCGCGCGGGCGCCAGCCCCGCGCGGCACCTGCGCCAGCCGCGCGGGTGCCAGCCCCGCACAGCGGCGGCGGCGAACCCAAAACAATCGGAAGAAAACCATAAACGACTACAAAAACCTCGAAACGAGAACCGAAAGGAGCATCGCTTACCGCGATTCGTCGGAGAAGGCGATCCGTTCACGCTCCCGGCTTCGGCACGTTCGTCGGGGATGATCGGGTCCCTCTGCTTTCTCCTTCTTTCTTCCTTTTCTCTTCCGGTTAGGGTTTCGTTTTTTTCCTCTTTTCTTTCCTTTATCTCCGGCTAGGATTTCTTTTTGGAAATAATGAATTCTCTTTTCTTGGTACGTACCATAGAAATCCACATCGGGTATTTAATATTAACTCAATTATTTAATTATTTCCTTAGAGATAATTCCTTATCTCCTCGAAAAGCGTGCACGATCTCTGTGACGCCCCACTTCCCAGGGGGTCACCCATCCTAGAACTACTCTAGCTCTAGCACGCTTAACTCTCATAACCTCTTGGATCTTGCTACCATTCAAAATGCTATAGCCGGGTTAAGAGATTTAGTCCTATTATATCATTTATATATAGGACTAATCCAAATTCCGGGGGTGTCACATTCTTCCCCCCTTTAAGTCCTGACGTCCACGTCATACTCAAGCACACTCACAAGCACCAGGCGATGTGAGACTCGTCTCGCTAGCCTTAGCCGACCTTGTGAGGAGCTGCACTCCACTCACAACGGTCATTAGCCGGGGAGCCTCGCTCTACCCGCTATATAACCCTGGCTCAGCCTAGACTCATCTCACATTTCCGGCTGGTGAATGGCTCTGATACCAACTGTGACGCCCCACTTCCCAGGGGGTCACCCATCCTAGAACTACTCTAGCTCTAGCACGCTTAACTCTCATAACCTCTTGGATCTTGCTACCATCCAAAATGCTATAGCCGGGTTAAGAGATTTAGTCCTATTATATCATTTATATATAGGACTAATCCAAATTCCGGGGGTGTCACAATCTCTTGCACGGATTTCGATGTACACCACGGTGACCGCGATCCTAATAGCCCCTTTCTGGGGGATCCGTATGTCGGAATTTGGATCCGGTCGCACCGCAGTTCACCGTTTTCCGAGCTCTATTATAGAAAAATACCCGCACCTCGAGAATATCAACTTAAGAAAACCCATAACTCAGTTTCCTCTAACTTATACTTTATTAGCAGGAGGGTAAAACGTTACATGAAAAGTTGTGATGTTACATGAGCGACGACCACTTGCATCGAGCGGATGAATCTGTGCCGCCTGGTTGGAGGGCGCCACAGCAGCGAATCGGGTTGTCGCAGGTGTGATTTCATTATAGCAGTCGGAGTTAGAGCAGGTTTCATTTCCTGCATGGACTAGAGGTAGAGTCGTTACCACATGCACTTGAGGTACAGGTTTCTGTTGTTGTTGTGCATGTGAAGGAGGCCTGTGGATTATGTCCAATGCAGTTGAGGCCGCGAGTTATACTAGCAAACTTAATGGTAATCGTGGCAGTTTGGTGTTTTCAACCTGTGCTTGGGATTGGTTGGCACAGTGCCACAGGATGTTTGACTGCGGAGAGAGAAGACTTTGACCTTCTGCGAGGCAGACGAGGGGAGGCTTGGTTGTTGAGATTGTTAGAGCACACAGGTTATAGCGACAGTGTGAGAGGTGCTTACGGCGGCACCGGGACTCAAGGATATCCCTGTTGCCCGTGAGATCCCGGGTGTGATTTCACCTGAGCTGTTGATGATGCCGCCGGTTAGGGAGATAGAGATTGTGTTTGACGTGGTTCGGGGAATCGCGCCACCCTGGACAGCACCTCATTGGATATCGCCTGTAGAGCTGAGAGAGCTGATGGCGCAGTTGCAAGATCTGATGGATCGAGGGGTCTGTTTGACCTTGCCACGCCGTTGATACACGGTGGTGATGCCACGCCGTTGATACACGACGGTGAGGGTTCATTGTGGTTTGAGCACAGGCAGGTCCGGATATTATTTAGGACCTTTTGATGGAGTTATACTCCGGCAGTTATTGTTATGATGCGAGTACCTACTTGGAATCAGACAGCCGAGGACTTTGCCTAGATGGCATTTAGGACACGGTAGGGGCATTATGAGCTTATATTGAGGCCAAATGGAATGATTAATGCCCTGTTGTCTTCAAGATTTGAGGAATTGTGTGTTCCAGTTGTACTTGGACGGATTGGGAGTGGTGTTCCCCAAGGATATTATGATTTACTCCCTGAGTGACTTGGAGTAAGAGAAGCACCTATGGATCTGCTACAATGCTTGGGTGGAAGAATGTGAAGACCCGGATCTTCGTGGTCATTATAGTGTGATCGACAGCTTATGGAGGCCAATTTCTGTGGATAGTGTTGGTTGCGCGCAAATCGGACCCAAGAAACGGACTCAGTGCGAGAAATGGATCAAGATCGCCTTTTTGGGAATTTCGTCGAAAAATAGAGATGGTTTCGCGCAAAATGGACACCGTATTTGGGTTCGGCGCGGAAAAACGATCAAAACGGCTATTTGGTTACATTATTTGGAGTTTTGGACTTCGGAATTGGACCCAGCGTGCGAAACTAGCAAAATGTGGCTTTTTTGGAGCTTTTTGGACCAATTCCAGGCTGCCGGTCCACGGGGTGCGCGTGCACCAGGCGCAGCGGCCGTCGGATACGCCAGGCGTCGGCGCGGGAGAGGGGGAACGCGGGCCACGCGGCGGGCCCGCGTTGGGCAGAGCGCGCCCACGTGGGCCGCTGGAGCGTTGCGTGTCACCGTTCGGGACACGCGGCGTCGCGCCATTGGCGGGCGCCCGCCGCTCCGGATCCGCCACGCGGCGCCAGCCCAACCGCCCGATCGCGCCTGCGGGGCGTGTGGATTTGCGCCACGTGTCCCGCTGGCTTTTTCCCTCTTCTGACGGCTTCGGGTGTCTGATTTCGTACCCATAAGGCTCCTTTCAGTAGGTCTTTTGGCTATCTAAACCTTCTCCTTCCTCCATTTTCAGACTTTTGGACTTTGGAGATTTTTCCTGTACTTCTTAGAGCTTCCTCCCCATCTTCTTCCTCTTCTCCTTCATCTGCTGTTGAACTTGGGGGACTTCCTGCTGTCTTCATAGCTGAGCAAGTGGAGAAGATTACCATTGTTGCTATTTTAGCTCTTTTTCATCGCGTTTCAGTGCGGGAGGCCTACAGCACTCATCTGATGGATTTTTTCTCTGAAACTTTTAAGGGATCTTCACAAGAGGTATTTATACAACATTGATATTCAACACTTTGGCTAAATCTGGATTTTTATCTAAGTTTTAAGGCCATCTTTGGGACCCTTTGTTGCAGCCTGAAATTTTGGGCAATCTGTGGTATTTTGGCTTTTCTGAATTGTAGGAGTAGAATTTTTGGATGATTTTTGCGGGGTAATTTCCAGGACTCAAATATCTACAATATTGGTAAGTACTATTTTCCCCAGATCTGAGTTTTTATTAGGGTTTAGCATGATCTTTGGAGCACCTTGCTGCATTCGTGTACAGATGGAACTTGGTGGATAGTTTAAAGTGTTTATGGGTTTTCTCCTTCATCCGAGCATGCAAATTGGAGTTCTTTAGCTCAATTTGTATCTACTCTCGACAAGGAATCCAATGGTACCTCTCTTGAAGGATTTGGAGCAAGTTTGTTTAGGTAAAATTAATGATCTTTTCAAGTGCTATTTTATGGTTTACTGCAGTCCCTGTTTTAGTTTTGATTTGAGCAAGGCACCTTGGAATGCAGATAACTTTGTGGATATAAGGTCTTTTGCAGAAATTCAAGTTGGGACTTCTTATTAACTTCAAGGTGAGCAAATTCTCTTTTGTGATCTGTGGATGAATCCCTTTGGAAAAGCCTCTAATTAAGCTTGGAATGCTAGCAAGTTTATGTTAGCAGTTTTTGGACAGCATCGTAATTTTACTTCATTTGAATGTTAAGGGAATTAATGGTGGGTTTTTGAGGACTTGTAGATATTTGGATGAAAGAGGAGACCTTTGTTTTATTGTTGAAGACTTCATTTTGAGGTATTTGAGGTTGCACATACTTTTGATTTAACCTTGTTGCACTTGCTGAAATTCTGGAATTTGAATGCATAGTGTGCATTGTTTCAGTGATTGCGCCCAATCCGTGAGGCGGATTTGGATGATTTTCGCGGCATCGGACTCCTAGGAGGATAAGGATTACTCACACCAAATTTCAGCTACAGCAGGCAGCGGATCGTCAAGTTTCAGGTGGGTGGTTGTGCTTTGCCGAAAACGACGATTTACCCACTCGGGCTATTGGTTTCCCTCATGGCATAGTTGATTGTTGTTCTCTTCTCCTTGGTATAATATGCTTGGATATCCATGCTTTGGTTAAGTTATTTGATCCTTAGCTCATGCATAAGTAAATGATTAGTTGGTTGAAATTATACTATCTCATATGAAGTTGATATTAAGTGATCATCCTTAAACCTATTCTATGTGAGGGTAATTAGGAAACTAATCTTCAACCTACACCTTATGATGAATGGTTAACATAATTATGTGAGAATGATGGTGATAGTTATATGTGCATGGTTGATTGATTTATGTGAGGACTTGATGGGGTTATGTGAGAAGTGCTTGGTTGCTTATGTGAGAAGGACTTGGTTGATTTATTTGAGAATGGCCTATATGAGAGTAGTTGGTTTTGTTGATCCTTAACCTACAATGTGTGATGTTGGGCATAGATGTTGATTCATAACCTATCTATGTGAGAATAATGAGTTGATTGATCTTTGATCTAGTTTATGTGAAAATGGGTGTTGATGTTGGTTATTGATCTAGTCAATGTGAGAATGACCTATGCTTTTGATTCCTAGTTCATTCATGAAAAGATGATTATCATTGTGAGTTGAGGCCTATTCCTTATGAGACTAAGCTTTGTTAATGACTCTTAATTCCTCCAAATGAGATGGAATGTTGTTGGTAGATCCTATGTGCCTCCTATGTGAGATCAATAAAAGTTGTTGATCCTTAGTCTATTCATTGGTGATAGTGGAATGAATGTCCCTATTCAAGTAGTGTTAAATGATCTTTGGCAAGCCTATATGTGAATGGATGTTTCATATGAGGGCAGTTAGTGGTTTGTGAGAGAATAGCTGACTACATTAATCATGATCTATCGATGTGAGATTCACTCTTTATGAAAGTAATGATCGTCATTTATCTCCTGAGTCATGTTAGGTGAAAACCATGTTGGATACTATTCTCTCTTTATTTCCAAATGTGAAAGGTGCATACTTGTGTAAACTTGAGGTATGATATGTTAATATCCAATTCTTTTATGAGATTGATTATGTATTTTGGATAGCATGCTCTAATAAATGTAAGAACATCGACACCTGTTTTCTTTTTATCGTCTTGGGACATTTGCATGCTTGTTTGGTCATTTAGATAGGCCACCTTTTTCTGCTACACTATCATGTTGGACTTGACTTAGGAGAAACCATACTTTATACTTTTCTCCTTTTCATTTTAGACTCTGGGTATTTGTGGCTCGGGTGCGAGCAGGGGCTTTGGGATAGTGTAGTCAGGTTTCTGGGGATTTGGGACAGGCAGGGCCAGATGGCAGGGATTGCGGCAACCGCGAACTGTGGGCGGTTGACCGGGTTATTATTATTACATCAGATTGGAGGTGAGGGATCGGGCTTCCTTGGTGGATGGTTTTTCCCACTTACTTAGAGTCTTGATCCAGTCCTGCTGATTTATGATACTTATGTTATTGGATACTGAGATACTTTACTCGTGTGGGTCGCTCCCCTCGAGTGCCACTCTGGAGTAGGCTTTAGACCGTGTTGGGTGCCGGTCAGACCGTGTTGGGTTCCGGTCATTTGGACAGTGGAGACACTGAGTTCGTGAGATTGATGACAGAGCAGGCAGTACAAGTGTTTACTGGTGTATTGATTGGGTTTGGTCAGGCAGGCTTTGACTTTCTCAGGCATACTTTTAGCTATTCTTTTAGCTGGGCATTTTAGAGGCATTTTAGTGGTAGCTCTCTTTTATAAGTAGTTCTGTTTATAGCTTACCACCTCTCTTATTCTTTTTCTTGCCTCTGGTAGACTTGTGGGTACGTCGGGGTTTGAGGCTTTACCCACAGGGGGAGGCTACTGGTTTTACTAGTGGTTCTCACCCCCATTGTTGTTTTTCCCCTTTCCTCCCTTTGTTTTGCAGTGTCTGCTGCGGGAGTTGCGGATTTTCGGTTGACGGTTCGAGGCGAGGGAGTCGCGAGATAGATCCCTACCAGTGTTGATTCCTACAGTGGGATAGATGCACCAACCCGGATTGTGGGTTTCACTGTACTCAGTTGTATTTTATTATTTTAGTTATCTCCCTTTTTGGATTTATAGATGTTGTATAGGTGGCTTTTACTTGTATTACAGTTTCGGTGGGTCAGATTTTTGTATTATTATTTTTGGGAGATTGATATTGTACTTTTATTTTTCAGTTGTACAGTGATTCAGGTTTTTATTACAGCAGTTTTTCTTCAGCTCTGATATCTGTTTAGTCGTTAGATGGTACATTGCAGGTTGGACGCTTTGCTTATGCGGGGTTCCGCATAGGTGGCGGATCTGTTGGCGAGCCCAGGTCGCAGTTTCGACCCTTGGGGCGTGACAGATTAGAGTGGTTTCAGAGCCTAGGATGTAGGTCATTATGGACATAGAAACCCTAGGCTTGTGGTTGGACCTTAGGATGATTACGTGAGAGTCATGACTTATAGCGAGAGTCCTGATTGAGTTTCATACCTCTCCCAAGGGACGGGACGAGCGATTGGCATGTTTATTCTCCTAAATGATTATGTTGGCTGCAGACAACATAATGTTATGGAATGGGTGACATGTCTTAGACTTTCGCTGGATTGGGTCGAGTGCTTGTTGTGTGTTCTGTTGTGTGGTTTGTCGCTGTGAGCGGTGTCTCCCTGACGCAGAGTTCTGACCCGTGTGCACCCTATTGCAGCTTGTGGGCCAGGATAGACAGTTTCGGGCCGGATACCCAGATCGAGGTCAGAGAGCTCCAGACCCCGATGGCAGTATCAGCATCCATATCAGAGTAGCGCAGCGGTAGCGTGGATTTGTTATCTGTGGAGGACCGTATCCATCGCCTCACTGTGAGCAGAGACAGGGGTCGTGCTCCTTTTGAGATTAGTCGTGATTTTCTGGTAGACTGAGCGACGACCATTTGCATCGAGCGGATGAATCTGTGCCGCCCGGTTGGAGGGCGCCACGGTAGTGGATTGAGTCGTCGCTGGTGTGATTTCATCACAGCAGTCGGAGTTAGAGCATATTGCATTCCTGCATGGACTAGAGGCAGATTTGTTACCACGTGCACTTGAGGTACAGGTTCCTGTTATTGTTGTGCATGTGGAGGAGGCTTGTGGGTCATGTCCAGTGCAGCTGAGACTACGAGTTACCGACAGATTTATTGGTAATAGTGGCAGTTCGGTATTTTGACCCTGTGCTTGAGATTGTTTGCCACAATGCCACAGGATATTTTGACTGAGGAGAGAGAGGACGTTTGTCTTATGCAAGGCAGACGAGAGGAGGCTTGGTTATTGAGATTGTTAGAGCACACAGGTTTTAGCGACAGTGTGAGAGGCGCTTACGGCGGCACCGGGACTCAAGGATATCTCTGTTGCCCAAAAGATCCCGGGTGTGATTTCACCTGAGCTGTTGATAATGCCGCCGGTTAGGGAGATAGAGATTGTGTTTGACGTGGTTCGGGGAACCGCGCCACCCTTGACAGCACCTCGTTGGATATCGCCAGTAGAGCTGATGGCGCAGTTGCAGGATCTGATGGATCGAGGGTTCTGTTTGACCTAGTGCCACCCCGTTGGTACACGGTGGTGATGCCACGTCGTTGATACACGGCTGTGAGGGTCCTTTTGTGGTTCGAGTGTAGACAGGTCCGGGTGGTATCTAGAACCTTTTTATGGGGTCATACTACGACAGTTATTGTATGATGCGAGTACCTACTTGGAATCAGACAGCCAAGGACTTTGCCTAGATGGCATTCAGGATTCGGTAGGGGCATTATGAGCGCACAGTGGGCCAAATGGAATAAATAATGCCCTGTTGTCTTCAAGATCTGAGGAATCGTGTGTTCCAGATGTACTTGGACAGATTGGGAGTGGTGTTCCCCGAAGATATTTGATTTACCCCCAGAGCGACTTGGAGCACGAGGGGCACTTGGGGATGTGCTACCGTGCCTGTGTTGGTGAAGCTGTATGCCAAGTTATTGAGATACAAGTTTTAGCTTCTGAAGCTCACATTCGTGGGTCACATTGTGTTAGCCGTAGGGGCGGCAGCGGAAATCCGGCCAATATAGATACCATTTGGGTTTTGGCCAAGGTCGACAATTATTGTCAAGGTGAGGAGCTTCTTGGACTTGGCAGTGCCAGGAGAGCATAGTTAATGGATACTGACACTGATATTAGCGCCGACTTTTGCATTGTTAGTGCGGGGTGTTGTACTTGCGAGTTACAGTGATGCCCCCATGACAGTCTTGGATGTGTGTAGATGTTTTGGGGCGGGAGTATAGTGCAGAGCTTGAGCAATGCTTGGGCAGTAAGCGCCAATGCAGGAACGAATTAGAAAATTATGGCTGAATACCATGCCCTAGAGTTGTCATTTCCATATTTTTGTTTCAGCCGAGCAACCCACATTGATGGATGAGATCAGAGAGTGTTGAAATTAAGGGCCCCCAGTTGATGTGGAGCAAGGACAGAATAACTGCCACAGCAGGGACGACTTCAACTCTTCGTTGTCTTTCGGTGGTTCTCCAACTCAGAGTTGTAGTTGTTGATGTCTCTGATTTTGGACTCCCTTCTTATATGGATAACTGCGAGGGTGTATTTCAGGTCTCTTGAATGAGTTGGTTTTGAGGAGGAGATTTTGGGAGTGTTGTGGATCAGTGGTTACCTGTTGTTTCTTCTTTTCCCCGTGACATGTTGGAATCCTTGTTGTTGTCCATGTCTCCGCTTAGAGGTGATATGTTTGGTTTGCCCGCCGATGTTTGACTCGCTCCACTTGAGACTAGTGAGTGTCTGGAGTGCTGGAGGCACCGTTGTGGATTATGGCTCGAGAGATAAGGAATGGCGCAACTAGGCCATGTCGTACAGGCGGTTGATGTTGTTGTGGAATAATCACGGAAAGCGAGTGATGCTTTGAGAGCTGGTGACGAGGATGTTGGATATTTGCCCTTCTGATTTGAGACTTCTTTTGAGTTATGTTAGTTTCGAGGACGAAACTTTCTTTTAGTGGGGGAGGATGTGAAGACCCGGATCTTCGTGGTCATTACAGTGTGATCGACAGCTTATGGAGGCCAATTTCTGTGGATAGTGTTGGTTGCGCGCAAATCGGACCCAAGAAACGGACTCAGTGCGAGAAATGGATCAAGATCGCATTTTTGGGAATTTCGTCGAAAAATAGAGATGGTTTTGCGCAAAATGGACACCGTATTTGGATTCGGCGCGGAAAAATGATCAAAACGGCTATTTGGTTACATTATTTCGAGTTTTGGACTTCGGAATTGGACCCAGCATGCGAAAATAGCAAAATGTGGCTTTTTTGGAGCTTTTTGGACCAATTCCAGGCTGCCGGTCCACGGGGTGCGCGCGCACCAGGCGCAGCGGCCGTCGGATCCGCCACGCGTTGGCGCGGGAGAGGGGGAACGCGGGCCACGCGGCGGGCCCGCGTTGGGCAGAGCGCGCCCACGTGCGCCGCTGGAGCGTTGCGTGTCCCCGTGCGGGACACGCGGCGTCGCGCCATTGGCGGGCGCCCGCCGCTCCGGATCCGCCACGCGGCGCCAGCCCAACTGCCCGATCGCGCCTGCGGGGCGTGTGGATTTGCGCCACGTGTCCCGCTGGCTTTTTCCCTCTTCTGCCGGCTTCGGGTGTTTGATTTCGTACCCAGAAGGCTCCTTTCAGTAGGTCTTTTGGCTATCTAAACCTTCTCCTTCCTCCATTTTTAGACTTTTGGACCTTGGGGATTTTTCCTGTACTTCTCAGAGCTTCCTCCCCATCTTCTTCCTCTTCTCCTTCATCTGATGTTGAACTTGGGGGACTTCCTGCTGTCTTCATAGCTGAGCAAATGGAGAAGATCACCATTGTTGCTATTTTAGCTCATTTTCGTTGCGTTTCAGTGCGGGAGGCCTACAGCACTCATCTGATGGATTTTTTATCTGAAAATTTTAAGGGATCTTCACAAGAGGTATTTCTACAATATTGATATTCAACACATTGGCTAAATCTGGATTTTTATCTGAGTTTTAAGGCCATCTTTTGGACACTTTGTTGCTGCCTGAAATTTTGGGCAATCGGTGGTATTTTGGCTTTTCTGAATTGTAGGTGTAGAATTTTTGGATGATTTTTGCGGGGTAATTTCCAGGACTCAAATATTAACAATATTGTTAAGTACCATTTTCCCTAGATCTAAGTTTTTATTAGGGTTTAGCATGATCTTTGGAGCACCTTGCTGCATTCATGTACAGATGGAACTTGGTGGATAGTTCAAAGTGTTTATGGGTTTTCTCCTTCATCCGAGCATGAAATTGGAGTTCTTTAGCTCGATTTGTATCTACTCTCGACAAGGAATCCAATGGTACCTCTATTGCAGGATTTGGAGCACGTTTGGTTAGGTAAAATTAATGATCTTTTCAAGTGCTATTTTATGGTTTACTGCAGTCCCTGTTTTAGTTTTGAATTGAGCAAGGCACATTGGAATGCAGATAACTTTGTGGATATAAGGTCTTTTGCAGAAATTCAAGTTGGGACTTCTTATTAACTTCAAGGTGAGCAAATTCTCTTTTGTGATCTGTGGATGAATCCCTTTGGAAAAGCCTCTAATTAAGCTTGGAATGATAGCAAGTTTATGTTAGCAGTTTTTGGACAGCGTCGTAATTTTGCTTCATTTGAATGTTAAGGGAATTAATGGTGGGTTTTTGAGGACTTGAAGATATTTGGATGAAAGAGGAGACCTTTGTTTTATTGTTGAAGACTTCATTTTGAGGTATTTGAGGCTGCACATACTTTTGATTTAACCTTGTTGCACTTGCTGAAATTCTGGAATTTCAATGCATAGTGTGCATTGTTTCAGTGATTGCGCCCAATCCGTGAGGCGGATTTCGATGATTTTCGCGGCATCGGACTCCTGGGAGGATAAGGATTACTCACGCCAAATTTCAGCTACAGCGGGCAGCGGATCGTCAAGTTTCAGGTGGTTGGTTGTGCTTTGCCAAAAGCGACGATTTACCCACTCGGGCTATTGGTTTCCCTCATGGCATAGTTGATTGTTGTTCTCTTCTCCTTGGTATAATATGCTTGGATATCCATGTTTTGGTTAAGTTATTTGATCCTTAGCTCATGCATGAGTAAATGATTAGTTGGTTGAAATTATACTATCTCATATGAAGTTGATATTAAGTGATCATCCTTAAACCTAATCTATGTGAGGGTAATTAGGAAACTAATCTTCAACCTACACCTTATGATGAATGGTTAACATAATTATGTGAGAATGATGGTGATAGTTATATGTGCATGGTTGATTGATTTATGTGAGGACTTGATGGGGTTATGTGAGAAGTGCTTGGTTGCTTATGTGAGAAGGACTTGGTTGATTTATTTGAGAATGGCTTATATGAGAGTAGTTGGTTTTGTTGATCCTTAACCTACAATGTGTGATGTTGGGCATAGATGTTGATTCATAACCTATCTATGTGAGAATAATGAGTTGATTGATCTTTGATCTAGTTTATGTGAAAATGGGTGTTGATGTTGGTTATTGATCTAGTCAATGTGAGAATGACCTATGCTTTTGATTCCTAGTTCATTCATGAAAAGATGATTATCATTGTGAGTTGAGGCCTATTCCTTATGAGACTAAGCTTTGTTAATGACTCTTAATTCCTCCAAATGAGATGGAATGTTATTGGTAGATCCTATGTGCGTCCTATGTGAGATCAATAAAAGTTGTTGATCCTTAGTCTATTCATTGGTGATAGTGGAATGAATGTCCCTATTCAAGTAGTGTTAAATGATCTTTGGCAATCCTATATGTGAATGGATGTTTCATATGAGGGCGGTTAGTGGTTTGTGAGAGAATAGCTGACTACATTAATCATGATCTATCGATGTGAGATTCACTCTTTATGAAAGGAATGATCGTCATTTATCTCCTGAGTCATGTTAGGTGAAAACCATGTTGGATACTATTCTCTCTTTATTTCCAAATGTGAAAGGTGCATACTTGTGTAGACCTGAGGTATGATATGTTAATATCCAATTCTTTTATGAGATTGATTATGTATTTTGGATAGCATGCTCTAATAAATGTAAGAACATCGACACCTGTTTTCTTTTTATCGTCTTGGGACATTTGCATGCTTGTTTGGTCATTTAGATAGGCCACCTTTTTCTGCTACACTATCATGTTGGACTTGACTTAGGAGAAACCATGCTTTATACTTTTCTCCTTTTCATTTTAGACTCTGGGTATTTGTGGCTCGGGTGCGAGCAGGGGCTTTGGGATAGTGTAGTCAGGTTTCTGGGGATTTGGGACAGGCAGGGCCTGATGGCAGGGATTGCGGCAACCGCGAACTGTAGGCGGTTGACCGGGTTATTATTATTACATCAGATTGGAGGTGAGGGATCGGGCTTCCTTAGTGGATGGTTTTTCCCACTTACTTAGAGTCTTGATCCAGTCCTGCTGATTTATGATACTTATGTTATTGGATACTGAGATACTTTACTCGTGTGGGTCGCTCCCCTCGAGTGCCACTCCGGAGTAGGCTTTAGACCGTGTTGGGTGCCGGTCAGACCGTGTTGGGTTCCGGTCATTTGGACAGTGAAGACACTGAGTTCGTGAGATTGATGACAGAGCAGGCAGTACCAGTGTTTACTGGTGTATTGATTGGGTTTGGTCAGGCAGGCTTTGACTTTCTCAGGCATACTTTTAGCTATTCTTTTAGCTGGGCATTTTAGAGGCATTTTAGTGGTAGCTCTCTTTTATCAGTAGTTCTGTTTATAGCTTACCACCTCTCTTATTCTTTTTCTTGCCTCTGGTAGACTTGTGGGTACGTCGGGGTTTGAGGCTTTACCCACAGGGGAGGCTACTGGTTTTACTAGTGGTTCTCACCCCCATTGTTGTTTTTCCCCTTTCCTCCCTTTGTTTTGCAGTGTCTGCTGCGGGAGTTGCGGATCTTCGGTTGACGGTTCGAGGCGAGGGAGTCGTGAGATAGATCCCTACCAGTGTTGATTCCTACAGTGGGATAGATGTACCAACCCGGATTGTCGGTTTCACTGTACTCAGTTGTATTTTATTATTTTAGTTATCTCCCTTTTTGGATTTATAGATGTTGTATAGGTGGCTTTTACTTGTATTACAGTTTCGGTGAATCAGATTTTTGTATTATTATTTTTGGGAGATTGATATTGTACTTTTATTTTTCAGTTGTACAGTGATTCAGGCTTTTATTACAGCAGTTTTTCTTCAGCTCTGATATCTGTTTAGTCGTTAGATGGTACTTTGCAGGTTGGACGCTTCGCTTATGCGGGGTTCTGCATAGGTGGCGGATCTGTTGGCGAGCCCAGGTCGCAGTTTCGACCCCTGGGGCATGACAAAGAAGTTGTATGCCGTGTTATTGAGGTACAAGTTTTAGCTTCAGAAGCTTATTTCTTGGGTCACATTGTTCTAGCCGTAGGAACGTGTAGTGATCCGGCTTTTACGTGTAATTATGACTCACATATTAATTAAGTATTTCTTTTAGTGAAATAAGATTATCGAGTTTTGGTAAGTCGGTCGGTGCGGGTGATGAATATTTTTCTATAAAAGGGCTCGGAAAAGGAGGACCGACGGTGCGATCGGATCGGGAATCCGATGTACGGATCTCCCGGAATAGGGTTTCTAAGATTGCGGTGACTTAAGCGCGCTTCGGAATTCGTGTAAAATATCCAGCACGCCCGGTGGGGAATCTTGGATATTCCGTGTGATTAATTAATTAAGGAATTAATTAATCGGTGACAGGAAATTAAAATAAAGGTGGATTTATCTTGTAGGATTAATTAATTAAAGAATTAATCGGTGATAGAATTTGTTATTCGGTTACGGATGTTATAAAGGTGAATTTATTTTGTAGGATTAATTAATTAAAGAATTAATCGGTGATAGAATTTGTTATTCGGTTACGGATGTTAAAAAGGTGGATTATCCCGTAGGATTAATTAATTAAGGAATTAATTAGTCGGTGATGGGAATTTAATAATACGTACGGGGAAAAATCCCACAAAAAGAGAAACCCTAACCGGAAAGAAAGCGTGAGAGAAATAGAAAAGGGAAAGGCGAAACCCTAACCGAAGGAAAGAAGAGGAAGGAAACGAAGGTGATCGACCACCCCGAACAACGAACCGGAGGCAAGAACGCGATCGGACGACTCCCCCGTCGATCAATCCAGTGAGTAATGTTCGTTGCAACGTTTCGGGATTTTCTTTTGATATATTGGTTTAAGTTTTCGGTTGTCTTCCTCCCCGTATCACCGTCGCCTCCGCCGTCGCCACCGTCGCCGCATAAATTAAGGCACGGGACGAGCGGCGGAGACGCACGGTGCCGATAGGGCACCGCGTGGGAGGACACCGTGGGCGGGCGGATGCCACCCGCGGGCGGCGAAGACGGGCACCGCGCGGGGGACGGACCCGCGGGTGCCGCGCGGTTTGCACTCGCGCGGCTGCCGCGCGGGCGCCGCGCGGGCCGCAACCGCGCGGGCGCCGCGCGGGCCGCAACCGCACAGGTGTTACGGAATTTGAGTTGGCATAGTTTCGTGAAAGTCTCAAGTCTTGAAGATTGAAGGTGAAGAAAGTTGGATCATTTAACTCAATCTCAAGAAAGAAGAATTCAAAAGGATCAGGTATGTTTTAACTAAAGATTTTGTGTGATACGAATACTTCTTGTAGTGTAGAAACACTTGGAAGAATCTTTCATTGCATAAAAATCAAAAACTGGACTTGGGACATGTTCAGGATCCGGATCAGGTTGTTCGATCCGGATCCCGATGGTGGTTCGTTCATACACCAGTTCAATCCGGATCGTAGCCTCTCTTAATCCGGATCCCGAACACTGAGTTTACCATCTTCCTTGAACGATCCGGATCAGGCTTCGCAATCCGGATCCCGAACGTTGATGTTTGGTGAACTGTATGAACGATCCGGATCAAGCACTTCGATCCGGATCCCGAACCTTCGTTTTTCTGGAATTGCCTGACTCGTTACGACGATCCGGATCACAGCTAATCCGATCCGGATCGCCGTCCGTAAAATCTCCAGAAATGTTAGGTTTTTGATTCTTATCTCCTTCCTAGGGTTTCTAACCTATAAATAGACCCTATGACTCTTTTTCATGGGGGTCGAAAATCCAAATAGCCGTCATTTTTCCTGTATCATCTTATACGGCTCTAGATCCACATATAGAGAAGAAAGGAAATCATTAGAGAATACTCTATGTTTCTTCATCTATATTGATTAGTTTGATTCTAGGTTTTCATACTCACATCTTGAGTTGAATCAAACTAATGAATACTTAGATGGTATTTCCGATCTATCTTTGATCTAAGTATTCGGCGGATCATCATCACCCAAAAACAACGATTTACCCCAAAAATCGGCGCGTGGATTCGCGTGTCCTTGTGGATTCAAGGTTCAACCGCTCTCGTGGATTCGGAGCAAGGCACGTTCGTGGATTCGAAGGGTGCTATTGGGTGAAGACCGTGGATTCGGTCGGACGTCGTGGATTCGACGTTGGACGCCGTGGATTCGGCGTTGGGCGCAGATCGTGGATTCGAGAAGCGTCGTGGAGCGAGCGGAGAAGATCCTCTAGGAGCGTATGGAAAAGGTTGAGTCGTAATTGTGTACGGTAAATCACCTTGTACGTGTTTTAATTCTAGTGGATTTCTGCCGTGTTATCGGTCCCGTGGTTTTTTACTCCGGTGATGGAGTTTTCTACGTAAAAATCTTGCGTATTATTTTTTATTTCCGCATTGGGTTTTTATCGCAACGATTTTTGAGTGTTTATACGTTTACACCTATTCACCCCCCTCTAGGTGTTTTTTCCCCTATTTAGATCCTTATTACATATAACCCAACAAGTGGTGTCAGAGAGGGAATAGGGTTGTAAACAATGGTTGAAGGTGGAAACATCAACCGACCCCCGTTCTTCGATGGAACAAATTATGCGTACTGGAAAGTACGGATGAAAGCCTTTTTAATTTCCATCGACGAACGGGTGTGGCAATCAATTGAATTAGGATGGTCTAATCCAACTGAATTTATTGGTGATGTTCGCACCTTAAAACCTAGGTCGAAATGGACCAAGGAAGAGTTAGATTCATCTTCTTACAATGGCAAGGGAATTAATGCTATCTTTAATGCCTTATCTCAAACTGAATTCTCTCGCGTCTCGGCATGTGAGACTGCGAAAGAAATCTGGGATGTTCTTCAGGTTACACATGAGGGAACTAACCTCGTGAAGATTCAGAAACTGCAAATGCTTACGAGCAAGTTTGACTCTATCTTAATGGCAGAAAATGAATCTTTCACGGACTACTATACACGATTGCAAGACATCGTAAACGCATGTGCTAATCTGGGAGAGAAGATTCCAGAATTTAAGATTGTAAGAAAGATCTTAAGAACTCTTCCTGAACGATTTCGCCCAAAGGTTACTGCCATTGAAACTATTAAACACCCGGACGAAATACGTGTAGAAGAATTAGTTGGTTCATTACAAACTTATGAAATGACATTTACTACTAACAATTCTTCTGGAAAGGCATCCACTTCTAAGTCTTCAGGTTATGCGTTGAAAACAACTAAGGAAGAAGACGCGGATACATCCTCCTCAGACGATGACGAGAACCTTTCTATGGAGGAATTTGAGAAGCAGCTCGCTCTCTTGACAAGGAAGTTTCGCCGCAACTTTCGAAGGGGTAATTCAAGCAAATCTCCATCCTTCGGAAAGTCGAACAAAGGCAAGGGTACTTCAAGTTACAAGTCAAGAAAGCAAGAGAACTTCTCAAAGGATAAGAAAAGTTCAGAAGGACAACTTCAATGCTTCAAATGTCGAGGCTATGGCCACATTGCAACGGAGTGTCCTAACAAGTATCCGGCAAAGAAGAAGGCGATGCAAGTCGTCACTTGGGATGACAACTCAACGTCAAATGAGTCGTCTTCGAGTGATGAAGAAAAGAGCTCCACCGCATTCCACGCGTCCGTATCTTCACCCTTCATGTGCTTTATGGCAAGTACATCCGAGTCGTTGTCCAACTCCACTGTTGAAAAGAATGTAACGGACAACGAATCGGATGATTCGGAAGGTGAAGATTTTGCTCTAGCCTACCACAGACTTTTGAGGGACTCAAAGAAAGTGGCTAAGCAAAACAAGGGGTTGAGAGGGAGATTGCAGGATCTCGAAGAAGAAGTAAAAAGGGTAACTTGTCTCTCGACCGATCTTGAAGTGGAAAGGGATAAACTGATAAAAGAAAATGTTTCCCTTCAAGAGTCCAATGAGCAACTCGAGAAGAACTATATAGATATGGTGAACAAAGCGAACTATTTCTTGAAGCTCTACGGCGAGGCCCGACGGGAAAAATTGGAAATGACAGAGACCATTTGCCAACTCAAGGATGACTTACAGCAATTTTCTTTAGGAAGGAGTAAGTTGGATAAACTTCTTGGTCTTGGTCAAACAAACAAGTTCGGCCTCGGATACAATCGAACTGAAGACAATTTTAGTTCGGTTGGGACATTCTTTGTGCCTCAGTCGGTATCTCCTCCTCCGACACCGGAAATCATGACAACCAACGACAACAAGCCTACTTCATCCTCTTCAGAATCATCAAGCACAAAGGTATGTTTTCGTTGTAATTTTGCAGGGCACATTGGAAGAAATTGCAAGATTGGAGCTCAAAGATCAAATCAACCACATCTTGCAACTGCTACCAATAAGTTCACTCCATGGAATTCAAAGAAGGATTTTCCTAAAGAAAAGGACATTGGTAGTACTTCAAACAAGACGATGACAAAAGAAAAAGACCAATCTTGCAAGACGTCTTCATCAAGGAAAACTTCTCAACCATTGCCAACATACTCCAAAACTCAAAAGGTTTGGGTATGCAAAGGTGAAACCCCTCCTTGTCTTTAATCGTTCTTCGATTAAATCTTGTGTAGTTTATGTAGACTACTTTCTTTTCTTCTTTTTCTTTTGGCCGACCCGTCAACCATCTTTGGGAGGTAAATGGTACATTTTTTTATTGGTTGATGATTTCTCTCGGTTTTCTTGGGTAGCATTTTTAAAAGAGAAAGCTGATACGTTTGACTCTTTTCATGAGATTTGCCATCGTATTATGATTGAAAAGAATGAAAAGATCATTCGTGTTAGAAGTGATAGAGGTGGAGAATTCATAAATTCAAAATTCATTGATTTTTGCACTTCAAATGGCATTAAACATGAATTCTCGGCACCCTATACACCTCAGCAGAATGGTGTTGTTGAGCGCAAGAACAGGGTTGTTCAAGAGATGGCGCGTGTGATGCTTCATAGCCGGAATTTACCGCTACATTTTTGGGCTGAAGCCGTGAACACCGCTGTCTATGTCATTAATAGATTTTACTTGCGCCCAGGAACTTTAAATACACCATATGAGCTGTGGTTTAGTAGAAAACCCAACATCAAATATTTTCGTGTCTTCGGGAGTCGATGTTACATTTTACGTGACCGTGAAAATCTTGGAAAGTTCGACTCTCGAAGTGATGAAGGGATCTTTTTGGGTTATTCTACGAATAGCAGAGCATATCGAGTATTTAACATTGAATCTAAGACGATCGTAGAATCTATAAATGTTAAAGTAGATGAAGCTTTTCACTTTGGATCTGGAAAATCTACCCTCGATATCTCTCTAGATGACGATTCTCCTGCTAATGCATCTTCTAATAATAATACTTCCGATATTAATGATGCATCTAATGGTTCTTCAAGTTTATCTGATGTGCAGGAATCATCTCATGTATCTCCGAGTACTCCGTTTCAACAAACATTACGAATCTCCAAGGATCATCCGGAATCGAATATTATTGGAGATCCACAAGAAGGAGTCAGAACTCGGAGGCAGTTGGTTTGTGGATTCGCTTGCTACGTATCTTTAATCGAACCAAAGAACATAGATGAAGCTCTTCAGGATGACTACTGGATTAAAGCAATGCAGGAAGAGCTCCATCAATTTGAGCGAAACAAAGTCTGGGAATTAACGAAGCCTCCAAAGCAACACAATGTGATAGGTACCAAATGGATCTTCAAGAACAAGAAAAATGAGGATGGTACTATCATCAGGAACAAGGCTCGATTAGTTGCTCAAGGCTATTCTCAAGTAGAAGGTATAGACTTTGATGAAACATTCGCCCCTGTAACTAGACTCGAGTCCATTCGTATACTATTTGCTATTGCTTGTCATTTTAAAATCAAATTATTTCAAATGGACGTTAAGAGCGCATTTCTAAATGGGTTTTTAAATGAGGAAGTTTATGTGGCTCAACCGAAAGGTTTTGTAGATCATAAACAACCTAACCATGTTTTTCGTTTGAAAAAGGCTCTTTACGGTCTGAAACAAGCACCGCGAGCATGGTATGAAAGGTTAACAAAGCACCTTTTGGAGAAGGGCTATACTCGAGGGGGAGCTGATAGGACTCTCTTTGTGAAGCATTGTCAAAGCAATTTCATTGTAGCACAAATCTATGTCGATGACATTGTATTTGGCGCAACAAGAGATAATGATGCTTCTAAATTCGCGGAGACCATGGAAAGCGAATTTGAGATGTCCATGATGGGTGAATTGACTTATTTCCTTGGATTGCAAATTAAACAAAATGATGAAGGTATTCACTTGAGTCAATCCAAGTATGCAATGGAGTTGGTCAAAAAGTTTGATCTCGAAAATTGTAAAGATTTTCCGACTCCAATGGGAACTAGCCACAAGGGACTTGGAAGTGAATCACATAGTGAGAATGTAGACGAGAAACTGTATCGAAGTATGATTGGAAGTCTACTTTACCTCACGGCTAGTCGCCCGGATATATCTTTTGGTGTTGGGATTTGCGCGAGATATCAATCAGCACCAAAGGAGGTTCACCTGAAAGCGGTGAAAAGGATCATCCGGTATATCAAAGGATCAATTAATTTCGGAATTTGGTATCCTATGGGAACAAGTTTGGATATTGTTGGATACTCAGATGCCGATTGGGCAGGATCAGTGGATGATCGGAAAAGCACGAGTGGTGCATGCTTCTATCTTGGCCATTGCCTTGTTGCATGGCACAGTAAAAAGAAGAACTGCATAGCACTCTCGACTGCCGAAGCGGAATACATTTCAGCTGGAAGTTGCTCAACTCAACTCATTTGGATGAAAAGCATATTGAGCGACTTCCGCATTTCAGCATCTTCGGTAACAATTCTTTGTGACAACACAAGTGCAATTAACATTTCTAAAAACCCTGTGTTGCACTCTAGAACAAAACATATTGAGCTTAGATATCATTTTCTTAGAGAGCTAGTTGAATCAAATACTCTTCAACTTTCATATATTTCAACTGAGGATCAATTAGCTAACATTCTAACAAAACCTTTGGATCAAAAACGTTTTATTCATTTACGAAAAGCAATTGGAATGCTTTCCTTGAAATAAACTTCTTTTTGAAACCTTTGCTTAGGATAGGTTTTGTATTTGTTTTTGTTTTGTTCATTATCTATGTTTGTACATAGGACATTAATTGAGCATAGATCATAATTGACTTTAATTGCATCTTTTCGCACATTTAGAAATTTATTATGCTTTTGCCATCATAATATTTCACTGTTGCAATGATCATTTATGTTAATTAAATCATCTTCTAAGTGATCAAAGTCAATTTCTCTCTCTCTATGATCTCTTGGTATAGTCATTATCTTATTTGACTGCTTAGTTGAGTATGAAATCGAGATCAATATTTGGTTGAATACTTTATATCTTAAATAATTGATAGCCAATTGAGGGGGAGTCATAGAAAAAGTAAAATGCTCAAAAGATGTGGAAAGAGTTACATCCCAATGAGGAGTGTGAAAACTACCACCACATGGAGGAAAGAGCTACCACCTCGGTCGTCCGAGTATTGTGTGCAGCTACCACATGTATACCAAGCATGGTTGTTCAAATTTTTGATTAAGTAAAATGCATGTTGAAATACTTGACTCCGTCAAATTTCAAGGTTGGTATAAGGTGGGTTTTTAAAGAAAGATGCTCAAAGAGCCACTCTCTTCAACAGATTGTCTAGATACATTATCTATTATATTTGGGATTTCAAACATCTATTGATCTTTGTATTTCATTTTCTTTACTGAATTGATGATTTGATAAAGGCATTACTCATAAGATCAAGTTAGATGTAATTGAAGGTGTTCAACTTTAAGGGATTTAATTTTTGTAAATTTTCGTTTCATTTTTGGATATTATTGATAGATTTGGCATAATCTAATTCTTGTTGTATGAAACGATGATTTTTGTTTAAAGTTGATACAGATTTGTGCTTACAATCTTTTTCTGGTTTTTCTTGAATTTCTCTGAAATTTTCTAAAGAAAAAGTTGGAGCCGATCCGGATCGGGCTAGATGATCCGGATCCCGAACGCAGGAATTCTTCTGCGGGCTGATGATCCGGATTGTATCTGCCGATTCGGATCCCGAACGCAGTTTCTCACTGCGGGTAGCCGATCCGGATCGCAGTTATGAACTGATGCGGATCGCGGCTAGGTTTTATAAAGAACAAAAGGGTTTTGATTTCTTTTACTCCAATCTTTTGTTCCAAAGTTTCCAGTGTAAAGTACCGGGGCTTTGGATAGCGCGCCGACCACACAGATGGCTTGGAGCAGAGAGATGCCTTGAGCATGTTGCATTTGAGTTTACAGTTGATGCCGGGTTGATTCGGATCAACGCGGAAGCTCCAGCTCGAATCGGGGTTTTTCCGGGCTTTGTAGGCCGATTGAGGATGAGATTGGGAATGTCAGACTTCACCGTGGAATGCCGGAAAGTCAGGAATGCGTGGAACAGGTGTACTTTCAGATTACAGCGAGGTTCGGGAGGTTCTGGACGGACGCGGAGGACCCGGAGGCAAAAAGTGAGTCGGAACTGGCAATTTTGGAGCTGGTAATTGATTTGAGCACCCCGACTCAACGGATAAGCTTTTTGAGGAGAAAAAGCTGTGGACACGTGTACTTTTGATTTACAGCGAGGTTCGGGAGGTTCCGGACTGACGCGGAGGACCCGGAGGCAAAAAGTGAGTCGGAACTGGCAATTTTGGAGCCGGTAATTGATTTGAGCACCCCGACTCAACGGATAAGCTTTTTGAGGAGAAAAAGCTGTGGACACGTGTACTTTTGATTTACAGCGAGGTTCGGGAGGTTCCGGACTGACGCGGAGGACCCGGAGGCAAAAAGTGAGTTGGAACTGGCAATTTTGGAGCCGGTAATTGATTTGAGCACCCCGCCTCAACGGATGAGCTTTTTGAAGAGAAAAAGCTGTGAGCGCGTGTATTTTCGATTTACAGCGGAGTTCGGGAGGTTCCGGGCAGCGGCGGAGAGCCCGAAGGCAAAAAGTGAGTTGGAGTTGGAATTATTGGAATTAATTAATTAGTTAATTAATTAATTAGCCTTTTTCTTTATAAAAGGCCTCCACCCCTCCTCTGCTGCAGGAAAAAGAAAGAAAGAAAAAGGAAGAAAGAAAGAAAGGAAAAGAAAAGAGAGGAAAAGGAAAAAGAAAAGGAAGAAGAAGGGCTTTTGAGGCATTCTCGGATTTTTGGACTCGCCGTTGGAGGCCGAGTGGATGCTCGTGGGCGTGCGGCGTGCGACAACGAGGTAAGTAATTTCAGTTTTTGGAGGTTTGTGCATTTTGGATTTGGTTTTTTTGGAGTTTTGAGCTTCGAGGATTTTAATTGGTTTTTAAATGAGGAAATTGGATTTTTTTTTTGGGATTTTTCGGAATTCTTGGATTTGCCGTCGCCGGCGGCCGCGCGCGCGCGCAACGGCGCACGCGCGGCGCCAGGGTGCTGCTATTGGCAGCACCCTGCGGCGACTTGCCGCTGGGCGCGGCGCCGCGTGCAGCAAAGAGCAGCACGCGGCGCTGCCTGGCCGCGCGCAGGCGCGCGCGGCAGGGCCGCGCGCGTGCGTGCGGCACCTCCTGGCCGCGCGCAGGCGCGCGCGGCAGGGCCGCGCGCAGGGGCGCGCGGCAGGGCCACGCGCGTGAGCGCGGCACCTCCTGGCCGCGCGCAGGTGCGCGCGGCAGGGCCGCGCGCGTTCGCGCGGCACCTCCTGGCAGCGCGCAGGTGCGCGCGGCAGGGCCGCGCGCAGCGCGCAGGGGCGCGCGGCAGGGCCGCGCGCGTGCGCGCGGCATCTCCTGGCCGCGCGCAGGCGCGCGCGGCAGGGCCGCGCGCAGGGGCGCGCGGCAGGGCCGCGCGCGGACCTGCGCGGGCCGCGCGGGCCGCGCGCGGGCCTGCGCAGGCGCGCGGGCCCGCGCGGGCCGCGCGCGGGCCAGCACAGGCGCGCGGGCCCGCGCGCAGCGCCGCTGGGCGCCGCGCGCAGCGCCGCTGGGCGCTGCGCGGTGCGCTCCGGCACCGCGCAGCAGGTCGCTGCGCGGCGCTGCTTGGTTGGGCGCCGTGCGGCGGGCCTCCCTCGTCGCGCGGCTGGATTTTCGCCGCTCGGCGTGCTCCCGGGACAGCGGTGGCGCCTCGGTTGGCGTGCCGGCACCGTTTTTCGCCGTCAGCCGTTGTTTCCCACCGTCGGCCGCTGGTTTTCGCGGGTTTTCGCCGGCTGATTTCGCAAGCAGATTTGTGCAGTTTTGCGAGCGGCCTTCGAGCAGTTTTTCGCGAGCGGTCTTCGCAGGATTTTCGCAAGCTGATTTTTGAGCTGTTTTCGCCGTCGGGCGCAGTTTTTCGTCGACGGAGCAGTTTTTCGCAAGCTGTTTTCGCACGCCAGTTTTGAGCAGATTTTGAGCGGTTTTCGCGAGCAGTTTCGCAGGGTTTTCGCGAACTGTCTCGCTAGCAGATTTTTGCCTGTTTTTCGCCGTCGGACGCTGTTTTTCGCCGACGGAGCTGTTTTTCGCCGCCGCGTGCTGTTTTTCGCCGTCGGGCGCTGTTTTTCGCCGACGGAGCTGTTTTTCGCCGCCGCGTGCTGTTTTTTCGCCGTCGGGCGTAGTTTTTTTTCGCCGACGGAGCTGTTTTCGCCGCCGCGTGCTGTTTTTCGCCGTCGGGCGCTGGTTTTCGCTGACGGAGGCTGTTTTCGCCGACGGAAGCTGTTTTTCGCCGTCGGATGCTCGGTTTTGACTGTGTGGATTGATTTTGCGATTTCTTCGCTTCTGGCAGCGTGCGGTGCGGTTTTAGCTTCCGCGGAGCGCGCGGTCGTGTGGTTGGTCGCCGCGTGCTCCGATTCGCGTGCGGATTCTGGCATCGGGCTTCGTGTTGCGTGCGGACCCCTTGGAGGCCAGGTAAGCCCGCTGTGCCAATTGCAAGTGTCGACGAGCAATTGGTGGCTTTCTGAGGTGGGTTGGTTTTCTCTCCAAGTCTACGGACTTCCTTCTAATTCGATTGTGATAGGATTGCATGCTAGTTTAAGTGTTTTCTTGGAACTTAACTAGCACCCCCGTCGTATGTGCGTGAGTTTGACCAGACCATTTGTGAACCTTAATTTGGGCTAGGTTCCTTTATGCTTTAGACATCCCGCACTTTTCTTATCCTTCGGGACTTGAGTTTCCTCGCCCGGGTAGTGGGCTGAGTGGTCGGAGTGTTGTGGGACGGGTGTTGCACTCGGGCCCGGGGGGGACCGAGTGGGGTCTGGTGGCTGGGTTAGGCCAGTGTTAGTGTTTTGGGGAACCGTTTCAGATAAACGGTGGTCCCGGGGGTTTTCCTTTCCGCTGTTCTTCTCGTCACCACCAGGTTGGGATCGTGGTGCACGTGTGTTAGCAGGACCTTGAACCCAGAACCTTTTTGGATAAATACATGATTTTAGTCAGCCAATATTTCTTCCAAGCCTCGCAAGGTTGTCTGAGTCTGTTCTCGTCTGTTGGGACGAAGGCATCAGCTCTTCGAGGCTTGGGCATAAAACTTGATTTCAAGGGTTTTCCTAAAAGAGACTAAAAATCATTAAAAAGATGGATTTCTCTCAGATCGAATGGTTTTTCTGAAATAAATGACATGGTTTCTTATAAACTTATCCACCCGAGCGGATTCGAGTGATCTGGGTTCTAAGGGCTGCTTTCTCTCTTGGGGACGTAGATGTTAGTCTCCCAGGGTTTCGGACCCTTCGTAGATCTGGCCGTGGAGTAGCTCCGGCCGTGAGCTGAGTGTTGAGTTCAAAGAGGTGTTGTTGAGGGAGCCGTTGGGAGAGACGGTGGTCCCAGCTGTGTAGTACCTTCATTGAGTGGGTCTGTGTTGTGAGATTGAGTCGTGGAGGGTTCTCCGACTGAGTTTGTGCTTTGAGCATCGAGATACCGATCTGTTTGATCGAGGACCACAGCCTGCAGGAGCCACTTGTGAGACAGTGATACTGATGAGATACTTGAGTTCGGTGGGGTCGCACCCCTCGAACCACGCCCCGGGTGCGTTGATGATTCCGAGCCTGATGAGGCTGCGATGATGATACCGAGCCTGACGAGGCTGCGATGATGCGCCTAGTTCATATACTAGAGGTCGCTTGATACCCCTGGCCGAGCTACCATGAGGTCACTGTGTGAGATATCGAGTTTGTCCGTTGGGACACCCTGGTTGATACACCAGGGGGCGCAGGCTTGACTCGACTGGACCCTGTGGGGCAGTCGCTGAGATTTGTGATACATTGAGAGAGTGATGGCGTAGCATGTGTCATAGTAGAGCGTCTTGGGCTTAGTACTTGTGACATATTGTCAGCAGTGAGTGACTGCATACCATCATCCATAGTCTCTTCTTATTGAGCATAGTAGATAGAGGCATGATAGCTGTAGATTCTTTTCCAGCTTATTTTTATTATCATCAGTCTTTTCTCTATCTTATGCCTCTGGTAGACTTAGTGGGCAGACCGTGGTTCTTGGAGACGGTACCCACTGAGAGCTACTGTAGGATGTAGTTCTCACACCCTCTGTCGGTGACAGGTTGCTGAGGCTTTCTTCCGTTCCTGCTGTGCTTGACTGGACGGACCGAGGACAGGGAGTCGCGTGATAGTTCCCCACCAGCATTGTTACTTTAGAGAGAGGTAGATGTACCATCCCGGATTGTGGGAGTGGGTTATGTTTCTTGTTAGCTATCTCCCATTTGGATTCGTAGATGTTGTATAGGTGGACTTCTATTTGTATCAGCTGATTTTGGGAGATAGGCTATGAGTTGTAGCAACTTGTAGTTGAGAAAAATTTTATAGTACAGCTTTTTATCCGCTCTGATATCTGTGTAGCTGTAGTTTTGTCTTTTGCAGGCTAGACGCTGCGTCTGTACGGCAGTTTCCGTACAGATGGCGGATCTGTTAGCGAGCCCGGGTCGCAGTTTCGACCCCGGGGCGTGACAGATTAGAGTGGTATCAGAGCCTAGGATATAGGTCATTGAGGACTTAGAAATCCTAGGCTTGTGGTTGGACATTAGGATGACTACGTGAGAGTCGTGACTGTTAGCGAGAGTCCAGATTGAGTTTTTACCTCTCCCTCGGGTTGGGATGAGTGATTTGATATGTTATTCTCTCAAAGTGATTATGTTGGCTGCAGACAACATAATACTTTAGGAAGGATAACAAATTTTAGACTCTCGCTGGATTGGGTCGTATGGCTGTTGTGTCCTGATGTTTGTTTTGTTTCAGTTACTTGCGATGCCGCCGAGACGTCGTGCAGCGACGAGCGGGCGTTTGACCTCAGCTGAGGAGCCCGGACGGCGGGCTGCCGAGCAGGCTAGGCAGGGTGAGGTGCAGGATCTGCGGGCTCAGGGGACCCAGATGTCGGAGGCGTTGCGGCGCCAGGAGAAGAACATGGAGCGTGTGTTGCGCATGTTTGAGCTGAGAGCATCTCCCGGGGTATCGCCAGTAGTACTCCAGCCGCGACATTGTCGATTTCGACCCTGGTCGCACCACTGATGGTGCAGGAGCAGCGAGAGGTTGCCAACCGGTTATTCTACTTCATCCAGTCCCATCCCCTGCAGATTTTGGGATTTAAGTTGGGGGCCTTGGGAGGCTGAGAACTGGATCGCTGCTATGGAAAAGCTGTTCAAGGATGTGTTCATCCAGGGGAAGCATCTGGGCGCGGGATCTTGCGCCTTTCGTTTGGGACGCCGAGAGTTGGTGGCGTCGGGTTCGTCCTGTTGGACCACCAAGAGCGAGTTTCCGCGATGGTTGAGCAGTGGGCCCCTTGTCACCCAGGATGAGGTTTTGAGGTGGATTGTTGAGAGGGGACTGCACCTGGATATCTATCTCATTGTGTATTCTCGGTGAGTGCCGACCGTAGATGCAGCGATTGGGCATGTGCGATGGATTGACCGAGGATCACTGATCACGTCCAGGAGGGACGGAGATCGAGGGACCAGCTCCAGAGAGAGTCTTCCAGTATTGCCTGATTTCGGGATAGTGGAGTGGATCGAGGTTGCCATGGTGCCAGCCCCAGGATCATGTGTCTCAGAGGAGACAGAGACCTGGAGGTTCTCGGCGGTTGAGGTGCCGAGATAGTGGATTGGAGACCGAGTTAGTGGTCGACATGGTTATGGGACCTTGCAGCCGGGGCTGTGCCCGGTTAGTGTTCAGAACCCGGTAGAGGCTTTTTGAGCTTGCCTTGCGGTCAAGTGGATTGACTGAGGCCTGCGATTGCTAGTATTTGAAGAATCGAGTTCTCCAGCTGTGTTTGAACGGGTTAGCAGCCGGACCCGTCGTGGACTTTTGGATTTGTTTCCGAAGTGGCTTAGAGCTTCAAGATCACTGGAGGATTGTGCAGCAACTCCCAAGAGGGGAGATGTTGGTTGCCTAATTGAGAGATGTACCTGCGGAACTTGATTGTTTTGGTTGCTAAGGAGCAACGGAGGAGTTTTGCCTTTTGGAGACTTCGATTTTTGGAAGCCACCAGCCGCAGAGATTATGTTTGTAGACTTGAGTTTACGCGGGGAGTTTGGACCGTGATTTTCTTCTGATAGGAGGAAGTGTAATTGAATCCTCGCACTTTTTCGGCTTTTCTTCGTTGGAGTCGAACAAGGATTTGAGCTATCAGATGCAACCGAAGAAATTCTTGCTTTTGGAGTTATGGAATTTACGGTTGGTTTTACCCAGTGAGGGTTCGGTGGTGCCTGTATGTTGAGTTAGAGCGACCACCTGAGAGCCGAGAGGATGAGTTTGGGTTGCTGATTGGTGGGCGCCAGGTTAGCGGATCGCTTGGTACTTGGTATGACTTCCTTTCCTAGTGGTTGAGATCAGAGTTTTGCACCCCTACATGGTTGAGTTGGTGGATTGTGGTTTTGGGTGGCGACCACAGCAGGGGCAGCTTCAACATCTCTCTCTCCTTGTTTTCCCGTTTTAACGCCGAAAATAGCAGCGGAATGAAAAATTTCGAAGGACTACTCCAGAAATGGAGGCGATGCGGGAACCGGTTCTTGTTTGATCGGGGTGAAGGCATCGGTCCTTTGGAAATTTCGGACTTTTCGCTATTTTCGGTTGCTTTTCTTTTGAGAGAGAGTTGGAGTTGATAATATTCCTGATGTGGGTTTCTTGTGGTAGGGTGTGTGTTTTGGTTTCGGGGACGAAACCTTTTGAAGGAGGGGAGGATGTAAAGTACCGGGGCTTTGGATAGCGCGCCGACCACACAGATGGCTTGGAGCAGAGAGATGCCTTGAGCATGTTGCATTTGAGTTTACAGTTGATGCCGGGTTGATTCGGATCAACGCGGAAGCTCCAGCTCGAATCGGGGTTTTTCCGGGCTTTGTAGGCCGATTGAGGATGAGATTGGGAATGTCAGACTTCACCGTGGAGTGCCGGAAAGTCAGGAATGCGTGGAACAGGTGTACTTTCAGATTACAGCGAGGTTCGGGAGGTTCCGGACGGACGCGGAGGACCCGGAGGCAAAAAGTGAGTCGGAACTGGCAATTTTGGAGCCGGTAATTGATTTGAGCACCCCGACTCAACGGATAAGCTTTTTGAGGAGAAAAAGCTGTGGACACGTGTACTTTTGATTTACAGCGAGGTTCGGGAGGTTCCGGACTGACGCGGAGGACCCGGAGGCAAAAAGTGAGTCGGAACTGGCAATTTTGGAGCCGGTAATTGATTTGAGCACCCCGACTCAACGGATAAGTTTTTTGAGGAGAAAAAGCTGTGGACACGTGTACTTTTGATTTACAGCGAGGTTCGGGAGGTTCCGGACTGACGCGGAGGACCCGGAGGCAAAAAGTGAGTTGGAACTGGCAATTTTGGAGCCGGTAATTGATTTGAGCACCCCGCCTCAACGGATGAGCTTTTTGAAGAGAAAAAGCTGTGAGCGCGTGTATTTTCGATTTACAGCGGAGTTCGGGAGGTTCCGGGCAGCGGCGGAGAGCCCGAAGGCAAAAAGTGAGTTGGAGTTGGAATTATTGGAATTAATTAATTAGTTAATTAATTAATTAGCCTTTTTCTTTATAAAAGGACTCCACCCCTCCTCTGCTGCAGGAAAAAGAAAGAAAGAAAAAGGAAGAAAGAAAGAAAGGAAAAGAAAAGAGAGGAAAAGGAAAAAGAAAAGGAAGAAGAAGGGCTTTTGAGGCATTCTCGGATTTTTGGACTCGCCGTTGGAGGCCGAGTGGATGCTCGTGGGCGTGCGGCGTGCGACAACGAGGTAAGTAATTTCAGTTTTTGGAGGTTTGTGCATTTTGGATTTGGTTTTTTTGGAGTTTTGAGCTTCAAGGATTTTAATTGGTTTTTAAATGAGGAAATTTGAATTTTTTTTTGGGATTTTTCGGAATTCTTGGATTTGCCGTCGCCGGCGGCCGCGCGCGCGCGCAACGGCGCACGCGCGGCGCCAGGGTGCTGCTATTGGCAGCACCCTGCGGCGACTTGCCGCTGGGCGCGGCGCCGCGTGCAGCAAAGAGCAGCACGCGGCGCTACCTGGCCGCGCGCAGGCGCGCGCGGCAGGGCCGCGCGCAGCCGCGCGCGGCAGGGCCGCGCGCGGGTGCGCGCGGCATCTCCTGGCCGCGCGCAGGCGCGCGCGGCAGGGCCGCGCGCAGGGGCGCGCGGCAGGGCCGCGCGCGTGCGCGCGGCACCTCCTGGCCGCGCGCAGGGGCGCGCGGCACCTCCTGGCCGCGCGCAGGCGCGCGCGGCAGGGCCGCGCGCAGGGGCTCGCGGCAGGGCCGCGCGCGGGCCTGCGCGGGCCGCGCGGGCCGCGCGCGGGCCTGCGCAGGCGCGCGGCCGCGCGCAGCGCAGTGGGCTGCGCGCGGGCCCGCGCGCAGCGCCGCTGGGCGCCGCGCGCAGCGCCGCTGGGCGCTGCGCGGTGCGCTCCGGCACCGCGCAGCAGGTCGCTGCGTGGCGCTGCTTGGTTGGGCGCCGTGCGGCGGGCCTCCCTCGTCGCGCGGCTGGATTTTCGCCGCTCGGCGTGCTCCCGGGACAGCGGTGGCGCCTCGGTTGGCGTGCCGGCACCGTTTTTCGCCGTCAGCCGTTGTTTCCCACCGTCGGCCGCTGGTTTTCGCGGGTTTTCGCCGGCTGATTTCGCAAGCAGATTTGTGCAGTTTTTCGAGCGGCTTTCGAGCAGTCTTTCGCGAGCAGTTTTTCGCGAGCAGTTTTTCGCGGGTTTTCGCCGGCTGATTTCGCAAGCAGATTTGTGCAGTTTTGCGAGCGGCCTTCGAGCAATTTTTCGCGAGCAGTTTTTCGCGGGTTTTCGCCGGCTGATTTCGCAAGCATATTTGTGCTGTTTTGCGAGCGGCCTTCGAGCAGTTTTTCGCGAGCGGTCTTCGCAGGATTTTCGCAAGCTGATTTTTGAGCTGTTTTCGCCGTCGGGCGCAGTTTTTCGCCAACGGAGCAGTTTTTCGCAAGCTGTTTTCACACGCCGGTTTTTAGCAGATTTTGAGCGGTTTTCGCGAGCAGTTTCGCAGGGTTTTCGCGAACTGTCTCGCTAGCAGATTTTTGCCTGTTTTTCGCCGTCGGGCGCTGTTTTTCGCCGACGGAGCTGTTTTTCGCCGCCGCGTGCTGTTTTTCGCCGTCGGGCGCTGTTTTTCGCCGACGGAGCTGTTTTTCGCCGCTGCGTGCTGTTTTTCGCCGTCGGGCGCAGTTTTTTTCGCCGACGGAGCTGTTTTCGCCGCCGCGTGCTGTTTTTCGCCGTCGGGCGCTGGTTTTCGCTGACGGAGGCTGTTTTCGCCGACGGAAGCTGTTTTTCGCCGTCGGATGCTCGGTTTTGACTGTGTGGATTGATTTTGCGATTTCTTCGCTTCTGGCAGTGTGCGGTGCGGTTTTAGCTTCCGCGGAGCGCGCGGTCGTGTGGTTGGTCGCCGCGTGCTCCGATTCGCGTGCGAATTCTGGCATCGGGCTTCGTGTTGCGTGCGGACCCCTTGGAGGCCAGGTAAGCCCGCTGTGCCAATTGCAAGTGTCGACGAGCAATTGGTGGCTTTCTGAGGTGGGTTGGTTTTCTCTCCAAGTCTACGGACTTCCTTCTAATTCTATTGTGATAGGATTGCATGCTAGTTTAAGTGTTTTCTTGGAACTTAACTAGCACCCCCGTCATATGTGCATGAGTTTGACCAGACCATTTGTGAACCTTAATTTGGGCTAGGTTCCTTTATGCTTTAGACATCCCGCACTTTTCTTATCCTTCGGGACTTGAGTTTCCTCGCCCGGGTAGTGGGCTGAGTGGTCGGAGTGTTGTGGGACGGGTGTTGCACTCGGGCCCGGGGGGGGCCGAGTGGGGTCTGGTGGCTGGGTTAGGCCAGTGTTAGTGTTTTGGGGAACCGTTTCAGATAAACGGTGGTCCCGGGGATTTTCCTTTCCGCTGTTCTTCTCGTCACCACCAGGTTGGGATCGTGGTGCGCGTGTGTTAGCAGGACCTTGAACCCAGAACCTTTTTGGATAAATACATGATTTTAGTCAGCCAATATTTCTTCCAAGCCTCGCAAGGTTGTCTGAGTCTGTTCTCGTCTGTTGGGACGAAGGCATCAGCTCTTCGAGGCTTTGGTATAAAACTTGATTTCAAGGGTTTTCCTAAAAGAGACTAAAAATCATTAAAAAGATGGATTTCTCTCAGATCGAATGGTTTTTCTGAAATAAATGACATGGTTTCTTATAAACTTATCCACCCGAGCGGATTCGAGTGATCTGGGTTCTAAGGGCTGCTTTCTCTCTTGGGGACGTAGATGTTAGTCTCCCAGGGTTTCGGACCCTTCGTAGATCTGGCCGTGGAGTAGCTCCGGCCGTGAGCTGAGTGTTGAGTTCAGAGAGGTGTTGTTGAGGGAGGCGTTGGGAGAGACGGTGGTCCCAGCTGTGTAGTACCTTCGTTGAGTGGGTCTGTGTTGTGAGATTGAGTCGTGGAGGGTTCTCCGACTGAGTTTGTGCTTTCAGCATCGAGATACCGATCTGTTTGATCGAGGACCACAGCCTGCAGGAGCCACTTGTGAGACAGTGATACTGATGAGATACTTGAGTTCGGTGGGGTCGCACCCCTCGAACCACGCCCCGGGTGCGTTGATGATTCCGAGCCTGATGAGGCTGCGATGATGATACAGAGCCTGACGAGGCTGCGATGATGCGCCTAGTTCATATACTAGAGGTCGCTTGATACCCCTGGCCGAGCTACCATGGGGTCACTGTGTGAGATATCGAGTTTGTCCGTTGGGACACCCTGGTTGATACACCAGGGGGCGCATGCTTGACTCGACTGGACCCTGTGGGGCAGTCGCTGAGATTTGTGATACATTGAGAGAGTGATGGCGTAGCATGTGTCATAGTAGAGCGTCTTGGGCTTAGTACTTGTGACATATTGTCAGCAGTGAGTGACTGCATACCATCATCCATAGTCTCTTCTTATTGAGCATAGTAGATAGAGGCATGATAGCTGTAGATTCTTTTCCAGCTTATTTTTATTATCATCAGTCTTTTCTCTATCTTATGCCTCTGGTAGACTTAGTGGGCAGACCGTGGTTCTTGGAGACGGTACCCACTGAGAGCTACTGTAGGATGTAGTTCTCACACCCTCTGTCGGTGACAGGTTGCTGAGGCTTTCTTCCGTTCCTGCTGTGCTTGATTGGACGGACCGAGGACAGGGAGTCGCGTGATAGTTCCCCACCAGCATTGTTACTTTAGAGAGAGGTAGATGTACCATCCCGGATTGTGGGAGTGGGTTATGTTTCTTGTTAGCTATCTCCCATTTGGATTCGTAGATGTTGTATAGGTGGACTTCTATTTGTATCAGCTGATTTTGGGAGATAGGCTATGAGTTGTAGCAACTTGTAGTTGAGAAAAATTTTATAGTACAGCTTTTTATCCGCTCTGATATCTGTGTAGCTGTAGTTTTGTCTTTTGCAGGCTAGACGCTGCGTCTGTACGGCAGTTTCCGTACAGATGGCGGATCTGTTAGCGAGCCCGGGTCGCAGTTTTGACCCCGGGGCGTGACATCCAGAGCCTCTCTCTAGATTTCATCCTTCCTGGAAGCTTTCAAACTCAAGTTCTTCAACTCCAAGTAAGTTTTATTGATCAAAATCTAGGTTTTTCATCGTTTTTCTCTCTTCTTCCTCAAACGTCATGAATTTCTTGGATCAACTTTGTTTGTGGATGGTTTTTGATCAAATTTCTTTTGAAATAAGAACTCTGGGTAGATTAGTTTTGATTATATGCTAGGTATTCTCCTGATTAACGGATTTTTAGGCTTCGATTTCTAAAATTTCGGTTTTAGGGCATATAATAAGGATATTCGAAAATCATGCAATTGATCTATTTTTAAAAGTCCTTTTGCAAAACTAATTTGATTCTTAGTCTCTCTACATGATTATGATTGTTTGGGTACAATTTTTCAATCTTTGAAAATTAACAATTTTCTCGTGTGTTCTTGAGTTGGTCGTCACAGGATACATTTTGCACTAGTAATCAAAATGGTGATCACTTGGATTGTTTTCCTACTTGCGGCTATGGTACATACGAGAGACACTGTCAAGCCCAAGATGGCTAAGAAGGCTAAGAAAGCGAAGAAAGCTAAAGATGATTCCGATACAGAATCTGAAACGGAATCAATTAATTGGGATGAACTGCAAGTTGAAGCAACGACTGTTCCGACTGCTTCAAAGGGAAAAGCACCTGCAGAAACATCAAAGGCTCCGCCCACTGCTGCTGAGAAAGGCAAAGCTCCAATGGAAGAAACTTCTGGGAAGACAAGAAGAAAAAGTGTTGCTCGCAAAAGAGGGAGTGCACAAGGAATCTCCATTGAGCAACCAGCTGATAGGCAAGCACCTCCTCAAGACTTTGTCAGCTCGGCTAGAATAAAGGATTTTGAAAACAGAGAATGCATTGGAGAAAGGCATGTTGATGTAAAAGCCTTAAAGCAGCGTTCTCGGACGTTTGGGACTTTGTTTGACCAGATAGGTTTTGCTTCCATTTCCGATTTCCCGGAGACCACTGGGTATTGTCTTCACTCAGTGAGGATGTTTTATCAGAATGCCTGCTATCTAGTTGATCAGGAAAGCGGGCGTCGGGATTTTCAAACATTAGTCAAGAATGTCAGAATTAAAGTAACGCCTCAGCTAATTGGTGAAGTACTAGGGATGGACGCCCGAGCCGATGGCACTCATTACCTGAAGAATCAAGCCTTCAACACCTACTCCTGGAGAGTGGTAGTTGATGGAATCTGTGTTCCAAATACTCGGTCGACAGGAAACTCCGTTTTCTCGAAAGAACTACGACCAGAGTACCGCATCTTAAACCTTATTGTTTGTTACAATGTTATTCCAAACATGAACACAAAGGTTCTTCGGTGGGAAAGAATGATATTCCTCTATCTACTTGGAAACCCCACAGCAGCAATGGGAGCTAACTTAAACATTCCCTGCGTCATCTGGTCAAGGATGGCACGATATGTGGAGCAAGCTCATCCGTCAGAGAGACTACCTTATCCAATGATCATCATGCGCATTCTTCGCAAATTTAAAGCTGACACAAATGCGAGTTCCTATCTGCACAGTCTAGGAACGATCAATGACACAACAATTGTAAAGTCTCTTTCGACGAAGCCAGATGAACCTTTCATACCTCTTCACCGGCAACGAGAACAACGACAACAAGCAACAACCTCTGCACTGGCAGCAGCTCCTCCAGTCCAACCAGCACCACCATCACAACCAGCACCTCCGGCACAACAAGCACCGCAATCAACTTCTGATGATGATGCATCTGTTACCTCAATCTATAAAGAACAGCAAAGGCTCTCCAACGAGCAAGAACGTATATCAAATGAACTAATTGAGGTAAAGGAAGAAATAAAGAAGGTAAATAAGAATCAATCATCAATGAACAAGCGATTAAAGAAGATATTCCAAATCCTCGGCTGTATCAGTTCAGACGAGTCTGAATAATCCGTATCCTTCCAATTTCTGTTTATTATGCATATTGTGACGCCCCACTTCCCAGGGGGTCACCCATCCTAGAACTACTCTAGCTCTAGCACGCTTAACTCTCATGTTCCTCTTGGATCTTGCTACCATCCAAAATGCTATAGCCGGGTTAGAGATTTTAGTCCTATTATATCATTTATATAGAGGACTAATCCAAATTCCGGGGTGTCACATTCTTCCCCCCTTTAAGCCCTGACGTCCACGTCAGGCTCAAGCACACTCACAAGCACCAGGCGATGTGAGACTCGTCTCGCTAGCCTTAGCCGACCTTGTGAGGAGCTGCACTCCACTCACAACGGTCATTAGCCGGGGAGCCTCACTCTACCCGCTATATAACCCTGGCTCAGCAGAGACTCATCTCACATTTCCGGCTGGTGAATGTCTCTGATACCAACTGTGACGCCCAACTTCCCAGGGGGTCACCCATCCTAGAACTACTCTAGCTCTAGCACGCTTAACTCTCATGTTCCTCTTGGATCTTGCTACCATCCAAAATGCTATAGCCGGGTTAGAGATTTTAGTCCTATTATATCATTTATATAGAGGACTAATCCAAATTCCGGGGTGTCACACATATGTTTAAATCCTTCTTTTGTACAGGTTTTTAAGTTTTAATTTGAGTCCTTAGTTCTCCAACTTGAACTGTTAACCATTCTCTCCACTTTTGTAATCTTTGGCATTGTTTGTGACAAAAAGGGGGAGAGAGTTTAGAACAATGATATTGTGAAAATTGTGATCTTGTATACATCAATGATGACTGCATCAAGGTACAATGATGATGTGAATGAACATCAAGGTGAGTATCACTTCAACTTCAACTTTGGTTTTTATCTTGTGATTGTTTGCATGTCTCGACTAACTATTCGACTAACTATTTGGGCATGTAATATGACTAACAAGTTGATGTTGGACTAACTTTTTGTGACATTTGGTTTTTAATTGCATAGAAGATATGTTGGTTTTTGACTATGATTCTCTTACATATCTGAATTCTCAAATGTCATGATGATCAGATAAACTCTATCTCTGTACTAGGTTTTGTATGCTAAATATTCTTGAGGTATCTAACGATCTCTTTTTGTCAAGAATGATTTCTTTGTGCAGAGAGTAGAGATGTCTAAGTCTAGAGTCTGTTTTAGGAGTTTATCTCATGTTTTTAAATTTTTGGATCTCCATTGTAAATTTTTGTTGTATGGTGATAGCAACAAAAATATCTTTTTGAATTTTCTTTAGTAGATCTGTGTTTTGTCACGAAACCGCCAAAGGGGGAGATTGTTACGGAATTTGAGTTGGCGTAGTTTCGTGAAAGTCTCAAGTCTTGAAGATTGAAGGTGAAGAAAGTTGGATCATTTAACTCAATCTCAAGAAAGAAGAATTCAAAAGGATCAGGTATGTTTTAACTAAAGATTTTGTGTGATCCAAATACTTCTTGTAGTGTAGAAACACTTGGAAGAATCTTTCATTGCATAAAAATCAAAAACTGGACTTGGGACATGTTCAGGATCCGGATCAGGTTGTTCGATCCGGATCCCGAAGGTGGTTCGTTCATACACCAGTTCAATCCGGATCGTAGCCTCTCTTGATCCGGATCCCGAACACTGAGTTTACCATCTTCCTTGAACGATCCGGATCAGGCTTCGCAATCCGGATCCCGAACGTTGATGTTTGGTGAACTGTATGAACGATCCGGATCAAGCACTTCGATCCGGATCCCGAACCTTCGTTTTTCTGGAATTGCCTGACTCGTTACGACGATCCGGATCACAGCTAATCCGATCTGGATCGCCGTCCGTAAAATCTCCAGAAATGTTAGGTTTTTGATTCTTATCTCCTTCCTAGGGTTTCTAACCTATAAATAGACCCTATGACTCTTTTTCATGGGGGCCGAAAATCCAAATAGCCGTCATTTTTCCTGTATCATCTTATACGGCTCTAGATCCACATATAGAGAAGAAAGGAAATCATTAGAGAATACTCTATGTTTCTTCATCTATATTGATTAGTTTGATTCTAGGTTTTCATACTCACATCTTGAGTTGAATCAAACTAATGAATACTTAGATGGTATTTCCGATCTATCTTTGATCTAAGTATTCGGCGGATCATCATCACCCCAAAACAACGATTTACCCCAAAAATCGGCGCGTGGATTCGCGTGTCCTTGTGGATTCAAGGTTCAATCGCTCTCGTGGATTCGGAGCGAGGCACGTTCAGGGATTCGAAGGGTGCTATTGGGTGAAGACCGTGGATTCGGTCGGACGTCGTGGATTCGACGTTGGACGCCGTGGATTCGGCGTTGGGCGCAGATCGTGGATTCGAGAAGCGTCGTGGAGCGAGCGGAGAAGATCCTCTAGGAGCGTATGGAAAAGGTTGTGTCGTAATTGTGTACGGTAAATCACCTTGTACGTGTTTTAATTCTAGTGGATTTCTGCCGTGTTATCGGTCCCGTGGTTTTTTACTCCGGTGATGGAGTTTTCCACGTAAAAATCTTGCGTATTATTTTTTATTTCCGCATTGGGTTTTTATCGCAACGATTTTTGAGTGTTTATACGTTTACACCTATTCACCCCCCTCTAGGTGTTTTTTCCCCTATTTAGATCCTTATTACATATAACCCAACAACAGGCGCCGCCCGCGGAGGCGCGCCGCGCGGTCTTGGGCTGCGCAGGGCTTCGGCGGGCGGTGACGGCCGCGCAAGGATCCGTAGAGTGGTGCATTTGACGGTTTTGCTGGGTTTACGTCATAGAGATAAATTCGGACTTCCGTTTTGCGATGTTAGTGTGTGGTTTTGACTATAGTTTACCCTTGCGGACTTTTCTTAGGTCCAGGTGCGCAGCGGGACTGTGCGAAAGATCTAGGTGCTCCGATCTTCCCGTAACCAGGTGGGTACCCTTGCATTAAGTGCAATAAGTGCAGTAAGTGCACCGTGTCATCTTATAAAGTGTGTTAATCGGTTCAATAAAGTAGATGAATTGTTAAGCCTTTCGCATTAACATGTGTAATTCTTTTACCAATTAACGGTGGCGACCGAGGTCGCGGTGCTTCATACATGCCGATTCCGGCAATTCAGTCTTGGATGCTGCACGTACACTGGCGGATTGGCCTCCGCATAGGTGTATTTTTCCGGAGAAGTGGTCTGAACGACCCGTGTGCCCCACAAAGGTGATGGTGCCAGTGGGGACCCTGTCACGACAGCTAAAGGTGCCGCACTAGCACCGTGAACGGGGTTAAAAGCATCACGTAAGAAAGGTGAATGTCACGTGGGGAGATCGTCGACTTCCCTGACGTGACGGTGACATTAAATCAAGTAAAGGTGACTCAGGTTGAGGGAGAGCGAAAGGTTCCGGTGCAGAGTATTTACTCCAAAGTTTATTGTTCATTATTGTAACATCTACTTTATTTGTCACTGACGTTACCCACTCCGTGACAGGTCTGACTAGATGTAGTAGCCGGGATGGCGGTGAGCCTGCGTCGAGAGGACCTTAGCCGTGGGAGGCTTTCTATTTTAGTTCATTCGGTTTATCTCATTACTTTTACAGTTTAACTGTTGGTTTAATTTGCAAGACTGTGGATCATGTTGAATGCTGTGTAGTTAAATAGTTAGCACTGTGGATTGGACACCTTTCGGTGAATTTGAATGCGGCACGTTTTAAGACCAAATGAAATAGTTGCGAAAATGCTTTCCAAATCAGAGTGCCGAGTGGGCACAGATTTTGTAAACCTCTGGATTTATCCTTTCTAAAAGCCGTAGCCGCTTTAGTGAGAAGGTGTAAGTGGTTTCAAAAGGTGGGTGTCGGGTGGACACCGTTTGCAAAAATCCGTAGATAATTATTTCGTACTTGTAACTGATAACTGTATGGTTGAGGATCGACATTGTAAATGGGACGCCGTACATATACAAAGGAGACTCCGTCCGATTGAGGAGAGAATTTGTATATGTGGCGGTCTGACACGCACCAGTAGAGAGGTCGGCCTGTTAAGAAAAAAAAAAATAATCATGCGTTTTCCGCTTAACCTTAGACCTCCGGGGCGTGACAGAACGGCTGTAGAAACCTGGCCAAAGTGGATGCTATTCGAGGATTGGTCGAGACCGACATTTATGGTCAAGGTGAGGAGCTTCTTGGGCTGGGCAGTGCCAGCGGAGCTTGACGAGCGGATGATGAGATTGATACCAGCGCCGATTTTAGCTTGGTTAGCGGTGGGAGATGGATTTGCGAGTTATAATGATGCCTCCCATGGTGGCTGTGGAGTTGCTGTTAGATTATTGATGAGCATCCAATATCACCCCGACAGAGCCACTATGGTGGCGGATACCTTGAGCGGGAGAACTTTTTGGGGTTGAGTTTGATGATTCCACAGCTGGCGTTGTGTAGAACCATGGTGGTGAGCAGGGCATGAGGTTGTGTCCCTGTGGGTCCCTTTTGATGGTAGACCGCGGTTGTGCAGTCCACTCGGATGGTCAGGATTTGGGAGTGACCGAGTGAGGACCCCAGTTTGTTAGGGCTTCCTTCCTTCTTAGATGATCGCGTGGGTGTGTTTCGGTTTTCCCTTGCTGAGATTGGCCCCAAGGTGTGGTATTGGTGCGTGTAGCACTGGTTGTTATTTTCTTGTCCCCTAGTCTTTTGATGGAGCCCCTGTGATGTTTCACGTCTCAGCTCAGGAGTGTTTTGCTTTTGGATCACTCGCCCGTGATTGACTCGCTCTATTTGAGGTCTGCGAGTGTTTGGAGTACGAGGGACTCCCGTTGTGAATTCTGGCTCGAGAGATGAGAGGATTGCGCAACCAGGCCATGCCGTACTGGCTACTGTTGTTGTTGTTGAGGAGTAATCACGGGGAGTGTGTGGCGACTTGGGAGCTCGAGACGGTGATGATGAGTACCAGCCCTGGGTATTTGAGATACCTTTTGAGTTATGTTAGTTTCGGGGATGAAAATTTTGTTAAGGATTTTAGTTTTGGCGTATTTCGTGAAAGTGTTTAAGTCTTGAAGATTGAAGATTAAGAAGCTTGGATCATATACCTCAATCTCAAGAAAGAAGAATTCAAAATGATCAGGTAAGTTTAACTAAACATTAATGGTGATCTGAATACTTCTTATAATGTAGAAACGCTTGGATGGATTTTTAATCGCATAAAAATAAAAAACTGGACAAGTTACATGTTCAGGATCCGGAACAGGGGACTACAGTCCGGACCCCGAACGTTGGTAGTTCATGCACAAATCCAGTCCTGAACATCCCTGTTTTGTTCCGGACCCCGAATGTGGATTTTGGTGAAACTGCATAAACAGTCCGGACCATAGGATTTTGTTCCGGACCCCGAATGTGGAGTTTACTGAAACTGCATGAACAGTCCGGACCGTGGATTTCGTTCCGGACCCTGAACCTTGATTTTTCAGGAATTTTCTGAAAAACAACGACAATCCTGAACGAGCTAATCCGGTCCGGACTGTCGTGCGGGAAAAATTCTGTTACAATCAGTTTTTGATTCTTATCCTCTTCCAATGGTTTCTAAACTATAAGTAAACCCTAATTCTATCTTTTAGGGTAATCCACACTAAGTTTTATCTCTGGGAAATGACAGATAAAAATTAATGGAGAAAAACTTAGAGATCCACATATAGAGAAGAAAGGAAATAACTAGATTTAAATCTATGTTTCTTCATCTATATTAATTAATTTGATTCTAGGTTTTCATACTCAGATTTTGAGTAGAATCAAATTAATGAATACTTAGATGGCATTTCCTATCTATCTTTGATCTAAGTATTTGGCGGATCATCACCACCAACAAAACAACGATTTTTTCCCAAAATCGGCGCGTGGATTCGCGTGGCCTTGTGGATTCAAGGTGCTACCGCTCTCGTGGATTCGGAGCGAGGTGAGTTCGTGTGATCGAGACGTACTACCTGGTGGAGACCGTGGATTCGGTCAGACGTCGTGGACTCGACATTGGACGTCGTGGATTCGGCGTTGGACGCAAATCGTGGATTCGAGGCGCGTTGCGGAGCGAGCGGAGAAGATCAACTCGGAGCGTATGGAAAAAGGTTGAGTCGTCTGTGAGTGCGTTATTGTCACGCCCCGGGGGTTCAAACGTGCGGAAGTAGAGCCACCGATGCTCCCAGATCAGCGTAATATTTTTTTTTTTTGAAAATAAATCTAACCCAGTGCGCGCACAGACCCGCCGCATATACAAATTCACTCTGCAAATGGGCAGAGTCTCCTTTGTATATGCACGGTGTCTTGACTACATAATGCATCCCATACAAGCTTTAACCACACTAGATCAAGGCACAGACACATTCAACATGCAACCATACATCCTATCTATTCTCATACTTAGAAAAGGGTCGACTATATTTAAAAGCACAAATAATCACAAAGTTTTGAAAGCGGCGCCTACCCGACGCCGATGTTTTAAAACTCATTTCAAAGCCACATAAACCCACAGAGTTTTAAAACGACACCCACCCGATGCCTGATTTTGTAAAACCATTTTCGAAATCACATAAATCCCACAAGGTTTTAAAAACGGTGCCCACACGACACCCACGTTTTAAAATCGGTTTTCGCAAACGGTTTTCCACGGTTTTTGTTTTTCGTAGTTCAAAACGACCAAGTAAAGGAAAGGAAGGTCATTCATTCGATAATGATAAAAGAAACAGGCAACATCCACGTCGAACCCACGGGGGTATCGCAATCCACATCTAACTAACATGAATAGTAAAAGAACGAGGAAAGAAAAGTCACTATCTCTGCTGTCGCTAAGAGTCAGAACAGCGCTCTCACGGCCTCACCGGCGTCCTAGCACTCGCCCCTGGACGAACCTGTCACAAGGTTGGAAGTCAGCGACTAAAAAGGAAAGTAAGAGCATAAAGGGCAATAAACAGCAAACCACTAAAACTGGAGCAACCACCGCCTCAAAGTGCACTCAACAGTAGGTAACCCTGTGTAAACAAACAAACCGGGCACCTCCCCCGGCAACCCCTCCGAGCACCCACCTCGGTAACCCCTTCCGAGCACCTGCCTCGGCCGCTGAGCACCTGCCTCGGCATCACTGCTCACACCCTCCACCCCCGAGGGCCCCCATCACGTCACCGTCACGTAGGGTACACGGGTCAACGTACCACTTTTTCGGAAAAGCACACCCTTACGGAGGCCAAGCCGCCGGTGTGCGTGCAGTCACACGAGCCTCATAGTCAAGTATTTAGATAAATGATTAAATAAATAGTATCAACAGGTTAGCAATGTCAACAGTAAATATTTTAGAAAACCACCGTTGCCCCAACATGCACCTTACAACTAACACCCTTTCCTAACTGACTCAAGAGGAAAGTACCCACCTTGAAAGGAGACCGTCGATCGGTTCGTCCCCGTTTACACGTCTGCCGAGCTTACGACGTCCCGCGCCCCTAAAGAGACAAAAGAATGCTAAGACTAGGAGACTATTGCCGAACGTCGACTAAACATCGAAAAAGGGAGACCCGACGCGATCCCCGGACTCCGCGCGGTGAAGTTCCTCGCACGGCACCGACCCGTGCGGCGCGCTCACGGCCTGCGGACAGCCCTGCGCGGCCCCGACACGACGCGGCGGCCCCGCACGGCGCGCCTGCCGCGCGGCGTGCGGCCTGCAGGCGGGCCGCGTGGCACCAGCCCGCGCGGCGCCCGCCTGCGGGCAGCGCCCGCGCGGCGCTCCTAACGCGCGGCGTGCGGCCTGCAGGCGGCCCGCGCGGCACCAGCGCCTGCCGCGCGGCGCACCGCCCGCGGGCGGCCCGCGCGGCGCACCCCCCGCGAGCGGCCCGCGCGGCACATGCCCGTGCGGTGCCCGCGTGCGGGCAGCGCCTGCCGCGCGGCGCACCACCCGCAGGCGGCCCGCGCGGCACAAGCCCGCGCGGTGCGCCTGCCGCGCGGCGCGCCGCCTGCAGGCGGCCCGCGCAGCACCCGCCCGCGCGGTGCCCGCCTGCGGGCAGCACCCGCGCGGCGCGCCTGCCGCGCGGAGCGCCGCCTGCAGGCGACCCGCGCGGCACCAGCCAACGCGGTGCTCGCCTGCGGGCGGCCCCGCGCGGTGGCGGCGGTTTTCCCCGCAAAACCCCGATTCCAAAACGAAAACTCCGAAACCCTAAAAGGAAAAACTCACCTTCGATCCGCTGAGGGAGAAGAAGAAGAAGAGGATCGTCCTGTCGTTGCCCGGTTGATTCCGCGAGCAAGAAGGCCACCGTCCCTCTCCCGATCTCCACGTCCGGATTGCCCCACCGTCGACTCGAAACGAGAGCAAAAAAGGGTTGGGTTCCGTTTTCCCCTTTTCTCTCTCAAGTTACGTGTGACACCCCCGGAATTTGGATTAGTCCTCTATATAAATGATATAATAGGACTAAATCTCTAACCCGGCTATAGCATTTTGGATGGTAGCAAAATCCAAGAGGAACATGAGAGTTAAGCGTGCTAGAGCTAGAGCTAGAGTAGTTCTAGGATGGGTGACCCCCTGGGAAGTGGGGCGTCACAGTTGGTATAGGAGCCATTCACCAGCCGGAAATGTGAGATGAGTCTCGGCTGAGCCATGGTTATATAGCGGGTAGAGCGAGGCTCCCCGGCTAATGACCGTTGTGAGTGGAGTGCAGCTCCTCACAAGGTCGGCTAAGGCTAGCGAGACGAGTCTCACATCGCCTGGTGCTTGTGAGTGTGCTTGAGCCTGACGTGGACGTCAGGGCTTAAAGGGGGGAAGAATGTGACACCCCCGGAATTTGGATTAGTCCTCTATATAAACAAGATCAACCTTCTAGGCCTCATCCTAGGCAACATGGGATACTCTGCTCAACAATCGCAGAAACTCACTGCCGGTCATCAACTACGCTCCCGGTGGTCCAGCAGGACGAACTCGACGCCACCAACTCTCGGCGTCCCTATCCAAACACGTAACAACATCTCTAATCCGTTGGAGGGTTAATACTCAGTGGTCAAATTCAAAGTCCTATCTGCACTGGGCAGGACTGGCAACACTCATCCATGTGCTATACGTGATCTGGAACCTGATCCTCACGTGCACAGCCATCAGTCCCAACACTGGCCCACACGAAGATACCCCTGCTTTGCTAGAACATATGCAAGAGGTGTCGGCAACGACAAGCTCTAACTTCAATGACCAAAGGAAACCTCACCTGGAAAAATGTGATCCGCTATCCTGGCGCTCTCCAGCCGGCTGCACAAACCCAACAAATAGATGCTGGCGGCCATCGCTCTAACTGCCTTGGCATGACAGCTCCATCAGTCTGTCCTATTATATTATAAATGATATAATGGGAGAGACTAAATCTCTAACCCGGCTATAGCATTTTGGATGGTAGCAAAATCCAAGAGGAACATGAGAGTTAAGCGTGCTAGAGCTAGAGTAGTTCTAGGATGGGTGACCCCCTGGGAAGTGGGGCGTCACATTACGCCCCTCAAAAACTCTAGCCGCCGTAAAGAACACCAAGGAGGAGAAAACCTAAAATCCCCGGTTTAAAAGAAATTTAAAATAAACGGACCAAACCGGCGGGTAAAGTTACCTCGAAAAACGTGCTGGTCGCTCGCACGGATCCCGGAGCACCTAGAAGGGGTCCAAACTTCAAAATTAAATTCTGGGAGATCCCGGGGTCGGAATTCGAATCCGGTTGCACCACCGTTCCCCGTTTTGCGAGCTCTACCGCCTAAAAATACCCGCGAGCCCCGACGGACTGTCCAGAAATAATCGAAAATTAGCACCCGCCGGACCCCTACACGTAGGAAAGGAATAGAAAACCAAAAAGAAAAGCGAGTCTTACAGTTATATCACCTTTGTACGTGTTATAATCTTAGTTGATTTCACCGTGTTATCGGTCCCGTAGTTTTTTACTCCTGGTTTTGGAGTTTTCCACGTAAAAATCTTGCGTGTTTTTTTTCATTTCCGCATTGGGATTTTATTACGCAAAGATTTTTGAGTATTTATTGTTTACACCTATTCACCCCCCTCTAGGTGTGTTTTTCCACTATTTAGATCCATTATAAGCATAACTCAACAATTGGTATCAGAGCGGGAATAGGGTTGTAAACAATGGTTGAAGGTGGAAACATCAACAGACCCCCGTTCTTCGATGGAACAAACTATGCCTACTGGAAAGTACGGATTAAAGCATTTTTAATTTCCATCGACGAACGGGTGTGGCAATCTATCGAGTTAGGATGGTCAAATCCAACTGAAGTTATTGTTTATGTTCACACCATCAAACCTAGGTCGAAATGGACCAAAGAAGAGATTGACTCATCTTCTTACAATGGCAAAGGAATTAACGCCTTATTTAATGCTTTGTCGCAAACTGAGTTCTCTCGCGTCTCGGCATGTGAGACTGCGAAAGAAATCTGGGATGTTCTACAAGTTACACATGAGGGAACAAACCTTGTGAAGATTCAAAAACTGCAAATGCTTACGAGCAAGTTTGACTCTATTTTCATGGCAGAAAATGAATCTTTCACAGATTATTATACGCGATTGCAAGACATCGTGAACACATGTGCTAACTTGGGAGAGAAAATTCTAAAATTTCAAATTGTAATAAAGATTTTAAGGACTCTTCCTGAAAGATTTCGTTCCAAGGTTACGGCCATTGAAACAATTAAACACCCGGACGAAATCCGTGTAGAAAAATTAGTTGGTGCACTTCAAACATATGAAATGACATTTCCTACTAACTATTCTTCTGGAAAGGCATCTACTTCTAAGTCTTCAGGTTTTGCGTTGAAAACAACAAAAGAAGAAGACGCGGATTCATCCTCCTCAGACGATGACGAGAACCTATCTATGGAGGATTTTGAGAAGCAGCTTGCTCTCTTGACAAGAAAATTTTGCCGAAACTTTCGAAGGGGTAATTCAAGTAAAACTTCATCCTTCGTAAAGTCGAAGAAAGGCAAAGGTTTTTCAAGCCACAAGTCAAGAAAGCAAGAGAGTTTTTCAAAGGATCCGAAAAGCTCGAAGGGACAAGTCCAATGCTTCAAGTGCCGAGGATACGGCCATATCTCAACGGAGTGTCCCAATAAGAATCCGTCAAAGAAGAAACCGATGCAAGCCGTCACTTGGGATGACACCTCATCGTCAAATGAGTCACCTTCCAGTGATGAAGAAAACAACGCAACGGCATTCCACGCATCCACATCTTCACCCTTCGTGTGCTTTATGGCAAGTACATCCGATTCCTTGTCCAACTTCTCCCAAGTTGAAAAGAATGCAACGGACAACGAATCGAGCAATTCCGAAGGTGAAGACTTTGCTTTTGCCTACCATAAACTCTTAAAGGATTCAAAGAAATTGGCAAAACAAAACAAGGGTTTGAGAGGGAGATTGCAGGATCTCGAAGAAGAAGTAAAAAGGGCAACTTCTCTCTCAAACGCTCTTGAAGTGGAAAGGGATAACCTGATCAAAGCAAATGTTTCCCTTCAAGAGAAAAATGAGCATTTTGAGAAGGTACACGTAAAAATGGTGGATAAAGCAAGTTACCTCTTGAAGCTCTACTCCGAGGCTCGACAAGAAAAAATGGAGATGACGGAGACCATTTTCCAACTCAAGGATGACTTAAAGCAATTATCTTCTGGAAGGAGCAAGTTGGATAAGATGCTTGGTCTTGGTCAAACAAACCGTTTCGGCCTTGGATACAATCGAACTGAAGATAATCTTAGTTCGGTTGGGACAGTTTTTGTGCCCCAGTCGGTAACTCCTCCCCCGACGACGGAATTCACTGCAATCAGCGACAACAACCTTACCTCACCTACTTCGGGATCGTCAAGTACAAAGGTATGTTTTCGTTGTGGTTATGCAGGGCACATAAGAAGAAATTGCAAGATTGGAGCGCAAAGATCACATCAAGCACCTCTTGCAACTACTACCATTGAGTTCACTCACCGAAAATCAAAGAAGGATTTTTCAAAAGAAAAGAACATTGGTTGTACATTAAACAAGATGACGACGTCAAGAAAAAGCGATGGATCAATCAAGACGCTTTCACCAAGGGTAATAACTTCACAATCATTGCCGACGTACTCCAAAACTGAAAAGGTTTGGGTACGCAAAGGTGAATTCTTCCTTCGTCTTTGAACCACGTTGCTACCAATCGGCCCTTAGAATTACTGCACATTGACTTAATGGGGCCGACTCATCATGTGAAGACTGAAATCTTTGTGAGTTGGGTTACTAGTGGATTGGTAGCTCATCGGCACATTTTGGGTGTGTTAGAGTTGTCGGTGCGCGAAAAGGACACGAAACTCTGATCTGGTGCGAAAAACCCCATAAAGGGATGTACGGAAGTGCGGTGATTGTACAGTTATGATTGGAGAGCTTTGAGTATACTTTTTCGGTGTGTTGAAATCCTCGGTTCGCCAAATGGACGAGAAAAATGGACTCAGCGCGAAAAACTGTGCGAAATACACTATTTCTGGATATTTTTGGGCTTAAAATAGTGTTTCGGGTGTTGCTGGGGGTGTGGGCCGGGCTCACGGCGGCGGGTCACGAGCCATGCACCGGTGGGTGCAGCGCGATGCATGGGGAGACGTGCACCCGGTGCAGGTGGCTACCGCGGGGGCGGGTGCACGGGCGGTGCACCGGGCAGGCACGCGTCGCGCATGCACCACGCGCCCGCGCCCGCGCCCGCGCGTGGGCTGGGCCTTGCTGGCGCCATGCATGCACCCGTGTCGGTCGGACGGATCGGGTCCGACCCACCTTGCACCGGATCGGGTGCAAGTGTGGATTTGGTATGAGTGGAGAGTTGGTGAAGATGTTTTGGTGCACCTTAAGATCAATTTTGGAGCTTGTTTAGCCTATTTAAAGGAGCTTAATGGCCGGGGTTAGCTCTTTTGGACTTCATCTCCCTTTTAGCTGCTAAGGAGTCCAAGAAGCAACCTTCATCTTCTTCTTCTTCATTAAGGAAACCACTATTGTTGGAGCTTGGTCATTGCTGGTTTTGGGTTCCACTTCGTCGCATTTTCTTCCAGGAGGTATCCAGAATTGTAGAAGTGGAATTTTAGGACGATTCGTGCGGGGTTTTCTTCACAACTTCAAAATCTACGACTTTTGTAAAGAAGATGGGACCTAATTGGAGCTCTAAACTAGGTAAATATAGCAATCTTTGAGACACTTGTTTTCAGTTTGGGATTCCGAGCACATGTTAGTGGTTTTACTCCCCTGGGATGTATAAGTGGAATTTTTGTGACACCCCCGGAATGTGTATTAGTCCTATATATAAATGATATAATAGGACTAAATCTCTCAACCCGGCTATAGCATTTTGGATGGTAGCAAGATCCAAGGGAACATGAGAGTTAAGCGTGCTAGAGCTAGAGTAGTTCTAGGATGGGTGACCCCCTGGGAAGTGGGGCGTCACAGTTGGTATCAGAGCCAATCACTAGCCGGAAATGTGAGATGAGTCTCGGCTGAGCCAGGGTTATATAGTGGGTAGAGCGAGGCTCCCCGGCTAATGACCGTTGTGGGTGGAGTGCAGCTCCCCACAAGGTCGGCTAAGGCTAGCGAGACGAGTCTCACATCGCCTGGTGCTTGTGAGTGTGCTTGAGCCTGACGTGGACGTCAGGGCTTAAAGGGGGGAAGAATGTGACACCCCCGGAATGTGTATTAGTCCTATATATAAATGATATAATAGGACTAAATCTCTCAACCCGGCTATAGCATTTTGGATGGTAGCAAGATCCAAGGGAACATGAGAGTTAAGCGTGCTAGAGCTAGAGTAGTTCTAGGATGGGTGACCCCCTGGGAAGTGGGGCGTCACAATTTTGAGTTGGTTTTTGATGGAAAATTTTCAGGATTTAAAGATCTTCAACTTTTGTATTTGCTGGATTCTCACATTTTGATATTTAAATAGGTAAATTGAGCCATTTATGAGACTTTTGTGCACAGCTGAGATTCTAGATGTGGTATTGAGCAATGTTCAGTGTTTTGCTCCCTAGGACTAAAGAATTGGAATTTTAGGCTCATTTTTGTGGGGAATTTACCAAGACTCAGAGACCTAATTTTTTCATGTTGAAAGGGAAGGGGGATTCTTGCTTCTATCAAGGTAAATTTTACCATCTTTGAGCTTCTATGTGCAGAGTGTAGTTTTGGAAAGCATGTAGTAATATTGAGATATCTTTTTCTCCTCTTTATGAAATAATGAATTGTAAGTTGAGTTATCTTCTAGACTTCAAGGGGAACAATTTGATACCTTACTCTCGAAATTTAGATAAGAATTGATATGTCATCTTTAGTCCTATTTGCAGTACATTGTTGCTGAAAATCTACATGCAAGTTGGTAATGGCTTAGGTGGAAAATTGAGGGTTTTATATGATTTCGTGGTTAAGTGTACTTGAGGTGGTTAATTTTAAGGGATGAGTATAATCTTAGGTGCAAGATGAACAAGTTTACTTTTGGGTTCAACATGTAAAGGTGTTTCCATTGGAAGTTATTGCAAGTTGAACCTCAGCTTATATTTCCACATCGAAAATTGGGGGTAGTAAGGTGTTCTTTTCTTGGACTTATGAAAAGAGTGAGTTTAGTTGTTGTAAACTCTTTGGTAATTTGACATTAATTGGAAAACTAAGGAAACAAATGTGGGGCTGAGGTAATAGAGTTACTAGATATATATATTAGATCATGAGTTTTCTCTATTGATGCAAGTCTTTGGAACCCGGGCAAGTTGTAATGTCTTTATAGTAATTCTTTCCAACAGGAAGCTCAAGGCATACTACCAGTTGTTGGAGAAGCATCGAACAACATACCTTGGTCGCTGAAAGTCTTTGCAACTAAATTCCAGTTTACTGAGCTAGCAGGTGGGTTGTTGAGCACATCGAAATTGCGGCCTACAAGTCGACTCAACCAAAAGTGCAACCTTGTGTGATGCTTACTATCTATATGGGTTTAATCATGCTTATATTTAAGTTTCTTGTTGAAAACTATATTAATCATGTGTGTGAACTATTCTTTGATATCTAGACATATAGATAGGCCATATCTCTTTTATTCATGCTATACTATTTATGTTGGAATCAAACTTAGGAGAAAACCCTTTTCTTTCCTCTTATGCTATTATTGCTCGGGTTAGAGAGCGGGGATGGGAATAGTATAGCTATATTGTTGAGTCGGGTGGGATAGCACCAGATTATCGACTCGGGTTATTGTTTTGGCAACCGCAAACTGTGGGCGGTTGGACCGATTATTATTATTATTGCATCAGATTGGAGGTGAGGGATCGGGCTTCCTTAGTGGATGGTTTTACCCACTTATTTAGAGTCATGATCCAGTCCTGCTATATCAGATACTTATGGTTACATACTTTACTCGTGTGGGTCGCTCCCCTCGAGTGCCACTCCGGAGTAGGCTTAGGGCCGAGCCGTGTGCCGGTCGATTGGATACTTTGGGATCGTGCCGTGTGCCGATCGGATACTGGGTTCTATTGAGATGTGAGAGCAGGCAAGTCTGGCCCTATCCAGGACCATCTGATTGGGTTATACTTTGACAGTTATCTTTCCATGATGCATACATATATATACATATTTGAGATTCATACAGTTGAGGATATCGTATGGCTCAGTAGTTGTCTTTCTATGAGTTATGCATACATACATATATACATATCTGAGATTCATACAGTTGAGGATACCATATAGCTCATTAGTTGTCTTTTTATGAGGTATGCATGTGTCTATTTGAGATCATACAGTTGAGGGCATTATTGATACACGAGGATAGTGTTACCTTTATTCATGCATACACTCTCTTTTATTCTGTTAGTATTGGGCATAGTAGAGTAGTTTCCTTTTCAGCTATTACTGTTATTCTTCTTACTATCACCTACTTTGCCCTTATGGTAGACTCGGTGGGTAGGTCGGAGGTTCGATGATTTACCCACTGAGGACTGCTGTTAGTAGTTCTCACACCCGTTGTTGCTCCCCAGTGATCTCTTCTGGAGCAGCGTTACAGGCAGAGCGCGGCAAGGGAGTCGCGGAATAGATAGAGCTCCACCCTGATGGTTCTGATAGAGGTCGCCCTATAGTTTATGTGACGCCTCACTTCCCAGGGGGTCACCCATCCTAGAACTACTCTATCTCTAGCACGCTTAACTCTCATGTTCCTCTTGGATCTTGCTACCATCCAAAATGCTATAGCCGGGTTAGAGATTTAGTCCTATTATATCATTTATATATAGGACTAATCCAAATTCCGGGGGTGTCACATTCTTCCCCCCTTTAAGCCCTGACGTCCACGTCAGGCTCAAGCACACTCACAAGCACCAGGCGATGTGAGACTCGTCTCGCTAGCCTTAGCCGACCTTGTAGGGAGCTGCACTCCACCTACAACGGTCATTAGCCGGGGAGCCACACTCTACCCGCTATATAACCCTGGCTCAGCCGAGACTCATCTCACATTTTCGGCTGGTGAATGTCTCTGATACCAACTATGACGCCCCACTTCCCAGGGGGTCACCCATCCTAGAACTACTCTAGCTCTAGCACGCTTAACTCTCATGTTCCTCTTGGATCTTGCTACCATCCAAAATGCTATAGCCGGGTTAGAGATTTAGTCCTATTATATCATTTATATATAGGACTAATCCAAATTCCGGGGGTGTCACAGTTTATTTATTTCTTTCAGTTTTTATGTACCCCGACTACTGTATATTTGGTCTGGCTGGAGCCAGCTTTATGTATTATGTCAGTCCTCGAGTTGTATTCATATGGGAGTTACATTTGTATTTTTTTGTGGGGTATACAGATTGTGTATGGGATATTGTAGTAGACTTGTATTATGATGATTTTGGAGTTGCATATTTTGGAGTTGATTCATATAGTAGTGTTGGTGGAGTGATTGTGATGACCTGGATCTCCGCATAGCTGTTGCTGTGCGTTGGGTGGCTTCTGGAGGCCTACGGGGTGCGTTGGAGGTGTTTGTGCACCAATTGGACACAAGTGGCGGACTTCGGGCTTACTAGATCACGTGGGTGATCAGTGGACTCCGTCGGATCGTTAGAAGTGGTTTCGCGCGAAGCGGATATTAAAAATGGACTCAGCGCGAAGTTTGGACCATGGAATACCTTTCCGGATGCCATCGGCAAATTTTGGGGTTGGAATTTGGCCAAATGGACATCAAATTCGGATTCAGCGTGCGAAAACGGTCAAAACGGACTACCCACTTGTTATTTTTTAGCACCGGTCACTGTTCATGCCGGAACAGTGTTTCCGGCCGCCGGCGGGCAGCGGCGGCGGCGGCGGAGCACGGCGGACGGGCTCGGGCAGGCGGCGGAGCGGCCGCGGGCAGCGCGCGAGCAGGCGCGCGGGCGCGCGGGCAGGCGCGCGGTCCACGGGCCGTCGTGCACCAGGGGCTGGACACGTGGCAGAGTAGGAGTGGTCGGTTTAGTGGACTTGGACCACGGAGCAGGCGGGCGTGGTGCATGGACCGGCGGGACACGTGGCGTCTTGCCGTTGGTGGGCTCATGGAGGCTGGGTCCACTGAGGTGCACCGGGGTGCCTCGGGTTCCGTGCCTGGCAGGGGCGCCAGGCGGCGCGTCAGGCGAGCACGTGGGCGCTGACCGGGTGCGCGCCACGTGTCGACGTCCGCTGGTGGCCACGCGGCGCAGCGGGAGTGGTGGCTCCCGCTGTTGCCTGTTTTGTGGGCGACGTGGAGGCCCGAGGGACTTCCGGGCGCGCACAGTGTTGGGCCGGGCCCAACACTGTAGCCGCCCGAAAGTCCGGAGCGCCCGGAAATGGGGACAGGATGGGTATTATTTGAATTGTTTCTTCCTTCCTATAAATAGGCCGAGTTCAACTGAAGAGAGCTTCTTCCCTGTTCATCCTTTCACTGTACAACCTTCAGGAGATTTCCTCCTCTCCCTGGGACGGATCCATCTGCAGATTCTAGGATTTTTCGACGGCACGCATCCCGAGGTTTGCATTTTTACGGCGCGGCGCGACGCTCGTTCGTTTGTGGTCTTCTTCGTCGCGTTTTGGTACGAGGACTCCCCCGGCTTACCCCGAGCACCTTTTTCTGTGATTCTTGCGCCATCGTCTTCACGACAGGTAGGGCTACGTTCCCCATGTTTACTGGTTTTTCCCATTCTGAGCTTTTCATGGGTTTTTCGGATCATCTTGTGACCTCATTTTCTGGGGCGGAGTTTTGGGACAGCGGTGCAGTATTTTGGCGATATCTTCGCGCACAGTCATCGGATTGGGGTGATTCAAAAAGCGTTTTGCATCTACACATCACGTGGAATATCCACAAATTTTCTTGGAATTTTCTGAATATTTTTCGAAGGTGAAAAATATCTGTGTACAGAAGTTATTGCTACAGTTTTTTTGAGCAGTTTAGTTCGAGGTGATTCCCTTGTCGGATTTGTTTCTCAGTATAGGAAACTCGGATTTGAGTGTGCAGGTAGTCGTTTCGACGGGTTCGTCGCGAGGATCGTGACAGTATTTTTCTTGGATTTTTCCAGGCACTTCTCACAGGTAAAAACAGGGAAGACTGTTGTGTTTGGGGCAGATTTTTGTGTGAGCATTGTATGTTAATTATGTATGTTCTTTTGGGAATTTTGTACAGTGATCGCGGCGGCTTATCGGTTTGGGCGAGAGCACTTTTTGGACTTGGAATTAGCGATCGAGGTGGGTGGTTGTTGTTTACCTCTATTTTGACATGCTCACTAGGAATATTAGAGTGATCCCTTTATTTGGACATGCATGCTTAAGTGATATAAAATTGTGAGCCTTTCCTATGGAAATTACTATTGTGGATATTTGATAGTGGTTGGGACTTATACATGTTGGTATGGATGGAATGTTAGCGTTTAACCTTGCATGTGGATTGGATTATTTATTTTGGACTATATGATTATCCTGTTAGTGGTTGGTACTATTTGAGGATTTTATGACATGCATAGGTGGATAGTGATGCTTTATTATGGAACATGGATTATAGACATGTGTGGTTGGATAATGTTTTAGCATGATGGTTATATCTATGCGGATCTATTAATTGTTACACATGTGGAACCACTATTGGTCACCTTTTCCTTTATTTCCTTGAGAACATTTGCATGCTTGTTTGGACATCTAGATAGGCCATCTTTTATTGCTACACTTTCATGCTGGAACTTGACTTAGGAGAAACCTTGTTTGTTTCTTTTCTCCTTTCGTTAGTCAGGTGGTAATTGTTGCTCGGGTTTGAGCAGGGGTTTGGGATAGTGTAGCCGGGGCCTGGATTATGGATCATGGGTTTTGGCGGCGATCGCGGATATTGGGCGGTTGACCGGATGTCGGATATAGGACATGGGTGATAGGGCATGATTATGGACTAGAGGGTTTGGTGGCAACCGCGGATAGTAGGCGGTTGACCAGATGTCGGATGTGGGACATGATTGTGATTGTGGGTTATTCCGGCGACCGCGGATATTGGGCGGTTGACCGGAGGTCGGTTGTTAGACTTGGTTGTTGATTGTGGGGTATTGCGGCAATCGTGGATATTGGGCGATTGACCGGATGGTTACTTTTGCATCTGATTGGGAATCAGTTTTCTTTTAGTGGAGGGTTGTGTTCCACTGGGGCTTTATAGTTGTGATCCAATCCTACTTTTATCACACCGGCGCGGTTATTGCCCGGTGATGCTTTTATCACACCGGCGCGGTTATTGCCCGGTGATGCTTTCCTCGTGTGGGTCGCTCCCCTCGAGTTCCCCTCCGGAGGCCGGGGCCAGATAGTTATGGACAGTTTTGCTATCACATCGGCGCGGCTTATTTGCCCGATGATGAGGGCGGCAGCAGGAACTTTGCTATCACATCGGCGCGGCTTTCTTGCCCGATGATGAGGGCGGTACAGATTGGGTTCATCTGGGACGGTTGGTTATTGTTGCATACGGTTATTCCAGTCTAGGACTGTATTTTTTTTAGAGGCATAGTAGTGGTAGATTTCCCTTTTTCAGCGGTTTCATTTCTTACCACTCTTCTTTCCTTTTTGCCTCTGGTAGACCTAGTGGGTGTGTCAGAGTTTGAGGTTTTACCCACTAGGGGAGGCTACTGGTTTACTAGTAGTTCTCACCCCCATTCTTCTTTCCTCCTTTTCTTCTTCCTTGTATTGCAGTGACTTCTGCGGGTGCTGCTGGGCTTTCAGCGGCGGGTCGAGGAGAGAGGACGGCTGAGTAGGTAGATCTCGAGGCAGGATGAGCGTGTTAGCTGGACTGTTGGTGTACCCAGGTTTCCTCAGACGGTTGTACTTTTACATTTGGGACTGGCTTTTGCCAGCAGGTTGTATTTATTTTGGTGAGCTGGGAGAGACAGATGTATCATTTATACAGATGTATTGTATTTTATTTCCAGCTTCAGTCTGAGATGTATTAGTTTTAGTTCAGCTCTGTTTTTATTGCTCTTCTATTATTATCTCTTATATTTGAGCAGGTTTGGCGCTTCGTGTACACGGGAAATACCGTGTGCACGGCGGATCTGTGGACGGGCCCGGGTTCTGGTTTACACCCGGGGCGTGACAGATTAGGTGGTATCAGAGCTTAGGGATAGGTCATTTGGGACTTAGGAAACCCTAGGCTTTTCGGCGGACCCTAGGATGTTAGTGCGTGAGAGACGCGACACTTTGCGAAAGTCGGTGATTTATTTGTTTGACTCTTCCTGTGAGTGAAGAGGGATCGACATATCCTATTTTTGTGGGAAAGTTATGTTGGCTGCAGACAACATAAAGTTACAAAAATAGAGGGATGTCTTTGACTTTTGCTAGATTGGGTCGAGTGTTTGGGGTGTGCTGATTTGCGGTTTTGTCGTGGTGAGCGGTGTCTCCCCGACGTTGGGCCCTGACCCGGGTGCACCTTGGTGCGGCAGTTGGGTCTGAGCTGGTTGTTTCGGGCCGGATACCCAGATTGGAGTCTGAGAGCTCCGGACCCGAAGGGTAGGTGTGTTGGAGGCAGATCAGCGGAGCAGTGGCACAGTTGTCGGATCGGCGCAGTGGCACAGTTGTCGGATCAGCGCAGTGACACAGTTGTCGGATCAGCGCAGTGACACAGTTGTCGGATCGGCGCAGTGGCACAGTTGTCGGAGTAGCGAGTAGCCCCCTCCGTGCCGACGTTTAGTGTTGGGGCACCGAGGCAGGGTGGATAGTGGACAGCGGGTAAGCTGTGGGATTGCTTTGATCGAGTGAGCCAGTTTTGGCGGATGAGTCACCCCGATTTGTGGGATTGAGTATGGAGCCCTTGGAGGCAGGGTCTTGTTCAGTGGGGGGATTAGAGAGTGCTTGGAAGCCTTTTGCGTCAAGAGTTAACGCAGTTGCTGAACTACACGCTCCATGTGTAGAGGGACGGGGCGCATAGGATATGAGTGTCTGAGAGTGGATTGCGCCAGGATACCTTTTAACTCTTTGGGTCCCTCCAGTACGGATTAGGGACGCCTCATTGGAGTAGGCGCCGGGTGTGGAGCGTGGTATTGTGGTTCCTTTGGATTGGGATCTACCGTCTGAGGCGAGTTATGATTGAGGCACTTGGCGTCGGGTGATGGAGGACAGATCAGTCGGAGGAGGCATTCCCGATTTCTTTTTCAGGATAGTGGATTTTTGGGACTGTCGGAGCACACATGTTACAGCGGTCGGTGTGGTGGTAGGTGTGAGTTGTTCTGGACTTTTGGGTTCGTATCTTCCTGATACGGGAGAATTCCCTTCTTGGTGGGTAGTGCTTTTGCTTCATTGCTTGGGTCGGAGGGGGGGGGGGGGGGGGGGGGGGGGCAGGATGGTCACCACGCGCACGGGAGACTTATTTTCCCGATCGCGCTTAGCATGTGGAGGAGAGTTGTTGGTCCTGCCCGGTGCAGCTTGAGTCCTGGACTTTACCGGTAGACCTGATGGTCTTGGCCCAGCTGAGGGATGTTGTTTTGGTACTTGTTGGGCTGGCTGGTTCGGTTTCCCTTCGCGGCGGTTGATTATGCCGCAAGGACAGTTTTCTTGGGGAGCCAGGCCCAAAGGTGTTGGTGTACTTGGGTTGCTTGAGGGTTATCTTCACCTCTATAGTTTTGACCTCGGGAGCGAGGCGGGTGTTTCGCAGTGGATGAGTAGACTTTTGGCTGGTGTGGTTGAGGGACCTACGGCGGCGCTGGGACTCGGGGATACCCCCCTTTGGTTGCGAGTTCCTGGCTGTTCTCCTATTGGAGTTGTCTAGCATGTCACTAATTTGAGAGTTGAGGACACAACTCCAGGATTCGATGTTTTGGGAAGTTTGTCAGACCATGTGTGTCGCCTTTGGGGGCGCCGGTGCTATTCGAGTTGTGGATGTTGGTTCACTTCGGCTTTGTGTGGATCCCCGGGAATTTGATGAAGTGACCATCTGGAGCTAGCACCCTTGTCGAGCATGGAGAATTTGATTTACCAGCTGTAAGGGTCCCGGGTCTTCTTGAAGGTTGATTTGCAATCTAGTTTTCTCGACTGCATATGGCTGTGTGTTGATGCCGGAGAGTTGGGGAATTGCTTCTACATCCCGACGGTTTAGAGATTAGAGAGCAGAGTCTACGTGATCAGTTGGGGGACTTATATTGGATACCTTGGGAGTACAGAGGTATGGGGATCAAGCTTTTGTGTCGATGGACTTGTGGTTGGATTATCTGAGACCCCGGGAGGAGCGGATGCTTGTACCGATGCAGACTACTTGGTAGCTCGAGCGGTTAGCCCAGCTGTACTTGGATGAGGTGGTGCGGTTTTTCTGGAATGCCCGCCTCTATTTTGTTCTAGTTAGAGACCCGAGGGTTGTATCGCGTCTCTGGAGGAGGTATTAGACAGCCTTGGGAGCTCGAGTGGTGGATGATTGGATATTTACCCCCTCTATTTGGTTGAGATTCCGGATTGAGGAATGACTTTAGTTTCGAGGACGAAACTTTCTTTTAGTGGGGGAGGATGTGATGACCTGGATCTCCGCATAGCTGTTGCTGTGCGTTGGGTGGCTTCTGGAGGCCTACGGGGTGCGTTGGAGGTGTTTGTGCACCAATTGGACACAAGTGGCGGACTTCGGGCTTACTGGATCACGTGGGTGATCAGTGGACTCCGTCGGATCGTTAGAAGTGGTTTCGCGCGAAGCGGATATTAAAAATGGACTCAGCGCGAAGTTTGGACCAAGGAATACCTTTCCGGATGCCATCGGCAAATTTTGGGGTTGGAATTTGGCCAAATGGACATCAAATTCGGATTCAGCGCGCGAAAACGGTCAAAACGGACTACCCACTTGTTATTTTTGAGCACCGGTCACTGTTCATGCCGGAACAGTGTTTTCGGCCGCCGGCGGGCAGCGGCGGGTGCGGCGGAGCACGGCGGACGGGCTCGGGCAGGCGGCGGAGTGGCCGCGGGCAGCGCGCAGGCAGGCGTGCGGTCCACGGGCCGTCGTGCACCAGGGGCTGGACACGTGGCAGAGTAGGAGTGGTCGGTTTAGTGGACTTGGACCACGGAGCAGGCGGGCGTGGTGCATGGACCGGCGGGACACGTGGCGTCTTGCGGTTGGTGGGCTCATGGAGGCTGGGTCCACGGAGGTGCACTGGGGTGCCTCGGGTTCCGTGCCTGGCAGGGGCGCCAGGTGGCGGGTCAGGCGAGCACGTGGGCGCGGCAGGCGGGCGCTGACCGTGTGCGCGCCACGTGTCGACGTCCGCTGGTGGCCACGCGGCGCAGCGGGAGTGGTGGCTCCCGCTGTTGCCTGTTTTGTGGGCGACGTGGAGGCCCGAGGGACTTCCGGGCGCGCACAGTGTTGGGCCGGGACCAACACTGTAGCCGCCCGAAAGTCCGGAGCGCCCGGAAATGGGGACAGGATGGGTATTATTTGAATTGTTTCTTCCTTCCTATAAATAGGCCGAGTTCAACTGAAGAGAGCTTCTTCCCTGTTCATCCTTTCACTGTACAACTTTCAGGAGATTTCCTCCTCTCCCTGGTACGGATCCATCTACAGATTCTAGGATTTTTCGGCGGCACGCATCCCGAGGTTTGCATTTTTACGGTGCGGCGCGACGCTCGTTCGTTTGTGGTCTTCTTCGTCGCGTTTTGGTACGAGGACTCCCCCGGCTTACCCCGAGCACCTTTTTCTGTGATTCTTGCGCCATCGTCTTCAAGACAGGTAGGGCTACGTTCCCCATGTTTACTGGTTTTTCCCATTCCGAGCTTTTCATGGGTTTTTCGGATCATCTTGTGACCTCATTTTCTGGGGCGGAGTTTTGGGACAGCGGTGCAGTATTTTGGCGATATCTTCGCGCACAGGCATTGGATTGGGGCGATTCAAAAGGCGTTTTGCATCTACACATCACGAGGAATATCCACAAATTTTCTTGGAATTTTATGAATATTTTTCGAAGGTGAAAAATATCTGTGTACAGAAGTTATTGCTACAGTTTTTTTGAGCAGTTTAGTTCGAGGTGATTCCCTTGTCGGATTTGTTTCTCAGTATAGGAAACTCGGATTTGAGTGTGCAGGTAGTCGTTTCGACGGGTTCGTTGCGAGGATCGTGACAGTATTTTTCTTGGATTTTTCCAGGCACTTCTCACAGGTAAAAACAGGGAAGACTGTTGTGTTTGGGGCAGATTTTTGAGTGAGCATTGTATGTTAATTATGTATGTTCTTTTGGGAATTTTGTACAGTGATCGCGGCGGCTTATCGGTTTGGGCGAGAGCACTTTTTGGACTTGGAATTAGCGATCGAGGTGGGTGGTTGTTGTTTACCTCAATTTTGACATGCTTACCAGGAATATTAGAGTGATCCCTTTATTTGGACATGCATGCTTAAGTGATATAAAATTGTGAGCCTTTCCTATGGAAATTACTATTGTGGATATTTGATAGTGGTTGGGACTTATACATGTTGGTATGGATGGAATGTTAGCGTTTAACCTTGCATGTGGATTGGATTATTTATTTTGGACTATATGATTATCCTGTTAGTGGTTGGTACTATTTGAGGATTTTATGACATGCATAGGTGGATAGTGATGCTTTATTATGGAACATGGATTATAGACATGTGTGGTTGGATAATGTTTTAGCATGATGGTTATATCTATGCGGATCTATTAATTGTTACACATGTGGAACCACTATTGGTCACCTTTTCCTTTATTTCCTTGAGAACATTTGCATGCTTGTTTGGACATCTAGATAGGCCATCTTTTATTGCTACACTTTCATGCTGGAACATGACTTAGGAGAAACCTTGTTTGTTTCTTTTCTCCTTTTGTTAGTCAGGTGGTAATTATTGCTCGGGTTTGAGCAGGGGTTTGGGATAGTGTAGCCGGGGCCTGGATTATGGATCATGGGTTTTGGCGGCGACCGCGGATATTGGGCGGTTGACCGGATGTCGGATATAGGACATCGGTGATAGGGCATGATTATGGACTAGAGGGTTTGGTGGCAACCGCGGATAGTAGGCGGTTGACCAGATGTCGGATGTGGGACATGATTGTGATTGTGGGTTATTCCGGCGACCGCGGATATTGGGCGGTTGACCGGAGGTCGGTTGTTAGACTTGGTTGTTGATTGTGGGGTATTGCGGCAATCGCGGATATTGGGCGATTGACCGGATGGTTACTTTTGCATCTGATTGGGAATCAGTTTTCTTTTAGTGGAGGGTTGTGTTCCACTGGGGCTTTATAGTTGTGATCCAATCCTGCTTTTATCACACCGGCGCGGTTATTGCCCGGTGATGCTTTTATCACACCGGCACGGTTATTGCCCGGTGATGCTTTCCTCGTGTGGGTCGCTCCCCTCGAGTTCCCCTCCGGAGGCCGGGGCCAGACAGTTATGGACAGTTTTTCTATCACATCGGCGCGGCTTATTTGCCCGATGATGAGGGCGGCAGCAGGAACTTTGCTATCACATCGGCGCGGCTTTCTTGCCCGATGATGAGGGCGGTACAGATTGGGTTCATCTGGGACGGTTGGTTATTGTTGCATACGGTTATTCCAGTCTAGGACTATATTTTTTTAGAGGCATAGTTGTCACGCCCCGGGGTCGAAACTGCGACCCGGGCTCGCCAACAGATCCGCCACCTATGCCAAACTCCGCATAGGCGAAGCGTCCTACCTGCAAGAAAAGTGCTACAGCTAACAGATATCAGAGCTAAAAGATAAAACTGCTGAATAACTAAAAACAACCACTGTACAACTGAAAATAATACAATAATGTCCACCTCCCAAAAAAATGATAATAGTACAACAGCCTCAGACACAAAACTCATAGCTCTACCGGAAGGTATCTCTAATAAATACATCAGTGTACAGGCTCTCAATACATATCATATCCTCACTACATCAGTCTCTCAAAAGAGGAAATAAAACAACTAATCTACTGAAGCTCTCCTCTGAAGGGGTACCGCTACTCTCCAAACATGGGTAGGGATCTAGCTCGCGACTCCCTCGCCGCGATCAACAACCGCAGAATCAGCAACACCCGCTAAGACTCTGCAAAACAAAGGAGAGGAAGGAAAAGAAGGGGGAAAACCCCCAGAGGGTGTGAGAACTACACCAAAGGAGGGAGTTCTCAGTGGGTACCACCGCCAGGACCGACGGTCTGCCCACCAAGTCCTCAAAAGACAAAAAGCTAACCAAAGCCGTAAAGACGTATAAAAAGAAGCTGGACCCTCTCAACAGCTATCAAGCCACTAAGCTTGCTATGCCTGCCATGCCTGCTATGCCTGCCATGCCAGTATGCCTGCCTATGCCTGCCTATGCCTGCTATGCCTGCCTATGCCTGCCATGCCTGCTCTGCCTGCCTATGCCTGCCCTGCCTGCCTATGCCTACTATGCCTGCCATGCCTGCCTGCCTGCCATGCCTGCCTATGCCTGCTATGCCTGCCTATGCCTGCCATGCCTGCTCTGCCTGCCTATGCCTGCCATGCCTGCTCTGCCTGCCTATGCCTGCCCTGCCTGCCTATGCCTACTATGCCTGCCATGCCTGCCTGCCTGCCATGCCTGCCTATGCCTGCTATGCCTGCCTATGCCTGCCATGCCTGCCTATGCCTGCCCATGCCTGCCATGCCTGCTCTGCCTGCCTATGCCTGCCCTGCCTGCCTATGCCTACTATGCCTGCTCTGCCTGCCTATGCCTGCCATGCCTGCTATGCCTGCCTATGCCTGCCTGCCTGCCATGCCTGCCTATGCCGGTCAACGACCCACAATGACCTTGGGACCACCGTACCCCCAAACGGTTCCCAACAACACTAGCACTGGTCCAAACACCGCCACTAAACTCCACTCGGTCCCCCTGACACGAGCGCAACTATAAAGCAAAAGCCTGTAATAAGCCCAATCTAATGCCACCAGTAGACACTGGTACTGCCTGCTCTGCCTGCCGCGACGGGTATGCCAGCCTACGCATAACACCGAAGCAAAGGAGTCTCAAGGACTCAAAGTCTGTCTGCCGCGCACTCCGGAGTGGCACTCGAGGGGAGCGACCCACACGAGTAAAGTATCTCAGTATCCAGTAACAAAAGTATCATAATCAGCAGGACTGGATCATGACTCTGATCAAAGTGGGAAAACCCATCCACTAGAGAAATCAGATACCTAATCTGGTGCATAAATAAATGTCCGGTCAACCGCCCAATATCCGCGGTTGCCGCAAAGCCCCACAACTAATCCAACCGTCACAGACACCAAGTCCCGACTACACTACCCAGCACCCCTGCTCGAACCTGAGCAACACAGACCACCTGACTAACAAAGAAGGAGAAAAGGATAACATGGTTTCTCCTAAGTCAAGTTCCAAAAGTAGTGCAGCGGTAAAAGATGGCCTAACTACATGTCCATGCACGCATGCTTTGTTCTCAGAAATAATAACAGTGGGTGAAGCATATATTAGTAAAGCATGCTAAAACATTCCTACTATGGTATACCAATCTCACCCAAGTGGGCCATTCCTTGCTTACCTCTCGCTCATATCGGTTGTACATCAAATACGCCTGTTATCAATCATAGAGGGATGATAACCCCACATGTGCCCTGTAGTAACTGCGGGTTTATTGTCTTTTTGGTCTTTCTCGCGGTCCGGATTGAACCGCTTTCCGACTAAGGGGATTCGGGGTGTAACTTTTATTTCTTTGGTTCTGGGCAGGCCGTCGGGGCTCGCGGGTTTTTTTAGACAGTAAAGCTCGCGAAATGGATTTCGGCGGCGCGATCGGATCTGATTTCCGACCCCAGAATCTCCCGGAATAAATTTCCCAAGTTTGTTAGCTGTTCGGGCGTTTAGCACGCCTTTCGAGGTAAATCTAACCCGGGTTCGATTTCTTTTAATTGGGGATTTGGGTTTCTTTTTCTTTCCCCCGCTCCGCTTTGACCGACGGTTTTAATTTCGTGTAGGATGACTTAGATTATTTTCCACTCTCCTTATCCCGTACGACGGTTCCCCTTTTTGTGCGAGCGAGAAAACCCTTTTATTTCCGAACCTCGGCTTTCATGCAAGACGGAGTGAAGAACCGTGGAGCGCGACGAGGAGAAGGAAGGGACCATTGTTTTCCCCCACGAAACCCGGCAAGCGAGCGTGGGACGATACTCTCCTTTTCCTCCCTCTTCATCGGCGAATCGGAAGCACAAAGTTTCGGTGAGTTTTTATTTATTTTTCTAGGGTTTCCTTCGGACCATCGCACGGGGGAAGGCGGGATGATCCGGTCAGCCACGCCACCGCCGTCGCGAGGCGCCGGATGCGCGCAGGGCTGGGTCGCCTGGGCGTGCGGGTTGGGCACCCGCGCAGGGCCTGGGCGCCGCGCGGGGCCGCCCGTGCGTGCGGGCTGGGCACCCGCGCGGGGCCTGGGCGCCGCGCGGGGCCGCCCGTGCGTGCGGGCTGGGCACCCGCGCGGGGCCTGGGTGCCGCGCGGGGCCGCCCCTGCGTGCGGGCTGGGCACCCGCGCGGGGCCTGGGCGCCGCGCGGGGCCGCCCGTGCGTGCGGTCTGGGCACCCGCGCGGGGCCTGGGTGCCGCGCGGGGCCGCCCGTGCGTGCGGCCTGGGCGCCCGCGCGGGGCCTGGGCGCCGCGCGGGGCCGCCCGTGCGTGCGGACTGGGCACCCGCGCGGGACCCGGCATCGAGCGGGGCCGCCGCAGTCGGGGAACCGTGCGGCTCTCACACCACACGGGGCTCCGATACGCGTGCGGCCAGCGCGGCAGCGCGGGGTCACCGCCGCCACGGGTTCCAACTCGGTCACCGCCACCGCCGTCGGACCCGAGAGCCCCGTTCCGCGACGGGATCCGGACAACCTTTCTTTTCTCCTGGTTTTATGTTTGGTGAGTACTGACGTTTTCCCGGGGGACTTTGTAGTTTCGGGGAGCGCACCAGGACACGTGGGAGTAGCGCTTTGTTCATAGCTCGTAGAGGTGGGTGTTATCCCTAAGGTCTTAGCAATTAATTCTACCTTTTTGGACGGGGTCAATCATGTGTTGTACTTGAGATAAATACTGATAGGTGTTAGACATTATGTGTTTAATGGTGCTGATTTTTAAACTGCTATGGATCTCATACTTGGATTAGATGTTGTAGAAAGGCATCAAGTAATTGTTTACAGTTCTACGGTTCTTATACTTGGAGTATGCATTATTTCATATGGTTCTCATGCATAGATATATATCGGATCTCGTACTTGGATTAAATGTTGTAGAAAGGCATCAAGTAATTGTTTACGGTTCTACGGTTCTTATACTTGGGTTATACATTATTTCATATGGTTCTCATGCATAGATATATATATATATTGTTTCACATGGTTCGCATGCATGGATATATTTGCATACATGGATATATATGTATCTTGTTTCACGGTTACTATGCTCGAGGTCGCAACACGCGCACCCGCGGTTTGGCCACCGCTGAGGGTGCGCTTTTCCGGAAAAGTGGTCGATGACCCGTGTATACCCACGAGGTGTCGTAGTGGGGCCCCCGTTGTGGTGGGGTTTGAGGCGCCAAGGTATGAGCGGTGCGACCCGTCGACGTTGATGCTCGACGTGGTCAGGTTTCATTGCAGGTGTTCGTGTTTACTTTTCCCTCACGGGAGGGTGGTTGCTCCGGATAGTTTGACGGTTGGAGTTATTACTTGCTTTCCTGCTTTCCTTATGTTTATTGTGTCGCTGACTTCCCACTCCGTGACAGGTTCGTTCGGGGGTGAGAGCTAGACGACAGTGAGGCCGAGACAGGAGCTTCTGGGTCCTTGGGGGCCCTAGACTGTTTTTTTTTCTCGCTTATTTTACTTTTCATTTGATATTGTAGTCTACTGTGTGGTTCTCGATACCCTCGTGGGGTCGGTGTGGATGTCAGAATTTTGCTTTCAGATTTGAGTATATTGATTTTAATTTCTAGTACTGCTGGGCTGTTTTTAAAATGGAAAGTAAACAAAGAAAAGAATTGCGAAAACCGTTTTAAAAGTCTGGGTGTCGTGTGGGCACCGATTTCAAAACCCTATGGATTTATGACTTTCGAAACTGTTTTAGAAATCTAGGTGCCGGGTGGGCACCACTTTCAAACCATGGATTTATGCTTTCAAATTAATCAGCCTCGAGTTCAACCCGTTGTGTATGAGTAGCTGTATTTACAAATCATCGAGTTGACTGAATGTTGTGATTGGATGTTGTATGAGCCGCGTGTCACGCCCCGGGGGTACGAATCGCGCGGAAGAGGAGCCACCGATGCCCCTGAATCAGCCATATATTTTTTTTTGTAAAACATTACCCCCCGGCGCGTGCACAGACCCGCCGCATACACAAATTCGCTCTGCAAATGGGCAGAGGCCCCTTTGTATATGCACGGCGTCTCGGCTACAAAGTGTCTCACAAGGCGTAGTACATACAATCTCTAACCACATCAGTTGGGGTCTCGTACACATACAACCAAACAATTCACATGACATTCTAGCATTCACTTAGAGTATAGAGGCTGGTGTTTTGAAAGGATAAATAATCACAAGGTTTTGAAAGCAGCATCCACACGATGCCCTCGTTTGTGAAAACAGTTCGCAAACACATAAATCCCACAAGGTTTATAAAGCTCGGTGCCCACACGACACCCACGTTTTAGAAATAGTTTTCGCAAACGGTTTTCTTTGTTTTTCATCGTTCAAAACGGCCAAGTAAGAGAGAACGTAGTATTCATTCAATTATTCAAAAAGGAAAGGAAAGGCAACATCCACTTCGACCCCACGGGGGTGTCGCAATCCACAACTAGCTACCATGAATAATAAAAGAAAAGGGAAAGAAGAGTCACTGTATCTGAAGTCACCCAAAAATCAGATCAGCACCCTAACGTCCTCACCGGCGCCCTAGCACTCGCCCCTGGACGAACCTGTCACGGAGTGGGAAGTCAGTGACTAGAAATAGCATGATAAGCGTAGTAAACAAAGATAAGGCAAACCACAAACACCGGAGCAACTATCCCTCCCATGCATCTTCCACCTTAACCACACCCTGTATCAATACGACATCGGGCACCTTCCCCGATGCCCACCGCCGAGCACCTGCCTCGCAAAGCAACATCGGGCACCTTCCCCGATGCCCACCGCCGAGCACCTGCCTCGGCCGCCGAGCACCTGCCTCGACGTCACCGCTCACACCCCCCACCCATGGGGGCCCCCATTCCTAACGCCACCTCCGCGTGGGGTACACGGGTCAACGTACCACTTTTCCGGAAAAGCACACCCTTGCGGTGGCCAAACCGCGGGTGTGCGTGTAGCAAATTTGAGCCTCAGATTGACATTGAGTATCATAACATAACATAACAGGGTTAGTGCATAAACAGAAGGAGACTGACAATTCCACCTTGCCCCAACATGCTATTTCTAACAGTTAAACCCCATTCCCGAAACCCCCGGGAACGTACCCACCTTGTGTGCGTCGTCCTGCGTTCGTCCAGTCCGCGTCTGTGCTCCAGTCGCCAACAGCGTCCCGCACTCCTGAAGGAACATAGGCAAATCGAGACTTAGAAGTCCGAAACTTACAACGACTCCCTACAGCGTGCGGCGGAGTTCTTCGCACGGCACCGGCCCGTGCGACGAACACTCTGCCAGGGCGCAGCCCCGCGCGGCACCAGCCCGCGCGGCCGCCCCTCCTGCGGGTGGCCCCGCGCGGCCGAGCGCCGCGCGGGCGCGCTGCCCGCGGTGCGGGCGACCCCGCGCGGCACCAGCCCGCGCGGGCGCCCCTCCTGCGGGCGGCCCCGCGCGGCCGAGCGCCGCGCGGGCGCGCTGCCCGCGGTGCGGGCGACCCCGCGCGGCACCAGCCCGCGCGGGCGCCCCTCCTGCGGGCGGCCCCGCGCGGCCGAGCGCCGCGCGGGCGCGCTGCCCGCGGTGCGGGGCGACCCCGCGCGGCACCAGCCCGCGCGGCGCCCCTCCTGCGGGCGGCCCCGCGCGGCCGAGCGCCGCGCGGGCGCGCGGCCCGCGGTGCGGGGCGACCCCGCGCGGCACCAGCCCGCGCGGGCGCCCCTCCTGCGGGCGGCCCCGCGCGGCCGAGTGCCGCGCGGGCGCGCTGCCCGCGGTGCAGGGCGGCCCCGCGCGGCACCAGCCCGCGCGGGCGCCCCTCCTGCGGGCGGCCCCGCGCGGCCGAGCGCCGCACGGGCCCGCGGCCCGCGGTGCGGGGCGGCCCCGCGCGGCCACCAGCCCGCGCGGGCGCCCCCCTCCTGCGGGCGGCCCCCGCGCGGCCGAGCGCCGCGCGGGGCGCGCGGCCCGCGGTGCGGGGCGGCTCCGCGCGGCACCAGCCCGCGCGGGCGCCCCCCTCCTGCGGGCGGCCCCGCGCGGCCGAGCGCCGCGCGGGCGCGCGGCCCGCGGTGCGGGGCGGCCCCGCGCGGCACCAGCCCGCGCGGGCGCCCCCTCCTGCGGGCGGCCCCGCGCGGCCGAGCGCCGCGCGGGCGCGCGGCCCGCGGTGCGGGGCGGCCCCCGCGCGGCACCAACCCGCGCGGGCGCCCCCCCTCCTGCGGGCGGCCCCGCGCGGCCGAGCGCCGCGCGGGCGCGCGGCCCGCGGTGCGGGGCGGCCCCGCGCGGCACCAGCCCGCGCGGGCGCCCCTCCTGCGGGCGGCCCCGCGCGGCCGAGCGCTGTGCGGGCGCGCGGCCCGCGGTGCGCGACGGCGCCGGGCCTCCTCCCTCCTCGTGACCAACAAAAGAAAGAAAGAGGGAGATTTCCCCCGAACGAAACGCGTCCGACTCACCTTGATGTGCGAAAGAGGAGGAAGAGAGGGATCGTCCGCTTGCCTCCACCGGTCCACCCTTGCGGTGTGCTTGGTTTCTCTTTGCCGGTGGCTACGAGGGAGGAAGAAAAAGAAAAGAGGTGGCCACCAAAAGAAAATAAGAGGAACCCTAATCCTCTTTCCCTCACGGCTACATATATATATACTAAAAGAATTAGGGTTTACCTTAAAAGGTGTGCGGCTGCCAACACGGATCCCGAGGCGTCTAAGGGGGACCCCAACTTCGAGAATTAATTCTGGTCAGACCGGGAGTCGGAAAAATAAACCGATCGCGCCCACGCGCTCCGTTCCGCGAGCTCTACCGCCTAAAATTATTTGCGGGCCCCGACGGTCTGTCCGGAAAAACACCAAAAATGAGGCCCCCGGTCAGGCATTACAAGAAGAGGGTGACCAGAAGGGTTAAGGAAAAGCCGGGTCTTACACCACTTACCGCTAAAAACAAGTTTCGTCCCCGAAACTTAATCTTCCCCAGCGGCGAACAGGTCCGGGTAGCTCTCCCTCATCTTTGACTCGGGTTCCCAAGTTGCCTCACGCTCTTCTTGATTGCTCCAAAGCACCTTTACATAGGGAATCGTCCGACTACGCAGCTTTTTGTCCTCCCGGGCTAGGATCCGCACTGGTACTTCCGCGAAACTTAGATCTTCCTTGAGTTCAATCGCGGAGGCGTCAAGCACTCGCGATGGGTCGGGGAGGTATTTCCGAAGCATGGATACGTGGAACACATCATGAACGCGGTCAAGGTTCGGCGGTAGGGCGAGGCGGTAGGCTACCGGGCCGATGCGCTCCAGAATCTCAAACGGCCCTATGTACCGCGGGCTCAGCTTGCCCCTCAACCCAATCCGCTTCACCCCCTTCGACGGCGACACCCGCAGTAACACGTGCTCTCCCACCTGGAATTCCAAGTCGCGACGTCTCTGGTCCGCGTAACTCTTTTGCCGGCTCTGGGCGGTCGCCAAACGTCGCCTGATAAGGCGCACCCTTTCCTCTGTCTCGGCCACTAGGTCCGGCCCCAAAAACTTTCTCTCCCCCAGATCGTCCCAGCAGATCGGGGATCTACAGCGTCTGCCGTACAATGCTTCGTACGGCGCCATCTTAATGCTCGCTTGGTAGCTGTTGTTATAAGCGAACTCTGCAAGGGGTAGGTAGCGCGACCATCCGTCTCCCAAATCCAGCACGCACGCCCGAAGCATGTCCTCGAGTATCTGGATCACCCGCTCGGATTGCCCGTCCGTCTGGGGGTGAAAGGCTGAGCTGAAGTGTAACTTGGTCCCCAAGGCTCGTTGTAGACTCTTCCAAAAGTTCGAAACGAACCTCGTGTCCCTGTCCGAGGTGATCGTCGTTGGCACCCCGTGCAGCCTTACAATCTCGCTGAGGTAGACCTGTGCCAGCCGGTCACGTGTCCAGGTCGTGTGGATGGGTAGGAAGTGAGCTGACTTCGTTAGCCGATCCACGATAACCCAGATGGCGTCGTGTCCCTGCTGCGAACGGGGGAATCCGGTGACGAAGTCCATTGTGACTTGCTCCCACTTCCATTCGGGCACGGGTAGAGGTTGCAATTTCCCCGCCGGCCGTTGATGCTCGGCTTTCACCTGTTGGCAAATCAAACAGTGAGCCACGAACAGCGTCACATCTCCCTTCAATCTCGGCCACCAGAAGGTCTGTCGGATATCTCGGTACATCTTGGTGCCTCCAGGGTGCGCCACGTAGGGGGCGCAATGTGCTTCAGTCAGGATTTCTTCCTTTAGATCCGGCAGATCGGGCACGCAGATCCGCCCTCGGAACCGAAGGGTGCCGTCCGTTCCCACTGCAAAGTCTCCTTCCTGCTCCGGTGAAATCCTATCTCGTTCCAGCTGCAGCTGCGGATCCGCACCTTGGCCTTCCCGAATCCTCTCCAATAGGGTCGGCGCGACTGTTAGGGTCAACAGTCGCTCAACCGTCCCTGCCGGTACCACTTCCAACCTCAATCGTGAAAAATCCGCGATCAAGTCATTCTGCTGCGTGATCGCGCCCGCCGAAGTTCCTTCTGCTTGTCCCCTCCTGCTTAGAGCATCGGCTACCACATTTGCTTTCCCCGGGTGGTACTGGATGGTTAAGTCGTAGTCCTTCAGTAGCTCCAACCACCTCCTCTGCCGTAGGTTAAGCTCCTTCTGGGTGAAAAGGTACTTAAGGCTTTGGTGGTCCGAGAACACGTTGCAATGCACACCGTAGAGGTAGTGCCTCCACAGTTTCAGAACGAAGACCACTGCGGCAAGCTCCAAGTCATGGATCGGGTAGTTCTGTTCGTAATCCTTGAGTTGTCTTGAAGCATAGGCAATGACTCTTCCTTGCTGCATTAGTACTCCTCCCAGTCCTATTCGCGATGCATCGCAGTAGACTTCGTAGTCTTCTCCAGGGGTTGGTAAGGCAAGCACAGGCGCTCTTGTTAACCGTTTCTTAAGTTCTTCAAAGCTCTCTTGGCATTGGACCGTCCAAATGAACTTTACTCCTTTCCGGGTTAGGCGGTTCAGAGGGGTCGCAATCTTCGAGAAACCCTCCACGAAATGTCTGTAGTATCCCGCAAGGCCCAAGAAGCTGCGCACCTCTGTCACTGTGGTCGGCTGGGGCCAGTCGGTCACCGTCTCCACCTTCTTGGGATCCACTGCGACTCCTGCTGCTGAAATGATATGCCCTAGAAACCCCACTTCGCGAAGCCAGAATTCGCATTTCTTAAGTTTTGCGAACAACTCCTGCTCCCTAAGGGTCTGTAGAACAATTCGTAGGTGCTCCTCGTGCTTCTCATCGGTGGTGGAGTAAATTAGGATGTCGTCGATGAAGACCACAACGAACTGATCCAGGAAGGGTCTGAAAACTCGGTTCATCATGTCCATGAACACCGCTGGGGCATTAGTAAGCCCGAACGGCATTACTGTGAACTCGTAATGGCCATACCGAGTCCGGAATGCCGTCTTCGGAATATCCTCGTCTCGAACTCTGAGCTGGTGGTAGCCCGACTGCAGGTCGATTTTTGAGAAGACAGTTGCACCCCGCAGCTGGTCAAAGAGGTCATCAATCCTAGGTAAGGGGTACTTGTTTTTCACTGTGACTTTGTTGATTTCCCGGTAGTCGATGCACAACCGCAAGCTCCCGTCTTTCTTCGTACAAAGAGTACAGGTGCGCCCCAAGGGGACACACTCGGTCGGATAAACCCCTTGTCCAGAAGGTCCTCTAGCTGCGCCTTAAGTTCCTTCAGCTCCGCGAAGGCCATCCTGTAGGGGGCCTTCGTGATTGGTCGAGTGCCGGGTGGAAGCTCAATAGGAAAGACAACTTCTCGCTCGGGGGGTAAACCAGGTAGTTCGGCCGGAAAAACATCTGGGAAGTCCCTCACCACAGGGATGTCGGGGAGTGCCGTGGAGGATCCGGCGGCCAGGGCCACCGACACCAAGTAGGCCATACACCCGCCCTCTACCAACTTTCTGGCTCGGGATGCAGGAATCATGGAAGAAAAGGAAACGCTCTTGCAGGCCAAGTACACGTTCTCCGGAAAATCGGGGTACATCAGTCGTACCTCGCGCTTCTCACAGTCTATGACCGCAAGGTACCACGTGAGCCAATCCATTCCGAGTACTACATCATACTCTTTCAATGGAATGACTACCAGATCCCAGGGGCACGGAAGCCTTCCCATCCATATAGGGCAGGAAGGCACCATGTTGCGTGCCTCCAAGGATCCTCCCGCGGTGTGAACGGTCATCACACTGGGTAAGGGTCTCAACTCAAAATCATGGGTCAGTGCGAAGTCTCGAGACATAAACGAGAGGGTCGCTCCGGTGTCAAAAAGGGTTCTAGCGCGATAAACAGAAGCAAGAGTGATACCTGCGACGACGTGCTCAGACGGGTGTGTCTCCTGCTGACCCATCGAATAGACGCGGCCTCCCGAAGGCGGTGGCTTTTCCCCTACAGATCGGGGTGCTGGCGGTCTGGGGGCTGACGTCATTGGCGCTTTCCCCCGCCCTGCATGCTGGGGTGAAGGCACGGAGGCTGCTGAAGATGTGGTGCCTTGGTTCAGGGGACAGTTGAAACGGAAGTGCCCCTGCTTGCCACATCGGAAACAATGGTCCTGTCTCTTGGAGCAATCCATCACCCGGTGCGCCCCGCCGCAGATCACGCACGAGCGGTCCTCCGGGCGTTGTCCCTCTCCTGGCGCTCCCCTGGTCCTTTGCTGGGCTCTCCACCGCTTAGGGGGCCGATTCCCGCTGGAGGAGCCCCCTCCCCCTGAAGTCGTCTGGGTCCGCTTCCTGTCGTCTTGCTGGTGGGAGCCTTCCCTTCGGGCGCGCGTGACGGCAAAGCCTCGTTCCACGATGGTGGCTCGGTCGACCACCTTCTGAAAGGTATGTAGATCTGCCGCGTCCACCACTTGGAAAATGTCAGTCCTCAATCCATCCACAAACAGTTGTGCCTTATGGGATTCGTCCCGAATGACGAACGGGACACAGTTCGCCAGTCTCACGAACTCCCTCTGGTACTCCATTACTGTTTTGGTTCCCTGCCTGATGTGGTTTAGGTCGTCCTCCAGTTGTTTCTTCACGCTATTGGTAAAGAACGCCCCGAATAGCTGCTGTTTAAAGGTAGTCCATGACGGAAGGGTAGCGCCCGACGCAGAGTCGGGGCGTACGGTCTTCCACCAAATGCGGGCGTTCCCCTCGAGCAAGTGGGCGGCCAGGGGGACCCGCTCGTGGTCTTCCATCAATAGGTCCTCGAATAATTTCTCCATTGTATCCACCCATTTCTCCACAACCCAGGGGTCTGTCGTGTCCCCCTCGAACGTTGGCGGGTCGTATTTCTTGAAGTCGGCCAGGTTGGCGCGCACACGGTCTCGCTCGTTTGGTAGGTTCGCCCCCTCCTTCGCGACGTTGGCGGTCGCGCCGGGAGTGGGTAACACTACCGTCACACTCGGAGCAATTCCGACGATTGGTGTTGCCGCCGGCCCTGCCGTTGCCGTCGAAGGGGCCACCTCTGGAGCCGAGGCCCGGGTGGGGGCAGCCCCTCCTTCGGTCTCCATCACCGATGCAGCTGGCCCCGGGAGAGGGCCCGGGGCAACCTCTGCCGTCGCAGCGGCCTGCTGTTGCTGCGTCAGTTGGCGCACGCGGTCGTTCAGGGCTGCCAACTGTTCCGCCATCTCTTGGAGCTGCTGCCTTAGGAGCTGATTCTCCGCAGTCATCGCTTCCGCTGCGTCCGCCCCCGTGTCCTCGGCTGTGGATCTAGTCCTGGCCATGATCTGAACATTTGCACGAACCAGTTACTCCAAGTTTAAATAAAACGGCACGCCACTAGTGCTGGCACTAGAGGGAGAAAAGAAAAAGAACACTAATTCCCTCCCCCCTTTTTCCCCCAACGAGCACTCGCGTTTTATTTATCCCGTGTTCACTTTATTACTCAGTAGCCAGAGTATTGCGCCCGTGGATGTTAGGCCCCGACTGTTGTGGTTAAAGTTTACCGCTCTGATACCATCTTAATCTGTCACGCCCCGGGGGTACGAATCGCGCGGAAGAGGAGCCACCGATGCCCCTGAATCAGCCATATATTTTTTTTTGTAAAACATTACCCCCCGGCGCGTGCACAGACCCGCCGCATACACAAATTCGCTCTGCAAATGGGCAGAGGCCCCTTTGTATATGCACGGCGTCTCGGCTACAAAGTGTCTCACAAGGCGTAGTACATACAATCTCTAACCACATCAGTTGGGGTCTCGTACACATACAACCAAACAATTCACATGACATTCTAGCATTCACTTAGAGTATAGAGGCCGGTGTTTTGAAAGGATAAATAATCACAAGGTTTTGAAAGCAGCATCCACACGATGCCCTCGTTTGTGAAAACAGTTCGCAAACACATAAATCCCACAAGGTTTATAAAGCTCGGTGCCCACACGACACCCACGTTTTAGAAATAGTTTTCGCAAACGGTTTTCTTTGTTTTTCATCGTTCAAAACGGCCAAGTAAGAGAGAACGTAGTATTCATTCAATTATTCAAAAAGGAAAGGAAAGGCAACATCCACTTCGACCCCACGGGGGTGTCGCAATCCACAACTAGCTACCATGAATAATAAAAGAAAAGGGAAAGAAGAGTCACTGTATCTGAAGTCACCCAAAAATCAGATCAACACCCTAACGTCCTCACCGGCGCCCTAGCACTCGCCCCTGGACGAACCTGTCACGGAGTGGGAAGTCAGTGACTAGAAATAGCATGATAAGCGTAGTAAACAAAGATAAGGCAAACCACAAACACCGGAGCAACTATCCCTCCCATGCATCTTCCACCTTAACCACACCCTGTATCAATACGACATCGGGCACCTTCCCCGATGCCCACCGCCGAGCACCTGCCTCGCAAAGCAACATCGGGCACCTTCCCCGATGCCCACCGCCGAGCACCTGCCTCGGCCGCCGAGCACCTGCCTCGACGTCACCGCTCACACCCCACACCCATGGGGGCCCCCATTCCTAACGCCACCTCCGCGTGGGGTACACGGGTCAACGTACCACTTTTTCGGAAAAGCACACCCTTGCGGTGGCCAAACCGCGGGTGTGCGTGTAGCAAATTTGAGCCTCAGATTGACATTGAGTATCATAACATAACATAACAGGGTTAGTGCATAAACAGAAGGAGACTGACAATTCCACCTTGCCCCAACATGCTATTTCTAACAGTTAAACCCCATTCCCGAAACCCCCGGGAACGTACCCACCTTGTGTGCGTCGTCCTGCGTTCGTCCAGTCCGCGTCTGTGCTCCAGTCGCCAACAGCGTCCCGCACTCCTGAAGGAACATAGGCAAATCGAGACTTAGAAGTCCGAAACTTACAACGACTCCCTACAGCGTGCGGCGGAGTTCTTCGCACGGCACCGGCCCGTGCGACGAACACTCTGCCAGGGCGCAGCCCCGCGCGGCACCAGCCCGCGCGGCCGCCCCTCCTGCGGGTGGCCCCGCGCGGCCGAGCGCCGCGCGGGCGCGCTGCCCGCGGTGCGGGCGACCCCGCGCGGCACCAGCCCGCGCGGGCGCCCCTCCTGCGGGCGGCCCCGCGCGGCCGAGCGCCGCGCGGGCGCGCTGCCCGCGGTGCGGGCGACCCCGCGCGGCACCAGCCCGCGCGGGCGCCCCTCCTGCGGGCGGCCCCGCGCGGCCGAGCGCCGCTCGGGCGCGCTGCCCGCGGTGCGGGGCGACCCCGCGCGGCACCAGCCCGAGCGGCGCCCCTCCTGCGGGCGGCCCCGCGCGGCCGAGCGCCGCGCGGGCGCGCGGCCCGCGCTGCGGGGCGACCCCGCGCGGCACCAGCCCGCGCGGGCGCCCCTCCTGCGGGCGGCCCCGCGCGGCCGAGCGCCGCGCGGGCGCGCTGCCCGCGGTGCAGGGCGGCCCCGCGCGGCACCAGCCCGCGCGGGCGCCCCTCCTGCGGGCGGCCCCGCGCGGCCGAGCGCCGCGCGGGCGCGCGGCCCGCGGTGCGGGGCGGCCCCGCGCGGCACCAGCCCGCGCGGGCGCCCCCCTCCTGCGGGCGGCCCCGCGCGGCCGAGCGCCGCGCGGGCGCGCGGCCCGCGGTGCGGGGCGGCCCCGCGCGGCACCAGCCCGCGCGGGCGCCCCCCTCCTGCGGGCGGCCCCGCGCGGCCGAGCGCCACGCGGGCGCGCGGCCCGCGGTGCGGGGCGGCCCCGCGCGGCACCAGCCCGCGCGGGTGCCCCCTCCTGCGGGCGGCCCCGCGCGGCCGAGCGCCGCGCGGGCGCGCGGCCCGCGGTGCGGGGCGGCCCCGCGCGGCACCAACCCGCGCGGGCGCCCCCCCTCCTGCGGGCGGCCCCGCGCGGCCGAGCGCCGCGCGGGCGCGCGGCCCGCGGTGCGGGGCGGCCCCGCGCGGCACCAGCCCGCGCGGGCGCCCCTCCTGCGGGCGGCCCCGCGCGGCCGAGCGCTGCGCGGGCGCGCGGCCCGCGGTGCGCGACGGCGCCGGGCCTCCTCCCTCCTCGTGACCAACAAAAGAAAGAAAGAGGGAGATTTCCCCCGAACGAAACGCGTCCGACTCACCTTGATGTGCGAAAGAGGAGGAAGAGAGGGATCGTCCGCTTGCCTCCACCGGTCCACCCTTGCGGTGTGCTTGGTTTCTCTTTGCCGGCGGCTACGAGGGAGGAAGAAAAAGAAAAGAGGTGGCCACCAAAAGAAAATAAGAGGAACCCTAATCCTCTTTCCCTCACGGCTACATATATATATACTAAAAGAATTAGGGTTTACCTTAAAAGGTGTGCGGCTGCCAACACGGATCCCGAGGCGTCTAAGGGGGACCCCAACTTCGAGAATTAATTCTGGTCAGACCGGGAGTCGGAAAAATAAACCGATCGCGCCCACGCGCTCCGTTCCGCGAGCTCTACCGCCTAAAATTATTTGCGGGCCCCGACGGTCTGTCCGGAAAAACACCAAAAATGAGGCCCCCGGTCAGGCATTACAAGAAGAGGGTGACCAGAAGGGTTAAGGAAAAGCCGGGTCTTACACCGCGACGCCGTGCATATACAGAGGAGACTCTGCCCGTTTGCAGAGTAAATCTGTATGTGTGGCGGGTCTGGGCACGCGCCTGGGAAGAAAGATTTTCAAAAAAAAATATAGGGAGCTTGATTAAACCCCGGGGCGTGACATGCCCTTACATTCACCATGATATAAAAATCTTATACAGTTACTAAATTAAGCTTACCCACCTGAAGTGCTCAATCCAAGGCAAACCTGGAGTCGGTGAAGAGCGTGGCCACTTGCACGCACAATCAGCTGAACCCGTAACCACGGTACAAGTCTCGCAAACCTCGGCTCCTAGCAGTGTTCCAAAAATACTCGCGAACCCTCCTGGGTACAACAAAAGGTCCAAGGTTACACTTTATGCTAAAATATCCAAGTATACACCATCTGCCGGAACCAGCCCTGAAGATGTGCAATTTTCACCTGTAGAACGGACTCAGAAAAATCCAACAAAAATACGGACGCGATCGTCGCGTCGAGCCCTTCGAAACGAGTACCTGCACGCCAAAATCCGAATCCCGGAGGCCGAGTTACAAATTCCACAACGCTGTGAGCGCGAAAGTCCACAACAAACACAACTGTAATACGCCGCACAGTAAAGGGGAAAGAAGTATACCTTCGGGCGGATCTCAGCAAATTCCCCGAAAAACATGACGGTAATCCTTGCGACGCGTAGATCCAAAGAGAGTAAAAGCACGACTCAATCCGAGCTCGCACAACAAGCTACACGCAAAACGGTGCACACCGCCGGAGTCCGCACGCAAAACGGAGCATGGTGCCGAAACCCGCACGCAAAACGAAGTCCGCACGCAAAACGGAACACGGTGCCGAAACCCGCGCGCAAAAAGGAGTCCGCACGCAAAACGGTGCACGGTGCCGAAACCCGCGCGCAAAACGGAGTCCGCACGCAAAACGGTGCACACCGTCGGGGTCCACACGCAAAACAGAGCAATAAAACACGGTCCCTATCACAGACGAGAGTAAGGGGTCAAATCCAATGTCCAAAAGGATGCTCCAAAACTGTGCCAAAATACCGCAAGAATAACACGTGGGACCTACCTCGACCGCGTCGCGCCGCCCAACCGCCTCCTTGGGACACCTCGCGCGCTTCACGAGGTCCACGGCGCACCGCCGCGCCACCCAAAAATTCCCTCCTCACTCCCTCTCTCTCTCGGGTGGAGAAGAAAGAAAGAAAAGAGGAGAAAATGGCGCGGGGGAGAAAGAAGAAGAAGAAGAAAAAGGGGAAGAGGGAGATGGTCCACGGACCCGGTCCACAGCCCAGGTCCACCGCGGCAGCCAATGGGGAGCCTCCCTCCCCCCGGTCCACAGTACATGGGCGCGCGCGCCCGGTCCACGCGCGCGCCCACAGCGCCACGCGGCACGCGTCACCGCGTGCCACGCAGGCGCCGCACCCGCGCGCTGCATGCGCGCGGGACACCGCGAGCGCCACACCGTAGCCCCCGCTCCCCTTCCGCGCGGGCGCCAACGGGGGCCCGCCACGTGGCGGCCCCTGCGTCACCCGCGCAGGAGCGCGTTCCCAAGGCGCCTGCGCGCCTCGCGCAGTGCGCCGCCGCGCTCCGAGCCGCGCGACTCCGCCTCGAAAAGCGTGCCGCACCTCGGGATCCGTGCACGCGCCTCGAAAAGCGTGCCCTTCATCCGGGCTCCAAATCAAACAAGTAAATAGTCCAAACTTAGCGATTTCGCGCCCTGAATCCGAAAACGATGTCAGTTTCTCCAAATTCTCATCCGAAAATTTGCCGAATGCCCACTCGATCCGATTTTCCCCGCCGGGTCCAAACCTGAAGTCTGATTTGCTAAATTCCAACTCTAAATATTCCCGAAGGCGACCAGAGTGGTAATCCTTTATCCAAACTTCGCTCGGAGTCCAATTTTGACATCTGAATCGCGCGAAACCACTTCTAAACACCCGACGGGTCTTCCAAATTCCCACGGGATCTCCTTATAAGCCCGAAGTCCATCACTTGTGTCCAAAATGTGCACAAACCCCGCCAACGCGCCACAATTACCTCCAGAAGCAGTAGACGCAACAGTGATCAATAAGTGGGAATCCCGGGTCCTCACACCCTCCCCCACTAAAAGGAAGTTTCGTCCTCGAAACTAGCTCCAATCCACAAGGAGTCACAAATACCGCGGGTAGGTGTCCATCAATAACGCCTCCGTCTCCCCAAACCCCACTCACTTCCCGTGATTACTCCACAACAACAAAACAACAAGTATGGCATGGCCCGATGCGTAATTTTCTCATCTCACGAGCCCGAATTCGCGACGGGCGTCCCTCGTACTCCAAACACTCTTAGCTCTCACATGGAGCGAGTCAATCGCGGGCGAGGAATCCAAAAACAAAACACTCCTGAGCTGAGACATGAAATACAACCGGGGTTCCAACAAAGTTGGGGGAAACCAGGTAACCGCCAGTGCAACACACACCAAACCACAACCTGTGTCAACTCAACCAAGGCAACCCGAAGCACACCCACACGATTAACCAATAAGGAAATGAGCCCTAACAAGGAGGGGTCCTCACTCGGTCACTCTCGAATCTTGACCATCCGAGTGAACTACTCAGCCGCGGTCTATCATCCAAAGGAACCCTCAGGGACACAACCACACGCCACGTCTGCCTCAACAGTCCACACAGCGCCAGCTGTGGAATCAACAAGCTCAACCCCAGCCATGTAAAAACTCTAAATATTTTATTTTAACAAATAGTCTAAAAGTGAATTTTGACCGGGTTTATATTGAATTCAAAAGACCTATGTTGATTTATCTAGTCAATCGCCAGTGTGCGAGTTGCACGTTTTACGAGACAAAAAGGCTACTTTCCAATCCGGACATGATCTTGGAAATCCGAGTTGACCGTTGCGATCGTCTCGTCGAACTGAGCGAGATTTATATTCAGCACTTTTCGATCTGACGGTCGGATCTTCCAAAAGTCAGCGAAGAAGCGGGCAAAATTACCGCGACCAATATAACAGTGGTCTGCGCAGAGGTCACTTAAGTGAATTACTGTATATGAACAGTAACCCTGATTTTCGGGACCTGACGAATACAACGTTGACTAACTCACTGTTCGGAATCCGAACATAGCATTTCAGGTAGTCGATTTGAACGGCTCCGATGTTCTGAACGCAATAGCGCAGTCGAAAATTCTGTTTGACGACTCTGGAATCTCGAAGAGCGCGAAAACTGCATGTTGACACAGTTATTATGGACCGAGATTTTATCCGGGCAGTTCTTCGAAAAATTGAAATCGCTACCTGATAGGTCTCGTCGAGCCGGACGCCATGGCGCAGTCCATTTTTTCCGTTTCGACGACCGGATCGCCTCGAAAAGCATAAAATACAGCGAAAAATGCGACTTTTGCACCTCATACCCTATGAAACCTGCCTCGTAAAGCGTGCCACTGCATGAGGAGGGACTTGAGTGTGAGACTTAAGTACGGTGAAGGACTGTACTGCAAATACCAAGTGGGGAGGGGTGTTATTGCAATTGTGCAAAGGTGACCTAGTATATACATATATATATACATGCACATACGGCTAGGGTTCTTGAAACCCTAGATTCCCCCGAGCCCCAGCCGCACCTCCAGCAACCTCCTCCCCTCTCTGCGTGCTCCGCGCAACCGAAGCTAGCGCCGGCGCCGCCTCCACGTCGCCGGAGAAGAAGAAGATCAAGACACCTCTTGATTCGGGTGACTCGGAGAGAGGGTGTCCAGGGAGGTCTTGGAGGGTCAAAACCCGGTCTGGTGAGGTCCCTCGTGAAGCCGCATCCGAGCCAAGGTGACCTCGGACCCAGCCGCCGCCGCGCGCCGCCGCGGCCGTTCCCTCCTTCTTCTTGGTTTTCCGGCGAGGTAAGCTCTTAGGTTCTTCTTGTTATTCTTGCACCTAGACTCTACCAAGGGATTGCTGACACCGAGAGGACCTCTCGGGTGCAGGCCCAGCCGGCGCCGTCGTCCCGATCTCCGGCGGGGGACCATCATCGCCGGATTATCGTTTTCTTGACCGATCGCGGACGCGGGCTTCATCCGGCCGACAAGGTCGAGATCAACCCCGTTGCATCTTTCCCTTTCAACGACTGCAACATCCCCACGAGGTTGGAGGGCGATCGGATCAAGATCGGGGCCGCGCGAGCCAACCCTAGAAACCGGGTTTTTGGCACTTTGGCCGATCGCCGCCGTCAGGCGCCGCCGCCGCCTTCGGACGCCGGCCACCACTGCACCGAGCTCCGTAGTGTTGAGACACGGCTTTTGGTCCAAGTTGCACCGGCTCGGAGAAGCTTGGCCGGAATCCGCCATTAGAGGCCATTGACCTCGGCCGAGCTCCGCCGCCGCACGTCGTCGTCTCTTCCAGACGCCGGCCAAAGGTGCAGGTAAGCCCATTCACACATTCTAAGGTCACTGGTGGCTTTGCATGGGTTTACTAACGTCGGGATTTTGATCTGCACAGTTGCACCCGAGATTGCACTCGAGAGCATCTCCGGCCAACCCCTCCGGCCGATCTCCGGCAAGCCGCAGGTGAGCACCACCCTTCTCGGTCATCATTTAGCACCATGCTCCAATTAGGCTCTGAGTTGATCATGTATAGGTTAAGTTGTGGCATAGCTGCTTTTTGGACTTAGCAATTGTTGGGCCAACCTTGCCCTCGGGATCCGCGTCAGTCCAAACTTGTGAGCACGGCCTTGGTCTTGTCGTAACAGACGCGCTGAAATTTACGGCGCAGCTTTTGGATTCCCGGATTTCAAGAACGAGTCGAAACAAGCCGTCAATTTAAGGTTTTATGCAAATTCAAGTATATTATGGACCAATGTGTTAATTGTAACCGCTGGCTGTCTTTAGACAGTGTTTGCACACCTACTAGGCACCTTGTTAGAGTTCCGTAGACCCTCGTAGATCGGGAATTGGATTTTTGTTCGGTAAATCGGCATTAGTGCCCCGTCTAAACACTCTGTTACTGTCGTGTCGTCGGGACGGGTATATGTGAGTCTAGTTCTGACTACAGTCTCCGTTCAGGGCCCAGCAGTTCGGCACCAGCCTCCCGGCAGGCTAGCGGGAGTTCGGGATCGGCCTTCATTCAGGTGGGTTGTTTTTACTTTATTCCTAGCCTCTAAATTCTATCCTATTGGACGGGGTCTATTCTAAGTGTACTGGGGTTACATAATGACGGGTGATAGCTTATGCATGTTAGTGGGTTCGCTATAATGACTAGCGTCGATTGCCGACGGTGTTCTTCTTTTTCAACCCTTATATGTCAGCGGGCCACCTTCGAGTGCCCGCAGTATTACCTTGTTTACGATTATGCACTTTACCTCATTTACCTCATTACTCTTATTATTCTTATTGTGATACTGACATGATGGTGGTTACGGTTACTGGGCTCGAGGTTGCCACACGCGCACCCACGGTTTGGCCACCGCAGAGGGTGCGCTTTTCCGGAAAAGAGGTCGTAGAACCCGTGTATACCCACGAGGTGTCGTAGTGGGGGCCCCTTATTAGTTGTGGGGTTGAGGCGCCTAGGTGCGAGCGGAGCGACCCGCCGGTTTAGTTGTCCGGCGCGGTCGCGGTGTTGCAGGTACGGTAAGGGGCCGTCGGTAATGGACCGACGCGGCCGGGTATTACAGGATGCAGGGGTACAGGTTGCCTTTCCTCCTTGGGAGGGTGGTTGCTCCAGTTGTTTTCACGGTTTGTTTTACTATATTCTCATGCTTTACTGTTTCTGCGTCACTGACATCCCACTTCGTGACAGGGTCCAGACGGGGAGAGAGGTAGGCGGTGGTGAGGACGGGACAGGAGCAGCTGGGTCGCTGGGGACCCTGGACTGTGTTTATTCTTTTATTCTCGCTTTTCACTACTTTGTAGTTATGTGAGTGGTTCGCGATACCCTCGTGGGGTCGGCGTGGATGTCGGTACGGGCTACATTTAGCGCCCCTGGTGGAATATTTTTTCCCTTTTATCTCTATCGGCCATTTTAAAAATCAAAAAGGCAGAAGCCAAAGAAAAGATTGCGAAAACTGTTTTTAAAATCTAAGTGTCGTGTGGGCACCGGTTTCAAAACCCTGTGGATTTATGGATTGCGAAAGGAATTTCAAAACTTGGTGTCGGGTGGACACCGCTTTCAAAACCCTGTGGATTTATGCTAATTTCGGAACTAGCTTTCAAAACGTAAGCGCCGGGTAGGCGCTCCTCCAAAACTGTGGATTTATCCTTTCCAAATTTACCGGCCATAGGTTCTTCTGTTATTAGTTTAGAATGCTGGTTAATTGTTGTGATTGATTGGCTGAGTATGTTGGAGCATGAACTGAACGCTACGCCGTGCACATACAGGGGAGACTCCGTCCGTTGCAGAGTGATCCTATATGTGTGGCGGGTCTGGGCACGTGCCGGGGAAGAGGGGTTCTCTTTTAAACAAAAAAAAAAAATTTTTACACGTCAAACATTCGACTTTTATGAATCGTTTCCGCTAAAACAAACCCCGGGGCGTGACAAGCCAGCTCTCCTGGCACTGCCCAGTCCAAGAAGCTCCTTACCTTGACAATAACTGTCGATCTCGGCCAAAACCCAAGTGATATCCATATTGGCCGGATTTCCACCGTCGCTCCTACGGCTCGAACAACGTGACCCAAGAAGGTATGCTTCTGGAGCTACAACTTGTACCTCAATAACTTGGCATACCACATCATCCACACGGGCATGGTAGCACATCCACAAGTGCTCCTCGCGCTCCACATCGCTCTGGGAGTAAATCCAAATATCCCCGGAGGATCTTGTTACCAATCCAATCAAGTACAGCTGGAGCACAATTCCCTCAAATCATAAAAGTGGCAGGGCATTAATCAATCCACTTGGCCTCACTAAGAGCTCGTGATGCCCTACCGTGTCCTGAACGCCATCTAAGCAAGATCCTCGGCTGTCTGATTCCAAGTAGGTACTCACACCATACTATAACTGCCGGAGTATGACTCCATCAAAAGGTCCTAGATACCACCCGGACCTGTCTACACTCAAACCATAAAAGGACCCTCACAGTCGTGCATCAACGACGTGGCATCACCACCGTGTACCAACGGCGTGGCATCAGGTCAAGCAGACCCCTCGATCCATCAGATCCTACAACTGCGCCATCAGCTCTCTCAGCTCTACAGGCGATATCCAATGAGGTGCTATCAAGGGTGGCGCGGTTCCCGAACCACGTCAAATGCAATCTCTATCTCCCTAACCGGCGGCATCGTCAACAACTCAGGTGAAATCACACCCGGGATCTCGTGGGCAACAGAGATGTCCTTGAATCCCGGTGCCGCCAAAAAGCAGCTCTCACACTGTCGCTAAAGCATGTGCGCTCTAACAGTCTTTACAACCAAACCTCCTCTCGTCCGCCTCGCAGAAAATCGACGTCCTCTCTTTCCGCAGTCAAACATCCTGTTGCATCGTGCCAATCAATCTCAAGCACAAGGTCAAACACCGAACTGCCACAATTACCAATAAGCCTGCCGGTACAACTCGCGGCCTCAGCTGCATTGGACATGATCCACAAACCTTCTCCACATGCACATCACTTAACAGGAACCTGTACCTCGAGTGCACGTGGTAACAAATCTGCCTCTAGTCCAAGCAGGAATGCAACATGCTGTCACGCCCCGGGGGTTTTGTTTTTAGCGGAAACGATTCAAAGAAAAAGTCAGACATTTGACGTGTAAAATTTTTTTTTTTTTTTGTAAGAGCGAACCCCTCTTTCCCGGCGCATGCCCAGACCCGCCACACATACAGGATCACTCTGCAAACGGACAGAGTCTCCCCTGTATGTGCACGGCGTAGCATTCAGTACATGTTCAAACATACACAACCTTTCAATCAAAACAATTATTAACATACAACCAGCATTCTAACTTATTTAAAACGTACGGCCGATCAGTTTGGAAAGGATAAATCCACAGTTTTAAAAAGAGCGCCTACCCGGCGCTTACGTTTTGAAAGCGAGTTTCGAAATCAGCATAAAACCACAAGGTTTTGAAAACGGCGCCCACCCGACACCAAGTTTTGAAATCCCTTTTTGAAATCCATAAATCCACAGGGTTTTGAAACCAGTGCCCACACGACACTTCTATTTTAAAAACGGTTTTCGCAATCTTTTCTTTTTCTTCTGCCTTTTTCATTTTCAAATGGCCAATAAAATTTAAAAGGGAGAGTAACGCATAAGAGGATAACTAAATACAACTCATACCGACATCCACGCCGACCCCACGAGGGTATCGAGAACCTCTCACATAACTACAATGTAAATGAAATGCAAGAAAGAAAAGGAAATACAGTCCAGGGTCCCCGGCGACCCAGCTGCTCCTGTCCCGTCCTCACCACTGCCTACGTCTCCCCCCGTCTGAACCCTGTCACCAAGTGGGAAGTCAGTGACGTAAAAGTAGTGGAGCAGGAGAATATAATAAAACAAACCGTGAAGACAACCGGAGCAACCACCCTCTCAAGGGAGGGAGGCAACCTGTACACCTGTATCCTGTAATACCCGGCCACGTCGGACAACTAAACCGACAGCCCATACCGTACCTGCAGAAACCTGACCACGTCGGACAACTAAACCGACGGGTCGCACCGCTCGCACCTCGGCGCCTCAACCCCACAACTAATAAGGGGCCCCACTACGTCATCTCGTGGGTATACACGGGTCATAGACCACTTTTCCGGAAAAGCGCACCTCGCGGGTGCGCGTGTTGCAGCCTCGAGCCAAGTAACCATAACCACCATCATGTCAGCATCATAATATAAATAACAAGAGTAATGCGGTAAAGTGTATAATCAAAAGCAAGGTAATAATACGCGCACTCGAAGGTGGCCCGCCAACATGCAGTTATTAAAAAGAGAGCAACCGTCGGAAACCGACGCTAAACACTATGAAGAACCCACTAACATGCATACGCTATCACCCATCACTGTTTAACCCCAGTACACTTAGAATAGACCCCGTCCAACATGATAGAGTTAGAGGCTAGGACAAAGTAAATACAACCCACCTGTCACTTGTAGCGATCAAGGCTCGGCTTTCCTCGCGTCCCGACACGCTCGTCCGGGCTCACACACCTGTCGCAAGGAAAAATCAGCACCTAGACCCGAATAAAGAAAAGAACGCGACCCTCCGTCTATCCCGGTTCGCGGCAACCCCGCCCGCACGCGGGACCGTGCGCGGTGCCCAGCCCCGTGCGGGTCACCCCCGCACGCGGGGCTGGGCGCAGGCCCGGCCCCGTGCGGGCCACCCCCGCACCGTGTGGGTCACCCCCCCGCACCGTGCGGGTCACCCCCCCCCCCCCCCCCCGCACCGTGCGGGTCACCCCCCCCCCCCCCCCCCCCGCACCGTGCGGGTCACCCCCCCCCCCCCCCCCCCCCCCCCCCCCCCCCCGCACCGTGCGGGTCACCCCCGCACGCGGGGCTGGGCGTGAGCCCGGCCCCGTGCGGGTCACCCCCGCACCGTGCGGGTCACCCCCGCACGCGGGGCTGGGTGTGAGCCCGGCCCCGTGCGGGTCACCCCCGCACGCGGGGTTGGGCGTGAGCCCGGCCCCGTGCGGGTCACCGGAACGCCGGCTTGGGGGAAGGAGGTCTTCGCACATGCGGCGGATTCCGGAGAATCCGTCGCCTGTGCCTTCCCCTTGCCGATCGGGACGATCAAGAACCCAAAGAAAACTAAAAGAAACCCTCCGTCTCACCTCGGTTACGATGACGATGGTTGGGGGATGAGGGATCGTCCGTTCTTGCGTGGCCGGTTCCGGGGAAGGGTTGGGCGGTGGTCTTTCCTTTCCTTGCTCGTTCCGCCGCGGTGCTCCACGCCGATCCACGCGAAGAGGAGGGTTTGGGAAAAAACGCTCTTGTCCGTGCTCGGGGTATCGCGCGTTAAGGTAAGAGGAAAAGAAGAGGGGGTTCCTAAAACCTAATTCCCAACGCCAATTAATTAGTTGATCTGGCACAGTCGGACTAAACCCAATTAGGGAAATAAAAAGATTGGGCGAATGTGAGCTGGGGTGGTTCAAACCCAAACCTCAAGCAAAGCGACAGGGTTGATTTGGGGCGAACCAGGGTCCGGTCTGCCTCGGTACATGTGGAAGTCGCCTGAACCGTACAAAACTCCCGGAATTTATTTCGGGAGATTCCGGAGTCGGAATCCAAAATCGATCGCGCCGCCGGTCTCCGTTTCGCGAGCTTTATTATCCAAAAATACCCGCGAGCCCCCGACGGTCTGCCCAAAACGAAGGAAAAATAAATCACACCCCGTACCCCTTAGTCGGAAAACGGTTCAATAAAGTTCAAAGGAAGGACCAAAAAGGAAAATAAACTCGCGGTTATTACACCACTCACCTCTAAAAACGAGTTTCGTCCTCGAAACTCAAACCCGAGTGGTGGTGAAAAGGTCGGGGTAGTACTCCCTCATTCTTGATTCCAGCTCCCAAGTTGCTTCTCGCTCCTCGTGGTTGCTCCAGAGTACCTTCACGTAGGGGATAGCTCGATTTCGCAGCGATTTGGTCTCCTTTGCCAGGATCCTCACAGGGGTTTCTTCGAAGCTTAGGTCCTCCTTAAGTTCGAGTGTAGAAGCATCCAGGATGTGTGAGGGGTCGGAGAGGTACTTCCGGAGCATCGAGACGTGGAAGACGACGTGGACTCGGTCGAGGTTTGGTGGTAGGGCAAGGCGGTAAGCAACCGGGCCGATTCGCTCCAAGATCTCGAACGGCCCCACGAACCGTGGGCTCAGCTTGCCCCTCAGCCCGAACCGCTTAACTCCTCTGGACGGCGAGACCCGCAAGAAAACATGCTCTCCCACTTGGAATTCCAGGTCGCGGCGCCTTTGGTCCGCGTAGCTCTTCTGGCGACTTTGGGCGGTCAGCAGGCGCTGTCGGATAAGGCGTACCTTCTCTTCCGTCTCCTCCACTAAATCGGGTCCCAAGAATTTCCGTTCTCCCAAATCGTCCTAACTAATCGGGGATCGGCAGCGCCTTCCATACAAGGCCTCGTAGGGCGCCATCTGGATGCTGGCCTGGTAGCTGTTGTTGTAGGCGAATTCCACGAGAGGTAGGTAGCGTGACCACCCGATCCCCCAGTCTAGTACACAGGCGCGAAGCAGGTCTTCGAGGGTTTGTATCACACGCTCCGACTGTCCGTCTGTCTGGGGGTGGAAGGCTGTGCTGAACTGTAGTTTGGTCCCCATGGCCCGCTGAAGGCTCTGCCAAAACTTCGAGACAAAGCGCGTGTCTCTGTCCGAGGTGATCGATGCCGGCACTCCATGTAATCTCACGATCTCGCTGATATAAGCTTGGGCTAACCGTTCTCGGGTCCAGGTCGTATGGATTGGCAGAAAGTGTGCTGACTTGGTTAACCGGTCGACTACGACCCAAATTGCGTCGTGGCCCTGTTGTGAGCGTGGGAAACCCGTGACAAAGTCCATGGTGATCTGATCCCACTTCCACTCTGGCACCGGTAGAGGCTGTAGCTTCCCTGCTGGTCGCTGATGCTCGGCCTTTACTTGTTGGCACACTAGGCAATGAGCTACGTGTCGGGTGACGTCCCCCTTCATTTTGGGCCACCAGTAGATCTGTTTGAGGTCCCTGTACATCTTCGTGCCCCCTGGATGTGCCGCATAAGGGGCCCGGTGTGCCTCTGTCAAAATTTCCTCCTTCAACTCCGACGAATCCGGCACGCAGATCCGTCTGCGGAACCGTAGGGTGCCGTCGTCTTCCACTGCAAAGTCGCTCTCTTGGTCCAGGGAAAATTTGTCTCGTACACGCTGTAAGTGCGGGTCGGTCTGCTGTCCCTCCCGGATCTTCTCAAGTAACGTCGGTTTGACCACCAAGGTTAGGAGTTGCATAACCGTGCCTGTCGGTACCACCTCCAACTGCATTCGTCCGAACTCCGCTATCAAGTGGTTCTGCTCCGTTATCGCGCTCCTTGACGCCCCTTCTTGGCGCCCTTTCCTGCTCAAGGCGTCCGCCACCACGTTGGCCTTTCCGGGATGGTATTGAATCGTTAAGTCGTAATCCTTCAACAACTCCAGCCACCGCCTCTGCCGCAAGTTTAATTCTTTTTGGGAAAAGATGTACTTAAGACTTTGATGATCCGAGAAGACGTTACAGTGGACTCCAAAGAGATAGTGCCTCCATAGTTTTAAAATGAAGACTACTGCGGCCAGCTCCAAGTCGTGTATCGGGTAGTTCTTTTCGTAGTCCTTCAGTTGCCTGGATGCGTAGGCAATCACTTTCCCCTGTTGCATCAGAACACCGCCCAGGCCGATCCTCAATGCGTCGCAGTACACCTCGTAATCCTCTCCGGGTGTCGGTAGCACAAGAATTGGTGCCCTGGTTAACCTCCTTTTGAGTTCCTCAAAACTCTCCTGGCATTTGGCCGTCCATATGAACTTCTCCCCCTTTCTGGTTAACCGATTTAAGGGGGTAGCAATCTTCGCGAAACCCTCTACGAAACGCCTGTAATATCCTGCCAATCCTAGGAAACTGCGGACCTCTGTCACCGTCGTCGGCGGCTGCCAGTCGACCACGGATTCCACCTTCTTCGGATCCACGGCGATTCCCCGCGCCGAGATCACATGTCCTAGGAAGTCGACCTCGCGTAGCCAGAACTCACACTTCTTGAGTTTAGCGAACAGCTCCTGTTCTCTGAGAGTTTGAAGGATCGTTTGCAAGTGGTCCTCGTGCTCCTCGTCGGTAGTGGAATAAACCAGGATGTCCTCGATGAAAACCACCACGAACCGATCCAGGAAGGGTCTGAAGATCTGGTTCATCATATCCATGAAGACTGCGGGGGCGGTTGTGAGCCCGAAAGGCATGACCGAGAACTCGTAGTGGCCATACCGGGTCCGGAAAGCAGTCTTCGGGATGTCCTTGTCCCGAACCCGGAGTTGGTGGTAGCCCGATTGCAGATCGATTTTGGAGAAGACCGTCGCCCCTCTCAGCTGGTCGAAGAGGTCATCTATTCTGGGCAGGGGGTACTTATTTTTCACTGTGACTTTGTTTATTCCTCTGTAATCAATGCAGAGACGTAGACTTCCGTCTTTCTTCCGCACAAAGAGTACCGGTGCGCCCCAGGGTGATACACTCGGTCTTATGAACCCTTTATCCAAGAGGTCTTCCAGTTGTGCTTTAAGCTCCTTTAGTTCTGCGAAGGCCATTCGGTAAGGTGCCTTCGAAATAGGCTGCGTGCCCGGTAGTAGTTCGATAGGGAACCCCACCTCCCGTTCAGGGGGCATCCCAGGCAATTTCGTGGGAAAAACATCGGGGAAGTCCCTCACCACTGGGATATCGGCGAGCGTCGTCGGAGGTCGGGTAGCCAAATCCACCGATGCTAAGTAGGCCACGCAGCCACCCTCCACCAGTCTTCTGGCCCGTGCCGCTGAGATAATCGCCGGGAAGGAGATGCTCTTGCCCATCATGTACACATGGTCAGGGAAACCCGGTTCTTGTAAACGCAGCTGTCGCTTGTCGCAGTCGATGAGTGCCTGGTACCTCGTGAGCCAGTTCATGCCCAGCACCACGTCGTACTCCTTCAGGGGGATTACCACCAGATCCCAAGGGCATGCCAGCCGCCCTAGCTTAATCGGGCAGGCGGTCACAACGCTGACCGCCTCCAAGGTCCCTCCCGCCGTTTGCACCGTCAAGGAAATTTGGAGGGGTGTCTCCTCGAGACCATACAAAAACACGAAGTCACGGGAAATAAAAGAGTGTGTTGCTCCGGTGTCGAAATGAGTTCTAGCACGGGAATTTGAAACGGAAGTAGTACCTGCAAGTGCGTCCTCCGGCGGATCTGCCTCTTGGCGGGTCATTGAGAAGACTCTCCCGCCTGGTTGTGGCCGCCTGTCCTCCTCGTGCCGTGGTGCAGGGGGTCTAGACGTCGACGTCATAGGAGCCTTCCCCCGCCCAGAGAGCTGTGGCGCGGGCGTGGAAGCTGCAGAGGACGCAGATCCCCCGCCTAAGGGGCAGTTGCGGCGGAAGTGCCCCCGTTTGCCGCATCTGAAGCAGTGGTCGCCTCTTTGGGGGCACTCTCCCGGAATGTGCCCTCCCCCGCATATGACACAAGGCCTATTCCCCGGCCTCTGCCCTCCAGCTGGCGCGCTCCGGGACCCCGCCTATGGTCTCCACCGTTTGGGGGCCCCGCCCCCACTCCAAGAGCCTCCCCCCGAATTCTGGTGTTGCCGCTTCCGATCCTCCAGTCGCGTCGAGTTATCCCTTCTGGCGCGGGTGACCGCAAAGCCACGCTCCACCGTAGTGGCTCTGTCGACCACTTTCTGGAAGGTGTGCAGTTCAGCTGCTTACACCACCTCGAAGATATTGCTCCGCAGGCCATCCACAAAAATTTGCGCCTTGTGAGACTCGTCCCTTATGACGAACGGGACGCAGTTTGCTAGTCGGACGAATTCCCGCTGATACTCCATGACCGTCCGGTTCCCCTGCTGGATGTGGTTCAAGTCATCCTCCAGCTTCTTCTTGACACTGTTGGTGAAGAAGGCCCCGAACAGCTCCTGCTTGAAGGTTGTCCAGGACGGAAGTGCGGTACCCTTAGCAGGATCGGGGCGTAACGTCTTCCACCACAAGCGGGCGTTCCCCTCCAAGCAGTGGACTGCTAGGGGAACCCGCTCGTCATCCTCCATGAGTAGGTCTTCGAACAGTTTCTCCATCGACCCCACCCATTTCTCGACGACCCACGGATCGGTCGTGTCCCCTTCGAACGTGGGTGGGTCGTATTTCTTGAAGTCTTTCAGGTTGGCCCGCACCCGATCCCGCTCGGTCATCACAATCGTCCCCTCCGTCGCGGCGGCGGCGGCCACGGTAGGGGCAGGTGTGACTACAGTCTCCTCCAGAGTAACCCTGCTGGTTGTCCCCGGCGTCGGTCCCGTAGCCGCCATCGGCGGTGGTGCTGTCGGTGGTGCCGCGGCCGTGCTGTCGACCCCTGTGGGGGAACCGGGGTGACCGTCACCGTTGCGGCCTGCTGCTGTTGCGTCAACTGACGCACGTGCTCAGTGAGGTTGGCCAGATTCCCCTGCCATCTCCCGCAATTGCTGCCGCAGGAGCTGGTTCTCCGCGGCCGTCGACGTCGTCGCGTCCGCTTCTGCGTCCCCGGTCGATGACCAAAAAGGAAAATAAACTCGCGGTTATTACACCACTCACCTCTAAAAACGAGTTTCGTCCTCGAAACTCAAACCCGAGTGGTGGTGAAAAGGTCGGGGTAGTACTCCCTCATTCTTGATTCCAGCTCCCAAGTTGCTTCTCGCTCCTCGTGGTTGCTCCAGAGTACCTTCACGTAGGGGATAGCTCGATTTCGCAGCGATTTGGTCTCCCTTGCCAGGATCCTCACAGGGGTTTCTTCGAAGCTTAGGTCCTCCTTAAGTTCGAGTGTAGAAGCATCCAGGATGTGTGAGGGGGTCGGAGAGGTACTTCCGGAGCATCGAGACGTGGAAGACGTCGTGGACTCGGTCGAGGTTTGGTGGTAGGGCAAGGCGGTAAGCAACCGGGCCGATTCGCTCCAAGATCTCGAACGGCCCACGAACCGTGGGCTCAGCTTGCCCCTCAGCCCGAACCGCTTAACTCCTCTGGACGGCGAGACCCGCAAGAAAACATGCTCTCCCACTTGGAATTCCAGGTCGCGGCGCCTTTGGTCCGCGTAGCTCTTCTGGCGACTTTGGGCGGTCAGCAGGCGCTGTCGGATAAGGCGTACCTTCTCTTCCGTCTCCTCCACTAAATCGGGTCCCAAGAATTTTCGTTCTCCCAAATCGTCCCAACTAATCGGGGATCGGCAGCGCCTTCCATACAAGGCCTCGTAGGGCGCCATCTGGATGCTGGCCTGGTAGCTGTTGTTGTAGGCGAATTCCACGGGAGGTAGGTAGCGTGACCACCCGATCCCCCAGTCTAGTACACAGGCGCGAAGCAGGTCTTCGAGGGTTTGTATCACACGCTCCGACTGTCCGTCTGTCTGGGGGTGGAAGGCTGTGCTGAACTGTAGTTTGGTCCCCATGGCCCGCTGAAGGCTCTGCCAAAACTTCGAGACAAAGCGCGTGTCTCTGTCCGAGGTGATCGATGCCGGCACTCCATGTAATCTCACGATCTCGCTGATATAAGCTTGGGCTAACCGTTCTCGGGTCCAGGTCGTATGGATTGGCAGAAAGTGTGCTGACTTGGTTAACCGGTCGACTACGACCCAAATTGCGTCGTGGCCCTGTTGTGAGCGTGGGAAACCCGTGACAAAGTCCATGGTGATCTGATCCCACTTCCACTCTGGCACCGGGTAGAGGCTGTAGCTTCCCTGCTGGTCGCTGATGCTAGGCCTTTACTTGTTGGCACACTAGGCAATGAGCTACGTGTCGGGTGACGTCCCCCTTCATTTTGGGCCACCAGTAGATCTGTTTGAGGTCCCTGTACATCTTCGTGCCCCCTGGATGTGCCGCATAAGGGGCCCGGTGTGCCTCTGTCAAAATTTCCTCCTTCAACTCCGACGAATCCGGCACGCAGATCCGTCTGCGGAACCGTAGGGTGCCGTCGTCTTCCACTGCAAAGTCGCTCTCTTGGTCCAGGGAAAATTTGTCTCGTACACGCTGTAAGTGCGGGTCGGTCTGCTGTCCCTCCCGGATCTTCTCAAGTAACGTCGGCTTGACCACCAAGGTTAGGAGTTGCATAACCGTGCCTGTCGGTACCACCTCCAACTGCATTCGTGCGAACTCCGCTATCAAGTGGTTCTGCTCCGTTATCGCGCTCCTTGACGCCCCTTCTTGGCGCCCTTTCCTGCTCAAGGCGTCCGCCACCACGTTGGCCTTTCCGGGATGGTATTGAATCGTCAAGTCGTAATCCTTCAACAACTCCAGCCACCGCCTCTGCCGCAAGTTTAATTCTTTTTGGGTAAAGATGTACTTAAGACTTTGATGATACCGAGAAGACGTTACAGTGGACTTCAAAGAGATAGTGCCTCCATAGTTTTAAAACGAAGACTACTGCGGCCAGCTCCAAGTCGTGTATCGGGTAGTTCTTTTCGTAGTCCTTCAGTTGCCTGGACGCGTAGGCAATCACTTTCCCCTGTTGCATTAGGACACCGCCCAGGCCGATCCTCGATGCGTCGCAGTACACCTCGTAATCCTCTCCGGGTGTCGGTAGCACAAGAATTGGTGCCCTGGTTAACCTCCTTTTGAGTTCCTCAAAACTCTCCTGGCATTTGGCCGTCCATATGAACTTCTCCCCCTTTCTGGTTAACCGATTTAAGGGGGTAGCAATCTTCGCGAAACCCTCTACGAAACGCCTGTAATATCCTGCCAATCCTAGGAAACTGCGGACCTCTGTCACCGTCGTCGGCTGGCTGCCAGTCGACCACAGATTCCACCTTCTTCGGATCCACGGTGATTCCCCGCGCCGAGATCACATGTCCTAGGAAGTCGACCTCGCGTAGCCAGAACTCACACTTCTTGAGTTTAGCGAACAGCTCCTGTTCTCTGAGAGTTTGAAGGATCGTTTGCAAGTGGTCCTCGTGCTCCTCGTCGGTATGGAATAAACCAGGATGTCGTCGATGAAAACCACCACGAACCGATCCAGGAAGGGTCTGAAGATCCGGTTCATCATATCCATGAAGACTGCGGGGGCGTTTGTGAGCCCGAAAGGCATGACCGTGAACTCGTAGTGGCCATACCGGGTCCGGAAAGCAGTCTTCGGGATGTACTTGTCCCGAACCCGGAGTTGGTGGTAGCCCGATTGCAGATCGATTTTGGAGAAGACCGTCGCCCCTCTCAGCTGGTCGAAGAGGTCATCTATTCTGGGCCAGGGGGTACTTATTTTTCACTGTGACTTTGTTTATTCCTCTGTAATCAATGCAGAGACGTAGACTTCCGTCTTTCTTCCGCACAAAGAGTACCGGTGCGCCCCAGGGTGATACACTCGGTCTTATGAACCCTTTATCCAAGAGGTGTTCCAGTTGTGCTTTAAGCTCCTTTAGTTCTGCGAAGGCCATTCGGTAAGGTGCCTTCGAAATAGGCTGCGTGCCCGGTAGTAGTTCGATAGGGAACCCCACCTCCCGTTCAGGGGGCATCCCCAGGCAATTCCGTGGAAAAACATCGGGGAAGTCCCTCACCACTGGGATATCGGCGAGCGTCGTCGGGGGTCGGGTAGCCAAATCCACCGATGCTAAGTAGGCCACGCAGCCACCCTCCACCAGTCTTCTAGCCCGTGCCGCTGAGATAATCGCCGGGAATGGAGATGCTCTTGCCCATCATGTACACATGGTCAGGGAAACCCGGTTCTGTAAACGCAGCTGTCGCTTGTCGCAGTCGATGAGTGCCTGGTACCCTCGTGAGGCCAGTTCATGCCCAGCACCACGTCGTACTCCTTCAGGGGGATTACCACCAGATCCCAAGGGCATGCCAGCCGCCCTAGCTTAATCGGCAGGCGGTCACAACGCTGACCGCCTCCAAGGTCCCTCCCGCCGTTTGCACCGTTAAGGAAATTTGGAGGGGTGTCCTCCTCGAGACCATACAAAAAACACGAAGTCACGGGAAATAAAAGAGTGTGTTGCTCCGGTGTCGAAAAGAGTTCTAGCACGGGAATTTGAAACGGAAGAAGTACCTGCAAGTGCGTCCTCCGGCGGATCTGCCTCTTGGCGGGTCATTGAGAAGACTCTCCACCGCCTGGTTGTGGCCGCCTGTCCTCCTCGTGCCGTGGTGCAGGGGGTCTAGACGTCGACGTCATAGGAGCCTTCCCCCGCCCAGAGAGCTGTGGCGCGGGCGTGGAAGCTGCAGAGGACGCAGATCCCCCGCCTAAGGGGCAGTTGCGGCGGAAGTGCCCCCGTTTGCCGCATCTGAAGCAGTGGTCGCCTCTTGGGGGCACTCTCACCGGAATGTGCCCTCCCCCGCATATGACACAAGGCCTATTCCCCGGCCTCTGCCCTCCAGCTGGCGCGCTCCGGGACCCCGCCTGTGGTCTCCACCGTTTGAGGGCCCCGCCCCCACTCCAAGAGCCTCCCCCCGAATTCTGGTGTTGCCGCTTCCGATCCTCCAGTCGCGTCGAGTTATCCCTTCTGGCGCGGGTGACCGCAAAGCCACGCTCCACCGTAGTGGCTCTGTCGACCACTTTCTGGAAGGTGTGCAGTTCAGCTGCTTGCACCACCTCGAAGATATTGCTCCGCAGGCCATTCCACAAAAAGTTGCGCCTTGTGAGCCTCGTCCTTATGACGAACGGGACGCAGTTTGCTAGTCGGACGAATTCCCGTTGATACTCCATGACCGTACCGGTTCCCCTGCTGGATGTGGTTCAAGTTATCCTCCAGCTTCTTCTTGACACTGTTGGTGAAGAAGGCCCCGAACAGCTCCTGCTTGAAGGTTGTCCAGGACGGAAGTGCGGTACCCTTAGCAGGATCGGGGCGTACCGTCTTCCACCACAAGCGGGCGTTCCCCTCCAAGCAGTGGACTGCTAGGGGAACCCGCTCGTCATCCTCCATGAGTAGGTCTTCGACAGTTTTCCTCCATCGACCCCACCCGTTCTCGACGACCCACGGATCGGTCGTGTTCCCCTTCGAACGTGGGTGGGTCGTATTTCTTGAAGTCTTTCAGGTTGGCCCGCACCCGATCCCGCTCGGTCATCACAACCGTCTCCTCCGTCGCGGCGGCGGCGGCCACGGTAGGGGCAGGTGTGACTACAGTCTCCTCCAGAGTAACCTGCTGGTTGTCCCCGGCGCCGGTCCCGTAGCCGCCACCGGCGGTGGTGCTGTCGGTGGTGCCGCGGCCGGTGCTGTTGTAATAGCCGCGGGTTTTCGAACCGCTTTTAGGCAAAGGGGTCCGGGGGTTTGATTTTCTTTTGTCATTCTGGGCAGGCCGTCGGGGGCTCGCGGGCATTTTTTTTGAGAATAAAGCTCGCGAAGCGGAGGCCGGCGGCGCGATCGGATCGGATTCCGACCCCGGAAGCTCCCGGAATAAATTTTCGAAGTTGCTGCGGTTCGGGTGTCCGGCACGTCCCTTTTGAGGTAAACCAGACCCGGATTTAACGATATTTTTTGATTCAAGCTAGTTAATTCTTTCGCACCGGCTCAGTCTAATTTTCTGTAAATTTTCGGGATCCGACATAAATTAATTTAATTTATTTCGTTCTACCTATCCGGGTTAATTTGGGGCTAGGTTAGCATTTGGAGTTGGACGCGGGTTGGCTCGATCGTACCAAAACAGCTAATTAATTGGGGGTTTGAGAGGTGAGGGTTGGGAACCCCTTCTCAGTCTGCTACCCCTTTGGCACGCACGACCCGAGCGAAGACGGTCGAGTAGAGGGGAGAACGCCGCATCCCCACCACCACCACACCGGACCTACGAGAACGGACGATCCCCTCTTCCCAAACCTTCGTCGTCCTCATCAAGGTGAGACGGGAATTTAGTTTCTTTTTCCTCGTGTTGAGTTCTTGATCATCTTGACCGGAAGGGGTGAGGCACAGGCGGCGGATTTCCCGGAATCCGCCGCACGTGCGAAGAAACCCCCCCCCCCCCCCCATCCGGCGCCCTCATGCGACCCGCACGGGCCAGGCGGCGCCCAGCCCCCCCCGCGTGCGGGATGACCCGCACGGGGCCGGGCGCACGCCCAGCCGCGTGCGGGATGACCCGCACGGGGCCGGGCGGCGCCCAGCCCCCGCGTGCGGGATGGCCCGCACGGGGCCGGGCGCACGCCCAGCCGCGTGCGGGGTGACCCGCACGGGGCTGGGCGACGCCCAGACCCGCGTGCGGGGTGACCCGCACGGGGCCGGGCGGCACGCCCAGCCCGCGTGCGGGGTAGGCCGCAGGGCTGGGCGGCGCCCAGCCCCGCGTGCGGGGTGACCCGCACGGGGCCGGACGCGCGCTCAACCCCACGTGTGGGGTTGCCCGTACGGAGCTGAGCACGCGCACGGCCCGCGTGCGGACGGGGAGCCGCGAACCCGACGAGCGGTTCGCCCGCCTCTCGTCTTCATCCGCGTCTGAGCGTCGCTTTTCTCCTCGCGGCAGGTGTGCGAAGGAGCCGAGCGGGAGTACCAGGACGCGAGGGAGCGGAGCGTTGACGCCTACTAGCGACAGGTGGGTTGAGTGTGATATTTGGCATCGAACCACATTGATTGTTTTAATTTAAATATTATATGTTACCGTTCACTTCAGTAATCATTATTCTAGATGCTACGGATTATTGCTACACATCGATAGTTACGTGGTCTCGTGTTTTGATGCTTCAGCTACCGTCTTTCCTTCGACTATGCTAATAGTAGGGCAACATGAGTTTACACGCCTCTACCTTACTCTGATTCATGCATCATGGTTACTGCTTTACTATTTCATATACATTGCGATTACTGCATTACTATTGCTCATATATTGTGGTTACTGTGCTCGAGGCTGCAACACGTGCACCCGCGGTTTGGCCACCGTGAGGGGTGCACTTTTCCGGAAAAGAGGTCGTAGGACCCGTGTATACCCACGAGGTGACGTAGTGGGGCCCCTTATTAGCTGTGGGGTTGAGGCGCCGAGGTGCGAGCGGAGCGACCCGCCGGTTTAGTTGTCCGGCGCGGTCGCGGTGCTGCAGGTACGGTATGGGCCGTCGGTAGTGGACCGACGCGGCAGAGTATTACAGGATGCAGATATACAGGTTACCATTTCCCCCCCCCCCCCAAAAGGGTGGTTGCTCCGGTTGTCGCCACGGTTTGTTTTTATTATTCCCCCTGCACGGCATTTATTAGTCACTGACTTCCCACTTCGTGACAGGGCCCAGGCGAGGGGAGAGGTAGGTGGCGGTGAGGACGGGGCGGACACAGCGGGACCGTTGGAGACCCTGAACTTTATACTTTCCTTTTCTTTTCAGCTTTTCATTTATATTGTGGGCATGTGTGAGGTTCCCGATACCCTTGTGGGGTCGACGTAGATGTCGGTATTTGATTATCTGTTTATGCACTACCTTTCCCTTTATTTCCTACTGGCCATTTGAAAAGCGAAACAAAAACAAAGAAAAGATTGCGAAAACCGTTTTCAAAGTCTAAGTGTCGTGTGGGCACTGATTTCAAAACCTTGTGGATTTATGGATTGCGAAATGAGCTTTCAAAACTTGGGTGTCGTGTGGGCACCGTTTTCAAAACCCTGGGGTTTATGCTGATTTCGAAACTCGTTTTCAAAACTTAAGTGCCGGGTGGGCACTCTTTAAAAACCGTGGATTTATCCTTTCAAGTTGAAGTGGCCATGCGCTTAAATATTTAGAATACTGGTTGTATGTAATTGAATGTTGTGATTGAATGGTTATGTTTGCTTGGGAGATGTATTCAACCACACGCCGTGCACGTACAGGGGAGACTCTGTCCGTTTGCAGAGAGATCCTGTATGTGCGGCGGGTCTGGGCACGCACCGGGGAAGAAAGAGACCTTTCAAAAAAAAAAAAAAAATGCCGTTTCCGCTAAAACAAACCCCCGGGGCGTGACATTTTCTTAGAGAGCTAGTTGAATCAAATACTCTTCAACTTTCATATATTTCAACTGAGGATCAATTAGCTGACATTCTAACAAAACCTTTGGATCAAAAACGTTTTATTCATTTACGAAAAGCAATTGGAATGCTTTCCTTGAAATAAACTTCTTTTTGAAACCTTTGCTTAGGATAGGTTTTGTATTTGTTTTTGTTTTGTTCATTATCTATGTTTGTACATAGGACATTAATTGAGCATAGATCATAATTGACTTTAATTGCATCTTTTCGCACATTTAGAATTTTATTATGCTTTTGCCATCATAATATTTCACTGTTGCAATGATCATTTATGTTAATTAAATCATCTTCTAAGTGATCAAAGTCAATTTCTCTCTCTCTATGATCTCTTGGTATAGTCATTATCTTATTTGACTGCTTAGTCGAGTATGAAATCGAGATCAATATTTGGTTGAATACTTTATATCTTAAATAATTGATAGCCAATTGAGGGGGAGTCATAGAAAAAGTAAAATGCTCAAAAGATGTGGAAAGAGTTACATCCCAATGAGGAGTGTGAAAACTGCCACCACATGGAGGAAAGAGCTACCACCTCGGTCGTCCGAGTATTGTGTGCAGCTACCACATGTATACCAAGCATGGTTGTTCAAATTTTTGATTAAGTAAAATGCATGTTGAAATACTTGACTCCGTCAAATTTCAAGGTTGGTATAAGGTGGGTTTTTAAAGAAAGATGCTCAAAGAGCCACTCTCTTCGACAGATTGTCTAGATACATTATCTATTATATTTGGGATTTCAAACATCTATTGATCTTTGTATTTCATTTTCTTTACTGAATTGATGATTTGATAAAGGCATTACTCATAAGATCAAGTTAGATGTAATTGAAGGTGTTCAACTTTAAGGGATTTAATTTTTGTAAATTTTCGTTTCATTTTTGGATATTATTGATAGATTTGGCATAATCTAATTCTTGTTGTATGAAACGATGATTTTTGTTTAAAGTTGATACACATTTGTGCTTACAATCTTTTTCTGGTTTTTCTTGAATTTCTCTGAAATTTTCTAAAGAAAAAGTTGGAGCCGATCCGGATCGGGCTAGATGATCCGGATCCCGAACGCAGGAATTCTTCTGTGGGCTGACGATCCGGATTGTATCTGCCGATCCGGATCCCGAACGCAGTTTCTCACTGCGGGTAGCCGATCCGGATCGCAGTTATGAACTGATCCGGATCACGGCTAGGTTTTATAAAGAACAAAAGGGTTTTTGATTTCTTTTACTCCAATCTTTTGTTCCAAAGTTTCCAGAGCCTCTCTCTCTAGATTTCATCCTTCCTGGAAGCTTTCAAACTCAAGTTCTTCAACTCCAAGTAAGTTTTATTGATCAAAATCTCGGTTTTTCACCGTTTTTCTCTCTTCTTCCTCAAACGTCATGAATTTCTTGGATCAACTTTGTTTGTGGATGGTTTTTGATCAAATTTCTTTTGAAATAAGAACTCTGGGTAGATTAGTTTTGATTATATGCTAGGTATTCTCCTGATTAACGGATTTTTAGGCTTCGATTTCTAAAATTTCGGTTTTAGGGCATATAATAAGGATTTTCGAAAATCATGCAATTGATCTATTTTTAAAAGTCCTTTTGCAAAACTAATTCGATTCTTAGTCTCTCTACATGATTATGATTGTTTGGGTACAATTTTTCAAATCTTTGAAAATTAACAATTTTCTCATGTGTTCTTGAGTCGTTCCACACAGGATTTCTTTTCTCAAAGAAACCATTAGCAATGGTGATCACTTGGATTGTTTTCCTACTTACTGCTATGGTACATACGAGAGACACTGCCAAGAGAGCTAAAAAGGATGAAGTTAACTGGGATGAGTTATCTGATGATGAAACACATCCTGAAGAATCGCCACAGAAAACCTCTGTTGCATCAAAAGGGAAAGCCCATGCAGAAACATCAACGGAAAAGGCTCCGCTTACTGCTGCGGAAAAAGGAAAAGCACCGATGACTTCTTCATCCATTTTCCTAAAAAGAAAAAGACTTGCTCGACGACCTGGACGAGCTCGAGGTATTGAAATAAATGAACCATGTCAAGAGAACCCAAGGAATATTTCTCAAATTGACACTGAATCAGAAGACGAAGAAGATTGGGACACATTTCTTGACGAAGTACAACAAGGCATTGATGAAGAAAATAAGGTTTACCTAAAGAAAAAGAAGCTACTGAAGCCTTCCTCAATACTTAAGCAGCAAGCCATGAAAAAGAATGTGCCAAGCAATCCATCCTTTTTGCCAAGACGATCTCCTCGGAATGAAGGTCAGACTGCTCCGTCAATCGTCACTCAACGTTCTTCAACTTCCAGAAGAACTGACCAAAAGGAAAATCTAGAGTCTTCCATAAAACAAGAACAAGATAAAATGGCTCTAGAACTCAGAAAGATGTCCAAGGACATACATCAGATGAAGCAAGAATGTACTACGATCTCAGGAATGCTTAAAGGAATTTTGAAAAAGCTGGGTTGTACGAGCTCTGAAGACTCCGCCTCGGTTGACTCAGATTCAGATGCCTGAATCGTCTGACTAACAATTCACTTATGCAGGAACTTTTTATTCTTTTGCAGATTTTTAATCTTTTTGTGCAGGTTTTTCAGTTTTTAGGACTTACTTTTAGTTCTAGTTCTTAAACTTTCGGAACATTTTCGTTGATATTTTTTTTTAACTCTCCTTCAATTTTTTTTGGTAACTTTGGCTTTGTTTGTGACAAAAAGGGGGAGAGAGTTTAGAGAACTTGAACAATGATATTGTGAAAATTGTGATCTTGTATACATCAATGATGAACAATGATGATGTGAATGAACATCAAGGTAAGTGAACATCAAGGGAACTTGAACAATGATTGTGAAAATCTTGCTGATGAAGATTTTGTATACATCAAGGTAAGTATCACTTCAACTTCAACTTTGGTTTTCATCTTGTGATTGTTTGCATGTCTCGACTAACTATTCGACTAACTATTTGGGCATGTAATATGACTAACAAGTTGATGTTGGACTAACCTTTTGTGACATTTGGTTTTTAATTGCATAGAAGATATGTTGGTTTTTGACTATGATTCTCTTACATATCTGAATTCTCAAATGTCATGATGATCAGATAAACTCTATCTCTGTACTAGGTTTTGTATGCTAAATATTCTTGAGGTATCTAACGATCTCTTTTTGTCAAGAATGATTTCTTTGTGCAGAGAGTACAGATGTCTAAGTCTAGAGTCTGTTTTAGGAGTTTATCTCATGTTTTTAAATTTTTGGATCTCCATTGTAAATTTTTGTTGTATGGTGATAGCAACAAAAATATCTTTTTGAATTTTCTTTAGTGGATCTGTGTTTTATCACGAAACCGCCAAAGGGGGAGATTGTTACGGAATTTGAGTTGGCGTAGTTTCGTGAAAGTCTCAAGTCTTGAAGATTGAAGGTGAAGAAAGTTGGATCGTTTAACTCAATCTCAAGAAAGAAGAATTCAAAAGGATCAGGTATGTTTTACTAAAGATTTTGTGTGATCCGAATACTTCTTGTAGTGTAGAAACACTTGGAAGAATCTTTCATTGCATAAAAATCAAAAACTGGACTTGGGACATGTTCAGGATCCGGATCAGGTTGTTCGATCCGGATCCCGAAGGTGGTTCGTTCATACACCAGTTCAATCCGGATCGTAGCCTCTCTTGATCCGGATCCCGAACACTGAGTTTACCATCTTCCTTGAACGATCCGGATCAGGCTTCGCAATCCGGATCCCGAACGTTGATGTTTGGTGAACTGTATGAACGATCCGGATCAACCACTTCGATCCGGATCCCGAACCTTCGTTTTTCTGGAATTACCTGACTCGTTACGACGATCCGGATCACAGTTAATCCGATCCGGATCGCCGTCCGTAAAATCTCCAGAAATGTTAGGTTTTTGATTCTTATCTCCTTCCTAGGGTTTCTAACCTATAAATAGACCCTATGACTCTTTTTCTAGGGTTAATCCAGTGAGTCGAGATAGCCGTCATTTTTCTTGTATCATCTTATACGGCTCGAGATCCACATATAGAGAAGAAAGGAAATCATTAGAGAATACTCTATGTTTCTTCATCTATATTGATTAGTTTGATTCTAGGTTTTCATACTCACATCTTGAGTTGAATCAAACTAATGAATACTTAGATGGTATTTCCGATCTATCTTTGATCTAAGTATTCGGCGGATCATCACCACCCAAAAACAACGATTTACCCCAAAAATTGGCGCGTGGATTCGCGTGTCCTTGTGGATTCAAGGTTCAACCGCTCTCGTGGATTCGGAGCGAGGCACGTTCGTGGATTCGAAGGGTGCTATTGGGTGAAGACCGTGGATTCGGTCGGACGTCGTGGATTCGACGTTGGACGCCGTGGATTCGGCGTTGGGCGCAGATCGTGGATTCGAGAAGCGTCGCGGAGCGAGCGGAGAAGATCCTCTAGGAGCGTATGGAAAAGGTTGAGTCGTAATTGTGTACGGTAAATCACCTTGTACGTGTTTTAATTCTAGTGGATTTCTGCCGTGTTATCGGTCCCGTGGTTTTTTACTCCGGTGATGGAGTTTTCCACGTAAAAATCTTGCGTATTATTTTTTATTTCCGCATTGGGTTTTTATCGCAACGATTTTTGAGTGTTTATACGTTTACACCTATTCACCCCCCTCTAGGTGTTTTTTCCCCTATTTAGATCCGTATTACATATAACCCAACAGCCACTCCCCTGACTCGCCTGACCCGGAAAGGGGAGAAGTTTATCGGGACGGACCAATGCCAGAAGAGTTTTGAAGAACTCAAGGACAGATTGACGCGGGCCCCGGTTCTCGCCTTACCGGAACCTGGGGAAGACTATGAGGTTTATTGCGATGCGTCGTGAAACGGCCTCGGAGGTGTGCTTATGCAACGGGGTAAGGTCATAGCTTATGCGTCAAGACAATTAAAGGAGTACGAGAGAAACTATCCCGTGCACGACTTGGAGCTGGCGGCAGTCGTGTTTGTCCTTAAGTTGTGGAGACATTATTTGTACGGGACACACTGCGATGTGTATTCCGATCATCAGAGCCTCAAGTACCTCTTCACCCAGAAGGAGCTAAACTTGCGACAAAGGCGGTGGCTCGAGCTACTGAAAGACTATGACTTGTCGATCCACTACCACCCGGGGAAGGCAAATGTGGTGGCCGACGCCTTGAGCCGCAAGGGGCAGACAGAAGGAGCAGGGGTAAGTGCTATTACCCAGCAGGAGCGCCTGATTGCAGAGTTTTCGCAATTGAGGCTAGAGGTGGTGCCAGCGGGTACGGTCGCACGACTCACGACCCTGGTGGTCAGACCCACCCTGCTAGACAGGATCTTGGAAGGACAATCGAAAGATACCCAGTTACAACCTGTGCGAGACAGAGTACCCTCAGACCAAGGGGGCGATTTCGCAACAGGCTCTGATGGCACAATACGATTCCGAGGACGAATCTGCGTGCCGGACCTACCGAAACTCAAAGAGGAGATTCTGAAGGAAGCGCATACTGCTCCCTACACAGTGCACCCTGGGGGAACGAAGATGTACAAAGATATAAAGCATGTTGGGTCGTATATAACACGGATCTAAATAGGGGAAGAAACACCTAGAGGGGGGTGAATAGGTGTAAACGTATAAACACTCCAAAAATCGTTGCGATAAAACCCAATGCGGAAAATAAAATAACACGCAAGATTTTTACGTGGAAAACTCCATCACCCGAGTAAAAAACCACGGGACCGATAACACGGCAGAAATCCACTAGAATTAAAACACGTACAAGGTGATTTACCGTACACACTTACGACTCAACCTTTTCCATACGCTCCTAGAGGATCTTCTCCGCTCGCTCCGACGCTTCTCGAATCCACGATCTGCGCCCAACGCCGAATCCACGGCGTCCAACGTCGAATCCACGACGTCCGACCGAATCCACGGTCTTCACCCAATAGCACCGTTCGAATCCACGAACGTGCCTCGCTCCGAATCCACGAGAGCGATTGAACCTTGAATCCACAAGGACACGCGAATCCACGCGCCGATTTTTGGGGAAAATCGTTGTTTTTGGGTGGTGATGATCCGCCGAATACTTAGATCAAAGATAGATCGGAAATACCATCTAAGTATTCATTAGTTTGATTCAACTCAAGATGTGAGTATGAAAACCTAGAATCAAACTAATCAATATAGATGAAGAAACATAGAGTATTCTCTAATGATTTCCTTTCTTCTCTATATGTGGATCTATAGCCGTATATGATGATACAAGAAAATGACGGCTATGTGGATTCCCCCTAGAAAGAAAGACATAGGGTGTATTTATAGGTTAGAAACCCTAGGAAGGAGATAAGAATCAAAAACCAACCATTTCTGGATATTTACGGACGGCGATCCGGATCGTGATAACTAGGATCCGGATCGTCATAACAAAACAGCCAATTCCAGAAAAACGAAGGTTCGGGATCCGGATCATGTGACTACGATCCGGATCGTTCATACAGTTCACCAAACATCAACGTTCGGGATCCAGATTGCGAAGCAAGATCCGGATCGTTCAAGGTAGATGGTAAACTCAACGTTCGGGATCCGGATCAAGAGACTACGATCCGGATTGCGACGATGTATGAACGAACCACCTTCGGGATCCGGATCGAACAACCTGATCCGGATCCTGAACATGTCCCAAGTCCAGTTTTTGATTTTTATGCAATGAAAGATTCTTCCAAGTGTTTCTACACTACAAGAAGTATTCGGATCACACAAATTCTTTAGTTAAACATACCTGATCCTTTTGAATTCTTCTTACTTGAGATTGAGTTAAATGATCCAACTTTCTTCACCTTCAATCTTCAAGACTTGAGACTTTCACGAAACTACGCCAACTCAAATTCTGTAACAATCTCCCCCTTTGGCGGTTTCGTGACAAAACATAGATCCACTAAAGAAAATTCAAAAAGATATTTTTGTTGCTATCACCATACAACAAAAATTTACAATGGAGATCCAAAATACAATACATGAGTTAAAACCCTAAAACAGACTCTAGACTTAGACATCTGTACTCTCTGCAAAAAGAAATCATTCTTGACAAAAGAAATCGTTAGATACCTCAAGAATTTTGTATCATTCAAAAAACACAAACAGAGATGAAGTTTAAACTCATTTATACTTACCATGACATTTATATTCAGATATGTAAACTGATCATAGTTAAATAAACACCAACATATCCCTTTTGCACGTAAAAACCAAATGTCATGAACATGTTTGTGACAAACTAATATATATATAGATATGTAATTGATCAGAGTTAAGAACCAACATATCTTCTATGCAATATGTAATTGATCAGAGTTAAGAACCAACATATCTTCTATGCAATAAAAAACCAAGTGTCACAAACTTGTTAGTGAACATCAACTTGTTAGTTATATTACATGCCCAAATAGTTAGCAAATAGTTAGTCGAGGCATGCATTCAAACAAATGGAAAAACCAAAAGTTGAAGTTCTACTTACCTTTGTGTTCCAACACATCATCATGTTCAATCAATCATTGTTCAAGTTCTCTATAAACTCTCTCCCCCTTTTTGTCACAAAATTAGCCAAAAAACACAAAAATTTAAGGAGAGTTAAAGATTTCAAAAATTGTTCCGAAAAATAAGAACTAGAACTAAAAATAAGTCCTAAAAGCTGAACTAAAGTCTAAACAGATAAAATCCTGCACAAATTTGCACAAAAATTGTTAAAGCACAAATTAGTCATCCGAGTCTGAGTCCTCAGACGCACTATATCCCATCTTAGTGAACATGTTCTTGATCAATTTCCTCATTGAATTTACTTTCTTGGTCAATGTAATTTGGGATGCCGTTATGATCTCGAGTTCTTCAGACATTCGCCTTTGTTCTGATGCTTGTTTAGACGGTGAGGCCGAGGTGCCGACACAAGGTTTCTTTCCAGTGGAATGTGTCGGAGTAACATGTGGTAGTTTGTGAAGTGACTTCACAATCGTTGACTCATCTATCATCCCCCAACAGTGTTGATAAGATGTCGAGCTTATATCAATGTCAAACTTTTGTAAGATCCTCATGATGATTAACGGAAACGGAAGTCGCTCAGAAGGATGAGGATGCACAATATATCTTGACATTCTATTCCAAATTATGTAGGGGATATTCATGTTCAATCCTACAGCCTCAGAGGGATGACCTAAGAGATATAGGAACAGCAGTCTCTCCCATCTCACGACCTTAGTCTGCATGTTAGGTAAAATGTTGTAACACGTGATGAAATTTAGAAATCGGTACTCCAGTCGAAGATGTTTGGATTTTACACTTTTACCATTAGCTGAATTCGTTCCTTCCAAACAAATCTTATCTATCACTGTTTGCCACAAGGCATTCGTCAAACTTTTTCCTTTCAAAAAGTTGACCCCCGATGTGTTAGATTCCATTCCAAGAACTTCGCCAATTAGCTGCGGAGTGATTTTAAGTTTCATCCCTTGGATAATTGTATAGAAATGCATTGATCCATGTTCTCCTTCTTGAAGATGTGTGGCATTCGTGTAAAAAGTCCTTACACGATACAAACAATACCCAAGTAGTTCGGGGAATCGGCAGACTTGGATGAGATTAGCTTGCTCAATCAAGGTTCCAAACTCAGGTGAGTGATTTCGGAGATCTTCAATGTTGACATGACGTTCACCGATGCATTCACGACGTTCAAACGCTCGAACGCGATCCATGCTGACGAACACTCCTTCCACGCGAGGCGGGGAGTCAGGAACAATCGGTGTGTTAAAATCAGCGTCTCGTCGTAGTCCAAAACGTCTAGTTACTCGTTTCCTTTTCACAGAGATGGTTGGTTTAGTCATAGGCGCTTTTCCTTTGTCCATGGGTGCTTTTCCTTTCGAAGCATCGGACGCCTTTTGTTCAGGCAATGATTCATCATCATCTGTCAATGCAGTCCAATCTATCTCGTGACAATCCACCTCTGTATCACTGACCTCGACAAATTCACCTTTTTGTTGTGTTTTCTTAGCTCTCTTTAATTTGTTTGTGGCCCGAGTGTGCACTATTGTGACCAACAAAAGAATGATCCATGAGAATCCCATTGATCCAAATGCTTTGAGAAGATTTAAATCCTGTGAAGACCAACTCAAGAACACAAAAATTCTTAGTTTTCAAAAATTTGAAAAATTGTACCCAAACAATCATAATCATGTAGTGAAACTAAGAATCAAATTAGTTTTGCAAAAGGACTTTTAAAAATAGATCAATTGCATGAATTTCGAAAATCCTTATTATATGCCCTAAAACCGAAATTTTAGAAATCGAAGCCTAAAAATCCGTTAATCAGGAGAAAAACCTAGCATATAATCAAAACTAAACTACCCAGAGTTCTTATTTCAAAAGAAATTTGATCAAAAACCATCCACAAACAAAGTTGATCCAAGAAATTCGTGCGTTTGAGGAGGAAAAGAGAAAAACGGTGAAAAACCGAGATTTTGATCAATAAAACTTACTTGGAATTGAAGAACTTGAGTTTGAAAGCTTCCAAGAAGGATGAAATCTAGAGAGAAGCGCTCTGGAAACTTTTGAACAAAAGATTGGAGTAAAAGAAATCAAAACCCTTTTGTTCTTTATAAAAACCTAGCCGCGATCCGGATCCTCCCGAGCTTGCGATCCGGATCGGCTACCCGCAGTGAGAAAACTGCGTTCGGGATCCGGATCGGCAGGTCCAATCCGGATCGTCAGCCCGCAGGAGAAAACCTGCGTTCGGGATCCGGATCACCTTGCCCGATCCGGATCGGCCCCAACTTTTTCTTTAGAAAATTTCAGAGAAATTCAGGAAAATCCAGAAAAAGATTGTAAGCACAAATGTGTATCAACTTTAAACAAAAATCATCGTTTCATACAACAAGAATTAGATTATGCCAAATCTATCAATAATATCCAAAAATGAAACGAAAATTTACAAGAATTAAATCCCTTAAAGTTGAACACCTTCAATCACATCTAACTTGATCTTATGAGTAATGCCTTTATCAAATCATCAATTCAGTAAAGAAAATGAAATACAAAGATCAATAGATGTTTGAAATCCCAAATATAGTAGATAATATTTCTAGACAATCTGTTGAAGAGAGTGGCTCTTTGAGCATCTTTCTTTAAAATCCCACCTTATACCAACCTTGAAATTTGACAGAGTCAAGTATTTCAATATGCATTTTACTTAATCAAAAATTTGAACAACCATGCTTGGTATACATGTGGTAGCTGCACACAATACTCGGACGACCGAGGTGGTAGCTCTTTCCTCCATGTGGTGGTAGTTTTCACACTCCTCATTGGGATGTAACTCTTTCCACATCTTTTGAGCATTTTACATTATCTTTGACTCCCCCTCAATTGGCTATCAATTATTTAAGATATAAAGTATTCAACCAAAAATTGATCTCGATTTCATACTCGACTAAACAGTCAAATAAGATAATGACTATACCAAGAGATCATTGAGAGAGAAATTGACTTTGATCACTTTAGAAGATGATTTAATTAACATAAATGATCATTGCAACAGTGAAATATTATGATGGCAAAAGCATAATAAATTTCTAAATGTGTGAATAGATGCAATTAAAGTCAATTAAGATCTATGCTCAATTACTATCCTATGTACAAACATAGATAAAGAACAAAACAAAAACAAATACAAAACCTATCCTAAGCAAAGATTTCAAAAAGAAGATTATTTCAAGGAAAGCATCCCAATTGCTTTTCGTAAATGAATAAAACGTTTTTGATCCAAAGGTTTTGTTAGAAAGTCAGCTAATTGATCTTCAGTTGAAACATATGAAAGTTGAAGAGTATTTGATTCAACTAGCTCTCTAAGAAAATGATATCTAAGTTCAATATGTTTTGTTCTAGAGTGCAACACAGGGTTTTTAGAAATGTTAATTGCACTTGTGTTGTCACAAAGAATTGTTACCGAAGATGCTGAAATGCGGAAGTCACTCAATACGCTTTTCATCCAAATGAGTTGAGTTGAGCAACTTCCAGCTGAAATGTATTCCGCTTCGGCAGTCGAGAGTGCTATGCAATCCTGCTTTTTACTGTGCCATGCAACAAGGCAATGGCCAAGATAGAAGCATGCACCACTCGTGCTTTTCCGATCATCCACTGATCCTGCCCAATCGGCATCTGAGTATCCAACAATGTCCAGACTTGTTCCCATAGGATACCAAATTCCGAAGTTAATTGATCCTTTGATGTACCGGATGATCCGTTTCACCGCTTTCAGGTGAACCTCCTTTGGTGCTGATTGATATCTCGCGCAAATCCCAACACTAAAGGATATATCCGGGCGACTAGCCGTGAGGTAAAGTAGACTTCCAATCATACTTCTATACAGTTTCTCGTCTACATCCTCACTATGTGATTCACTTCCAAGTCCCTTGTGGCTAGTTCCCATTGGAGTTGGAAAAACTTTACAATTTTCTAGATCAAACTTTTTGACCAACTCCAGTGCATACTTGGATTGACTCAAGTGAATACCTTCATCATTTTGTTTAATTTGCAATCCAAGGAAATAAGACAATTCGCCCATCATGGACATCTCAAATTCGCTTTCCATGGTCTCCGCGAATTTAGAAGCATCATTATCTTTTGTTGCACCAAATACAATGTCATCGACATAGATTTGTGCTACAATGAAATTATTTTGATAATGCTTCACAAAGAGAGTCCTGTCAGCTCCCCCTCGAGTATAGCCCTTCTCCAAAAGGTGCTTTGTTAACCTTTCGTACCATGCTCGCGGTGCTTGTTTCAGACCGTAAAGAGCCTTTTTCAAACGAAAAACATGGTTAGGTTGTTTATGATCTACAAAACCTTTCGGTTGAGCTACATAAACTTCCTCATTTAAAAACCCATTTAGAAATGCGCTCTTGACGTCCATTTGAAATAATTTGATTTTAAAATGACAAGCAATAGCAAACAATATACGAATGGACTCGAGTCTAGCTACAGGGGCGAAAGTTTCGTCAAAGTCTATACCTTCTACTTGAGAGTAGCCTTGAGCAACTAGTCGTGCCTTGTTCCTGATGATAGTACCATCTTCATCTTTCTTGTTCTTGAAGATCCATTTGGTACCTATCACATTATGTTGCTTTGGAGGCTTCGTTAATTCCCAGACTTTGTTTCGCTCAAATTGATGGAGCTCTTCCTGCATTGCTTTAATCCAGTAGTCATCCTGAAGAGCTTCATCTATTGTCTTTGGTTCGATTAAAGATACATAGCAAGCAAATCCGCAAACCAACTGCCTTCGAGTTCTAACTCCTTCTTGTGGATCTCCAATGATGTTCGATTCCGGATGATCCTTGGAGATTCGTAGCGTTTGTTGAAACGGAGTACTCGAAGGTACACGAGATGATTCCTGCATATCAGATAAACTAGAAGAACCATTAGAAGCATCATTAATATTGGAAGTATTATTATGAGAAGATGCACTAGCAGGAGAATCATCATCTAGAGAGATATCGAGGGTAGATTTTTCAGATTCAAAATGAGAAGCTTCATCTACTTTAACATTTATAGATTCTACGATCGTCTTAGATTCAATGTTAAATACTCGATATGCTCTGCTATTCGTAGAATAACCCAAAAAGATCCCTTCATCACTTCGAGAGTCGAACTTTCCAAGATTTTCACGGTCAAGTAAGATGTAACATCGACTCCAAAGATACGAAAGTACTTGATATCCGGTTTTCTACTAAACCATAGCTCATATGGTGTATTCAAGGTTCCTGGGCGCAAATACACTCTGTTAATGACATAGACAGCGGTGTTCACAGCTTCAGCCCAAAAATGTAGCGGTAATTTCCGGCTATGAAGCATCACACGCGCCATCTCTTGAACACCCTGTTTTTTGCGCTCAACAACACCATTCTGCTGAGGTGTATGGGGTGCCGAGAATTCATGTTTAATGCCATTTGAAGTACAAAAATCAATGAATTTTGAATTTATGAATTCTCCACCCCTATCACTTCTAACACGAATGATCTTTTCATTCTTTTCAATCATAATACGATGGCAAATCTCATGAAAAGAGTCAAACGTATCAGCTTTCTCTCTCAAAAATGCTACCCAAGAAAACCGAGAGAAATCATCAACCAATAAAAAGATGTACCATTTACCTCCCAAAGATGGTTGACGGGTCGGCCAAAAGAAAAAGAAGAAAAGAAAATAGTCTACACAAACTATACAAGATTTAATCGTAGAGCGATTAAGGACAAGGAGGGGTTTCACCTTGCATACCCAAACCTTTGAGTTTTGGAGTATGTCGGTAAAGGTTGAGAGATTCTCCTTGAAGACGACGTCTTGTATGATTGATCTTTTTCTTTTGTTATCGTCTTGTTTGAGGTGCTACCAATGTTCTTTCCTTTTGAAAAATCCTTCCGTGAATTTCGGGAAGTGAGCTTATTGGTAGCAATTGCAAGATGTGGTTGATTTGTTCTTTGAGCTCCAATCTCGCAATTTCTTTCGATGTGCCCTGCAAAATTACAACGAAAACATACCTTTGAGCTTGACGATTCCGAAGAGGATGAGGTAGGTTTGTTGTCGTTGTTTGTCTTGAATTCCGATGTCGGAGGAGGAGATACCGACTGAGGCACAAAGACTGTCCCACTCGAACTTGGACTGTTTCCAGTTTGAGTGTACCCGAGGCCGAACCGATTTGATTGACCAAGACCAAGAAGTCTATCCAACTTACTCCTTCCTGAAAGAGAATCGCTGTAAGTCATTCTTGAGTTGGAAAATGGTCTTTGTCATTTCCAGGTTATCCTGTCGGCCTCGCCGTAGAGCTTCAAGAAGTAGTTTCGCTTTGTTCACCATATTTATATGTTCTTCTCGAGTTGCTCATTGGACTCTTGAAGGGAAACATTTTCTTTTATCAGATTTCCCTTTCCACTTCAAGATCGTCGAGAGAGAAGTTACCCTTTTTACTTCTTCTTCGAGATCCTGCAATCTCCCTCTCAACCCTTGTTTTGCTTAGCCGGTTTCTTTGAATCCCTCAAAAGATCTGTGGTAGGCTAGAGCAAAATCTTCACCTTCCGAATCATCCGATTCGTTGTCCGTTGCATTCTTTTCAACAGTGGAGTTGGACAACGACTCAGATGTACTTGCCATAAAGCACATGAATGGTGAAGATGTGGACGCGTGGAATGCGGTGGAGCTCTTTTCTTCATCACTTGAAGACGACTCATTTGACGTTGAGTTGTCATCCCAAGTGACGACTTGCATCGCCTTCTTCTTTGCCGGATACTTGTTAGGACACTCCGTTGCAATGTGGCCGTAGCCTCGACATTTGAAGCATTGCAGTTGTCCTTCTGAACTTTTCTTATCCTTTGAGAAGTTCTCCTGCTTTCTTGACTTGTGACTTGGAGTACCCTTGCCTTTGTTCCACTTTCCGAAGGATGGAGATTTGCTTGAATTACCCCTTCGAAAGTTGCGGCGAAACTTCCTTGTCAAGAGAGCGAGCTGCTTCTCAAATTCCTCCATAGAAAGGTTCTCGTCATCGTCCGAGGAGGATGTATCCGCGTCTTCTTCCTTAGTTGTTTTCAACGCATAACCTGAAGACTTAGAAGTGGATGCTTTTCCAGAAGAATTGTTAGTATTAAAAGTCATTTCATAAGTTTGTAATGAACCAACTAATTCTTCTACACGTATTTCGTCCGGGTGTTTAATAGTTTCAATGGCAGTAACCTTTGGGCGAAATCGTTCAGGAAGAGTTCTTAAGATTTTTCTTACAATCTTAAATTCTGGAATCTTCTCTCCCAGATTAGCACATGAGTTTACGATGTCTTGCAATCGTGTATAGTAGTCCGTGAAAGATTCATTTTCTGCCATCAAGATAGAGTCAAACTTGCTCGTAAGCATCTGCAGTTTCTGAATCTTCACGAGGTTAGTTCCCTCATGTGTAACCTGGAGAACATCCCAGATTTCTTTCGCAGTCTCACATGCCGAGACGCGAGAGAATTCAGTTTGAGATAAGGCATTAAAAATAGCATTAATTCCCTTGCCATTGTAAGAAGATAACTCAAACTCTTCCTTGGTCCATTTCGACCTAGGTTTTAAGGTGTGAACATCAGAGATAAGTTCAGTTGGATTAGTCCATCCTGATTCAATTGAATGCCACACCCTTTCGTCGATGGAAGATAAAAAGGCTTTCATCCGTACTTTCCAGTACGCATAATTTGTTCCATCAAAGAAAGGGGGTCGATTGATGTTTCCACCTTCAACCATTGTTCACAACCCTATTCCCGCTCTGATACCACTTGTTGGGTCGTATATAATACGGATCTAAATAGGGGAAGAAACACCTAGAGGGGGGTGAATAGGTGTAAACGTATAAACACTCCAAAAATCGTTGCGATAAAACCCAATGCGGAAAAAAAATAACACGCAAGATTTTTACGTGGAAAACTCCATCACCGGAGTAAAAAACCACGGGACCGATAACACGGCAGAAATCCACTAGAATTAAAACACGTACAAGGTGATTTACCGTACACACTTACGACTCAACCTTTTCCATACGCTCCTAGAGGATCTTCTCCGCTCGCTCCGACGCTTCTCGAATCCACGATCTGCGCCCAACGCCGAATCCACGGCGTCCAACGTCGAATCCACGACGTCCGACCGAATCCACGGTCTTCACCCAATAGCACCCTTCGAATCCACGAACGTGCCTCGCTCCGAATCCACGAGAGCGATTGAACCTTGAATCCACAAGGACACGCGAATCCACGCGCCGATTTTTGGGGTAAATCGTTGTTTTTGGGTGGTGATGATCCGCCGAATACTTAGATCAAAGATAGATCGGAAATACCATCTAAGTATTCATTAGTTTGATTCAACTCAAGATGTGAGTATGAAAACCTAGAATCAAACTAATCAATATAGATGAAGAAACATAGAGTATTCTCTAATGATTTCCTTTCTTCTCTATATGTGGATCTATAGCCGTATAAGATGATATATGAAAATGACGGCTATGTGGATTCACCCTAGAAAAAAAGACATAGGGTGTATTTATAGGTTAGAAACCCTAGGAAGGAGATAAGAATCAAAAACCAACCATTTCTGGATATTTTACGGACGGCGATCCGGATCGTGATAACTAGGATCCGGATCGTCATAACGAAACAGCCAATTCCAGAAAAACGAAGGTTCGGGATCCGGATCATGTGACTACGATCCGGATCGTTCATACAGTTCACCAAACATCAACGTTCGGGATCCGGATTGCGAAGCAAGATCCGGATCGTTCAAGGTAGATGGTAAACTCAACGTTCGGGATCCGGATCAAGAGACTACGATCCGGATTGCGACGATGTATGAACGAACCACCTTCGGGATCCGGATCGAACAACCTGATCCGGATCCTGAACATGTCCCAAGTCCAGTTTTTGATTTTTATGCAATGAAAGATTCTTCCAAGTGTTTCTACACTACAAGAAGTATTCGGATCACACAAAATCTTTAGTTAAACATACCTGATCCTTTTGAATTCTTCTTTCTTGAGATTGAGTTAAATGATCCAACTTTCTTCACCTTCAATCTTCAAGACTTGAGACTTTCACGAAACTACGCCAACTCAAATTCCGTAACAAAGCAAACCTTCTGTGTGGCCTAAATTGAAGGGAGACGTGACCGATTCGTGGCACATGTCCTGGTGTGCAAATGAGTAAAGGCCGAGAGCATCAACGCCCAGCAGGGAGTTACAACCGCTGCCAGTGCCGGAATGGAAGTGGGAGATGATTACGATGGATTTTGTGACCGATTCCCGAGATCGCCACAGGGACATAATGCGATATGGGTCATAGTGGATCGTTTGACGAAATCGGCCCACTTCCTGCCCATACATACGACGTGGACTCGGGAACGACTGGCCGCAAACCTACATTAATGAGATAGTAAGGTTGCATGGTATACCGGCGTCCTTACGTCGGACAGAGACACGCGATTTGTGTCGAACTTTTGGCAAAGCCTGCAAAGAGCAATGGGAACCAAACTGCATTTCAGCACGGCTTTTCACCCGCAACTGACGGACAATCAGAACGGGTGATCCAAATCCTCGAAGACATGCTCCGGGCGTGTGTACTTGACTTGGGGCGAAGGGTGGTCTCGGTACCTACCCCTGGTGGAATTCGCCTACAACACGTTACCAAGCATCATTCAAATGGCGCCATACGAGGCTCTGTATGGGCGCCGCTGTCGGTCTCCAATATGTTGGGATGACTTGGGAGAGCGCAAGTTTTTGGGCCCAGATTTAGTGGAGGAGACCGAGGCAAAGGTGCGTCTGATCAAACAACGGCTGCTGACCGCCCAGAGCAGACAGAAAAGTTACGCGGACCATAGACGACGGGATTTGGAATTCATGGTTGGGTGAGCACACGTTGCTTCGAGTTTCGCCTTCAAGGGGACCGGATCGTTTCGGACAGAGGGGAAAGTTAAGTCCGAGGTACGTGGGACCGTTCGAGATCCTAGAACGCGTGGGCCCGGTGGCGTACCGGTTGGCCCTGCCGCCAAACCTCGACCGAGTCCACAACGTGTTTCACGTTTCAATGCTCCGGAAGTACTCCCCAACCCCTCCCACGCCCTAGATGTATCCACAATCGAGTTACGAGAGGACTTAAGCGTCGAGGAGACGCCGGTGCGGATCTTGGCACGAGAAGATAAAAAATTGCGCAATCGGACCATCCCCTATGTAAAGGTCCAGTGGAGCAACCGAGGAACGCGAAGCGACGTGGGAACTGGAATCGAAAATGAGGAATGTTTTCCCGAGTTTGTTTAGCGAGAGTTGTAATTAAGTTTCGAGGACGAAACTTCTTATAAAGTGTGAGTGGTGTAATGACACGACTTTTAGTAATATTTTACCCTCCATCTAATAGGTACCCCTTTGAGTGGATCGAATTATCGAGTCTCTGTAAGTCGGTCGGTGTGTTGCATGAGTTATTTTTCTGTGAAGAGCACAAAAAACGAAGACGCGGTGCAATCGGATCTAAAATCTGATGTAGGAATCTCCCGGAACAGGGGTTTTTAGAGTTGCGGCGACTTAACGTGCATCGGAATCTGTGTAAAATATCTTGGCACGTTTTCCGAGGAAAAGGTGGGATTATCTTATGCGATTAATTAATTAGAGAATTAGTTATTCGGTTACGGGTATTAAAAGGTGGGTTACCCCGTAGGATTAATTAATTAAAGAAAATTAATTGGTGACAGAAATTAAAAGGTGGATTTTATTTGTACTTACAAAAAGGGAAATACCACTTTTCCGCAAAAAGAGAACCCTAGCCGGAGAGAACGACGGGAGAGAAAAGAGAAGGAAAGACGGAACCCTAACCGGAGGAGGAGAAAGAAGGAAAGAGGAAGAAGCGAGGAATCCGATCACCCGAACAAACGTACCTGAAATTAGAAGACGCGAATCGGTCGGCTTCCCCGTCGGAATTTCGGTAAGTATTTCGTTTTTTGTTGCGTTATTGGGGTTTTTCGGTGTCTTCTTCGTGTCTTCATCGCCGTCGCCGTCCCCGACGTCATTGCCGACCCCGCCGCCGCCACCACCGCGCGACCTAGGGCGCGGATGTGGGCGGGCGGACGACGCGCGGTGCCGCTAGGGCACCGCGGGACGGGGCGGACTACCAACCGGCGCCGCTAGGG
>CM055066.1:43161711-43270187 GCA_029204045.2 Tillandsia leiboldiana
GCTTGGCCGCGCGGGGCCGCCCGCTAGTGGGCGCCCCCGCGCGGGCTGGTGCCGCGCGCTCGCCCGCGCGGCGCTTGGCCGCGCGGGGGCCGCCCGGATGAGGGGCGCCCGCGCGGCTGGTGCCGCGCGGGTCGCCCGCACCGCGCGGGCAGCGCGCCCTCCGGGCGCCCGTCCGCGCGGGGCCGCCCGCAGGAGGGGCGCCCGCGCGGGCTGGTGCCGCGCGGGGTCGCCCCGCATCGCGGCAACGCGGCCGCGCGGCGCCCGGCCGCGCGAGGCCGTCCGCAGGAGGGGCGCCCGCGCGGGCTGGGCCACGCGATGCTGTGCCCGGCGGAGTGTGCGCCGCACGGGCCGGTGCCGGGCGGGGAACTCCGCCGCACATGGGTGGGAGTCGGTGTGAGTTTCGGATCCTTAGTCTTGACTTGCCCTTATTCCTTCAGGAGTGCAGGACATTGTTGGCGACGGACGCACGATCACGGACGTACCGAACGCCGGACGACGCACACAAAGGTGGGTATTTTCGCCGAGGTTAATTGGGTAAGGGCGGACATGAGCAAAGGTGTTTCTCTCTAAGTTGCTCTTCGTGAGCAAAGGTGGGTTTCTCTCTAAGTTGCTCTTCGTGAGCAAAGGTGGGTTTCTCTCTAAGTTGCTCTTCGTGAGCAAAGGGGGTGTTCTTCTCTTAAGATATTCTCATGAGCAAAGGTGTTTTCCCTTCTGGTTGTCCTTATGAGCAACGCTGACCCCGATACTTACTTTATTCGCTTTATCATCTGAGGCTCAAGTTTTGCTACACGCACACCAGCGGTTTGGCCACCGCAAGGGTGTGCTTTTCCGGAAAAGTGGTACGTTGACCCGTGTACCCCACGCGACGGTGGCGTTAGGAATGGGGGCCCTCATGGGTGGAGGGTGTGAGCGGTGACGCCGAGGTTGGTGCTCGGCGGCCGAGGCAGGTGCTCGGCAGAGAGGGGCCCGGGGTAGGGGGGGCCCGGTGCGGTGTCCGGGGAGGGTGCCCGGTTTATACTTGGTGCAGGTCATATTCATTTGACGGTGTATGAGGGGCGACAGTTGCTCTGGTTACAGTGGTTTGCTTTATTATAGTTTTCTTGCTCATTATGTTTTCCAGTCACTGACTTCCCACTCCGTGACAGGTTCGTCCAGGGGCGAGTGCTAGGGCACCGGTGAGGCCGCGAGAGTGCTGTTCTGGCATTTTGTGACTTCAGATACAGTGACTTCCTTTTCCCTTTTCGATTATTATTCATGCTAGCTAGTTGTGGATTGCGACACCCCCGTGGGTCGAAGTGGATGTTGCCCTTTTCCCTTTTTGAATAATTGAATGATACTACGTTCTCTCTTACTTGGCCGTTTTGAACGATGAAAAGCAAAGAAAACCGTTTGCGAAAACTACTTTTAAAACATGGGTGTCGTGTGGGCACCGAGCTTTACAAACCTTGCGGGATTTATGTGTTTGCGAACTGTTTTCACAAACGATGGCATCGTGTGGATGCCGCTTTCAAAACCCTGTGATTATTTATCCTTTCAAAACACCGGCCTCTCTGCTCTAAGTGAATGCTAGAATATCATGAATTGTTTGGTTGTATGTGTACGAGACCCCAACTGATTGGTTAGAGATTGTATGTGCTACGCCTTGTGAGACTTTGTGGTTGAGACGCCGTGCATATACAAAGGAGACTCTGCCCGTTGGCAGAGTAAATTTGTGTATGCGGCGGGTCTGGGCACGCGCCGGGGAGTATTGTTTTACAAAAAAAAATATATGGCTGAATCAGGGCATCGGCGGCCCCTCTTCCGCGCGATTCGAACCCCCGGGGCGTGACAGATTAAGATGGTATCAGAGCCTTTAACTCTAACCACAACAGTCGGGGCCTAACATCCACGGGCGCAATACTCTGGCTACTGAGTAATAAAGTGAACAAGGGATAAATAAATAGAACACGAGTGTGCGCGGGGAGGGTAGAGATTAGGTAGAACCCTTGGGAGCCAGGTTACCTTGGCAGTTATGTCTCTATGTTTTGTGACGGTCGGTATGCTTTCATTTTGTGCGCAGATACAATAGCAGTCCACTCAGTGAGCGACGACCGACGGAAATGGACGCCGCAGCCGGAGCGAACCGCTTGCTGCGCAACCAGCTGCGTGATGTGGCAGGGCAGCTGCTGACTCTCACGGAGCGTCTGTGCATGCTGACGCGGGAGCTTGAGAGCGTCGACCACTTCCAGCACGGCCCATGGGACGGTACCCCCCTCGCGGGATGCCACCAGCGGGTTTTCCCACCTATCACGATGCGGTCAATTTGGCCATGCGTGCGGACAAGAGTACGCCCGGCAGGGTGCCCCTACCCTACCCGGCGGAGGACCCCTATCTGACGAGCCGCGCGACCAAACGTCCGAAGGTAGGACCGGAGTCTGGACCAGTGAAGAAGGAGGGGCCCGACCCATTGAAGCCGTGCGTCATTTGTGGCGGTGCACATCGAATGATGGGCTGCCCCTGGCGGGATGATCACTGCTTCCCTGTGGAAAACCGGGTCACACGCGTTACACGTGCCCCCAGAAGCCAGGCGTCACTAGCCCCCGGCGCCGGGACCTGTCGAAGCAGAGAAAGCCGCCACCCCCCGCCTTGCAGGGGAGCCCCAAACCAAGTACCGGGCGAACCAGCACCTGGAAAAAGCAAGGAAGGGTGGGCAGGTACCAACAGGAACCCCGGAGTCGCTGCAAGGGCCCTGCGTCATCTGCGGAAAGGCGCATCGAGTGACGAACTGCCTTTGGAGGTACTCCCACTGCAATGGTTGCGGCAAACCAGATCACACCCGCGCTTCATGTCCGCGAGAACAGGCCGCCACAGCCGCAACGCCACAACCGGAGGACGAGAGGATACCGCGGCTCCCAACCCACAGAAGGACCACCCGACGGCTCGCCGTCGACGGACTCGTACGACACCAGGACCCTGCCCAACCACGCAGTGCGAGCGCTGGCCCAGGGGTTGCGGGAGGGCTAACCCCAGCCGCCCCAGCAGACGATGCGACGTCCCGAACTGAGTGACGACAGGTAATACTTGAACTACTTTATTTTGGCTGGGGACATCCGTCGAACCAGAGTAAACCATCCCTGACTGACCCCGTCTAAACCCCCCCCCAGGTTCTTGTGAGTTATACCATCCTTTCTTTTCTGTTGTGTGTTTCGGTTATGTCTCGTCCTTAGTAATAGCTTTGTTGTTTTTTCTGGTTGCTTTTTCCCCGGATCTTTTGGGGAGGGGCAAAGGCCTTTAAAAGGGATTGCGGGAATCCGCCGTTGGCGTAGTCTTCAGATACCCCCTTTTTCTTTTCTAAGTTCCTTTCTTTTCTTTCGTCCAAAACCAACCGGATTAGGGCCTTGATCTACTTAGGGCGCGCGCTCTTATGTTCTTCCTACCTGGGGACCATGCACTTAGTAGCAAAAAGTAAAGGGCGGAAGGCACCGGCTGGTGGCATGGCCGTTCTAACTGGCGCGGGAACCAGGGGAGGAGCTTGCAGCTGCGCGTTGACTGCCGGAATTAGACGACAGCCCTGTAAAGAGCAATGCACTTCCTTGAACCGCTCGACCCGGAAGGGAGCCAAGTTCTTTGGGACGGCCCAATGCTAAGGAAAGCTGTGAAGAGCCTAAAAGCGAGTAACAAGGGCGCCCGTGCTCGCCGTACCAACGCCCGGGGAAGACTTCGAGGTATGCTTGCACTGCATCGCGAATTGGACTGGAGGGAGTACTAAGGCAGCAAGGAAGAGTCATAGCCTATGCGACAGGCAACTCAAGGACTACATGTAGAACTAACCGACACACGACCTGGGGTGTGCCGCAGTCGTCCTCGTCCTGAGACTGTTGAGGTACTATCTCTTCGGGGCCCACGGTAACGCACCCACGGACCACCAAAGCCTTAAGCGCCTCTCCACCCAAAAGGGCCGAACCTACGGCGAAGACGGTGGTTAGGACTATTGAAGGATTTCGACCTGGACACGAGACCGACTGACCAAGTGTACATCGATGAGTTACGGGGCTACACAGAACGCCGACACCTACTACTTCGGGCCAAGCTACACTTCAGCCCGGCCTATCACCTCAGATGGATGGGCAATCCGAACGGGCGATCCAGATCCTCGAGGACAAACTCCGAGCGTGCATACTGGTTTTGAATGGGCGGAGGGTCACGCTACCTACCCCTCGTCGAGTTCGCCTACGACGTCAGTTACCAGACAAGCACCCGGATGACACCGTACAAAGCATCGTACGGTAGGCGCTGCAAACCCCCCCGATTTGTTGGAACGTTCAGGGGCGAAGCGGGTCGGGTTGAGAGGCTAGTTGCGCCATAGTACGTGGGACTTTTTGGGATCCCGGAGTGCGACGGCCCCGTGGCCCATCGCCTCGCCCTACCACCGAATCACGACCGAGTTCTGGTCGTGTCCGCGCATTCATGCTTCGGAAGTATCCCCCAATCCGTCGCGAGTGCTTGACGACTCTGCAAATCAAGTTCAAAGGAAACTTGAACTACGAGGAGAGCCAGTTGCGGACCCTAGCGCGGGAGGACTGAAAAGCTACGAAGTCGGACATTTCCCTACGTGAAGGCGTTTTGGAGCAATCTGGAAGAACGTGAGACAACTTGGGAACCCGAATCAAGGATGAAGGAGTGCTACCCGGACCCCCTTCGCCGCAGGCGGGAGTTAAGTTTCGGGGACGAAACTTGTTTTTATTAGTGAGTGATGTAAGACCTGACTTTTCCGTGACCCTCCCCGTTACCCCTTTTCTTCGACTGCCCGACTGAGGGACAATTTTTGGTGTTTTTTCCGGAGAATCCGTCGGGGCTCGCGGACATTTTTAGGCCGAAGGGCTCGCGAAATGGAGAACGGGGGCGCGATCGGTTTCAGATTCCGACTCCCGGTTCACACCGGAATAATTTTCCGAAGTTCGGACCCTACTTAGGCGCCCCGGGATCCGTGCGGACGATCGGCACGTTTCTCGAGGTAATTCTAGCCGCCGGATCTGTCCCTATTAATTAATTATTCTTTTGCCCTTTGAGGAACCTAGGGTTTTAGGTGTTCCCTCCTAGGTCCCTTCGTTCGGCGGCTAGGGTTTTCCCTTTAAGAGTCATCACGAGAGGGAAAAAGAGAGAGTAAAAGACGGCTAGGGTTTCTCTTTAAGAGACACCACAAGAGGAAAAAAAAAGAGAAGAATAAAGCGGGGACCCAACCCTTTTTCGCTCTTGTGCGACCGACGGCGGGGCTTTCGGGGAAAGGACGGAGGTTTCTTGCTCGCGGGATCAACCGGGCAACGTTAGGACGATCCCCTTCCTCTCTTTTCCGGCGGATCGAAGGTGAGTTTTTATTAGTTTTTTTTGAGTAGGCGTTTCGGGGGGTGGAGTCTTCGCGGAGAGCGCCGCCGCCGCCGCCGCCGCCGCCGCCGCCGCCGGGCCGGCCGCGGGCGGGGCGCCGCGCGGCAGGAGTGTCGCGCGGGCACCACCCGCAGGCGAGCACCGCGCGGCGCTTGGCTGCGCGGGGCAGCCCGCGGGTGGGGCGCCCGCGCAGGCTAAGGCCGCGCGGGGTCGCCCCCGCACCGCGGGCAGCGCGCCCGCGCGGCGCTTGGCCGTGCGGGGCCGCCCACAGGTGGGGCGCCCGCGCAGGCTAAGGCCGCGCGGGGTCACCCCCGCACCGCGGGCAGCGCGCCTGCGCGGCGCTTGGCCGCGCGGGGCCGCCCGCAGGTGGGGCGCCGCGCGGGCTAAGGCCGCGCGGGGTCGCCCCCGCACCGCGGGCAGCGCGCCCCGCGCGGTGCTTGACCGCGCGGGGCCGCCCACAGGTGGGGCGCCCGCGCGGGCTAAGGCCGCGCGGGGTCGCCCCCGCACCGCGGGCAACGCACCCGCGCGGCGCTTGGCCGCGCGGGGCCGCCCGCAGGTGGGGCGCCTGCGCGGGCTGGTGCCGCGCGGGGTCGCCCCCCGCACCGCGGGCAGCGCGCCCCGCGCGGCGCTTGGCCGCGCGGGGCCGCCCGCAGGTGGGGCGCCCGCGCGAGCTGGTGCCGCGCGGGGTCGCCCCCGCACCGCAGGCAGCGCGCCCGCGCGGGCTGGTGCCGCGCGGGGTCGCCCCCGCACCGCGGGCAGCGCGCCCGCGCGACGCTTGGCCGCACGGGGCCGCCCGCAGGTGGGGCGCCCGCGCGGGCTGGTGCCGCGCGGGGTCGCCCCCGCACCGCGGGCAGCGCGCCCGCGCGGCGCTTGGCCGCGCGGGGCCGCCCGCAGGTGGGGCGCCCGCGCGGGCTGGTGCCGCGCGGGGTCGCCCCCGCACCGCGGGCAGCGCGCCCGCGCGGCGCTTGGCCGCGCGGGGCCGCCCGCAGGTGGGGCGCCCGCGCGGGCTAAGGCCGCGCGGGGTCGCCCCCGCATCGCGGGCAGCGCGCCCGCGCGGTGCTTGGCCGCGCGGGGCCGCCCGCAGGAGGGGCGCCCGCGCGGGCTGGTGCCGCGCGGGGTCGCCCCGCACTGCGGGCAGCGCGCCCGCGCGGCGCCCGGCCGCGCGGGGCCGCCCGCAGGAGGGGCGCCCGCGCGGGCTGGTGCCGCGCGGGGTCGCCCCGCATCGCGGGCAACGCGGCCCGCGCGGCGCCCGGCCGCGCGAGGCCGTCCGCAGGAGGGGCGCCCGCGCGGGCTGGGGCCACGCGGTGCTGTGCCCGGGCGGAGTGTGCGCCGCACGGGCCGGTGCCGGGCGGGGAACTCCGCCGCACATGGGTGGGAGTCAGTGTGAGTTTCGGATCCTTAGTCTTGACTTGCCCTTATTCCTTCAGGAGTGCAGGACATTGTTGGCGACGGACGCACGATCACGGACGTACCGAACGCCGGACGACGCACACAAAAGGTGGGTATTTCCGCCGAGGTTAATTGGGTAAGGGCGGACATGAGCAAAGGTGTTTCTCTCTAAGTTGCTCTTCGTGAGCAAAGGTGGGTTTCTCTCTAAGTTGCTCTTCGTGAGCAAAGGTGGGTTTCTCTCTAAGTTGCTCTTCGTGAACAAAGGTGTTCTTCTCTTTAAGATATTCTCATGAGCAAAGGTGTTTTCCCTTCTGGTTGTCCTTATGAGCAACGCTGACCCCGATACTTACTTTATTCGCTTTATCATCTGAGGCTCAAGTTTTGCTACACGCACACCAGCGGTTTGGCCACCGCAAGGGTGTGCTTTTCTGGAAAAGTGGTACGTTGACCCGTGTACCCCACGCGACGGTGGCGTTAGGAATGGGGGCCCTCATGGGTGGAGGGTGTGAGCGGTGACGCCGAGGTTGGTGCTCGGCGGCCGAGGCAGGTGCTCGGCGGAGAGGGGGCACCGGGGTAGGGGCCCGGTGTGGTGTCCGGGGAGGGTGCCCGGTTTATACTTGGTGCAGGTCATATTCAGGTTGACGGTGTATGAGGGGCGACGGTTGCTCTGGTTACAGTGGTTTGCTTTATTATAGTTTTCTTGCTCATTATGTTTTTCCAGTCACTGACTTCCCACTCCGTGACAGGTTCGTCCAGGGGCGAGTGCTAGGGCACCGGTGAGGCCGCGAGAGTGCTGTTCTGGCATTTTGTGACTTCAGATACAGTGACTTCCTTTTCCTTTTCGATTATTATTCATGCTAGCTAGTTGTGGATTGCGACACCCCCGTGGGGTCGAAGTGGATGTTGCCCTTTTCCCTTTTTGAATAATTGAATGAATACTACGTTCTCTCTTACTTGGCCGTTTTGAACGATGAAAAGCAAAGAAAACCGTTTGCGAAAAACTACTTTTAAAACATGGGTGTCGTGTGGGCACCGAGCTTTACAAACCTTGCGGGATTTATGTGTTTGCGAACTGTTTTCACAAACGATGGCATCGTGTGGATGCCGCTTTCAAAACCCTGTGATTATTTATCCTTTCAAAACACCGGCCTCTCTGCTCTAAGTGAATGCTAGAATATCATGAGAATTGTTTGGTTGTATGTGTACGAGACCCCAACTGATTTGGTTAGAGATTGTATGTGCTACGCCTTGTGAGACACTTTGTGGTTGAGACGCCGTGCATATACAAAGGAGACTCTGCCCGTTGGCAGAGTAAATTTGTGTATGCGGCGGGTCTGGGCACGCGCCGGGGAGTATTGTTTTACAAAAAAAAATATATGGCTGAATCAGGGGCATCGGCGGCCCCTCTTCCGCGCGATTCGAACCCCCGGGGCGTGACAGATTAAGATGGTATCAGAGCCTTTAAACTCTAACCACAACAGTCGGGGCCTAACATCCACGGGCGCAATACTCTGGCTACTGAGTAATAAAGTGAACAAGGGATAAATAAATAGAACACGAGTGTGCGCGGGGGAGGGTAGAGATTAGGTAGAACCCTTGGGAGCTAGGTTACCTTGGCAGTTATGTCTCTATGTTTTGTGACGGTCGGTATGCTTTCATTTTGTGCGCAGATATAATAGCAGCCCGACTCAGTGAGCGACGACCGACGGAAATGGACGCCGCAGCCGGAGCGAACCGCTTGCTGCGCAACCAGCTGCGTGATGTGGCAGGGCAGCTGCTGACTCTCATGGAGCGTCTGTGCATGCTGACGCGGGAGCTTGGGAGCGTCGACCACTTCCAGCACGGCCCATGGGACGGTACCCCTCGCGGGATGCCACCAGCGGGTTTTCCCACCTATCACGATGCGGTCAATTTGGCCATGCGTGCGGAACAAGAGTACGCCCGGCAGGGGTGCCCCTACCCTTACCCGGCGGAGGACCCCTATCTGACGAGCCGCGCGACCAAACGTCCGAAGGTAGGACCGGAGTCTGGACCAGTGAAGAAGGAGGGGCCCGACCCATTGAAGCCGTGCGTCATTTGTGGCGGTGCACATCGAATGATGGGCTGCCCCTGGCGGGATGATCACTGCTTCCGCTGTGGAAAACCGGGTCACACGCGTTACACGTGCCCCCAGAAGCCAGGCGTCACTAGGCCCCCCGGCGCCGGGACCTGTCGAAGCAGAGAAAGCCGCCACCCCCCGCCTTGCAGGGGAGCCCCAAACCAAAGTACCGGGCGAACCAGCACCTGGAAAAAGCAAGGAAGGGTGGGCAGGTACCAACAGGAACCCCGGAGTCGCTGCAAGGGCCCTGCGTCATCTGCGGAAAGGCGCATCGAGTGACGAACTGCCTTTGGAGGTACTCCCACTGCAATGGTTGCGGCAAACCAGATCACACCCGCGCTTCATGTCCGCGAGAACAGGCCGCCACAGCCGCAACGCCACAACCGGAAGGACGAGAGGATACCGCAGCTCCCAACCCACAGAAGGACCAACCCGACGGCTCGCCGTCGACGGACTCGTACGACACCAGGACCCTGCCCAACCACGCAGTGCGGCGCTGGCCCAGGGGTTGCGGGAGGGCTACCCCAGCCGCCCCAGCAGACGATGCGACGTCCCGAACTGAGTGACGACAGGTAATACTTGAACTACTTTATTTTGGCTGGGGACATCCGTCGAACCAGAGTAAACCATCCCTGACTGACCCCGTCTAAACCCCCCCCCAGGTCTTGTGAGTTATACCATCCTTTCTTTTCTGTTGTGTGTTTCGGTTATGTCTCGTCCTTAGTAATAGCTTCGTTGTTTTTCTGGTTGCTTTTCCCCGGATCTTTTGGGGAGGGGCGAACGCCTTTAAAAGGGATTGCGGGAATCCGCCGTTGGCGTAGTCTTCAGATACCCCCTTTTTCTTTTCTAAGTTCCTTTCTTTTCTTTCGTCCAAAACCAACCGGATTAGGCCTTGATCTACTTAGGCGCGCGCTCTTATGTTTCTTCCTACCTGGGGACCATGCACTTAGTAGCAAAAAGTAAAGGGCGGAAGGCACCGGCTGGGTGCATGGCCGTTCTACTGGCGCGGGAACAGGGGAGGAGCTTGCAGCTGCGCGTTGACTGCCGGAATTAGACGAAGCCCTGTAAAGAGCATGCACTTCCTTGAACCGCTCGACCCGGAAGGGAGCCAAGTTCTTTTGGACGGCCCAATGCTAAGGAAAGCTGTGAAGAGCCTAAAAAGCGAGTAACAAGGGCGCCCGTGCTCGCCGTACCAACGCCCGGGGAAGACTTCGAGGTATGCTGCACTGCATCGCGAATTGGACTGGAGGGAGTACTAAGGCAGCAAGGAAGAGTCATAGCCTATGCGGCAGGGCAACTCAAGGACTACATGTAGAACTAACCGACACACGACCTGGGGTGTGCCGCAGTCGTCCTCGTCCTGAGACTGTTGAGGTACTATCTCTTCGGGGCCCACGGTAACGCACCCACGGACCACCAAAGCCTTAAGCGCCTCTCCACCCAAAAGGGGCCGAACCTACGGCGAAGACGGTGGTTAGGACTATTGAAGGATTTCGACCTGGACACGAGACCGACTGACCAAGTGTACATCGATGAGTTACGGGGCTACACAGAACGCCGACACCTACTACTTCGGGCCAAGCTACACTTCAGCCCGGCCTATCACCTCAGATGGATGGGCAATCCGAACGGGCGATCCAGATCCTCGAGGACAAACTCCGAGCGTGCATACTGGTTTTGAATGGGCGGAGGGTCACGCTACCTACCCCTCGTCGAGTTCGCCTACGACGTCAGTTACCAGACAAGCACCCGGATGACACCGTACAAAGCATCGTACGGTAGGCGCTGCAAACCCCCCCGATTTGTTGGAACGTTCAGGGGCGAAGCGGGTCGGGTTGAGAGGCTAGTTGCGCCATAGTACGTGGGACTTTTTGGGATCCCGGAGTGCGACGGCCCCGTGGCCCATCGCCTCGCCCTACCACCGAATCACGACCGAGTTCTGGTCGTGTCCGCGCATTCATGCTTCGGAAGTATCCCCCAATCCGTCGCGAGTGCTTGACGACTCTGCAAATCAAGTTCAAAGGAAACTTGAACTACGAGGAAGAGCCAGTTGCGGACCCTAGCGCGGGAGGACTGAAAAGCTACGAAGTCGGACATTTCCCTACGTGAAGGCGTTTTGGAGCAATCTGGAAGAACGTGAGACAACTTGGGAACCCGAATCAAGGATGAAGGAGTGCTACCCGGACCCCCTTCGCCGCAGGCGGGAGTTAAGTTTCGGGGACGAAACTTGTTTTTATTAGTGAGTGATGTAAGACCTGACTTTTCCGTGACCCTCCCCGTTACCCCTTTTCTTCGACTGCCCGACTGAGGGACAATTTTTGGTGTTTTTCCGGAGAATCCGTCGGGGCTCGCGGACATTTTTAGGCCGAAGGGCTCGCGAAATGGAGAACGGGGGCGCGATCGGTTTCAGATTCCGACTCCCGGTTCACCCGGAATAATTTTCCGAAGTTCGGACCCTACTTAGGCGCCCCGGGATCCGTGCGGACGATCGGCACGTTTCTCGAGGTAATTCTAGCCGCCGGATCTGTCCCTATTAATTAATTATTCTTTTGCCTTTTGAGGAACCTAGGGTTTTAGGTGTTCCCTCCTAGGTCCCTTCGTTCGGCGGCTAGGGTTTTCCCTTTAAGAGTCATCACGAGAGGGAAAAAGAGAGAGTAAAAGACGGCTAGGGTTTCTCTTTAAGAGACACCACAAGAGGAAAAAAAAAGAGAAGAATAAAACGGGGACCCAACCCTTTTTCGCTCTTGTGCGACCGACGGCGGGGCTTTCGGGGAAAGGACGGAGGTTTCTTGCTCGCGGGATCAACCGGGCAACGTTAGGACGATCCCCTTCCTCTCTTTTCCGGCGGATCGAAGGTGAGTTTTTATTAGTTTTTTTTGAGTAGGCGTTTCGGGGGGTGGAGTCTTCGCGGAGAGCGCCGCCGCCGCCGCCGCCGCCGGGCCGGCCGCGGGCGGGGCGCCGCGCGGCAGGAGTGTCGCGCGGGCACCACCCGCAGGCGAGCACCGCGCGGCGCTTGGCTGCGCGGGGCCGCCCGCGGGTGGGGCGCCCGCGCAGGCTAAGGCCGCGCGGGGTCGCCCCCGCACCGCGGGCAGCGCGCCCGCGCGGCGCTTGGCCGTGCGGGGCCGCCCACAGGTGGGGCGCCCGCGCAGGCTAAGGCCGCGCGGGGTCGCCCCCGCACCGCGGGCAGCGCGCCTGCGCGGCGCTTGGCCGCGCGGGGCCGCCCGCAGGTGGGGCGCCGCGCGGGCTAAGGCCGCGCGGGGTCGCCCCCGCACCGCGGGCAGCGCGCCCGCGCGGCGCTTGACCGCGCGGGGCCGCCCACAGGTGGGGCGCCCGCGCGGGCTAAGGCCGCGCGGGGTCGCCCCCGCACCGCGGGCAACGCACCCGCGCGGCGCTTGGCCGCGCGGGGCCGCCCGCAGGTGGGGCGCCTGCGCGGGCTGGTGCCGCGCGGGGTCGCCCCCGCACCGCGGGCAGCGCGCCCGCGCGGCGCTTGGCCGCGCGGGGCCGCCCGCAGGTGGGGCGCCCGCGCGAGCTGGTGCCGCGCGGGGTCGCCCCCGCACCGCAGGCAGCGCGCCCGCGCGGGCTGGTGCCGCGCGGGGTCGCCCCCGCACCGCGGGCAGCGCGCCCGCGCGACGCTTGGCCGCGCGGGGCCGCCCGCAGGTGGGGCGCCCGCGCGGGCTGGTCCCGCGCGGGGTCGCCCCCGCACCGCGGGCAGCGCGCCCGCGCGGCGCTTGGCCGCGCGGGGCCGCCCGCAGGTGGGGCGCCCGCGCGGGCTGGTGCCGCGCGGGGTCGCCCCCGCACCGCGGGCAGCGCGCCCGCGCGGCGCTTGGCCGCGCGGGGCCGCCCGCAGGTGGGGCGCCCGCGCGGGCTAAGGCCGCGCGGGGTCGCCCCCGCATCGCGGGCAGCGCGCCCGCGCGGTGCTTGGCCGCGCGGGGCCGCCCGCAGGAGGGGCGCCCGCGCGGGCTGGTGCCGCGCGGGGTCGCCCCGCACCGCGGGCAGCGCGCCCGCGCGGCGCCCGGCCGCACGGGGCCGCCCGCAGGAGGGGCGCCCGCGCGGGCTGGTGCCGCGCGGGGTCGCCCCGCATCGCGCGCAACGCGGCCGCGCGGCGCCCGGCCGCGCGAGGCCGTCCGCAGGAGGGGCGCCCGCGCGGGCTGGGGCCACGCGGTGCTGTGCCCGGGCGGAGTGTGCGCCGCACGGGCCGGTGCCGGGCGGGGAACTCCGCCGCACATGGGTGGGAGTCAGTGTGAGTTTCGGATCCTTAGTCTTGACTTGCCCTTATTCCTTCAGGAGTGCAGGACATTGTTGGCGACGGACGCACGATCACGGACGTACCGAACGCCGGACGACGCACACAAAAGGTGGGTATTTCCGCCGAGGTTAATTGGGTAAGGGCGGACATGAGCAAAGGTGTTTCTCTCTAAGTTGCTCTTCGTGAGCAAAGGTGGGTTTCTCTCTAAGTTGCTCTTCGTGAGCAAAGGTGGGTTTCTCTCTAAGTTGCTCTTCGTGAACAAAGGTGTTCTTCTCTTTAAGATATTCTCATGAGCAAAGGTGTTTTCCCTTCTGGTTGTCCCTATGAGCAACGCTGACCCCGATACTTACTTTATTCGCTTTATCATCTGAGGCTCAAGTTTTGCTACACGCACACCAGCGGTTTGGCCACCGCAAGGGTGTGCTTTTCTGGAAAAGTGGTACGTTGACCCGTGTACCCCACGCGACGGTGGCGTTAGGAATGGGGGCCCTCATGGGTGGAGGGTGTGAGCGGTGACGCCGAGGTTGGTGCTCGGCGGCCGAGGCAGGTGCTCGGCGGAGAGGGGGCACCGGGGTAGGGGCCCGGTGCGGTGTCCGGGGAGGGTGCCCGGTTTATACTTGGTGCAGGTCATATTCAGGTTGACGGTGTATGAGGGGCGACGGTTGCTCTGGTTACAGTGGTTTGCTTTATTATAGTTTTCTTGCTCATTATGTTTTTCCAGTCACTGACTTCCCACTCCGTGACAGGTTCGTCCAGGGGCGAGTGCTAGGGCACCGGTGAGGCCGCGAGAGTGCTGTTCTGGCATTTTGTGACTTCAGATACAGTGACTTCCTTTTCCCTTTTCGATTATTATTCATGCTAGCTAGTTGTGGATTGCGACACCCCCGTGGGGTCGAAGTGGATGTTGCCCTTTTCCCTTTTTGAATAATTGAATGAATACTACGTTCTCTCTTACTTGGCCGTTTTGAACGATGAAAAGCAAAGAAAACCGTTTGCGAAAAACTACTTTTAAAACATGGGTGTCGTGTGGGCACCGAGCTTTACAAACCTTGCGGGATTTATGTGTTTGCGAACTGTTTTCACAAACGATGGCATCGTGTGGATGCCGCTTTCAAAACCCTGTGATTATTTATCCTTTCAAAACACCGGCCTCTCTGCTCTAAGTGAATGCTAGAATATCATGAGAATTGTTTGGTTGTATGTGTACGAGTCCCCAACTGATTTGGTTAGAGATTGTATGTGCTACGCCTTGTGAGACACTTTGTGGTTGAGACGCCGTGCATATACAAAGGAGACTCTGCCCGTTGGCAGAGTAAATTTGTGTATGCGGCGGGTCTAGGCACGCGCCGGGGAGTATTGTTTTACAAAAAAAAAATATGGCTGAATCAGGGGCATCGGCGGCCCCTCTTCCGCGCGATTCGAACCCCCGGGGCGTGACAGGTCGAGATAGTTTTGGTCCTAATGGTTGTTTTGTTGCAGTGATTTGATGCTTCCGAAACGCCGTGCAGCGGCGAGGGCGTGTTTGACCTTGGATGAGGGGCTCGTATAGCGGGAAGCTAAATGGATAGAGCCGAGAGAGGCCTGAGATTCAGCCCCAAGCAGTCCTGATGTTTGAGGCGGTGCGGCGCCGGGAAAGGAACATGGAGCGCGTGATGCACATGATTGAGCTGAGAGCCTCTCCCGGGGTATCGCCAGTAGTACTTCCGGCCGCGACATTGTTGGTTTCGACCCTGATCGCACCACTGATGGTGCTGAAGCAGAGAGAGGTTGCTGACTGGTTGTTTTGCTTCATCCAGTTCCATCCCCTGTAGATTTCGGGTTAGAGTTTGGAGCCTTGGGAGGCCGAAAGATGGATCACTGCTATGGAAGAGTTGTTCGAGGATTTGTTCATCCAGGAGAAGCATCTGGGCGCTTGGTTATACACTTTTGGATAAGGACGCCGAGCGAGTTGGTGGCGTCGAGTTCGTCCTGTTGGACCATCGGGAGCACAATTGATGATCTAGGGCGAGTTTCGGCAACGGTTGAGCAGTGTACCCCTTGTCGCCCAGGTTGAGGTTTGGAGGTTGATCTGTTTGAGAGGGGACTGCATCGGGATATCTATCTTTTTGTGTATTCTCAGCAAGTGCCGACTGTAGATGCAGCGATTGGGTATGTTTGATGGGTTGACCGAGGATCGGTGATCACGTCCAGGAGGGACGAAGACCGAGGGACCAGTTTCAGTGAGAGACGTCTAGCATTGTCGGATTTTGGGATAGGTGAGTGGATCGAGGCACCAGCTGTAGTGTCAGGATGAGTTGTCACATGAGGTGGGCTCCCTCATAGTCATTGGATCTAGAGCTTCTCGATGCCGGCACCTCTTGTATGTGTTTTAGTAGAGCAGGGGTATCTTCGTGTGGGCCACTGTTGGGACTGATGGCTGTGCACGTGAGGATCAGGTTCCGGATCACGTATAGCACGTGCATGAGTGTTGCCAGTCCTGCCCAGTGCTATTAGGACCTTGGATTTGATCATTGAGTTTCTTATCCTACATTAGTTCCTAGTTGTTGACATGAGATTGGTTTGGGATTCGATGTCCCATGTTATGCTATCATGGATTGTCGAGAGAGGACAATGAACCTCCGTGAACCTGGTCAGGAGGAGTGTGTCTATAGAGGAAGCTGGACCACGGCAGAGTTGAGTCGTGGTCGTTTTGCGTTGCTAGCGACTGTAGAGGAGGTGCTTACGGCGGCACCGGGATTAAGGAATATCTTTATCGCCCGTGTGATCCCGGGGGAAAGTCTACCTGATCTGTTATTGAAGCCGCCGTTTAGTGTGACCGAGATTGAGGAATTGATGACGTGGTTTTGGAGACCGCGCCGACTTCGACAGCACCTCTTGGAGTATCACTCGTAAGGCAGAGTCAGATAGAGAGCTGGTAGCGCAGTTGCGGGATCTGATGGATCAAGCGGGTCTGAATGACCCAGAGCCACATCGTAGGTATATGACCGTGAGGATCCTAGAGTTTGTTACTGGGGTATGATGCCACACCATTGGTATACGGCAGTGATGCCACGTTGTGAGTACACAACGGTGAGGGTTCTTTGATGGTTCGAGCATAGACAAGGTTTTGTGGATTGGCCATGCGATTTCAGCTGCAAGAGTGACAGTGGCCCCAACGAAGAGCGATGCCATTTGGATTGAGCCTAAACTTATGATAGTGACTGAGGTCAGAAGTTTTTGGACTAAGCAGGGCCAGTATAGCTTCGAGGAGTTAAAGTTGATTATGATACCAGTTTTGATGTAGATGTTGCCAGCGATAGAGAGAGATTTGAGTTATTCATGGATCCTCGAACCTAAAGTACTTGGATACTCAGGAAGTTTGGCTTGAGGCAACGCCGGTGGTCAGAGTTATTGATGATATGATTGATTTTGTATGTCATCATCCTGGCGAGAACTTATGGTCAGTTAGGCCTTGTCTAGACGAGCAGTGCAACCATGAAATTGAGAGCTAAGGGTTGAGCCTTATTCTCCCTTTGTTGTATTCCCTTTCCCGATTGCTGATCGTGAGAGTGTGTGGTGGAACTTGAATTTGTAGTTGCTAAGGAGCAACGAGTGAGTTGTGCCTATCGGAGGCTTAGAGTTGGATTTGGGGATCTTGATTTGTAGATTCGAGTTTTACGCGGGGAGTTTGTTCCGCGAGTGTTTTTCTGGCTGGAAGAAGTGTATTTGACCCCCCTTGCATATTTTGGATTTCACTTCTTTAGAGATGGATGAGGACTCGAGCTATCTAAAGCGACCGATGCGGATGTTTTTATGTGACAAAGTAATTTTGCAATCGAAATCTACCTTTGGTGAAGGTTCAGTGTAGCCTTTGTGATAAGTAAGAGCGGCCACTTGAGAGCCGGAGGATGAGTTGAGTGTTTCCTATCCCCATTTGTTTGAGACACCCTGATAAGTTATGGATTTATTCTGGTTTCGAGGACGAAACCCTTTTAAGGAGGGGAGAGTGTAGAATACCAGGTTTCCGGATAGCGCACCGACCTCGCAGGATGGCATGGTGCGGAGAAATTGCCTCGAGCTTGTTCCTTATGTGTTTACAGATGAGTTCGGGTTGATTCGGATCAACGCGGAAGCCCCAGGTCGATTCGGGGTTTTCCGGGCATTGTCCGCCGTTAGAGGACCGGTTTCGGGGAAGCTCCGACTTCACAGTGGAGTGTAGAAATATTGGGACACTTGGAACATGTGTACTTTATGATTACAGCGGGGTTCGGGAGGTCCCGGATTGACACGGAGAACCCGAAGGCGAAAAGTGAGTCGGAACTGACAGTTTTGGAGCCGATTTTTGGTTTGAGCACACCGACTCCACATTTGAGCCTTTTGAGTTGAAAAAGCGGTGGACATGTGTATTTTCAGATTACAGCGGAGTTCGGGAGTTTCCGGACTGGTGCGGAGGCCCGAGTGCAAAAAGTGACTTGGAGTTGGCTAAAGATGGGGATAATTAATTAATTAATTTAATTAATTTAATTAATTAGTTAATATTTTAGCCTGTGAAGATAGAGGCAAGGAAAGTGAAATTATGGGAATTAAAGGAAAAGGAATTAAGAGAGAGAGAGAGAGGGGTTATTTTAACCCTTGCTACAGCTGCATCCCATTAGTTAAGCATCCTTAATTAACACCCCCGCCACGTCATCGCCTTCTTCAACAAAGCAAAATAGAGGTTTCCAAGCAAAGCAGAGGAAGTGAAGAAGGGAGAAAAGAAGGAAGAAGAAGATGGGAAAAGAGGAAAAGAAAAAAAGGGGGAAATGAGAGATAAGTGAGAGTGGACCCTCTGCTAGTAGTCTTGGAAGTCGAGTGGAGCAAGCGGAGCGAGCGCGCCGAGCTCAATGAGGTATGTTGCTGATTTTTGGCTAGCTCGGTTTGGTTTTTTTTGATGTTTTCCTGTGTGTGTTGGTGTGGGTTCCGAACTTTTTGTCCGTGGTGGAGAGGCCGCATGCGCTGGGCAGCTGCGCGGGCTCACAAGTGGGCGCCGCGCAGCGTTTGGACGTCGCTCTGACGGCGGGTGTAGCGCGCCTGGATGCTGCGCAGCGGCAGCGGGCGCCAGGGCGCCGTGCGGTCCGCCCCTGGGCGCTACGCAGCGGCAGCGGACGCCAGGGCGCCGCGCGGTGTGCCCCTGGGCGCTGCGCAGCGGGCGCTAGGGCGCCGCGCGGAGCGCCCCTGGGCGCTGCACAGCGCGCCTGGGCGCCGCCGCGCCGTGCGCACCTGGGCGCCGCTTGCGGCAGGCCCAGGTGCCGCGCGGCTGGCGCGGATGCCGCGCTGGCAGCGGCAGCTCCGCGCGCGGCGACGCGAGCGCAGCGAGCTCCTCGCGTGAGCGCGCGTCGTCGTCGTCGGCGGCTGGGACTGGGCTATTTTGCCCTGTGTGTGTATGTGGGTGTTTGTGCTTTGGGTAATCCTGACGTTGGTTTTTTCCCCGATTTTGGTGGTGCAGCAAAGTGCGCGCGGAAGCTTCGTGCCGCGCAAGCTGTTGAAGCCGACGGTGGGCGGCGCGCGGAAGCACCTGGTGAGGGGTGCTATTGTTGAGGGGACCTTTGTTGTGTTGGAGCTGTGGGGATTCAAGAGGGCTATGAAAGGATGCTGAGAGTTCCTTATGATACTAGACTTGGAATTTTGTGATTTTCTTATGAGAGCATAATGTTTGGAGAGTGTTGTGGGGTGTTGTGAGAAGTGTGTATGTATGTTGTGAGCCTAGTGTGAGGGATTAAGTGTATTTGGGCTTTTGAGTGTGCTGAAGGTTAATTATGTGTGCTAGGGAGCTTGTAAAGAAGCGGATTATGGATTTTTGGTAGATTGTTTTATGTGAGCATATACATTTGAGTGTCCAGCTGCTGTTAGTGGATTGTGGTGTACTCAGATCCTTGTTTGCACTGTGATTGACCGTGAAGTGAGCCAAAATACGCGTGGGTGTTTGTAGTGGACTCGAGGGAATTTATTGGAGCTTCCGAGGTTTTTCCGGGATTTGCGGCATGATTTTTGAGGTTTTATCAGTTCGAGGTTTCGGCACTTCACCGACTTCAGCAATTGCCTGCGGAATGCGTTCTAGGTGGGTTGGAATTTCTCCAAAATTTATGAAATGCCCTCTAATGCTTCTGTAAGCATATTGATCATGTTTAGTTTATTTATCATATATTGATCGTGAATAGCTGATTTATTATATATTGATAAATCTGATAGTTGCCTAGAAAATTGTAAAATGACATTCTTGAGCCCCTGACATTTTTGTATGACCTAGAGGTTATTTGACACTAGACTGCAAGTTCATTGGAGATTCAAGCTGCATCTGGATCTTCATATATTTTTATTGCCCCGTTTTAGGCAAAACTCCATTTTTTTCAAAAGGGTTTTTGACTATTGAGAACATTATGAATGGTCCAGATTGTTCGAATTGATTGTGTGCTCGCGCCAGAGGGCCGAGGATATTTTTAGAGCTTCGTCTGTCGAGTGCTAGTGTCATGAGGGTTCTTCTTCCTGGTTGGGATGATGGGTTTATTCTAGATCATGGGTTGTGTTTATGATTTAGTGGTGGAGGTAGTTCTCCCACTTAGTTTTGAGGATATTTGGGGTTCTGGCAAATCGAGTCGCGGGGGTTTCCCGGCTCAGCCATGGTCATGCATTATCAGATTGAGTCGTTGAGGGTTCTCCGACATAGCTGTGAGAGTGTTTGGGCTATTCATGTTTGAGTCGAGGTTCTTTTCCGACTGAGTTGTGTTTTCGAGCTTTGAGATTCCGATCTGTTTGATCGTGGATTATACCCTGCATGTGCCGCATATTTGAGACAGTGAGACAGATGTGATACTTGAGTTCGGTGGGGTCGCACCCCTCGAGCTACGCCCCGGGTGCGATGATGATACCGAGCCTGACGAGGCTACGATGTGGTTATGCGCCTAGTTGATTTACTAGTGGTCGCTTGATACCCCTGGCCGAGCTACCATGGGGTCACTTTGTGTGAGATTGAGATAGTCGGTTTAGGACGCCCCACGTAAATCCCGTCCTCTTGTGGATGCGTGGTAGTGGGCAGGTGCGTTCCTAGACGACAGGCGCAGGCTGGACTGAGCCAGCTTTGGGCAGTCTTTGAGATTGGGTGTTATGAGCGGGTAGTTACATATTATGTTCTTAGATGGTTTTTCCTGAGAGCATTGATACTGAGGCATTGTAGCAGTAGCGAGAGTATGCATAGCATGTTTATGATAGACTTTCCTTTTGAGACATATTAGCTGTAGTTTTCCTTCAGCTTACCTATCTATCTATCTATCTATCTGCATACCTATCTGTTTTGCCTCCAGCAGACTTAGTGGGCATACCGTGGATATTGGGACGGTACCCACTGAGATCTGCCTTCTGCAGTAGATCTCACACCCGCTGCGGTGACAGGTTGAGGCAGCTGTTCTGGCTTGGTTCGCGCGGAGACAGCAGATCAAGGTCAGGACGCGGCCGATTAGTTCCTTACCAGCATTGAGAGCCTGAGATAGATGTACCCGGTGTATTTTATATTTCCACTTTTGTACTGGACATTCTGTGAGACTTTGTACCTTGAGGATTTGTGTACTAGTGGTGATTTTACTATTCCAGATGTTCAGTTTTATTCTATAGCTTTTGGTTTTAGTTTCAGCTCTGATACATGTTTTTAGCTATAGATCTGACTTGCAGGGTAGACGCTTCGTCTGTGCGGCAGTTTCCGTACAGATGGCGGATCTGTTGGCGAGCCCGGGTCACAGTTTCGACCCCGGGGCGTGACATGTGGTGAGTAGAGGATGTGTTGTATTGTTGGTTACGATGGTGGAGGTGCCTACGACGGCACTGGAGATCGAAGACATTCCTGTTGTCCACGGGTACCCAGTAGTTTTCCCTACTGAGCTTTTGTTGATGCCGCCGGATAGGGAGGTTGAGTTTGCTATTGATGTAGTTCTGGGGAACTGCACCAATTCTAAGGCACCCTCTAGGATGACTTCTGCCGTGTTAAGAGAACTAATGGCGCATCTGCAAGACTTGTTGAATAAAGATGTTATCAGCCTAGTGCGTCACCTTGAGGAGTGCAATTACTGTTTGTGATGTAGAAGGATGGCTCACTTAGACCTTGTGTGAATTAAAGAGAATGGAATAAAGTGGTCACCATGAATAGATATTCATTGCCTTGAATCGAAGATTTGTTTGATCAGTTGCAGTGGGCTTCAGCATTTTCGAAGATAGATCCCCAGTCGTGTTACCACTAGTTGAGAGTAAGGACCGAAGGCTTATTGAGGATCGCACACCAGACTCGGTATGGGCATTATAAGTTCTCGGTGATGCATTTTGGATTAACTAATGCCCTGCCACCTATATGGATTTGAAGAATAGAATTTTTCCAACCTTATTGGATCGGTTCGTATTGATTTTCATTGTTAATATTTCTGATATACTTCCGAAGCGATATAAGCACGAGGAGCACTTGAGGATAGTGCTGCAACTTTTCCAAGAAAAGAAGTTGTATGCCAAGTTAAGAAGTGTGAATTTTGGCTTTAGGAGGTTGCATTTCTAGCCATGTGATTTCAGCCACAGGTGTGGCAGTAGACCTGGCGAAGATTGATGCAGTTCGGATTTGGCCTAGACCAACGACGGTCACTGAGGTTCGTAGTTTTTGGGTTTGGCTGGCTACTACTGTCATTTTGTGAAGGGCTTTGCGAAGCTCTCCACTCCTCTCACCGGATGGACTAGAAAGGAGATCTTATTTGCTTAGGATGAACAGTGTTAATAGAGCCTTGAAGAGCTGAAATTAAGATTCGTCAACTGAAGGATTATGAGAAGAATTACCCTACCTATGAGTGGGAGCTGGGCACTGTGATTTCGCACTAAAGCTGTAGTGCCACTATCTGTTTAGGGAGGATTGTAAAATTTTTATTGATTACAAGAGCTGAAATACTTGTCACTTAGAAGAGGCTCAACTTGAGACAACACCGATGGCTGGAATTGGTAAAAGATTATGACTTGGGTTTATAGTACCACCCTGGGAAAGTGATTATGGATGCAGATATCTTGAGTAGACAAGCGGTGTATTCATTGAGGTCGTAGCAAGACTTATAGTTTTAGTCTTTGTGAGGTCCTGGAATCCCCCGCGTAGGGTTGCTGGTTGTTGGGCAGCTTTCGGTCGCCGTTGGGGGTGTTGGTGCGCGTGTTGGGGGCCCAGAAATGGATTTGTGATGCAATTTGGGATTTGCTTGCATCACTGGAGGCCTGCGTGGGTTGCGCGCAATTTGGACACAAGTGGTGGACTTCGGGCTTAAATTGAGACCCCGTGGGAAGTTGGAGGACCCGTCGGGTGTTTAGAAGTGTTTTCGCGCGATTCAGATGTCAAAATTAGACTCCGGGTGAAGTCCGGATAAAAGTTTACCTCTCCGGTCGCCTTCGGGAATTTTTAGAGTTGGAATTGGGCAAATCGGACTTTAAAAATGGACCCGGCGCGAAAATCGGATCGAGTGGGCATTCGGCAAATTTTCGGGTGAGAATTTGGAGAAGCGGACATCATTTCTGGACTCAGCGCGCGAAATCGCTAAGGATGGACTATTTATTTGTTGGATTTGGAGTCCGGTAGGCGTGCGCGCTTTTCGAGGCAAAGCGGCACGCAATTCGAGGCAACGCGGCACGCGGATCGAGACACGCGTGGTGCGGATCCCGAGGAGGCTGCGGCGCGTCAGGCGAGGCGCGGCTGACGCGACAGGGCGCGCCTCTGCGCGCGTCGGGGCACAGGCGCACCCATGCGCGGGCCACGTGGGGGCCGCCACGTGGCGGACCCCAGTTGGCGCCCGCGCGGGCGCTGGGGCGCCCGCCCGTGTCACGGGCGCGTGTCCCGCGCCTGTGGGCGGCCCGGTGTCACGCGCCCGTGTGGCGCGTGAGCTGCGCGGCCGCGTGGCGCGCAGGGACGCGGCCACGTGGCCGCCCTTCCTCTTGCGTGGGCCGGGTGCACCCGGGTGGGTGTGGTGCACCGGCCGGTGCATGGTGCACCGTGCACCGTGGACCGCCCCCTCCCCTTTTCCTCTTTTTCTTCTTCTTCTTCCTCCCCGCAAGCCACTTCTTCTCCTTCTTCGGTTCCTTCTTCATCCGAGAGCGAGAGAGAGTGAGGAGGGAGGTTGTGGGATGTGCGGCGGCGCGCCGTGGACCTCGTGGAACGCGCAAGGTGTTCCAAAGGAGCGTTTCGGCGACGGCGGCGCTAACGGGTGGGTCCCGTGCGTTGGTTTTTCTGTATTTTTGTATAGTTTTTGGAGCGTTCTTTTAGACTGTAACTGACCCTCTTGCTCCTTTCTGTGTTGGGCACCGTGCACCGTTTTGCGTGCGGACTCCGGCACCGTGCACCGTTTTGCGTGCGGACTCCGTTTGGCGTGCGGATCCTGGCACCGTGCACCGTTTTGCGTGCAGACTCCGTTTTGCGTGCGGACTCCGGCACCGTGCACCGTTTTGCGTGCGGACTCCGGCACCGTGCACCGTTTTGCGTGCGGACTCCATTTTGCGTGCAGATCCTGGCACCGTGCACCGTTTTGCGTGCGGACTCCGGCACCGTGCACCGTTCTGCGTGCAGACTCCGTTTTGCGTGCGGATCCTAGCACCGTGCACCATTTTGCGTGCGGACTCCGGCAGCGGACATCGTTTTGCGTGCGGACTCCGTTTGGCGTGCGGATTCCGGCACCGTGCTCCGTTTTGCGTGCGGACTCCGGCAGCGGACATCGTTTTGCGTGCGGATCACGTGGAGGCCAATTGCAAGTGTCTACGAGCAATTGGTGGCAAATCGAGGTGGGTGGCCTTATCTCCAAGTTTTATGGAATGTACATTAATTCTATTGATGTAGGACTATGCATGATAGTTTATTTCCTTGTGTAGCATGCTAGATTGTTGGAATGGCTATCCCTTTATTATCTGTTAAAGTAGTTATCTTGGAACTTGACCTAGCACCCCCGTCATATGTTGTATGTGTAACCAGACTAGTAGAAAACCCTCACTTGGGCTAGGGTTATTTATGCTTAGACATCCACACTGTTCCTTCATCCCTGGACATAGTGTTTTCTCGCCCGGGTGTTGGGCCGAGAGGTTGGGACTTGCTTTTAGTGTGTGATGCTTTTACACTCTTGCCTGGGAGCAGAGTGGAGTCTGGTAGTTGTGGGATGTGAGGCGGCGCGCCGTGGACCTCGTGGAACGCGCAAGGTGTTCCAAAGGAGCGTTTCGGCGACGGCGGCGCTAACGGGTGGGTCCCGTGCGTTGGTTTTTCTGTATTTTTGTACAGTTTTTGGAGCGTTCTTTTAGACTGTAACTGACCCTCTTGCTCCTTTCTGTGTTGGGCACCGTGCACCGTTTTGCGTGCGAACTCCGGCACCGTGCACCGTTTTGCGTGCGGACTCCGTTTGGCGTGCGGATCCTGGCACCGTGCACCGTTTTGCGTGCGGACTCCGTTTGGCGTGCGGATCCTGGCACCGTGCACCGTTTTGCGTGCGGACTCCGACACCGTGCACCGTTTTGCGTGCGGACTCCGGCACCGTGCACCGTTTTGCGTGCGGACTCCATTTTGCATGCAGATCCTGGCACCGTGCACCGTTTTGCGTGCGGACTCCGGCACCGTGCACCGTTTTGCGTGCAGACTCCGTTTTGCGTGCGGATCCTGGCACCGTGCACCGTTTTGCGTGCGGACTCCGGCAGCGGACATCGTTTTGCATGCGGACTCCGTTTGGCGTGCGGATTCCGGCACCGTGCTCCGTTTTGCGTGCGGACTCCGGCAGCGGACATCGTTTTGCGTGCGGATCGCGTGGAGGCCAATTGCAAGTGTCTACGAGCAATTGGTGGCAAATCGAGGTGGGTGGCCTTATCTCCAAGTTTTATGGAATGTACATTAATTCTATTGATGTAGGACTATGCATGATAGTTTATTTCCTTGTGTAGCATGCTAGATTGTTGGAATGGCTATCCCTTTATTATCTGTTAAAGTAGTTATCTTGGAACTTGACCTAGCACCCCCGTCATATGTTGTATGTGTAACCAGACTAGTAGAAAACCCTCACTTGGGCTAGGGTTATTTATGCTTAGACATCCACACTGTTCCTTCATCCCTGGACTTAGTGTTTTCTCGCCCGGGTGTTGGGCCGAGAGGTCGGGACTTGCTTTTAGTGTGTGATGCTTTTACACTCTTGCCTGGGAGCAGAGTGGAGTCTGGTAGTTGTACTGGGTTGCTTATCTGTGCCGGGAGCCGTTTGGGTAAACGGTAGTCCCGGGAGGTCTTGTTTCCCTGTTGTGCCGTCGTGGAGGGAGCCGTTGCGCAGACGGCAGTCCCGGGCCGTCGAGTATCTTCCGGTCCGTCTTGTTGGGAACCGTTGGGGTTGACGGTGGTCCCAGGTCGTTGAGTGTTGTCCGACCTGTTTTGTTACCCTGAGTTGTGGGTCGTCCCTGGCTGTGGAGTATCTCCAGCCAGTGAGCCTTGTGCTGCGAGCCGTTGGAGTGGCTAGTGTCTCGTGTTTCGAGTTAGCCGAGCAGCCGAGTCGTCGAGAGTGCTCCGACTGTTGTGCGAGGTATTTGGGGATCTTGAGCCCTACCGTTCTGAGAGTGAGCGTGGATTTTGACTAGCCTGCATATGCCAATGTTTGATACTCTATGCCGCGCCGTTCTACTCAGTTGGAGTCGCGTCCTGAGATGCCGCTGTGGATACGATGGTTGGCCTGTTGAGGCAGTTTTCCGCAGTTGAGGCAACGATGGGCCTGTTGAGGCAGTTTTGCGCGAGGGATGAGTTAGTAGGACAGGACGCCCCACGTAAATCCCGTCCTCATGGGGATGTGTGGTAGTGGGCAGGAGCGTTCCTAGTCGACGGGCGCAGGCTTGACTGGAACTTTGAGGTAGTCAGTTCGTTTGGGTCGATTGAGCACCTTGGGTGCGAGTGGTCTCATTTACTTTCATCTGCTCCACTTTTTGGAGTATCTAGATAGAGGCATGGTAGCTGTAGAGTAGCTCCAGCTTTTCTTGTTTCAGATTGCATTGCGTTGTTATCTTTGGCCTCTAGTAGACTTGGTGGGCAGACCGTTGGGCTTGTTGACGGCACCCACTGAGAACTACTGTGGGAAGTAGTTCTCACACCCGTCGTGGTGTCTTTTTCCCCAGGAACTTCTCCTCCTGTTCCTGTTGCTCCAGTTGCTGATCCTTCTGACCGAGGCGAGGGAGTCGCGAGCTAGTTCCCTACCCGTCATTGGAGTGTAGCGGTACCCCTTCAGAGGAGAGCTTCAGTAGATTAGTTTTCTTCTTTTTCCTCTGTTGAGAGACCTTTGTTGTGAGGTATAGAGTTGTACTTTATTTTACAGTTTGAGAGACTGTTGTAGTGAGGATATTCTTGTATCGAGAGTCTGTACACTGATGTGTTCATTGGAGATACCTCCCTTTTGAGTTTTTGTATCAGAGGACTTTGTATATGATAGTATTTGGGGAGATGGATATTGTATTATTTTCAGTTGTACAGTGTTTGGACTTCAGTTTTAGTCGTTTACTTTCAGCTCTGATATCTGTATCTCTGTAGTTGATTCTTTCTGCAGGTTAGACGCTTCGTCTGTACGGCAGTTTCCGTACAGATGGCGGATCTGTTAGTGAGCCCGGGTCGCAGTTTCGACCCCGGGGCGTGACAGATTAGAGTGGTATCAGAGCCTAGGTTGTAGGTCGTGGTGGACTTAGAAACCCTAGGCTTGTGGTTGGATATTAGAATGACTACGTGAGAGTCGTGACTTTTAGCGAGAGTCCTGATTGAGTTTTTACCTCTCCCAAGAGACGGGATGAGAGTTTGGCATGTTTATTCTCCTAAATCGATTATGTTGGTTGCAGACAACATAATGCTATGGAATGGATGACATGTCTTAGACTTTCGCTGGATTGGGTCGTATGGTTGTTGTGTCCTGACGTTTGTAGTTGTGCAGTGGGTGGCGATACCCCTGAGACGTCGTGTTGTGAAAAGGACGCATTTTCCCTGGCTGAATCACCAGGAGGGCATTTTCCCTGGCTGAGTTACCAGGAGGGCATTTTCCCTGGCTGAGTCACCAGGAGGGCATTTTCCCTGGCTGAGTTACCAGGAGGGCAATTTCCCTGGCTGAGTCACCAGGAGGGCATTTTCCCTGGCTGAGTTACCAGGAGGGCATTTTTCCTGGCTGAGTCACCAGGAGGGCGTTTTTCCTGGCTGAGTTACCAGGAGAGCGTTTTCCCTGGCTGAGTTACCAGGAGGGCATTTTCCCTGGCTGAGTTACCAGGAGGGCATTTTCCCTGGCTGAGTCACCAGGAGGGCGTTTTTCCTGGCTGAGTTACCAGGAGAGCGTTTTCCCTGGCTGAGTTACCAGGAGGGCATTTTCCCTGGCTGAGTTACCAGGAGAGCGTTTTCCCTGGCTGAGTTACCAGGAGGGCATTTTCCCTGGCTGAGTCACCAGGAGGGCATTTTCCCTGGCTGAGTTACCAGGAGGGCATTTTCCCTGGCTGAGTCACCAGGAGGGCATTTTCCCTGGCTGAGTCACCAGGAGGGCATTTTCCCTGGCTGAGTTACCAGGAGGGCATTTTTCCTGGCTGAGTCACCAGGAGGGCGTTTTTCCTGGCTGAGTTACCAGGAGAGCATTTTCCCTGGCTGAGTTACCAGGAGGGCATTTTCCCTGGCTGAGTTACCAGGAGGGCATTTTCCCTGGCTGAGTCACCAGGAGGGCGTTTTTCCTGGCTGAGTTACCAGGAGAGCGTTTTCCCTGGCTGAGTTACCAGGAGGGCATTTTCCCTGGCTGTGTTACCAGGAGAGCGTTTTCCCTGGCTGAGTTACCAGGAGGGCATTTTTCCTGGCTGAGTCACCAGGAGGGCATTTTCCCTGGCTGAGTTACCAGGAGGGCATTTTCCCTGGCTGAGTCACCAGGAGGGCATTTTCCCTGGCTGAGTTACCAGGAGGGCATTTTCCCTGGCTGAGTCACCAGGAGGGCATTTTCCCTGGCTGAGTTACCAGGAGAGCGTTTTCCCTGGCTGAGTTACCAGGTGGATAATTATCACTGGCTGAGTTACCAGGTGGATAATTATCACTGGCCGAGTTACCAGGTGGATAATTATCACTGGCCGAGTTACCAGATGGATAATTATCACTGGCCGAGTTACCAGATGGATAATTATCACTGGCTGAGTTACCAGGTGGATAATTATCACTGGCCGAGTTACCAGATGGATAATTATCACTGGCCGAGTTACCAGATGGATAATTATCACTGGCCGAGTTACCAGGTGGATAATTATCACTGGCCGAGTTACCAGATGGATAATTATCACTGGCTGAGTTACCAAGTGGATAATTATCACTGGCCGAGTTACCAGATGGATAATTATCACTGGCCGAGTTACCAGGTGGATAATTATCACTGGCCGAGTTACCAGATGGATAATTATCACTGGCCGAGTTACCAGGTGGATAATTATCACTGGCCGAGTTACCAAATGGATAATTATCGCTGGCCGAGTTACCAGATGGATAATTATCACTGGCTGAGTTACCAGGTGGATAATTATCACTGGCCGAGTTACCAGATGGATAATTATCACTGGCCGAGTTACCAGATGGATAATTATCACTGACGGAGTTACCAGGTGGATAATTATCACTGGCCGAGTTACCAGATGGATAATTATCACTGGCCGAGTTACCAGGTGGATAATTATCACTGGCCGAGTTACCAGATGGATAATTATCACTGGCCGAGTTACCAGGTGGATAATTATCACTGGCCGAGTTACCAGATGGATAATTATCACTGGCCGATTTACCAGGTGGATAATTATCACTGGCCGAGTTACCAGGTGGATAATTATCACTGGCCGAGTTACCAGATGGATAATTATCACTGGCCGAGTTACCAGATGGATAATTATCCCTGGCCGAGTTACGAGGAGGATACTTTCCACTGGCCGAGCAACCAGATGGATGCGTTGCCCCTGGCCGAGTTACCAGGTGGGCGCATGCCCTGGCCGAGTTACCAGGAGGACATTTTTCCCTGGCCGAAGTACCAGGAGGATCATCTCCACTGGCCGAGCTACGAGGGGCGATGCCGCCCAGTGAGAGGCGATGCCGCCCAGTAAGGGGTGATGCCGCCCAGTGAGCGGCGATGCCGCCCAATGAGTGGCGATGCCGCCTAGTGAGTGGCGAAGGTTTGGCCTGTTGAGGCGATTTTCACCTCCGGCCAAGTTACCAGGTGGTTATTTTAGTGAAATTGAGATGATCTGACAGGACGCCGAGGTTTGATGGCGTCGAGTTCGTCCTGATGGACTACCGGGAGCGTCTCCAGCCGTGAGTTGCTTGTTGACATCGTTTCCCTCTTTAAATGAGAGGGACCGAATCCCTGAACGGTAAAGGAGCGAAAACTTCGATAGACTGAGCCTAGAGTCTGTTCTTGTTGGATTGGGGTTCTAGGCACCGGTCTATCGGGATTTTTGGATTTTGGCCGCGACAGTTGGTTCTTCTCGCCTATGAGTGGGGTGTTGCTACGAGTTGAGTCGTTGAGGGTTCTCCGACATAGCTGTGAGAGTGCTAGGGCATTTGCATCGATGTATGGGCTAGAGATAGTACCCTTAGCTTGTGCTCGTGAGGTTCAGATACCTGATCACGTGTTGCACATAGATGGGTGTTATTGGTCCTGCCCAGTGCAGTTGGGGCCCTGGTTTTTGCCTGTTGATCTTTTGGCTCTTCCTCAGCTCCGGGATTTCGAGGTAGTGTTGGGTATAGTACTGTGAGGATCTGAGGCCTTAATGCTTGGGTATACCACTCCGTTGATACACGGTGGTGATGCCACGCCGTTGGCGCACTGCAGTGATGCCACGCCGTTGTTACACGGCAGTGATGCCACGCCGTTGGCGCACGGCAGTGATGCCACGCCGTTGTTACACGGCAGTGATGCCACGCCGTTGGTACACGACAGTGATGCCACGCCGTTGATACACGGCAGTGATGCCACTCCGTTGATACGCGGTGGTGATGCCACACCGTTGATACACGGTGGTGATGCCACGCCGGTGGCGCACGGCAGTGAGGCCACGCCGTTGTTACACGGCAGTAATGCCACGCCGTGGGTGCACGGCAGTGATGCCACGTTGTAGGTACACAACGGTGAAAGTCTTTTGGATGTTTCGGACTTTTGACCGCGAGTTGGGCATCAGCTTTATGATCGCCTTGTGAGCCAGTTTTCAGTCCCGTTCACCGACGGTTTGGTCCCCGTTAGGGTGTTCTTTATGAGTTGAGGGATCGACTTTGACCCGTGGGTCCGTTGGGGTTATAGCATGTTGAGCGACCAACTGTGGCACGAGATTGTGTCTCTTGAGGATCCCTTTTGAGGGTAGCCTGCAGTTGAGTAGTCCACTCGGGTGGTTTTGGATCGGGAAGTGACCGAGTGAAGACCCCAACTTATTGGATTTCCCTTCCTTATTGGACGAGTCTGCGGGTATGCTTCGGGTCGGCTTGTTGAGGGTGGCACCATGTTGTGGTTTGGTGCGTATTACACTTGTGGTGATCTCAGTTTTCCCCCAACCTTTTTAGTGGAGCCCTTGGTATTTCACGTCTCAGCTCAGTAGTGATGTGTTTTTCCTCGCCCGTGATTTACTTGCCCCTTTGAGATCCGTGATTATTGGAGTACGAGGGACGCCCGTTGCAATTTCTGGCTCGAGAGATGAGAGAATTGCACATCGGGTCATGCCGTACTTGTTGTTGTTGTTGCGGAGTAATCACGAGGAGCGAGTGGGGGAGCTGGAGGCGTATTGTTTGATACCTAGCCGTAGTATTCTTGACTCCTGATGGGCTTGATCTAGTTTCGAGGACGAAACTTTCTTTTAGTGGGGGAGGATGTGAGGTCCTGGAATCCCCCGCGTAGGGTTGCTGGTTGTTGGGCAGCTTTCGGTCGCCGTTGGGGGTGTTGGTGCGCGTGTTGGGGGCCCAGAAATGGATTTGTGATGCAATTTGGGATTTGCTTGCATCACTGGAGGCCTGCGTGGGTTGCGCGCAATTTGGACACAAGTGGTGGACTTCGGGCTTAAATTGAGACCCCGTGGGAAGTTGGAGGACCCGTCGGGTGTTTAGAAGTGTTTTCGCGCGATTCAGATGTCAAAATTAGACTCCGGGTGAAGTCCGGATAAAAGTTTACCTCTCCGGTCGCCTTCGGGAATTTTTAGAGTTGGAATTGGGCAAATCGGACTTTAAAAATGGACCCGGCGCGAAAATCGGATCGAGTGGGCATTCGGCAAATTTTCGGGTGAGAATTTGGAGAAGCGGACATCATTTCTGGACTCAGCGCGCGAAATCGCTAAGGATGGACTATTTATTTGTTGGATTTGGAGTCCGGTAGGCGTGCGCACTTTTCGAGGCAAAGCGGCACGCAATTCGAGGCGTCGTGGCACGCGGATCAAGACACGCGTGGCGCGGATCCCGAGGAGGCTGCGGCGCGTCAGGCGAGGCGCGGCTGACGCGACAGGGCGTGCCTCTGCGCGCGTCGGGGCACAGGCGCACCCATGCGCGGGCCATGTGGGGGCCGCCACGTGGCGGACCCCAGTTGGCGCCCGCGCGGGCGCTGGGGCGCCCGCCCGTGTCACGGCGCGTGTCCCGCGCCTGTGGGCGGCCCGGTGTCACGCGCCCGTGTGGCGCGTGAGCTGCGCGGCCGCGTGGCGCGCAGGGACGCGGCCACGTGGCCGCCCTTCCTCTTGCGTGGGCCGGGTGCACCCGGGTGGGTGTGGTGCACCGGCCGGTGCACGGTGCACCGTGCACCGTGGACCGCCCCCTCCCCTTTTCCTCTTTTTCTTCTTCTTCTTCCTCCCCGCAAGCCACTTCTTCTCCTTCTTCGGTTCCTTCTTCATCCGAGAGCGAGAGAGAGTGAGGAGGGAGGTTGTGGGATGTGCGGCGGCGCGCCGTGGACCTCGTGGAACGCGCAAGGTGTTCCAAAGGAGCGTTTCGGCGACGGCGGCGCTAACGGGTGGGTCCCGTGCGTTGGTTTTTCTGTATTTTTGTACAGTTTTTGGAGCGTTCTTTTAGACTGTAACTGACCCTCTTGCTCCTTTCTGTGTTGGGCACCGTGCACCGTTTTGCGTGCGAACTCCGGCACCGTGCACCGTTTTGCGTGCGGACTCCGTTTGGCGTGCGGATCCTGGCACCGTGCACCGTTTTGCGTGCGGACTCCGTTTGGCGTGCGGATCCTGGCACCGTGCACCGTTTTGCGTGCGGACTCCGACACCGTGCACCGTTTTGCGTGCGGACTCCGGCACCGTGCACCGTTTTGCGTGCGGACTCCATTTTGCATGCAGATCCTGGCACCGTGCACCGTTTTGCGTGCGGACTCCGGCACCGTGCACCGTTTTGCGTGCAGACTCCGTTTTGCGTGCGGATCCTGGCACCGTGCACCGTTTTGCGTGCAGACTCCGGCAGCGGACATCGTTTTGCGTGCGGACTCCGTTTGGCGTGCGGATTCTGGCACCGTGCTCCGTTTTGCGTGCGGACTCCGGCAGCGGACATCGTTTTGCGTGCGGATCGCGTGGAGGCCAATTGCAAGTGTCTACGAGCAATTGGTGGCAAATCGAGGTGGGTGGCCTTATCTCCAAGTTTTATGGAATGTACATTAATTCTATTGATGTAGGACTATGCATGATAGTTTATTTCCTTGTGTAGCATGCTAGATTGTTGGAATGGCTATCCCTTTATTATCTGTTAAAGTAGTTATCTTGGAACTTGACCTAGCACCCCCGTCATATGTTGTATGTGTAACCAGACTAGTAGAAAACCCTCACTTGGGCTAGGGTTATTTATGCTTAGACATCCACACTGTTCCTTCATCCCTGGACATAGTGTTTTCTCGCCCGGGTGTTGGGCCGAGAGGTCGGGACTTGCTTTTAGTGTGTGATGCTTTTACACTCTTGCCTGGGAGCAGAGTGGAGTCTGGTAGTTGTACTGGGTTGCTTATCTGTGCCGGGAGCCGTTTGGGTAAACGGTAGTCCCGGGAGGTCTTGTTTCCCTGTTGTGCCGTCGTGGAGGGAGCCGTTGCGCAGACGGCAGTCCCGGGCCGTCGAGTATCTTCCGGTCCGTCTTGTTGGGAACCGTTGGGGTTGACGGTGGTCCCAGGTCGTTGAGTGTTGTCCGACCTGTTTTGTTACCCTGAGTTGTGGGTCGTCCCTGGCTGTGGAGTATCTCCAGCCAGTGAGCCTTGTGCTGCGAGCCGTTGGAGTGGCTAGTGTCTCGTGTTTCGAGTTAGCCGAGCAGCCGAGTCGTCGAGAGTGCTCCGACTGTTGTGCGAGGTATTTGGGGATCTTGAGCCCTACCGTTCTGAGAGTGAGCGTGGATTTTGACTAGCCTGCATATGCCAATGTTTGATACTCTATGCCGCGCCGTTCTACTCAGTTGGAGTCGCGTCCTGAGATGCCGCTGTGGATACGATGGTTGGCCTGTTGAGGCAGTTTTCCGCAGTTGAGGCAACGATGGGCCTGTTGAGGCAGTTTTGCGCGAGGGATGAGTTAGTAGGACAGGACGCCCCACGTAAATCCCGTCCTCATGGGGATGTGTGGTAGTGGGCAGGAGCGTTCCTAGTCGACGGGCGCAGGCTTGACTGGACCTTTGAGGTAGTCAGTTCGTTTGGGTCGATTGAGCACCTTGGGTGCGAGTGGTCTCATTTACTTTCATCTGCTCCACTTTTTGGAGTATCTAGATAGAGGCATGGTAGCTGTAGAGTAGCTCCAGCTTTTCTTGTTTCAGATTGCATTGCGTTGTTATCTTTGGCCTCTAGTAGACTTGGTGGGCAGACCGTTGGGCTTGTTGACGGCACCCACTGAGAACTACTGTGGGAAGTAGTTCTCACACCCGTCGTGGTGTCTTTTTCCCCAGGAACTTCTCCTCCTGTTCCTGTTGCTCCAGTTGCTGATCCTTCTGACCGAGGCGAGGGAGTCGCGAGCTAGTTCCCTACCCGTCATTGGAGTGTAGCGGTACCCCTTCAGAGGAGAGCTTCAGTAGATTAGTTTTCTTCTTTTTCCTCTGTTGAGAGACCTTTGTTGTGAGGTATAGAGTTGTACTTTATTTTACAGTTTGAGAGACTGTTGTAGTGAGGATATTCTTGTATCGAGAGTCTGTACACTGATGTGTTCATTGGAGATACCTCCCTTTTGAGTTTTTGTATCAGAGGACTTTGTATATGATAGTATTTGGGGAGATGGATATTGTATTATTTTCAGTTGTACAGTGTTTGGACTTCAGTTTTAGTCGTTTACTTTCAGCTCTGATATCTGTATCTCTGTAGTTGATTCTTTCTGCAGGTTAGACGCTTCGTCTGTACGGCAGTTTCCGTACAGATGGCGGATCTGTTAGTGAGCCCGGGTCGCAGTTTCGACCCCGGGGCGTGACTCCTCACAACGGTCAGGTAAGGCTAGCGAGACGAGTCTCACATCGCCTGGTGCTTGTGAGTGTGCTTGAGCCTGACGTGGACGTCAGGGCTTAAAGGGGGGAAGAATGTGACACCCCCGGAATTTGGATTAGTCCTCTATATAAATGATATAATAGGACTAAATCTCTAACCCGGCTATAGCTTTTTGGATGGTAGCAAAATCCAAGAGGAACATGAGAGTTAAGCGTGCTAGAGCTAGAGTAGTTCTAGGATGGGTGACCCCCTGGGAAGTGGGGCGTCACAGTCTTGCAGCCAACTCTGTTAAATAGGATTAAGGAAAACAAAGTGGGGACCCCTATTTGGCGAGAATTAGAGATCAGACATAGCAGGGTCAAGTTGGGGATTTTGCCATCGATACAGCGGGAGTACTTAGGTACAGGGATCGCATTTGTGTGCCTATGGATTTAAGGATTGGAGAGTAGATACTGAGGGAGGCTCACTATACACCTTATACCATTCCCTTAGGTGGTACTAAGATGTATAGAGGCCTCCGGGCACAATTCTGGTGGACTGGAATAAAGAGAGATATTGGGAGGTTCCTTTCTTATGGTAACTTGGCAACAAGTTAAAGCTGAACATCAGGTTCTCGCCAGTAAGTTACAAAGCTGTCCAATACCAGAATGGAAATAGGATTATGTGACCATGGACTTTATTACAGGATTCCCAAGGTCGCAGAGTGGAGCGAAGGCTATAAGAGTTATTGTGATGGATTGACCAAATCAGTTCCCCTGTCTCCCTATTCAGATGAGTGGTCTTGGGAGCGGATAGCGCAGTAGTGTTGGGTTATGTATAATTGGATCTAAATAGGGGAAAAAACACCTAGAGGGGGGTGAATAGGTGTAAACAATAAACACTCAAAAATCTTTGCGATATAAAATCCAATGCGGAAAAATAAATAACACGCAGAGTTTTTTACGTGGAAAACTCCAAACCGGAGTAAAAAACCACGGGACCGATAACACGGTGAAATCCACTAGAATTAAACACGTACAAGGTGATATACCGTACTCACAGACGACTCAACCTTTTCCATACGCTCCTAGTTGATCTTCTCCGCTCACTCCACGACGCTTCTCGAATCCACGATTTGCGTCCAACGCCGAATCCATGGCGTCCAACGTCGAGTCCACGACGTCTGACCGAATCCACGGTCTTCACCCAGTAGCACACTTCGAATCCACGAACGTACCTCGCTCCGAATCCACGAGAGCGGTAGCACCTTGAATCCACAAAGCCACGCGCCAATTTTGGGCTAAATCGTTGTTTTTTGGGTGGTGATGATCCGCCAAATACTTAGATTAGAAATAGATCGGAAATACCATCTAAGTATTCATTGATTTGATTCTACTCAAAATGTGAGTATGAAAACCTAGAATCAAATCAATCAATATAGATGAAGAAACATAAGATAGAATCTATGATTTCCTTTCTTCTCTATATGTGGATCTTAGGCCGTATAAAAGATGAGGTGCTCGTTGTGCTGCATGTGCTGGTTGGACTGGAGGAGTTGCTGCCGGTGCAGAGGTTGTCGCTTGTTGTTGTTGTGCTCGTTGTCGGTGAGGAGGTAATATGGGCTCGTCTTGCTTTGTTGAGAGAGACTTTACAATTGTTGTTTCATTGATCGTTCCTAAACTGTGCATGTAGGAACTCGCATTTGTGTCAGCTTTAAATTTGCGAAGAATGCGCATGATGATCATTGGATAAGGTAGTCTCTCTGAAGGGTGAGCATGTTCCACATAGCGAGCCATCCTCGCCCAGATGATGTAAGGAATGTTTAAGTTTGCTCCCATTGCTGCTGTGGGGTTTCCAAGAAGATAAAGGAATAACATCTTATCCCACCGAAGAACCTTCGTGTTCATATTTGGAAGGACGTTATAGCAAACAATGAAGTTTAAGTAGCGATACTCAGGTCGTAGCTCTTTTGAAAAGACTGAGTTTCCTGCTGACGGAGTATCGGGCAGACAGATGCCATCAACTACCACTCTCCAGGAGTTGGTGTTGAAAATTTGATTCTTCAGATAATGAGCCCCATCAGCTCGGGCCTTCATCCCTAATACCTCTCCAATCAGTTGAGGGGTTACTTTAATCTTAACATTTTTGACCAATGTTTGAAAGTCTCGACGACCGCTCTCCTGATCAACGAGATAGCAAGCATTTTGATAGAACATCCTCACTGAGTGAAGACAATACCCAGTGGTCTCGGGGAAATCGCAAATGGGAGCAAGACCTGTCTGGTCATACAGAGTCCCAAATGGCGGAGATCTTTCCTTCAAGGCTTTGACATTAACATGCCTTTCGCCAATGCATTCCCTGTTTTCAAAGTCCTTTATCCTAGCAGAGCTGATAAAGTCTTGTGGAGGTGGTTGGCTATCAACTGGTTGCTTAATGGAAATTCCTCGAGCACTCCCTCTTTTGCGAGCAACACTTTTTCTTCTTGTCTTCCCAGAAATTAATTCCATTGGAACTTTGCCCTTTTCAGCAGCAGTAGGCGGAGCCTTTGATGTTTCCGCATGCGCTTTTCCTTTCGAAGCAGTGGGTGCTGTTGCTTCAACTTGAAGCTCATCCCAATCAATTGATTCCGCTTCAGATTCTGTATCGGAATCATCTTTAGCTTTCTTCGCTTTCTTAGCCCTCTTGGGCTTGACAGTGTCTCTCGTATGTACCATAGCAGTCAGAAGAAGAATGATCCAGGTGATCACCATTGCTATTGGTTTCTTGTGAAAAGAAATCCTGTGAGCAACACCTCAAGAACACGAAAAAATTGTTAATTTTCAAAAATTAGAAAAATTGTACCCAAACAATCATTATCGTGTAGAGAGACTAAGAATCAAATTAGTTTTGCAAAAAAAATTTTAAAAATAGATCAATCGCATAATTTTCGAAAATTCCCATTATATGCCCTAAAACCGAAATTTTTGAAATCGAAGGCCAAAAATTCGTTTATCTTGAGAATACCTAGCATATAATCAAAACTAATCTACCCAGAGTTCTTATTTCAAAAGAAATTTGATCAAAAACCATCCACAAATGAAATAGATACAAGAATTTCATCACGTTTTGAGGAAGAATATGAAAAACTGTGAAAAACCGAGATTTTGATCAATAAAACTTACTTGGAATCGAAGAACTTGAGTTTGAAAGCTTCCAAGATGGATGAATTCTAGAGAGAGAAGCTCTGGAAACTTTGGAACAAAAAATTGGAGTAAAAGAAATCAAAACCCTTTTGTTCTATATAAAACCCTAGCCGCGATCCGGATCAGTTCGTGATTACGATCCGGATCGGCTACCCGCAGAGAAAATCTGCGTTCGGGATCCGGTTCGGCAAGTCCAATCCGGATCATCTGCCCGCAGAAGAATATTTGCGTTCGGGATCCGGATCGGCAGGCTCAATCCGGATCGGCTCCAACTTTTTCTTTAGAAAATTTCAGAGAAATTCTAGAAAAACCAGAAAAAGATTGTAAGCACTTTTGTGTATCAACTTTAAATGAAAATCATCGTTTCATACAACAAGAAATAGATTATGCCAAATCTATCAATAACATCCAACAAATGAAACGAAAATTTATAAAAATTAAATCCCTTAAAGTTGAACAACTTCAATTACATCTAACTTGATCTTATGAGTAATGCCTTTATCAAATCATCAATTCGGTAAAGAAAATAAAATACAAAGATCAATAGATGTCTAACATCCCAGATAAGTTAGATAATATATCTATTCAATTTATTGAAGAGAGTGGCTCTTTGAGCATCTTTCATTAAAATTCCCACCTTATACCAACCTTGAAATTTTGACAGAGTCAAGTATTTCAACATGCATTTTATTTAATCAAACTTAAAAAACCTTGCTTGGTATACATGTGGTAGCTGCACACAGTACTCGGACGACCGAGGTGGTAGCTCTTTCCTCCATGTGGTGGTAGTTTTCACACTCCTCATTGAGATGTAACTCTTTCCACATCTTTTGAGCATAATACTTTTTCTTTGACTCCCCCTCAATTGGCTATCAATTATTTAAGATATAAAGTATTCAGCCAAATATTGATCTCGATTTCATACTCGACTAAACAGTCAAATAGGATAAAAACTATACCAAGAGATCATCGAGAGAGAAATTGACTTTGATCAAAACAAAGATGAGTTAATTGACATAAATGATCATTGCATCAAATGAAATATTATGACATCTAAAGCATAATAAATTTCTAAATATATAAAAGGATGCAGTTAAAGTCAATCAAAACTAATGCTCAATTAATGTTCTATGTCTAAGCATAGATAATGAACAAAAACACAAAAACAAAACCTAACCTAAACAAAAGTTTCAAAAAGAGGTTATTTCAAGGAAAGCATTCCAATTGCTTTACGCAAATGAATAAAACGTTTTTGATCCAAAGGTTTTGTTAACAAGTCAGCTAATTGATCTTTAGTCGAAATGTAGGAAATTTGAAGAATATTTGATTCAACTAGCTCTCTAAGAAAATGATATCTAAGTTCAATGTGTTTTGTTCTAGAGTGCAACACAGGGTTTTTTGAAATATTTATAGCACTAGTGTTGTCACATAAAACAGTTACCGAAGTTGCTGAAATCGGGAAGTCGCTCAACACGCTTTTCATCCAAATGAGTTGAGTTGAACAACTACCCGCTGAGATGTATTCCGCTTCGGCAGTCGAGAGTGCAATGCAGTTTTGCTTTTTACTATGCCATGCAACAAGACGATGGCCAAGATAAAAACATGCACCACTCGTACTTTTCCGATCATCCACAGATCCTGCCCAATCGGCATCTGAGTATCCAATAATGTCTAGACTTGTTCCCATAGGATACCAAATTCCGAAATTAATGGTTCCTTTGATGTACCGGATGATCCGTTTCACCGCTTTCAGGTGAACCTCCTTTGGTGCTGATTGATATCTCGCGCAAATCCCAACACTAAAGGATATATCCGGGCGACTAGTTGTGAGGTAAAGTAGACTTCCAATCATGCTGCGATAAAGTTTCTCGTCTACATTCTCACTAAGAGATTCACTTCCTAATCCCTTATTGCTAGTTCCCATAGGAGTAGAAAAATCTTTAGAATCTTCTAATCCGAATTTCTTTACCAACTCCTTTGCATACTTGGATTGACACAGATGGATGCCTTCACCATTTTGTTTCACTTGCAATCCAAGAAAGTATGTCAGTTCCCCCATCATAGACATCTCAAATTCGCTTTCCATGGTTTCTGCGAATTTAGAAGCATCATTATCCTTTGTTGCTCCAAACACAATGTCATCGACATAGATTTGTGCAACAATGAAGTTATTTTGATAATGCTTCACAAAGAGAGTCCGATCTGCTCCCCCTCGAGTATAGCCCTTCTCCAAAAGGTGCTTTGTAAACCTTTCGTACCACGCTCGCGGTGCTTGTTTTAAACCGTAAAGAGCCTTTTTCAAACGAAAAACATGGTTAGGTAGTTTACAGTCTACAAAACCTTTCGGTTGAGCCACATAAACTTCCTCATTTAAAAACCCATTTAAAAACGCGCTCTTAACGTCCATTTGAAAGAGTTTTATTTTAAAGTGACAAGCAATAACGAATAAGATACGAATGGACTCGAGTCTAGCTACAGGGGCGAACATTTCATCAAAGTCTATACCTTCTATTTGAGAGTAGCCTTGAGCAACTAAACGTGCTTTGTTCCTGATGATGGTACCATCCTCATTTTTCTTGTTCTTGAAAATCCATTTAGTACCGATCACATTGTGTTGCTTCGGAGGCGTCGTTAATTCCCAGACTTTGTTGTGTTCAAACTGATGGAGCTCTTCCTGCATTGCTTCAATCCAGTAGTCATCCTGAAAAGCCTCATCGACATTCTTTGGTTCGATCATGGAAACGTAACAGGCGAATCCACAAACCAACTGTCTCCGAGTTTTGACTCCTTCTTGTGGGTCTCCAATGATGTTTGATTCAGGATGATCCTTGGAGATGCGTAACGTTTGTTGTAATGGAGTACTCGGAGGTACATGAGATGATTCCTGCACATCAGATAAACTTGAAGAACCATTAGATGCATCATTAATATTGGAAGTATTATCATGAGAAGATGCACTTACAGGAGTATCATCACCAAGAGAGATATCAGGGGTAGATTTATCAGATGCAAAGTGGAAAGCTTCATCTACTTTAACATTTATAGATTCTACGATCGTTTTAGATTCCAAGTTAAATACCCGATATGCTCTACTATTTGTAGAATACCCTAAGAAAATCCCTTCGTCACTTCGAGAGTCAAACTTTCCAAGATTTTCGCGGTCACGTAAAATGTAACACCGACTCCCGAAGATACGAAAATATTTGATGTTGGGTTTTCTACAACACCATAGTTCATATGGTGTATTTAACGTTCCCGGGCGCAAATAAACTCGATTAATAACATAGATTGCAGTGTTCACAGCTTCAGCCCAAAAATGTAGCGGTAAATTCCGGCTGTGAAGCATAACACGTGCCATCTCTTGAACAACCCTGTTTTTGTGCTCGACAACACCATTCTGTTGAGGTGTATAGGGTGCTGAGAATTCATGCTTAATGCCGTTGGAAGTGCAAAAATCAATGAATTTAGAATTTATGAATTCTCCACCTCTATCACTTCTAACACGAATGATCTTTTCATTCTTTTCAATCATAATACGAAGGCAAATCTCGTGAAAAGAATCAAAAGTATCAGCTTTCTCTTTTAAAAATGCTACCCATGAATACCGAGAGAAATCATCAACCAACAAGAAAATATACCATTTACCTCCCAAGGATGGTTGACGTGTCGGCCCCATAAGATCCATATGCAATAATTCCAAGGGTCGTTTGGTACCGACGTGATTCAAGTTCTTGTGTGCAGTCCTAGATTGTTTTCCCTTTTGACAACCACCACACACAATGTTTTGGTTAAGTGAAAGTTTAGGAACCCCCTTGACCACGCCTTTGTTCGAAATTCTAGCAAGTTCCTTAAAATTTATGTGTCCTAGCCTTTCATGCCAAAGTGTTTCATTATTCAAGGAGGCTAAGTTACAATTTTCAGAAATTTTATTGGGAACAACATAACAATTGTTTTCAGATCTAACCCCTTTTAAAAAGAAAACATGATCCTTATCAGTTACAATGCATTCAACAGATGAAAAATTAACAGAAAAACCATTGTCACAAAGTTGACTGATACTAATGAGGTTAGTCTTAAGCCCATCAACAAATAACACATTATTCAGAATCGGGCCATCTGGAATAGCTACTGTTCCTTTTCCAACAATTTTGGAAGACTGACCGTCTCCGAAAACCACAAGTCCTCCGGAGATTTTCTCAAAATTTTGAAAGCAGTTTTTGTCACCGGTCATGTGACGGGAACAGCCGCTATCCAGATACCAAGACGAATTATCATATTCATGCAAGGAAATATTTGTAACAAGACAAGGGAAAACTTCACCTTTGCGTACCCAAACCTTTCGAGTTTTTGTGTACGTCGGAAATGATTGTGAGGTTGATACCTTTGGTGAAAGCGTCTTGTTTGATCCGTCGCTTTTCCTTGACGTCGTCGTCTTGTTTGATGAACTACCGAGGCTCTTTTCCTTCAAAGAATTTGCATTTGATTTCCGAGGAATCACCCTTTTGGTAGTCGTTGCAAGAAGTGCTTGAGTTGACCGTTTGGCTCCCATCTTTCAATTTCTCCTTATGTGCCTGCAAAATTACAACGAAAACATACCTTAGTGCTTGACGATTCCGAGGAGGGTGAAGTAGGCTTGTTGTCGTTGCTTGTCGTGAATTCCGGTGTCGGAGGAGGAGATACCGACTGAGGCACAAAAACTGTCCCAACCGAACTAAAATTGTCTTCAGTTCGATTGTATCCGAGGCCGAACTTGTTTGATTGACCAAGACCAAGAAGCTTATCCAACTTACTCCTTCCTGATGAAAATCGCTGTAAGTCATCCTTGAGTTGGAGAATGGTCTCTGTCATTTCCAATTTTTCCTGTCGAGCCTCGCCGTTGAGCTTCAAGAAGTAATTCGCTTTGTTCACCATATCTATATAATTCTTCTCGAATTGATCATTGGACTCTTGAAGGGAAACATTTGCTTTTATCAGATTATCCCTTTCCACTTCAAGATCGGTCGAGAGAGAAGTTACCCTTTTTACTTCTTCTTCGAGATCCTGCAATCTCCCTCTCAACCCCTTGTTTTGCTTAGCCAGTTTCTTTGAATCCCTCAAAAGTCTGTGATAGGCTAGAGCAAAATCTTCACCTTCCGAATCATCCGATTCATTGTCCGTTGCGTTCTTTTCAACAGTGGAGTTGGACAATGACACGGATGTACTTGCCATTAAGCACATGAAGGGTGAAGATGTGGTGTCACGCCCCGGGGGTTTTATTTTAGCGGAAACGATACCTCAAAGTACGCGTAAAGTGCGTACATCTTTTTTTTTTTTGTTTGTTTAAAAACCTCCTTCCCCGGCGCGTGCCCAGACCAGCCACATATACAGATTTACTCGAAAATCGGGCAGAGTCTCCTCTGTATATGCACGGCGTCGCGGCTGTTACAATAGTCGAACATAAGCAATCATTTCCCCATTTAGTCACAACAGTTCGAAGTAGTATGGTGCAAGAAGACTAAACAATACCCGTGGCCAGTCAAGTTGAAAGTATAAACTCACCGTTTTGAAAACAGGCCCACACGGCCTTAGGTTTTGAAAACAGATTGGAAAACGGCATAAATCCCCAAGGTTTAGAAAACGGGCCCAACGGGAACAATAAAGGAAATAGTAGTGCATAACCAGCAAGAAAGTACTCAACATCCACACGACCCCACAAGGGTATCGAGAACCACACAATAACCTACAATTCTGAATGAAATGCAGAGAAAGTAAATGATACAGCATACTAGGGCTCCCTCAGTCCGACTGCTACCACCTCGGCCTCACCGTCGCCTACCTCTACCCCCTGGAGGTACCTGTCACAGAGTGGGTAGTCAGCGACACTATCATAAGAATAGTACTAAAACAGTAAAGTAATACCAAGTCACAAAAGTAAGACTGGCCGGAACAACCGCTCTACTCGTAACGGTAACTCGCAACCACCTGTACCACCTGTAACACCTGCAACCCCGGTATCACCTGTAACACCAGACCGCATCGGGATCCAATCCCGGCGGTCGCACACCTGACCACATCGGGATCCAATCCCGGCGGTCGCACACCTGACCTCATCGGGATCCAATCCCGACAGGTCGCACCGCTCGCACCTCGCTGCCTCAAACCCCCCACCTACGGGGGCCCCCCACTACGTCACCTCGTGGGGTAACACGGGTCGAAGACCGCCTTTCCGGAAAAGAGCACCCTTTGCGGTGGCCAAACCGCGGGTGCGCGTGTCGCAACTCGAGCATAAGTAACCAAGTAACCAAGTAACCAAGTAACCAAGTCACGGGGTAAGATAGTACATCATAGAAACCGTCAGTGTTAGTACCGATTAACAATAAAAAGTCCCTTTCGGATTACCAACACAATACTCAGCCTCGACCATAAACCCACCTTGTTGTCGCGCTCCTGACTGATGTAAGGTTCTCTCGCGTCTCGGGTGCCCGCCCGGACCTACACGAATCTGTCATATAGGAGTCAGCAACTTAAGACTTTGTCAGGTTAACGACTAGAGCGCCCGGCGCCCTCTCACCTTGCGCACAATTCGCACACGTACGCGCCTGGCCCCGCACGGCTGGGCGGCGTACTAACAGCGTGCGGCCGTCCGCATGCGGTGACGCCCGTGTTCGGCGTTGTCCGCATGCGGTGCCGCCCGCACCCGCATGTGGCGACGCCCGCAAGCGGCGGCGCTCGTATGCGGCCGCCCGCATGCGGTGCCGCCCGCACCCGCATGCGGAGGCGCCCGCAAGCGGCGGCGCCCGCATGTGGCAGCCCGCAAGCGGCGGCGCCCGCATGCGGAGGCGCCCGCAAGCGGCGGCGCCCGCATGCGGCAGCCCGCAAGCGGCAGCGCCCGCTTGCGGAGGCGCCCGCAAGCGGCGGCGCCCGCATGCGGCAGCCCGCAAGCGGCGGCGCCCGCAAGCGGCGGCGCCCGCATGCGACAGCCCGCAAGCGGCGGCGCCCGCATGCGGAGGCGCCCGCAAGCGGCGGCGCCCGCATGCGGCAGCCCGCAAGCGGCGGTGCCCGCATGCGGAGGCGCCCGCAAGCGGCGGCGCCCGCATGCGGCAGCCCGCAAGCGGCGGCGCCCGCATGCGGCAGCCCGCATGCGGTGCCACCCGCAAGTGGCGGCGCCCGCATGCGGCAGCCCGCATGCGGTGCCGCCCGCACGCGGCAGCCCGCATGCGGTGCCGCCCGCAAGTGGCGGCGCCCGCATGCGGCAGCCCGCATGCGGTGCCGCCCGCACGCGGCAGCCCGCATGCGGTGCCGCCCGCAAGTGGCGGCGCCCGCATGCGGCAGCCCGCATGCGGTGCCGCCCGCACCCGCATGCGGGGCTCCGTGCGCGCCGGATTCCGGCGGTGCCCCTCGCCTCTTCCTTTCCCCCCCCCCCCCCCCCCCCCCCTCGTCCGCTCCAACCAAGAACGGAGCAAGAAAGCAAAACCCTAGCGTGCTCACCTCGGTTGTCGGAGGGAAAGGTGATCCGATCCTGCGAGTTCGGCTACAAGGAATGTGAGGACGTCTCCCTCTCCTTCCTTTGTCTCGCCGCTTGGATCCTCCGCGCAATCGGTGAGGAAGCAGAAGGGTTCGGTTGGGAAACTGAAAGGTTGGGGAATTGGGGTTTCGTACGCAGGGGACTTGTGGGGAGTGGGGAATTAAGGGAGTTGCGGGTAGTTAAGGGGAGTGGCGGTAGTTATGGGGAGTGGGTAGTTATGGGGAGTGGCGGTAGTTATGGGGAGTGGGTAGTTAAGGGAGTTGCGGGTAGTTAAGGGAGTTGCGGGTAGTTAAGGGGAGTGGCGGTAGTTATGGGGAGTGGGTAGTTATGGGGAGTGGCGGTAGTTATGGGGAGTGCACGACGGGGAAAACAAGCGGGAACGGTTAAGTTGGCGGGAGCGGTTAAGTTGGGGAATGGGAAATCAACCCAGTTCAAGTTAAAACGGGTACAAGTCGGGTGCGAACCAAGGTCCGGTCTGTCTGAAAAACCGCGTTAACCATCTGAACCGTTAGCTACCTTTCGGAATTTATTCCGGGAGATTCCGGCGTCAGAATTCAAAACCGATTTCGCCGCCGTTCTCCGTTTCGCGAGCTCTATTAACTAAAAATACCCGCGGGCCCCGACGGTCTGTCCGGAAACAAGGAATTATTCGATCACCCTCCAGCCCCCCGACACGAATGCGGAATTAACGAAACCAAAAGTAGACCCTTAAAATATTTTAAACTAGCGGCTACTACACCACTCACCTCTTAAAACGAGTTTCGTCCTCGAAACTCAATCCTGGTTCGCGGTAAAGAGATAAGGGTAGCCCTCTCTCATCTTCGATTCTAGTTCCCACGTCGCTTCCCGCTCCTCGTGGTTGCTCCAGTGCACCTTCACATAGGGGATGTCTCGGTTTCGAAGCGTCTTACTTTCTCTTGCTAGTATTCGCACAGGGGTTTCCTCGAAGCTTAGGTCCTCCTTTAGTTCGAGTGTTGAGACGTCCAGGACGTGCGACGGGTCGGGGAGGTATTTCTTGAGCATCGAAACGTGGAACACGTCATGAATCCGGTTGAGGTTCGGTGGTAGGGCAAGGCGGTAAGCCACTGGGCCGATCCGTTCCAGGATCTCGAATGGCCCCACGAACCGCGGGCTTAGCTTGCCTTTTAACCCGAATCGCTTGATTCCCCTGGACGGCGAGACCCGCAAAAACACGTGCTCTCCCACCTGGAACTCTAAATCGCGGCGTCTTCGATCCGCGTAGCTCTTTTGTCGACTCTGGGCGGTTAGTAAGCGTTGTCTGATGAGGCGCACCTTCTCTTCTGTTTCTTCCACCAAGTCGGGTCCCAAGAACTTCCGTTCTCCCAAGTCGTCCCAACAGATCGGGGATCGACAGCGTCTCCCGTATAATGCTTCGTAGGGTGCCATCAATATGCTGGCCTGGTGGCTATTGTTGTAAGCGAATTCTACAAGTGGTAGGTAACGCTCCCAACCGACTCCCCAATCGAGTACACAGGCCCGAAGCAGGTCTTCTAGCGTCTGTATCACTCGCTCCGACTGCCCGCGTAACCGTCCCTTCCCTGGCGACGGCGGCGGCCGCGAGGGTGCTCCCGCCAAGAGCCCCCGGCGCCGGCCCCACGGACGCTGATGCTGGTGCTACCATCGGCGCCGTGGTCTGGGTAGATGCTAGCCCGGCCGTTGCCGCCGGTAGAGGGGTTGCCCCTACCCCAGCACCTGTCGCTTGCGGTACTGCGGCCGGTGCAATTGGTTCCGGTGGAGGGGCGGGAGCGACCGGTTGCTGCTGCGTCAATTGACGCACGCGATCCGTAAGGGTCGCCATCTGCCCCGCCATCTCCCTCAATTGTTGCCGCAGGAGCTGGTTCTCTGCAGCTGCTGATGTCGTCGCATCTGACCCCACCTCCCCGGCTGACGCTCGGGTCCGTACCATTGTCTGTACAGACATACCAACCAAAGCTTAGCACTCATCTCTGCTAGATAAACCATCGTAAAATCGAGAGAGAAAAGAAACATTATCTACAATTTCCCCTCCCCGATCTCTCACGTCTTAACCCTTAAACCCTGCACATTTCATTTATTCGTAGTTAAGTGTGATATCTCGGTGGATGTTGGGCCGTCACTGTTGTGATTAAAGCAAAGTCTCTGATACCATCTTAATCTGTCACGCCCCGGGGGTTTTATTTTAGCGGAAACGATACCTCAAAGTACGCGTAAAGTGCGTACATCTTTTTTTTTTTTGTTTGTTTAAAAACCTCCTTCCCCGACGCGTGCCCAGACCCGCCACATATACAGATTTACTCGAAAATCGGGCAGAGTCTCCTCTGTATATGCACGGCGTCGCGGCTGTTACAATAGTCGAACATAAGCAATCATTTCCCCATTTAGTCACAACAGTTCGAAGTAGTATGGTGCATGAAGACTAAACAATACCCGTGGCCAGTCAAGTTGAAAGTATAAACTCACCATTTTGAAAACAGGACCACACGGCCTTAGGTTTTGAAAACAGATTGGAAAACGGCATAAATCCCCAAGGTTTAGAAAACGGGCCCAACGGGAACAATAAAGGAAATAATAGTGCATAACCAGCAAGAAAGTACTCAACATCCACACGACCCCACAAGGGTATCGAGAACCACACAATAACCTACAGTTCTGAATGAAATGCAGAGAAAGTAAATGATACAGCATACTAGGGCTCCCTCAGTCCGACTGCTACCACCTCGGCCTCACTGTCGCCTACCTCTACCCCCTGGAGGTACCTGTCACAGAGTGGGTAGTCAGCGACACTATCATAAGAATAGTACTAAAACAGTAAAGTAATACCAAGTCACAAAAGTAAGACTGGCCGGAACAACCGCTCTACTCGTAACGGTAACTCGCAACCACCTGTACCACCTGTAACACCTGCAACCCCGGTATCACCTGTAACACCAGACCGCATCGGGATCCAATCCCGGCGGTCGCACACCTGACCACATCGGGATCCAATCCCGGCGGTCGCACACCTGACCTCATCGGGATCCAATCCCGACAGGTCGCACCGCTCGCACCTCGCTGCCTCAAACCCCCCACCTACGGGGGCCCCCCACTACGTCACCTCGTGGGGTAACACGGGTCGAAGACCGCCTTTCCGGAAAAGAGCACCCTTTGCGGTGGCCAAACCGCGGGTGCGCGTGTCGCAACTCGAGCATAAGTAACCAACTAACCAAGTAACCAAGTAACCAAGTCACGGGGTAAGATAGTACATCATAGAAACCGTCAGTGTTAGTACCGATTAACAATAAAAAGTCCCTTTCGGATTACCAACACAATACTCAGCCTCGACCATAAACCCACCTTGTTGTCGCGCTCCTGACTGATGTAAGGTTCTCTCGCGTCTCGGGTGCCCGCCCGGACCTACACGAATCTGTCATATAGGAGTCAGCAACTTAAGACTTTGTCAGGTTAACGACTAGAGCGCCCGGCGCCCTCTCACCTTGCGCACAATTCGCACACGTACGCGCCTGGCCCCGCACGGCTGGGCGGCGTACTAACAGCGTGCAGCCGTCCGCATGCGGTGACGCCCGTGTTCGGCGTTGTCCGCATGCGGTGCCGCCCGCACCCGCATGCGGCGACGCCCGCAAGCGGCGGCGCTCGTATGCGGCCGCCCGCATGCGGTGCCGCCCGCACCCGCATGCGGAGGCGCCCGCAAGCGGCGGCGCCCGCATGCGGCAGCCCGCAAGCGGCGGCGCCCGCATGCGGAGGCGCCCGCAAGCGGCGGCGCCCGCATGCGGCAGCCCGCAAGCGGCAGCGCCCGCTTGCGGAGGCGCCCGCAAGCGGCGGCGCCCGCATGCGGCAGCCCGCAAGCGGCGGCGCCCGCATGCGGCAGCCCGCAAGCGGCGGCGCCCGCAAGCGGCGGCGCCCGCATGCGGCAGCCCGCAAGCGGCGGCGCCCGCATGCGGCAGCCCGCAAGCGGCGGCGCCCGCATGCGGAGGCGCCCGCAAGCGGCGGCGCCCGCATGCGGCAGCCCGCATGCGGTGCCGCCCGCAAGTGGCGGCGCCCGCATGCGGCAGCCCGCATGCGGTGCCGCCCGCACGCGGCAGCCCGCATGCGGTGCCGCCCGCAAGTGGCGGCGCCCGCATGCGGCAGCCCGCATGCGGTGCCGCCCGCACCCGCATGCGGGGCTCCGTGCGCGCCGGATTCCGGCGGTGCCCCTCGCCTCTTCCTTTCCCCCCCCCCTCGTCCGCTCCAACCAAGAACGGAGCAAGAAAGCAAAACCCTAGCGTGCTCACCTCGGTTGTCGGAGGGAAAGGTGATCCGATCCTGCGAGTTCGGCTACAAGGAATGTGAGGACGTCTCCCTCTCCTTCCTTGGTCTCGCCGCTTGGATCCTCCGCGCAATCGGTGAGGAAGCAGAAGGGTTCGGTTGGGAAACTGAAAGGTTGGGGAATTGGGGTTTCGTACGCAGGGGACTTGTGGGGAGTGGGGAATTAAGGGAGTTGCGGGTAGTTAAGGGGAGTGGCGGTAGTTATGGGGAGTGGGTAGTTATGGGGAGTGGCGGTAGTTATGGGGAGTGGGTAGTTAAGGGAGTTGCGGGTAGTTAAGGGAGTTGCGGGTAGTTAAGGGGAGTGGCGGTAGTTATGGGGAGTGGGTAGTTATGCGGAGTGGCGGTAGTTATGGGGAGTGCACGACGGGGAAAACAAGCGGGAACGGTTAAGTTGGCGGTAGCGGTTAAGTTGGGGAATGGGAAATCAACCCAGTTCAAGTTAAAACGGGTACAAGTCGGGTGCGAACCAAGGTCCGGTCTGTCTGAAAAACCGCGTTAACCATCTGAACCGTCAGCTACCTTCCGGAATTTATTCCGGGAGATTCCGGCGTCGGAATTCAAAACCGATTTCGCCGCGGTTCTCCGTTTCGCGAGCTCTATTAACTAAAAATACCCGCGGGCCCCGACGGTCTGTCCGGAAACAAGGAATTATTCGATCACCCTCCAGCCCCCCGACACGAATGTGGAATTAACGAAACCAAAAGTAGACCCTTAAAATATTTTAAACCAGCGGCTACTACACCACTCACCTCTTAAAACGAGTTTCGTCCTCGAAACTCAATCCTGGTTCGCGGTAAAGAGATAAGGGTAGCCCTCTCTCATCTTCGATTCTAGTTCCCACGTCGCTTCCCGCTCCTCGTGGTTGCTCCAGTGCACCTTCACATAGGGGATGTCTCGGTTTCGAAGCGTCTTACTTTCTCTTGCTAGTATTCGCATAGGGGTTTCCTCGAAGCTTAGGTCCTCCTTTAGTTCGAGTGTTGAGACGTCCAGGACGTGCGACGGGTCGGGGAGGTATTTCTTGAGCATCGAAACGTGGAACACGTCATGAATCCGGTTGAGGTTCGGTGGTAGGTCAAGGCGGTAAGCCACTGGGCCGATCCGTTCCAGGATCTCGAATGGCCCCACGAACCGCGGGCTTAGCTTGCCTTTTAACCCGAATCGCTTGATTCCCCTGGACGGCGAGACCCGCAAAAACACGTGCTCTCCCACCTGGAACTCTAAATCGCGGCGTCTTCGATCCGCGTAGCTCTTTTGTCGACTCTGGGCGGTTAGTAAGCGTTGTCTGATGAGGCGCACCTTCTCTTCTGTTTCTTCCACCAAGTCGGGTCCCAAGAACTTCCGTTCTCCCAAGTCGTCCCAACAGATCGGGGATCGACAGCGTCTCCCGTATAATGCTTCGTAGGGTGCCATCAATATGCTGGCCTGGTGGCTATTGTTGTAAGCGAATTCTACAAGTGGTATGTAACGCTCCCAACCGAATCCCCAATCGAGTACACAGGCCCGAAGCAGGTCTTCTAGCGTCTGTATCACTCGCTCCGACTGCCCGCGTAACCGTCCCTTCCCTGGCGACGGCGGCGGCCGCGGGGGTGCTCCCGCCGAGAGCCCCCGGCGCCGGCCCCACGGACGCTGATGCTGGTGCTACCATCGGCGCCGTGGTCTGGGTAGATGCTAGCCCGGCCGTTGCCGCCGATAGAGGGGTTGCCCCTACCCCAGCACCTGTCGCTTGCAGTACTGCGGCCGGTGCAATTGGTTCCGGTGGAGGGGCGGGAGCGACCGGTTGCTGCTGCGTCAATTGACGCACGCGATCCGTAAGGGTCGCCATCTGCCCCGCCATCTCCCTCAATTGTTGCCGCAGGAGCTGGTTCTCTACAGCTGCTGATGTCGTCGCATCTGACCCTACCTCCCCGGCTGACGCTCGGGTCCGTACCGTTGTCTGTACAGACATACCAACCAAAGCTTAGCACTCATCTCTGCTAGATAAACCATCGTAAAATCGAGAGAGAAAAGAAACATTATCTACAATTTCCCCTCCCCGATCTCTCACGTCTTAACCCTTAAACCCTGCACATTTCATTTATTCGTAGTTAAGTGTGATATCTCGGTGGATGTTGGGCCGTCACTGTTGTGATTAAAGCAAAGTCTCTGATACCATCTTAATCTGTCACGCCCCGGGGGTTTTATTTTAGCGGAAACGATACCTCAAAGTACGCGTAAAGTGCGTGCATCTTTTTTTTTTTTGTTTGTTTAAAAACCTCCTTCCCCGGCGCGTGCCCAGACCCGCCACATATACAGATTTACTCGAAAATCGGGCAGAGTCTCCTCTGTATATGCACGGCGTCGCGGCTGTTACAATAGTCGAACATAAGCAATCATTTCCCCATTTAGTCACAACAGTTCGAAGTAGTATGGTGCATGAAGACTAAACAATACCCGTGGCCAGTCAAGTTGAAAGTATAAACTCACCGTTTTGAAAACAGGCCCACACGGCCTTAGGTTTTGAAAACAGATTGGAAAACGGCATAAATCCCCAAGGTTTAGAAAACGGGCCCAACGGGAACAATAAAGGAAATAGTAGTGCATAACCAGCAAGAAAGTACTCAACATCCACACGACCCCACAAGGGTATCGAGAACCACACAATAACCTACAGTTCTGAATGAAATGCAGAGAAAGTAAATGATACAGCATACTAGGGCACCCTCAGTCCGACTGCTACCACCTCGGCCTCACTGTCGCCTACCTCTACCCCCTGGAGGTACCTGTCACAGAGTGGGTAGTCAGCGACACTATCATAAGAATAGTACTAAAACAGTAAAGTAATACCAAGTCACAAAAGTAAGACTGGCCGGAACAACCGCTCTACTCGTAACGGTAACTCGCAACCACCTGTACCACCTGTAACACCTGCAACCCCGGTATCACCTGTAACACCAGACCGCATCGGGATCCATCCCGGCGGTCGCACACCTGACCACATCGGGATCAAATCCCGGCGGTCGCACACCTGACCTCATCGGGATCCAATCCCGACAGGTCGCACCGCTCGCACCTCGCTGCCTCAAACCCCCCACCTACGGGGGCCCCCCACTACGTCACCTCGTGGGGTAACACGGGTCGAAGACCGCCTTTCCGGAAAAGAGAACCCTTTGCGGTGGCCAAACCGCGGGTGCGCGTGTCGCAACTCGAGCATAAGTAACCAAGTAACCAAGTAACCAAGTAACCAAGTCACGGGGTAAGATAGTACATCATAGAAACCGTCAGTGTTAGTACCGATTAACAATAAAAAGTCCCTTTCGGATTACCAACACAATACTCAGCCTCGACCATAAACCCACCTTGTTGTCGCGCTCCTGACTGATGTAAGGTTCTCTCGCGTCTCGGGTGCCCGCCCGGACCTACACGAATCTGTCATATAGGAGTCAGCAACTTAAGACTTTGTCAGGTTAACGACTAGAGCGCCCGGCGCCCTCTCACCTTGCGCACAATTCGCACACGTACGCGCCTGGCCCCTCACGGCTGGGCGGCGTACTAACAGCGTGCGGCCGTCCGCATAAGGTGACGCCCGTGTTCGGCGTTGTCCGCATGCGGTGCCGCACGCACCCGCATGCGGCGACGCCCGCAAGCGGCGGCGCTCGTATGCGGCCGCGCGCATGCGGTGCCGCCCGCACCCGCATGCGGAGGCGCCCGCAAGCGGCGGCGCCCGCATGCGGCAGCCCGCAAGCGGCGGCGCCCGCAAGCGGCGGCGCCCGCATGCGGCAGCCCGCAAGCGGCGGCGCCCGCATGCGGCAGCCCGCAAGCGGCGGCGCCCGCATGCGGAGGCGCCCGCAAGCGGCGGCGCCCGCATGCGGCAGCCCGCAAGCGGCGGTGCCCGCATGCGGAGGCGCCCGCAAGCGGCGGCGCCCGCATGCGGCAGCCCACATGCGGTGCCGCCCGCAAGTGGTGGCGCCCGCATGCGGCAGCCCGCATGCGGTGCCGCCCGCACGCGGCAGCCCGCACGCGGTGCCGCCCGCAAGTGGCGGCGCCCGCATGCGGCAGCCCGCATGCGGTGCCGCCCGCACCCGCATGCGTGGCTCCGTGCGCGCCGGATTCCGGCGGTGCCCCTCGCCTCTTCCTTCCCCCCCCCCCCCCCCCCCCCCCCCCCCCCCCCCCCCCCCTCGTCCGCTCCAACCAAGAACGGAGCAAGAAAGCAAAATCCTAGCGTGCTCACCTCGGTTGTCGGAGGGAAAGGTGATCCGATCCTGCGAGTTCGGCTACAAGGAATGTGAGGACGTCTCCCTCTCCTTCCTTGGTCTCGCCGCTTGGATCCTCCGCGCAATCGGTGAGGAAGCAGAAGGGTTCGGTTGGGAAACTGAAAGGTTGGGGAATTGGAGTTTCGTACGCAGGGGACTTGTGGGGAGTGGGGAATTAAGGGAGTTGCGGGTAGTTAAGGGGAGTGGCGGTAGTTATGGGGAGTGGGTAGTTATGGGGAGTGGCGGTAGTTATGGGGAGTGGGTAGTTAAGGGAGTTGCGGGTAGTTAAGGGAGTTGCGGGTAGTTAAGGGGAGTGGCGGTAGTTATGGGGAGTGGGTAGTTATGGGGAGTGGCGGGTAGTTATGGGGAGTGCACGACGGGGAAAACAAGCGGGAACGGTTAAGTTGGCGGGAGCGGTTAAGTTGGGGAATGGGAAATCAACCCAGTTCAAGTTAAAACGGGTACAAGTCGGGTGCGAACCAAGGTCCGGTCTGTCTGAAAAACCGCGTTAACCATCTGAACCGTTAGCTACCTTCCGGAATTTATTCCGGGAGATTCCGGCGTCGGAATTCAAAACCGATTTCGCCGCCGTTCTCCGTTTCGCGAGCTCTATTAACTAAAAATACCCGCGGGCCCCGACGGTCTGTCCGGAAACAAGGAATTATTCGATCACCCTCCAGCCCCCCGACACGAATGCGGAATTAACGAAACCAAAAGTAGACCCTTAAAATATTTTAAACCAGCGGCTACTACATGTGGACGCGTGGAACGCTGTTGCGTTGTCTTCTTCATCACTTGACGATGACTCATTTGACGATGAGGTGTCATCCCAAGTGACGGCTTGCATCGCCTTCTTCTTGGACGGATTCTTATTTGGACATTCCGTTGAGATATGGCCGTATCCTCGGCACTTGAAGCATTGGACTTGTCCTTCTGTGCTTTTCTTATCCTTAGAAAAACCCTCTTGCTTTCTTGACTTCTAACTTGAAGAACCCTTGCCTTTCTTCCACTTTCCGAAGGATGGAGTTTTGCTTGAATTACCCCTTCGAAAATTTCGGCGAAACTTCCTTGTCAAGAGAGCGAGCTGCTTCTCAAAGTCCTCCATAGATAGGTTCTCGTCATCGCCTGAGGAGGATGAATCCGCGTCTTCTTCTTTTGTTGTTTTCAACGCATAACCTGAAGACTTAGAAGAGGATGCCTTTCCTGAAGAATAGTTAGTAGGAAATGTCATTTCATATGTTTGTAAAGAACCAACTAATTCTTCTACACGGATTTCGTCCGGGTGTTTAATAGTTTCAATGGCTGTAACCTTGGAACGAAATCTTTCAGGAAGAGTTCTTAATATTTTTCGTACAATTTTAAATTCTGGAATCTTCTCTCCCAAGTTAGCACATGAGTTTACGATGTCTTGCAATCGTGTGTAATAGTCTGTGAACGATTCATTTTCTGCCATGAAAATAGAGTCAAACTTGCTCATAAGCATTTGCAGTTTCTGAATCTTCACAAGGTTAGTTCCCTCATGCGTAACTTGAAGAACATCCCAGATTTCTTTCGCAGTCTCACATGCTGAGACGCGAGAGAACTCTGTTTGTGATAAGGCACTAAATAAAGCATTAATTCCCTTGCCAACGTAAGAAGATATATCAATCTCTTCCTTGGTCCATTTCGATCTAGGTTTGATGGTGCGAACATCACCAATAATTTCAGTTGGATTAGTCCATCCTAATTCAATTGATTGCCACACCCGTTCGTCGATGGAAATTAAAAAGGCTTTCATCCGTACTTTCCAGTACGCATAATTTGTTCCATCGAAGAACGGAGGTCTGTTGATGTTTCCACCTTCAACCATTGTTTACAACCCTATTCCCGCTCTGATACCACTTGTTGGGTTATGTATAATTGGATCTAAATAGGAGAAAAAACACCTAGAGGGGGGTGAATAGGTGTAAACAATAAACACTAAAAAATCTTTGCGATATAAAACCCAATGCGGAAAAATAAATAACACGCAGAGATTTTTACGTGGAAAACTCCAAACCGGAGTAAAAAACCACGGGACCGATAACACGGTGAAATCCACTAGAATTAAACACGTACAAGGTGATATACCGTACTCACAGACGACTCAACCTTTTCCATACGCTCCTAGTTGATCTTCTCCGCTCGCTCCACGACGCTTCTCGAATCCACGATTTGCGTCCAACGCCGAATCCACGGCTTCCAACGTCGAGTCCACGACGTCCGACCGAATCCACGGTCTTCACCCAGTAGCACGCTTCGAATCCACGAACGTACCTCGCTCCGAATCCACGAGAGCGGTAGCACCTTGAATCCACAAGGACACGCGAGTCCACGCGCCGATTTTGGGGTAAATCATTGTTTTCTGGGTGGTGATGATCCGCCGAATACTTAGATTAGAAATAGATCGAAAATACCATCTAAGTATTCATTGATTTGATTCTACTCAAAATGTGAGTATGAAAACCTAGAATCAAATCAATCAATATAGATGAGGAAACATAAGATAGAATCTATGATTTCCTTTCTTCTCTATATGTGGATCTTAGGCCGTATAAAAGATGACGGCTTTTAGGTTTAGCGGCTTCCTTTTGGATTATGTGGATTTTTTGGATTAGCCCTAGAAAAAGAATCATAGGGTCTATTTATAGGTTAGAAACCCTTGGAAGAAGATAAGGATCAAAAACTATCTTTTTCTGGAATTTTATATGACGACGATCCGGATCGGAGTTCGGCGATCCGGATTGCAGTAGCGAGAAAAACAGTTTCCAGAAAAACAAAGGTTCGGGATCCGGATCGAAGTGCTTGATCCGGATCGTTCATACAGTTCACCAAACATCAACGTTCGGGATCCGGATTGCAAAGCCTGATCCGGATCGCTCAAATAAAATGGTAAACCCAGTGTTCGGGATCCGGATCAAGGAAGGCTGCGATCCGGATTGAACTGGTGTATGAACGAACAACCTTCGGGATCCGGATTGCAAAGTCTGATCCGGATTTTGAACATGTCCCATGTCCAGTTTTTGATATTTATGCAATTACAAGTTCATCCAAGTGTTTCTACACTATAAAAAGTATTCGGATCACCAAAGATATTAAGTTAAATATACCTGATCCTTTTGAATTCTTCTTTCTTGAGATTGAGTTATATGATCCAACCTTCTTTACCTTCATTCTTCAAGACTTAACCGAATTCACGAAATACGCCAACTTAAATTCCGTAACAAGTAGCAGCTGTACATGGATAAGATTAGTGGGAAATAGAGTATGGACCCTACCTTGAGAGGGTTGAGATCAGATTCAGTAAGATCAGAGTGAGGATTTTATCAGTGTTGCCTCGACGGTACCGAGGGACAAGGACCGGGCAGATATGTTCTTTGACTTAGAGAGTAGAGGATAGATACTCGATACTACTGTGTGCAGTATTGATTGATAGTGAGGACACACCTTTCAGACTTGTGATGAATGCCATGGGGACGGCACACCCTCACTTATTGAGGCTTCATCGAGAAGACGTTTAGTTTCGAGGACGAAACTTTCTGTACTGGAGGAGGATGTGAAGACTGAAATCTTTGCGAGTTGGGTTACTAGTGGATTGGTAGCTCATCGGCACATTTTGGGTGTGTTAGAGTAGTCGGTGCGCGAAAAGGACGCGAAACTCTGATCCGGTGCGAAAAACCCATAAAGGGATGTACGGAAGTGCGGTGATTGTACAGTTATGATTGGAGAGCTTTGAGTATACTTTTTCGGTGTGTCGAAATCCTCGGTTCGCCTAATGGACGAGAAAAATGGACTCAGCGCGAAAAACTGTGTGAAATACACTATTTCTTGATATTTTTGGGCTTAAAATAGTGTTTAGGGTGTTGCTGGGGGTGCGGGCCGGGCTCACGGCGGCGGCTCACGAGCCATGCACCGGCGGGTACAGCGCTGTGCATGGGGAGGCGTGCACCCGGTGCAGGTGGCTACCGCGGGGGCGGGTGAACGGGCGGTGCACCGGGCAGGCACGCGTCGCTCATGCACCACGCGCCCGCGCCCGCGCGTGGGCTGGGCCTTGCTGGCGCCGTGCATGCACCCTTGTCGGTCGGACGGATCGGGTCCGGCCCGCCTTGCACCGGATCGGGTGCAAGTGTGGATTTGGTATGAGGGGAGAGTTGGTGAAGATGTTTTGGTGCACCTTAAGACCAATTTTGGAGCTTGTTTAGCCTATTTAAAGGAGCTTAATGGCCGGGGTTAGCTCTTTTGGAATTCATCTCCCTTTTAGCTGCTAAGGAGTCCAAGAAGCAACCTTCATCTTCTTCTTCTTCATTAAGGAAACCACTATTGTTGGAGCTTGGTCATTGCTGGTTTTGGGTTCCACTTCGTCGCATTTTCTTCCAGGAGGTCTCCAGAATTGTAGAAGTGGAATTTTGGGATGATTCTTGCGGGGTTCTCTTCACAACTTCAAGATCTACGACTTTTTTATTGAAGATGGGACCTAATTGGAGCTCTAAACTAGGTAAATATAGCAATCTTTGAGACACTTGTTTTCAGTTTGGGATTCCGAGCACAGGTTAGTGTTTTTACTCCCCTTGGATGTACAAGTGGAATTTTGAGTTTGTTTTTGATGGAAAATTTTTAGGATTTAAAGATCTTCAACTTTTGTATTTGCTGGATTCTCACATTTTGAAATTTAAATAGGTAAATTGAGCCATTTATGAGACTTTTGTGCACAGCTGAGATTCTAGATGTGGTTTTGAGTAATATTCAGTGTTTTGCTCCCTAGGACTGAAGAAGTGGAATTTTAGGCTCATTTTTGCGGGGAATTTACCAAGGCTCAGAGACCTACTTTTTTCATGTTGAAAGGGAAGGGGGATTCTTGCTTCTATCAAGGTAAATTTTACCATCTTTGAGCTTCTATGTGCAGAGTGTAGTTTTGGATAGCATGTAGTAATATTGAGATATCTTTTTCTCCTCTTTATGAAATGATAAATTGTAAGTTGAGTTATCTTCTAGACTTCAAGAGGAACAATTTGATACCTTACTCTCGAAATTTGGATAAGAATTGATATGTCATCTTTAGTCCTATTTGCAGTACATTGTTGCTGAAAATCTGCATGCAAGTTGGTAATGGCTTAGGTGGAAAATTGAGGGTTTTATATGATTTCGTGGTTAAGTGTACTTGAGGTGGTTAATTTTAAGGGATGAGTATAATCTTAGGTGCAAGATGAACAAGTTTACTTTTGGGTTCAACATGTAAAGGTGTTTCCATTGGAAGTTATTGCAAGTTGAACCTCAGCTTATATTTCCACATCGAAAATTGGGGGTAGTAAGGTGTTCTTTTCTTGGACTTATGAAAAGAGTGAGTTTAGTTGTTGTAAACTCTTTGGTAATTTGACATTAATTGGAAACCTAAGGAAACAAATGTGGGGCTGAGGTAATAGAGTTACTAGATATATATATTAGATCATGAGTTTTCTCTATTGATGCAAGTCTTTGGAACCCGGGCAAGTTGTAATGTCTTTATAGTAATTCTTTCCAACAGGAAGCTCAAGGCGTACTACCAGTTGTTGGAGAAGCATCGAACAACATACCTTGGTCGCTGAAAGTCTTTGCAACTAAATTCCAGTTTACTGAGCTAGCAGGTGGGTTGTTGAGCACATCGAAATTGCGGCCTACAAGTCGACTCAACCAAAAATGCAACCTTGTGTGATGCTTACTATCTATATGGGTTTAATCATGCTTATATTTAAGTTTCTTGTTGAAAACTATATTAATCATGTGTGTGAACTATTCTTTGATATCTAGACATATAGATAGGCCATATCTCTTTTATTCATGCTATACTATTTATGTTGGAATCAAACTTAGGAGAAAACCCTTTTCTTTCCTCTTATGCTATTATTGCTCGGGTTAGAGAGCGGGGATGGGAATAGTATAGCTATATTGTTGAGTCGGGTGGGATAGCACCAGATTATCGACTCGGGTTATTGTTTCGGCAACCGCAAACTGTGGGCGGTTGGACCGATTATTATTATTATTGCATCAGATTGGAGGTGAGGGATCGGGCTTCCTTAGTGGATGGTTTTACCCACTTATTTAGAGTCATGATCCAGTCCTGCTATATCAGATACTTATGGTTACATACTTTACTCGTGTGGGTCGCTCCCCTCGAGTGCCACTCCGGAGTAGGCTTAGGGCCGAGCCGTGTGCCGGTCGATTGGATACTTTGGGATCGTGCCGTGTGCCGATCGGATACTGGGTTCTATTGAGATGTGAGAGTAGGCAAGTCTGGCCCTATCCAGGACCATCTGATTGGGTTATACTTTGACAGTTATCTTTCCATGATGCATACATATATATACATATTTGAGATTCATACAGTTGAGGATATCGTATAGCTTAGTAGTTGTCTTTCTATGAGTTATGCATACATACATATATACATATCTGAGATTCATACAGTTGAGGATACCATATAGCTCATTAGTTGTCTTTTTATGAGGTATGCATGTGTCTATTTGAGATCATACAGTTGAGGGCATTATTGATACACGAGGATAGTGTTACCTTTATTCATGCATACACTCTCTTTTATTCTGTTAGTATTGGGCATAGTAGAGTAGTTTCCTTTTCAGCTATTACTGTTATTCTTCTTACTATCACCTACTTTGCCCTTATGGTAGACTCGGTGGGTAGGTCGGAGGTTCGATGATTTACCCACTGAGGACTGCTGTTAGTAGTTCTCACACCCGTTGTTGCTCCCCAGTGATCTCTTCTGGAGTAGCGATACAGGCAGAGCGCAGCAAGGGAGTCGCGGAATAGATAGAGCTCCACCCCGATGGTTCTGATAGAGGTCGCCCTATAGTTTATTTATTTCTTTCAGTTTTTATGTACCCCGACTACTGTATATTTGGTCTGGCTGGAGCCAGCTTTATGTATTATGTCAATCCTCGAGTTGTATTCATATGGGAGTTACATTTGTATTTTTTTGTGGGGTATACAGATTGTGTATGGGATATTGTAGTAGACTTGTATTATGATGATTTTGGAGTTGTATATTTTGGAGTTGATTCTTGCAGTAGTGTTGGTGGAGTGATATTATTGATGCTTTTGAGTATTGTGGAATTTATGTATTTAGTTTCATTTCAAGTTGAGCTGTACCTCTATTATGGATTTGGATTGGTTGATCTTGGTTGGAAACTTGTTCATTGTTGGAGGATGTTTTGCATATGGCGGTGTTGTTGTGGTTAAGGCTTTGGAGTTTTGGTGTTGGTTGTGTGTTGTTTATAGTAGTCTATGTTCATTTCTTGCTCTGTGCCACTTTCTGTGGCTATACATGCTCTTGTACACTACACTTGGTTGCTTGAGTTATTGTGTCACTTCGTATATGCGGGAAATACTGCATATACGGCGGATCTGTATGTCGCACTCGAGTTCTGGTTTACACTCGGGGCGTGACACGTCAACCATCTTTGGGAGGTAAATGGTATATTTTTCTTTTGGTTGATGATTTCTCTAGATATTCATGGGTAACATTTTTAAAAGAGAAAGCGGATACTTTCAACTCTTTTCATGAGGTTTGTCATCGTATTATGATTGAAAGAAATGAAAAGATCGTTCGTGTTCGAAGTGATAGAGGTGGAGAATTCATTAATTCTAAATTCATTGATTTTTGCACTTCCAACGGCATAAAACATGAATTCTCAGCACCCTATACACGTCAGCAGAATGGTGTAGTCGAGCGCAAAAACAGGGTTGTTCAAGAGATGGCGCGTGTGATGCTTCATAGCCAGAATCTCCCGTTACATTTTTGGGCTGAAGCCGTGAACACCACCGTCTATGTAATTAATCGAGTGTATTTGCGCCCGAGAACTTTAAGTACACCATATGAGCTGTGGTTTTGTAGAAAACCGAATATCAAATATTTTCGTATCTTTGGGAGTCGTTGTTTTATTTTGCGTGATCGCGAAAATCTTGGTAAATTCGACTCTCGAAGTGACGAAGGGATTTTCATGGGTTATTCTACAAACAGTAGAGCATACCGGGTATTTAACTTGGAATCTAAAACGATGGTAGAATCTATTAATGTTAAAGTAGATGAAGCTTTCCATTTTGCATCTGATAAATCTACCCCTGATATGTCTCTAGATGTTGATACTCCTGTCAATGCATCTTCTCATAATAACTCTTTTGATAAAGTTGATGCATCTAATGGTTCCTCTAGTTTATCTGAAATACAGGAATCATCACAGATACCTCCGTGTACTCCATTACCTCAAACGCTACGGATCTCAAAGGATCATCCGGAATCAAACATTATTGGAAACCCACAACAAGGAGTCAGGACTCGGAGACAGTTAGTTTGTGGAGTCGCATGTTACGTCTCCATGGTAGAACCAAAGAACGTTGATGAAGCTCTTCAGGATGACTACTGGATTGAAGCAATGCAGGAAGAGCTCCATCAGTTCGAAAGGAACAAAGTCTGGGAACTAACGAAGCCACCGAAGCAATACAACGTGATTAGTACTAAATGGATTTTCAAGAATAAGAAGAACGAGGATGGTACCATCATCAGGAACAAAGCACGCCTAGTTGCTCAGGGCCACTCACAAATTGAAGGTATAGACTTTGATGAGACGTTCGCCCCAGTTGCTCGACTCGAGTCGATTCGTATTTTGTTCGCGATTGCTTGTCATTTTAAAATCAAACTCTTTCAAATGGACGTTAAGAGCGCGTTTTTAAATGGGTTTTTAAACGAGGAAGTTTATGTGGCTCAACCGAAAGGTTTTGTAGACTATAAACAACCTAACCATGTTTTTCATTTGAAAAAGGCTCTTTATGGTCTAAAACAAGCACCGCGAGCGTGGTACGAAAGGTTAACAAATCACCTGTTGGAAAAGGGCTATACTCGAGGGGGAGCAGACCGGACTCTCTTTGTGAAGCATTATCAGGATAATTTCATTGTAGCACAAATCTATGTCGATGACATTGTATTTGGTGCAACTAGAGACAATGATGTTTCTAAATTCGCAGAAACCATGGAAAGTGAATTTGAGATGTCTATGATGGGGGAACAAACATACTTTCTTGGATTGCAAGTGAAACAAAATGAAGAAGGCATCCATTTGTGCCAATCCAAGTATGCAAGAGAGTTGGTGAAGAAATTCGATTTAGAAAACTCTAAAGATTTTCCGACTCCAATGGGAACTAGCAATAAGGGATTAGGAAGTGAATCTCTTAGTGAAAGTGTAGACGAGAAGCTTTATCGCAGCATGATTGGAAGTCTACTCTACCTCACGGCTAGTCGCCCGAATATATCCTTTAGTGTTGGGATCTGCGCGAGATATCAATCAGCACCAAAGGAGGTTCACCTGAAAGCGGTGAAGAGGATCATCCGGTACATTAAGGGAACACTGAACTTCGGAATTTGGTATCCTATGGGAACAACGCTTGACATTATAGGATATTCAGATGCCGATTGGGCAGGATCTGTGGATGATCGGAAGAGTACGAGTGGTGCATGTTTTTATCTTGGCCATTGTCTTGTTGCATGGCATAGTAAAAAGCAAAACTGCATAGCACTCTCAACTGCCGAAGCGGAATATATCTCAGCGGGTAGTTGTTCAACTCAACTCATTTGGATGAAAAGCTTGTTGAGCGACTTCCGAATTTCAGCAACTTCGGTAACTATTCTTTGTGACAACACAAGTGCTATAAATATTTCTAAAAATTCTGTGTTGCACTCGAGAACAAAACACATTGAACTTAGATATCATTTTCTAAGAGAGCTAGTTGAATAAAATTTACTTCAAATTTCCTATATTTCAACTGATGATCAATTAGCTGACATTTTAACAAAACCTTTGGATCAAAAACGGTTTATTCATTTACATAAAGCAATTGGAATGCTTTCCTTGAAATAACACTTTTTGAAATCATTGCTTAGGTTAGGTTTTGTTTTGTGTTTTTGTTCCTTGTCTATGGTTGTACATAGAACATTAATTGAGCATATGTAATTGACTTTACTTGCATCCTTTCATATATTTAGAAATTTATTATGCTTTGGATATCATAATAATTCATTTGATGCAATAATCATTTATGTCAATTAAGTTATCTTTAATTGATCAAAGTCAATTTCTCTCTCATATGATCTCTTGGTATAGTTTTTATCATATTTGAAAATTGAGTTAAGTATGAAACTCGAGATCAATTTTTGGTTGAATACCTTATATCTTAAATAATTGATAACCAATTGAGGGGGAGTTTGTTAAAATATTTATGCTCATAAGATGTGGAAAGAGTTACATCCCATTGAGGAGTGTGAAAACTACCACCACATGGAGGAAAGAGCTACCACCTCGGTCGTCCGAGTACTGTGTGCAGCTACCACATGTATACCAAACATGGTTTTTCAAGTTGATAAGATAATATGCTTTTTGGAATACTTGACTCTGTCAAATTCCAAGGTTGGTATAAGGTGGGGATTTTATTGAAAGATGCTCAAAGAGCCACTCCTTACAATAAATTGATTAGATATATTATCTAATCTATTTGGGATTTCAAGCATCTATTGATCTTGGTACTTCATTTCTTTGCAAGATTAATGATTTGATAAACGCATTACTCATAAGATCATGATAGATGTCATTGAACTTGTTCAACTTTAAAGGTTTTAATTTTCATAAATTTTCATTTCATTACTTGGATATTATTGATAGATTTAGCATAATCTATTTCTTTTGATGTAAAATGATGATTTTTATTTAAAGTTGACATGCAAAAGTGCTTACATACTTTTTCTGGATTTTCTGGAATTTTCCTAAATTTTTCTGAAGAAAAAGTTTTGAGCCGATCCGGACCGGAATATCCGTTCCGGATCCCGAACGTAGGAATTTCCTGTGGGTAGCCGTTCCGGACTGAATTCTTGCTCCGTTCCGGACCGTGGCTAGGGTTTTATAAGAAATAAAAGGGATTTAATTTCTTTTTACAACAATCTTTTGTTTCCAAGTCTCCAGAGCTTCTCTCTCTAGAAATCAACCGATTTGGAGCCTTTCCAACTCAAGTTCTTCGGATTAAAGTAAGTTTCTTTGATCAAAATTTCTGTTTTCCACTGTTTTTCATTGTTCTTCATAAACGTGAGTGGAAATCATGAGTGGAACTCAATTCTAGATGATTTTTGGTCAAATTTCTTTTGAAATAAGAACTCTGAGTAGATTAGTTTTGATTATATGCTAGGTATTCTCCTGATTAACGGATTTTTGGGTTTCTATTTTTGAAAATTCAGTTTTAGGGCATATAATAAGAATTTTTGAAAATCATGGGATTGATCTATTTTTAAAATTCTTTTTGCAAAACTAATTTGATTCCTAGTCTCTTTACATGATAATGATTGTTTAGGTACAATTTTTCAAATTTTTGAAAATAAATAATTTTTTTTCGTGTTCTTGAGTCTTTGCTCGCAGGTTTCTCTCGTTCACAGGCAATAGCAAAAATGGTGTTTTCATTGATCATAGTGCTTCTTGTTGCCGTGGTTCACACTAGAGCAACGAACAAATTGAAGAGAGCGAAGAAAACTCTACGAATAGGTGAGTTTGTCCTCATTAACGACTCCGAGACGGAATCTGATAAGGAAAACGTGAACTGGGATGAATTGATGGATGACGAAACAATGCCTGTTAAGTCAAAAGGGAAGTCCCCTGGTTCACCAAAGGGAAAGACAGCAGCTACTGCTGTGGAAAAAGGCAAAGCACCAATGCCATCATCCTCTATCTCATTGAAAAGAAAGAGACTAGCTGGACGGTTAGGACGTGCATGGGGGGTTGAAATTAACGAACCAATAGCTCCTGATTCACCACCCCGTGAGGAACAAGTGTCTCTTAATACTGACCGTCTCAGGGCTTTTGAAAATCATGAATGCATTGGCGAAAGACATGTTAACATTGGGGCTCTACGAGACCACTCCCCGGAGTTTGGTCATTTGATTGAACAAGCCAATCTTCTTCAAGTGTGCAGATTCCTAGAAATGCTTGGTTACTGTTTGCATCGGGTAAGGACTTTCTACACAAATGCACGGTACCTTCAAGAAAATGAAGACGGTCCAATGGAGTTTTATATGAACGTCCAAGGGACAAACTTAAAATAACTCCACAATTGATTGGCGAAGTCTTAGGGATGCAATCTAGCAGGTCAGGGGTTAACTACTTAAAAGGAAGGAGTTTGACGAATATGATGTGGCAAACTGTTGTAAGGGAAATATGTTTGGAGGAAACTCAGTCAACGGGCAATTCTATCAAGTCCAAAGAACTTCGACTTGAGTATCGGTTCCTCAACTTCATCACATGTTACAATATTCTTCCAAACATGCAGACGAAAGTCTTAAGATGGGATCGAATGTTGTTCTTATATCTCTTAGGGCATCCGTCAGAAGCAGTGGGATTAAATATCAATATTCCTTACATCATTTGGAATAGGATGACAAGGTACGTTGAGCATCCTCATCCCACGGAAAGACTACCATTTCCATTGATCATAATGAGGATTTTGAAGAAATTCCAGGTTGATATCAGCTCAACAACTTATCAACACTGTTTAGGTATGATTAATGAGTCAACAGTTGTTAAGTCTTTCCATAAACTGCCTCATGTCACCCCAACTCCTCCGCGCACGACGAAACCCTCCGTCGGCACTTCTGCGTCACCTTCACGACAAGTACCTATGTCGGATGATGAAGCGTCTGTTACTTCGATCTATAAGGAGCAACAACGTTTATCGTTTGAACAAGAGCAAATAACTAAAGAGCAGAAGCGAATTTCTGATGAATTTGAACTCATCACAGCAGCCCAGATCACCTTGACAAAGAAGTTCACGTCAATGACTAAGTTGGTCAAGAAGATGTTTTCGAAGATGGGCTGTAGTAGCTCTGAGGGCTCAGAGTCCGACAATTGATTCTTTTTTAAATTTTTCTTTTGCAGGTTTTAGTCTTAGTTCTTACATTTTCTCTTTGAACTTTTACCTCTCCTTTAATTTTTGTAATTTTGGCTACTTTAGTGACAAAAAGGGGGAGAGAGATATGAACAATTGGAACAATGGTTACAATGGTGTGTGAGAACTTTGAAACCTGGAAGGTAAGTATCAAAACAACTTTTGGTTTTGTCTTGTGATTGAATGCATGCCTCGACTAACTATTTGACTAACTATTTGGGCATATATTATTACTAACAAGTTGTTTGATTACTAACAAACTTATGACATTTGGATTTTATTGCTTAGAAGATATGTCTATCTCTGATTGTTATTTTAACACATATCTGAGTTCATAAATGTCATGGTGAGTATAAACTCTATCTCTGTTTGGTTTTTGAATGCAAAAATTTCTTGAGGTATCTAACGATCTTTCTTGTCAAGAATTACTTCTTTTTGCAGAGAGTACAGATGTCTAAGTCTAGAGTTTGTTTTATGAGTTTATCTCATGTATTTAGTATATTTGGATCTCAAATGTAAATTTTTGTTGTATGGTGATAGCAACAAAAATATCTTTTTGAATTTTCTTAAGTGGATCTATGTTTTGTCACGAAACCGCCAAAGGGGGAGATTGTTAAGGATTTTAGTTTTGGCGTATTTCGTGAAAGTGTTTAAGTCTTGAAGATTGAAGATTAAGAAGCTTGGATCATATACCTCAATCTCAAGAAAGAAGAATTCAAAATGATCAGGTAAGTTTAACTAAACATTAATGGTGATCTGAATACTTCTTATATTATAGAAACACTTGGATGGATTTTTAATCGCATAAAAATAAAAAACTGGACAAGTTACATGTTCAGGATCCGGAACAGGGGACTACAGTCCGGACCCCGAACGTTGGTAGTTCATGCACAAATCCAGTCCTGAACATCCCTGTTTTGTTCCGGACCCCGAATGTGGATTTTGGTGAAACTGCATAAACAGTCCGGACCATAGGATTTTGTTCCGGACCCCGAATGTGGAGTTTACTGAAACTGCATGAACAGTCCGGACCGTGGATTTCGTTCCGGACCCCGAACCTTGATTTTTCAGGAATTCTCTGAAAATCAACGGCAGTCCTGAACGAGCTAATCCGGTCCGGACCGTCGTGCGGGAAAAATTCTGTTACAATCAGTTTTTGATTCTTATCCTCTTCCAATGGTTTCTAACCTATAAGTAAACCCTAATTCTATCTTTTAGGGTAATCCACACTAAGTTTTATCTCTGGGAAGTGACAGATAAAAATTAACGGAGAAAAACTTAGAGATCCACATATAGAGAAGAAAGGAAATAACTAGATTTAAATCTATGTTTCTTCATCTATATTGATTAATTTGATTCTAGGTTCTCATACTTAGATTTTGAGTAGAATCAAATTAATGAATACTTAGATGGCATTTCCGATCTATCTTTGATCTAAGTATTCGGCGGATCATCACCACCAACAAAACAACGATTTTTCCCCAAAATCGGCACGTGGATTCGCGTGGCCTTGTGGATTCAAGGCGCTACCGCTCTCGTGGATTCGGAGCGAGGTATGTTCGTGTGATCGAGACGTACTACCTGGTGGAGATCGTGGATTTGGTCAGACGTCGTGGACTCGACGTTGGACGCCATGGATTCGGCGTTGGACGCAAATCGTGGATTCGAGGCGCGTTGCGGAGCGAGCGGAGAAGATCAACTCGGAGCGTATGGAAAAAGGTTGAGTCGTCTGTGAGTGCGTTATATCACCTTTGTACGTGTTATAATCTTAGTTGATTTCACCGTGTTATCGGTCCCGTGGTTTTTTACTCCTGGTTTTGGAGTTTTCCACATAAAAATCTTGCGTGTTTTTTTTATTTCCGCATTGGGTTTTTATTACGCAAAGATTTTTGAGTGTTTATTGTTTACACCTATTCACCCACCTCTAGGTGTGTTTTTCCCCTATTTAGATCCATTATAAGCATAACCCAACAACTTTCTTTTAGTGCGGGAGGATGTGAGGACTCAAAATTCCCACGTATGGTTTACTGTTACATCTGCAGCTTCTGGAGGCCTTTGTGGTGCGTCGGCGGTGTTTGTGCTCAAATAGGGGACAAGTGATGGACTCAGTGTGTTAAATGGATCACGAGAGTAGTCGGATGACCCCGTCGAGTGTTTAGAAGTGGTCTCGCACAGAACAGACATCAGAATTGGACTCAGCGCGTAATTTGGGTTAGGAACACTTATCTGGATGCCTTCGGCAAATTTTAGAAGTGGAATTTGGCAAAACGGACATCGAATTTGGATTCAGCGCGCGAAAACGGTGAAAATGGACTATTCACTTGTATTTTTCGGAGGCCGGATGCCCGTGCACAGATTTCGAGGTTAGTGTACTATTTTGGCGCCCGTCGGCAGCGGGTAGCGACGGAGCGCGGTGGCGCGGGAGCGGGCAGGCGCCGGAGTGCATGCGGGCAGGCGCGCGTTCATTCGTCAAACCAAATGGCATCACCGTGAACTCGTAATGCCCGTACCGAGATCTGAATGCCATCTTGGAGATATCCTCGGCCCTCACCCTCAGCTGGTGGTAACCGGACTGGAGATCAATCTTCGAAAACACCGAAGCTCCCTGCGGCTGATCAAACAAATCGTCAATCCGTGGTAATGGATACTTATTTCGGATGGTCGCTTTGTTCAGCTCCCTATAATCCACACACAATCGAAGCGAACCATCCTTCTTCTTCACAAATAAAATAGGCGCTCCCCACGGCGATACACTGGGTCTAACAAAACCCTTGTCCATCAGATCCTGCAGTTGCGCCTTCAGCTCTCTCAACTCGGCAGGCGCCATCCGATAAGGTGCCTTCGAGATTGGCGTGGTTCCCGGAACCACGTCAATCACAAACTCTATCTCCCTCTCCGGCGGCATAGTCGTCAACTCTAGGGGAAACACATCTGGAAACTCGCGGACAATGGGGATATCCTCGAGTCCCAGTGCCACCATAGGCACCTCCACGATAGTAGCCAGAAAGGCAGTGCAACCTCTGCTCATCATCCGCCTAGCCCTCGCCGAAGAAATAGTCACTGCGAACAACGTGCTCTGGCAACCTCTGAAGATAAACTCCTCCTGTCCTGGCTCACGGAGAGTCACCGTCCTCTCCCTGCAGTCAATAATGGCAAAATACCGCGACAACCAATCCATACCTAATACCACGTCAAAATCCTGGAGCTGCCGCAAGACAAGCAAGTCTGCCGGCAAGATCCAAGATCCCAACTGTACCGGGCAAGCCACACAATACTCCTCGACATGCAAAACATGATCAGGAATCCGAACCTCTAATGCATGCGACAAGGACTCTATCTCTATACCATGGAGGGATGCAAACGCTCGACTAATAAAAGAATGCGATGCTCCAGTGTCAAACAAGGTACGAGTCCTAATGCCAGAAAGTAATGTAATACCTACCACCACATGGTCGGCTGCTGAGGAGTCCTCTAACTGGGCGGCATATACTCGCCCGCTCTGTGCTGGAGGCCGGTAGTCGGTGGGGTGGGAAGAAGATGTGAGGACCCGAATCCCCACTTAAGGTTTATTGATGGATTAGTGGTTTCTGGGAGTGTCTGTGCGCGTGTAGGGCCTGGGAATGGATTCCTAGTGTACATGGGAGCAAGATTGCTTACCAGGAGGCCCATATTGGGTGATTGAGGTTTCTGCGCGCGTATTGGAACCAAGAAATTGACCCGGTGCGAAAAATGGATCAAGTTCACTTTTCCGGGAATTTTCGAGAAATTTTGGAAGTGGAATTTGACAGAACGGATAGCGGATTTGGATTCAGCGCGCGTGTGACGCCCCACTTCCCAGGGGGTCACCCATCCTAGAACTACTCTAGCTCTAGCACGCTTAACTCTCATGTTCCTCTTGGATCTTGCTACCATCCAAAATGCTATAGCCGGGTTAGAGATTTAGTCCTATTATATCATTTATATAGAGGACTAATCCAAATTCCGGGGGTGTCACATTCTTCCCCCCTTTAAGCCCTGACGTCCACGTCAGACTCAAGCACACTCACAAGCACCAGACGATGTGAGACTCGTCTCGCTAGCCTTAGTCGACCTTGTGAGGAGCTGCACTCCACTCACAACGGTCATTAGCCGGGGAGCCTCGCTCTACCCGCTATAACCCTGGCTCAGCCGAGACTCATCTCACATTTCCGGCTGGTGAATGGCTCTGATACCAATTGTGACGCCCCACTTCCCAGGGGGTCACCCATCCTAGAACTACTCTAGCTCTAGCACGCTTAACTCTCATGTTCCTCTTGGATCTTGCTACCATCCAAAATGCTATAGCCGGGTTAGAGATTTAGTCCTATTATATCATTTATATAGAGGACTAATCCAAATTCCGGGGGTGTCACATTCTTCCCCCCTTTAAGCCCTGACGTCCACGTCAGACTCAAGCACACTCACAAGCACCAGACGATGTGAGACTCGTCTCGCTAGCCTTAGTCGACCTTGTGAGGAGCTGCACTCCACTCACAACGGTCATTAGCCGGGGAGCCTCGCTCTACCCGCTATAACCCTGGCTCAGCCGAGACTCATCTCACATTTCCGGCTGGTGAATGGCTCTGATACCAATTGTGACGCCCCACTTCCCAGGGGGTCACCCATCCTAGAACTACTCTAGCTCTAGCACGCTTAACTCTCATGTTCCTCTTGGATCTTGCTACCATCCAAAATGCTATAGCCGGGTTAGAGATTTAGTCCTATTATATCATTTATATAGAGGACTAACCCAAATTCCGGGGGTGTCACAGCGCGAAAACGATCGAAATGGACTACTTACTTGTATTTTTCGGAGTCCGGATACGAAAACACGTATTTCGAGGTTCGGCTGTATTGTTCCAGCAAACGGAGAGGCGCCGGCGGCGGCGGCTGGCGGCGGAGCGCGGCGGCGGGCGGAGGCGCAGCCGCGCGGTCCACCGCGGAAGCGTGCACCGGGCGCTGGACACACGGCACCTCCCGATTGGGCCGGCGCAACAGGCGCGGTCCATGGAAATTGCGTGGGTGCACGGTGGACCACGGGTGGACACGTGGCCGCTTTTGGTTGGCGGGTCCTGGTCCGCGCGGTCCACGCGACGGGCGGCGGCTGCCTCGTGGTGCGTGCCCGACATGGGGCCGCGGGCGGCGCGACCGTGCACGTGGGCGGGGCCGCGCACGTGGGCGCGGTGTGGGCGCTGCCGGGAGATGTGGGGGCGCCACGTGGTGCCCCGTGGTTGGCCGGGCGCAGCCGCGCACGCCCGCGTGTCGGGACACGCGGCGTTGCGCGGTTGGCTGGCGCACGTGCGCCGGGCACGGGGGAAGCCTCTGGGACACGTGTCGGCTCCGGAGCAATCCGGGCGCGCACAGTATTGGGCCGGGCCCAACACTGTAGCAGCCCAGAATGCCCGGGCGCCCGAAATTGGCCCAAAAGTCCAAACTTGGATTTTTTTCTCGGGCTGGGCCTATAAATAGGCACTTTGCTTGGGCTTTTTGACCCTTTTCTCGAGCTCCCCTGCCCTTGGACCCTTCAGCTAAGTTGGAGATCTTCGTGTTGCGCATCTTCTGGCCGAGGCCCGGAATTTTTGGAAGCAGTGGCGTCGACGACTTCGGCATCATAGCGCGGAGCGACGATCTTTCATTGGAGGCCCGTTATCGCCGCATTTCGGTCTGAGAGGTCCACAGAGCTACTCCGACAGTATTTTTGGACGTTTCTATGGTGTTGGATTCACGAGAGGTACATCTTCGACTTTCGTGTTGATCATCTTGCTGGATTCTGATTTTGTGGCACGGTTTTCGAGACATCGCTAAGGCACTGTTTGCTGGTGGAGTTTTTGGACAGCAGCCCCTTGCCGGAATTTTATCTCCACACTCGAGCGTCGGATCGAGACGAGCCTATACACTTTTTGCATCTACTCGTCGCGAGGATTGTCATCTTATTTTTCTGGGATTTTTTTGAGGCTTGCCCAAAGGTATACTGTTTCCCCTTTTACTGTGCAGAGTTTTACAGTTGTATGGTTGTGAGTTTTGCGCGCGTGTACTGTGGAATTTGTAACTCAGCCTACGGGGCTCGGAATTGGACGTACAGGTACCCGTTTCGAAGGTCTCGACGCGACGATAGCCGTAGTGTTTCTATTGGAATTTTTGGAGCAATGTTTGCAGGTGAAAATATTACATCTTTAGGACTGAAATCTCAGCTTGGACGACACACTTAGGATTTTGTTGTAATTGTATTTTTTGGGCCTGTTACTTGCTATAGCGACTTGTCGACGCCGTCCCTCTGGCTGAGCCAGTTTTGGCAGTCACGGACACCCTACGGTAGACCCGTCCTGTTGAGGATGTGCGGCAGTAGGTGGGCGCAGGTTTGACTGGACCCTATGTGGCAGTCAGTATAGATTGGGTGACTATACTTGAGAGTTAGTAGATGCATCATGTTTTCCATCTGTTCCACTTTTGAACATCTAGATAGAGGCATAGTAGCTGTAGAATTTATTTTTCCAGCTCTTCCCTTTCAGTACTGCATTTGTTGCTTTTTGTCTCTAGTAGACTTAGTGGGCAGACCGTTGGGCTTGTTGACGGCACCCACTGAGGACTACTGTGGGATGTAGTTCTCACACCCGTCGTGGTGTCTTTTTCCCCAGGGACTTCTACTCCTATTCCTGCTATTCCAGTTGCTGCTTCTTCTGACCGAGGTAAGGGAGTCGCGAGCTAGATCCCTACCAGTCGTCGTCCAGAGAGTAGATGTACCCCTTCTTATATTTTGAGAGTTACTTGTTGAGAGACCTTGTAGTGAGGTATAGAGTTGTACTTTTCTATTTTTTTTCTGAGAGACTTATGTACTTTTTGTGAGGCTTTTGAGTTGTATATATTTTGTTTCTAGCAGTTTACTTCCAGCTCTGATATCTGTTTAGTATAGCATCTTTCTTTTGCAGGTTAGACGCTTCGTCTATACGGGGTTCACCGTATGGGCGGCGGATCTGTTAGTGAGCCCGGGTCGCAGTTTTGACCCCGGGGCGTGACAGAAGATGGCCTACTCGCTCGAGCATAGGGCCGCTGAGCTGTCGACCGCTGCTGAGGTGCGAAGGGAGCCGATGCCGAAGAAGGTGCCGCTGTTGTCGAAAGAGGGCATGATGCCCGCAGATGTCCAGACTACCCACAAATATAGCAGCGTCCCCACCGTTGATCACAAGTATTAGCGGAATGCTGACCTCCGCAGAAAATACACCTGTCAGAGAACCGGGTCTATCTCGACTGCTGCTGTGGCCTCTGAGACTGCCGCTGAGACCTGTGCTGCCTCGGCTGCGACCTCTGCTGCTGCTGATGCTGCTGCTGCTGCGGTGGCCTCTGGGATCCACCAGGCCCTCGCCACTCAGAACGTCAACGGCCAGAGAACTGAGGCCGCGGCGGTCGTGGCGGTCTCCCTAAACTGGCATGTCCCCCGTCATCTGGCGCTGGTCGCTTCCTATCGGAGCTCTGCGCGACCATACCACCTCGCCAAGCAACCACGTGATCTCCTCTCTCAACCCACTGAGCATGCTCCGTGGCCTCCTCAAGAGTCTAGAGCCTCTGAGCATGCACTAAGGTGTAAATCTCGGTACGGAGGCCTGCCTCGAATAACTCCACCTGATGGGGACCATCACGAGCGACGGATGGCACGCAGTTGAGCAACTGCATAAACTCCTGATAGTATGCCTGAACCGGTCGGTCGCCCTGCTGAAGGTTCTTTAAATCATCCTCCAGTTTCCTCTTCACGCTGGTCGAGAAGTAAGTATCCAATATCATCCGTCGAAACTCGGACCAAGGTAGCTGTCGGGTAATCTGAAACTCCAGTGGCTCTACCTGATGCCACCAGGCATCTGCATCACCATCCAAACAGTGCACCACCATATGCACTCGGTACCTCGGATCGATGAAGAAGTCCCTGAATAGCTTCTCCATCGCTGATAGCCACATCCCAATCTCCCAGGGCTGTGCATCCCGCCCCGAAAATCTAGGCGGTCCTCGCTGATAAAACTTGGTGAGTTTGTCAGCGATATCCTGCTCTTCATCCGGTGTCAAAGGCTGTTTCACTCCCGGAGCCCCGCTACTAGACGATGGTGCCGTCGGCACAGATGGTACTACTGGTGGTGCAGGCTAGGGGCCTCAGAAACAGCCGGGGGTGGTGACTCTCTCTGGGCAAGAAACTGATCCATCCTCTGCTCCTGTCGGCGAGTACTCTCAGCCAACTGGGCCACCAAGGCCCTCAACTCACTAAGCTCCGAAGGCCTGAACTGCTCCGGCTCATCCGGGGGTATAGGAGTACCCCGGGTAGGGATCTGGCGTCGGGGAGGCATCCTGCCACAAGAAACCATACGTTAGTAACAAAACCACGCTCGACCCAATCTAGCGAAAGTCAAAGGCATTCCCCTATTTCTGTGACTTTATGTTGTCTGGAGCCAACATAATTGTCCACCAGAAATAGGATATGACAATCCCTCTTCACTCACAGGAAGAGTCAACTAAATAAATCACCGACTTTTGCGAAATATCACGCCACTCACGCCCTATCATCCTAGGGTCTGCCCAAAAAGCCTAGGGTTTCCTAAGTTCCAACTGACCTATCCCTAAGCTCTGATACCACCTAATCTGTCACGCCCCGGGTGTAAACCAGAACCCGAGCCCGTCTACAGATCCGTCGTGCACACGGTATTTCCCACATACACGAAGCGTCGGTAACCTGTTCAGATATAAGAGATAATAATAAAAGAGCATAAAATCAGAGCTGAACTAAAACTACTACATCTCAGACTAAAGCTGGAAATAAAGTAAAGAACAACTGTAAATAAATACAAGTATCTCTCCCAGCTCACCACAAATATACAACCAGCTGGCTAAAGCCAGATCCAAAAATAAAGTATAATAAAACCGTCTGAGAAGATAGGGGTACATCAAAAGTCCAGCTAGCACAGTGTCAGGTGGACACTCTATCTAGTCTGCTATCCTCTTACCTCGATCCGATGCTGACGGCCCAGCAACTCCCGCAGAGGACTCTGCAAAACAAGGGAGGAACAAAGAAAGAGACGATGGGGGTGAAAACTACTATAAAAAAAGTAGCCTCCCCTAGTGGGTTAGGCCTCAACTCAGACTTGCCCACTAGGTCTACCAGAGGCAAAAAGGAAAGGAGAGGTGGTAAGCTATAAACAGTACTGCCGATAAGAAAATGAAGCTACCACTACTATGCCTCTAAATGCAGAGCTAGAAAGGTGTAACTATAAGAATGCATCAGTGTATGTGCCTGACCGAATAAACCCAATCTAACCACCAGTCCAAACTGGCACTGCCTGCTCTGCTGTCGAACTCAGGAACTCAGTAGTGGAATCTGCACACATGGCTCGAATCCGCGGGATCAGCACACATGGCTCGCATCCCAAAATAAGTATCAGACCGTCACACATGGCTCGGTCATAGGCCTACCTCCGGAGTGGCACTCGAGGGGAGCGACCCACACGAGTAAAGTACATCTGTCACAAGTATCAAGAAATAGCAGGACTGGATCACGACTATGATCGAAGTGGGAAACCCATCCACTAAAGAAAACCTGATCCCCCAATCTGATGCAATAATAGACATCCGGTCAACCGCCCAATGTTCGCGGTCGCCGCAATATCCCACAAGCCAGAATCAGGTGGGACAAATCCCGACTCAATAAGCCCGGCTACACTATCCTACAACCCTGCTCAAACCCTGAGCAATACCATATATATCACAATAAAAGGAGAAGAGGTGCCAATATGGTTTCTCCTAAGTCAAATTCCAATGATAGTGTAGCAGAAAAGGAGGCCTATCTAGATGTCCATACAAGCATGCAAGTGTCCTCATGATGATAAAAGAAAGACAAGTATCGTTGTTCATACATAGATTAGAGCATGCTATTCTAGGATAATAAAGATCTCATAGGAACACTAAGTACCAACATAGCACCAGTCTAAACTATACAAGCATGCATATTACCCACAATGTACTATTCAACAATCAACAATGGGGATCACTCTAATATTCCTAGTGAGCGAATCAAAAGATGAGGTCCACAACAACTACCAACGTCGAAAAGCGTGAACTACAACAATAAGAGATTCCTCGCTGTCCAAGATCCTCAATCCCCACAAACCTCCAAAATGCGAGAACTACAGCAAACATAGATCGCACACGGCATAAATGAACAACTTCCACAACAGTAATTACTGTTTACAAAACAGCATGGAAAATGAGGAAATTCACCTCTGTAAAGTCCTCAAAAAAATCCTGAAAAATCACCATTGCGATCCTCGCGACGAGTAGATGAAAAACGAGTACTTACTCGTCCCGATCCGACACCTGTAGGCCAAGATACAAATTAATCATCGCGGTACACGTGAAACTTCCAAGGATCAAAAGTCAGTAGTACTCTGTCCAAAAAAAGTATAATTTTCACCTTCGAAGCAACCTCAGAAAAATCTAAAAAAATACTATGATGTTCCTTGTGACGCGTAGATGTAAATCAAGTACTTGTACTCCTCGTTCCGACTCTCGGGTGCTGAGATAACCCACAAAAACCCCGGTGCTGTCCAAATTCCATCACAGAAAAAGGGGTCACAGAAATGGTCCGAAAAGCCAAAGAAAACCTCGAAATACGGAGAAGCTGAAAATACAAAAGTCGTAGCCCTACCTGTCGTGAAAATGTGGGTGCAAGAATGACCCAAAAAAACCTTCGGGGTAGTCCAGAAAAGTCCGCAGACCGAAACACGACGAAAAAGGCTAACAAGGAAGGTGCGTCTCAGTGCGCCGAATTGCAGTAGACGTCGAAGTAGCTTCCCCCAAAAATTCTGGATCTTCTCCACAAGATGCAAAACTGAAAAAGGAATAAATTCACTAAAGGGCCTTCCTAGCAAAACTGCCCAGAAAAAGCACAAAAGAAGGCCCAAGGGGCCTATTTATAGGCCCAAGCCCAAAAGCACATACTATTGGATTCGGGCGCAACTTTTCGGGCGCCCGAATCCAATAGTCGCACCAGCGCCCCCGTCCGACTAGTGCCCGAAACCGCCAGCACTTGACATGTGTCCCAAACAGGGAACAACAAGTGCAAGGCCCTTCGGACGCCGCCACGTGGCGCGCCCCCGTCAACGCGGGTGGGTGGCGCCCGCCAATGGCTGGGCGCCACGTGGCCCACCCGCGCGACCCGCTGACCGCGCCCACGTGCGCCTCGCCGGCCGCGCCGCCTACCCCCCACACACGCACGCATCCCGAGGCTCTGACGTGCACCTTCGTGGACCGCACCGCATGAGCCCTCCAATCACAAGCTGCCACGTGTCCCCGCGCCCGGTCTATGCACCCGCGCGGGGTTCCGTGGACCGCACATCGTGCGCCGGCCACTCCTGGGGCGCCACGTGTCCCCGCGCCGGGTCCATGCGTCACCCGGCGTTGCTCTGTGGACCGCGCGCTGTAAACCGGCCAATTACAGGCCACCACGTGGCACCCAGCTGGTCTACAGCCTCCCCCATGCACCCGAATCCTTTGAAAACTTCCGAGAGCCCGTTTTTGGACATCCGGACTCAGAAAAATACATGCAAATAGCCGTTTTCAAGCGTTTTTTCGTGCTGAATTCAAATCCGACCTCCGATCAACCTGAAACCTCTTCTAAAATTCGACAAAAGCAGTCGAAGGACAGGCTTGATCTAGGGACCTCACTGAGTCCATCCAACACATCCATTTGATGCGTTATAGGCCCAACACACCAATAGCAGGTGTTTCATATTGTGGATTCACGAGAAAAAGCTACATGGGGTTTTGGGGCCCTACATCCTCCCCCACTAAAAAGAAGTTTCGTCCACGAAACTAAGAAAACAAGACAAACGTACCTCAACTAAAAGCCTCGAACAAGAAAGGATAGGTATCCCTCATCACCTCCTCCAGCTCCCATGGGACCTCCTGCTCCTCATGGTTGCTCCATAAAATCTTCACATACGGTATCACCCGATTGCGCAATTCTCTCACCTCGCGAGCCAGAATCCGCAACAGGCGCTCCTCGTACCCAAGGTCCTCCCCAATCTCCATGGGGGTGAAGTCAATCACATGCGAAGGATCAAATACATACTTCCTCAAAGCAGAGACGTGAAACACATCATGAACTCCAGCCAGGCGTGGAGGAAGAGCAACACGATAAGCAACAGGGCCAACTCTCTCCAGTACCTCAAAGGGTCCAATAAACCGGGGACTAAGCTTCCCACGAACTCCAAATCTCCGGACCCCCTTCGAAGGTGAGACTTTCAAGAAGACATGATCACCAACCTCAAACTCCAGGTCTTGCCGTCGGGTATCAGCATAACTCCTCTGTCGACTCTGGGCGGTCTCGAGATGTCGTCGTATCAATCTGACATTTTCCTCTGCCACTAACAGTAGATCATGTGATGACCCAGATCTCCACTGAGCTTTTGCGGTGTGGTTAGCGGCTTCTGGAGACCGATGCTGTGTGTTGGAGGTATTTGTTCGCGAATCGGACTCAAGAATTGGACTCAGCGGAAAATTTGGATTAAGATTAAGATTACTTGGTGGATAACGCTAATTACTTCTTGAAGCTCTATTCCAAGGCTCGACAAGAAAAATTGGAGATGACAAAGACCATATTCCAACTTATAGAAGATTTGAAGAAATTTTCATCAGGAAGGAGCAAGTTGGACAGATTGCTTGGTCTTGGTTAAACGAATTGTTTGGGCCTTGGATACGATCGAACTGGTGAGGATCCAAGTTCGAGCGGTACGAAGTTTGTGCCTCAGTCGGTTGCTCCTCCTCCGACGGAAATGATCGCAGCCAACGTTGACAAACCTACCTCATCTTCTTCGGGTTCAACTGTTACCAAGGTATGTCATCGTTGTGGTTTTGCAGGGCACATAAGACCTAATTGCAAGTATGGAGCAAAACGAACGAATCAAGCACTACTTGCATCAACTACCATCAAGAACAAAGATCGGAATTCAAGAAGAAATCAACCAAAGGTCAAGAATAATGGTAGTACATCCATTAAGACAATATTGTCATGGAATTAAAAAAAAAGTGATCAGCTGAACAAGACGCGTTCACCAAGGAGATCAACTTCTCGATCATTGCCGACGTATTCCAAAACTCGTAAGGTTTGGGTGCGCAAAGGTGAAATCTTCCCTTGTCTTGTCATTCACACATCACTACATGCATATGACAATTCGTCTTGGTATCTGGACAGTGGTTGTTCCGGTCACATGACTGGTGATAAAAACTACTTTCAAACTTTTGATAAAACCTCCGGAGGACTTGTAGTTTTTGGAGATGGACGATCTTCAAAAATAGTTGGCAAGGGAACAATTACTATTCCAGATGGCCCGGTTTTGAACAATGTTTTATTTGTTGAAGGCCTTAAGACTAACCTCATAAGCATTAGTCAATTGTGTGATCATGGTTTTTCAGTTAATTTTTCTTCTGTTGAATATATTGTAACTGACGAAAACCATTCATCCTTTTTGAAAGGGATTAGATCTCAAAATAATTGCTATGTAGTTCCTAATAATTCTCTAGATTATTGTAACCTAGTGTCACTAGATAATGAAACTCTTTGGCATGAAAGACTAGGTCACATAAATTTTAAGGAACTATCTAGAATATCTAACAAAGACGTGGTTAGAGGTGTTCCAAAATTGAACTTTAAAGATAACATTGTGTGTAGAGGTTGTCAAAAGGGAAAACAATCCAGATCCACGCACCGGAACTTGAACCATGTGGGAACCAAACGCCCATTAGAATTATTGCATATGGATTTAATGGGGCCGACTTGTCAACCAAGCTTGGGAGGTAAATGGTACATTTTTCTTTTGGTTGATGATTTCTCGAGATATTCTTGCGTAGCATTTTTAAAAGAGAAAGCGGATACTTTCGATTCTTTTCATGAGATTTGTCATCGGATTATGATTGAGAAGAATGAAAAGATCGTTTGTGTTCGGAGTGATAGAGGTGGAGAATTCATTAATTCAAAATTCATTAATTTTTGCTTTTCAAACGGCATAAAATATGAATTCTCTGCACCTTATACACCGCAACATAATGGTGTAGTCGAGCGCAAAAATAGAGTTGTACAAGAGATGACACGTGTTATGCTTCACAGCCGGAAACTACAGTTACACTTTTGGGCTGAAGCAGTTAACACCGCTGTCTATGTGATCAATAGAATATATGTAAGACCTGACCTTTATTTTGGCTTTCCCTTTTTATTTCACTTGTGGCGGTCCGGCAGAGGGATAAATTTTTCGTGTTTACTGGACAGACCGTCGGGGCTCGCGGGTATTTTTAGGTGCTAGAGCTCGCGAAACGGAGAACGGTGGCGCGATCGGATTCGAATTCTGACCCCGGGAACCCCCATAATTTAATTGTGAAGTTTGCGGTCTTTTCGGACGCTCTGAAATCCGTGCTGGCGATCTGCACGGTTATCGAGGTAATCCGGACCCCATATTTTAATCTCTGATGGGCTGGGATCTGACCTGGGGATTTAACCTTTCGATCGGCTCGTTTCCTTGATCGCGTTAGGTCAGAGGAGGCAACCAAAAAGTGGAGGGCGATCAGAAAAAAATATCCCCAACCCTACGTGATTTGGACGGTCGAGTAAGGAGAGAAAGAGGAACCCATACCCACTTCCGCTTGCATTCCAAGGTTTCGGCGCAGTGCTCCATCGGGGATATCCAAGAGAAGGGCGAGGACTTGGCCGTGGGTGGATCGGTCGGGCGAAGGTGGGCGATCCCTCTTCCTCCTTCACCCCTCGCGAATCAAGGTGAGTTTTTGGGGCGTTCTTGATTTGCGTGGGTTTTCTTTTACGATTTTAGTTTTGTGAGTTGTCTTGTGATCGGGGATCACCGCGCCGCCGCCGCCATGGACGAGGCGGATGCCGCCGCCGCGGGGTCGCCCGCACCCGCGGACAGCGCGCCCGCGCGGCTCATGGCCGTGCGGGGCCGCCGCAGGTGGGGCGCCCGCCCGGGCTGGTGCCGCGCGGGGTCGCCCGCACCTGCGGGCAGCGCGCCCGCGCGGCTCGTGGCCGCACGGGGCCGCCCGCAGGTGGGGCGCCCGCGCGGGCTGGTGCCACGCGGGGTCGCCCTCACCCGCGGGCAGCGTGCCCGCGCGGCAGGTGGGGCGCCCGCGCGGGCTGGTGCCGAGCGGGGTCGCCGGCACCCTCGGGCAGCGCGCCCGGGCGGCTCAATGCCGCGCGGGGCCGCCCACAGGTGGGGCGCCCGCGCGGGGCCGCCCGCAGGTGGGGCGCCCGCGCGGGCTAGGGCTGCGCGGGGTCGCCCACACTCGCAAGCAGCGCGCCCCCACGGGCTGGGGTCGCGCGGGGCCGCCGCCACTGCGATGGGTTGGGGCCGCGCGGGGTTGTCCGCAGGCGGAGTGCGCGCCGCACGGGTCGGTGCCGTGCGGGTAACTCCGCCGCGCGGAGTCCGGGGATCGCGTCGGTCGCATGTTTTCGGCCTGGAGTCGGTGTCGGTGTTCGGATCTCTTAGTCTTGACATAACCTTGTTCCTTCAGGAGTGCGGGACATTGTAGGCGACAGGCGCACGGTCACGGACGGGTCGAGCGCCGGACGACACGCACCAGGTGGGTACTTCTCCGGGGATTTTGGGGATAGGCATATATCGATAGAAATAACATGTTTGGGCAAAGGTGCATAGTATGTTGCACTATTTTTACTTACTGTTGAATATGAGGCTCTTGTTTTGCTACACGCACACCGGCGGTTTGGCCACCGCAAGGGTGTGCTTTTCCGGAAAAGTGGTACATTGACCCGTGTTCCCCACGTGACGGTGACGTAAGAAGGGGGGCCCTCGTGGGTGGGGGGTGTGAGCGGTGATGCCGAGGCGGGTGCTCGGCGGCCGAGGCAGGTGCTCGGTGGGGGACACCGGGGCAGGTGCTCAGTGTGGTTGTCGGGAAAGGTGCCCGGTTTTGTTTGGTACAGGGTTTGGTCACTGTTGTTTGTACTTTGAGGAGGACGGTTGCTCCGGTCACCGTGGTTTACGTTACTTTTAGCCCTTTTTGCATACTATGTTATTTCTAGTCACTGACTTCCCACTCCGTGACAGGTTCGTCCAGGGGCGAGTGCTAGGGCGCTGGTGAGACCGCGAGAGTGCTGTTCTGACTTTTAGAGACATCAGATACAGTGACTTTCCTTCCCTTGTTCATTTATTATTCATGTTAGTTAGTTGTGGATTGCGATGCCCCCGTGGGGTCGATGTGGATGTTGATTCTTCCTTCATAATTGCCGAGTGAATGTCGTTCCTTTTCTTTACTTGGCTGTTTTAAACTACGAACAAAAAAACAAGTAAACTGTTTGCGAAAACCGTTTTTAAAACGTGGGTGTCGTGTGGGCACCGTTTTTAAAACCTTGTGGGATTTATGTGATTTCGAAAATGGCTTTTACAAAATTTGGCATCGGGTGGGTGCCGCCTTAAAAATTATGTGGATTTATGTGGCTTTGAAATGGACTTTCGAAAACATCGACGTCGGGTGGGCGTCGCTTTCAAAAACTCTGTGATTATTTATCTTTTTAAAATAGCCGGCCCTTTTTAAGTGTGAGAGTTGATTCAATGCTTGGTTTGCATGTTGAATGTGTCTGTGCTTCGATCTAGTGTGGTTAAAGCCTGTATGAGATGCATGATGTGGTCAGGACGCCGTGCATATACAAATGAGACTCTGCCCGTTTGCAGAGTGAATTTGTATATGCGGCGGGTCTGTGTGGGCACTGGGGTGGAATTGTTTTCAAAAAAAAAAAAATATTACGCTGATCTGGGAGCATCGGTGGCTCTTCTTCCGCGCGTTTGAACCCCCGGGGCGTGACAGATTAAGATGGTATCAGAGAGAGAACTTTAACCACAATAGTCGGGGCCCAGCATCCACGGGGCGCAATACTCTAACTACTGATTAATAAAGTGAACATTGTATAGATAAATAGAACGCGAGTGCTCGTGGGGGAGGGAATTAAGTAGAATCCCTTTTGGTGCCAGGTTTTCCTAGACGGGTTAGGATTGATGTGTTTTCTTTGCGTGCACAGGTAGCAGCCCGGCTCAGTGAGTAACGACCGACGGAAATGGACACTGCAGCCGAAGCGAACATCTTACTACGCAACCAGCTGCGCGATGTGGCTAGGCAGCTACTGACGCTCACTGAACGCTTGTGTATGCTGACGCGGGAGCTTGAGAGTGTCGACCACTTCCAGCGCAGCACCAGGGACGATACCCCTCGTGGGATGCCACCGGCAGGCTTTCCCACCTTTCATGAAGCGGCCAACTTGGCCATGCGCGCTGAATAAGAACGTGCTCGGCAGGGATATCCCTACCCCGGTCCGACGGAAGACCCCTATCAGAGGGGTCGGGCGACAAAACGCCCGAAGACAGGACAGAAATCTGGGCAAACGACGAAGGAGGGACCCGAACCGCTGAAGCCGTGTGTCATATGCGGTTGTGCGCATCCAATGATGGGCTGCCCTTGGCGGAACGAGCACTGCTTCCGATGTGGCAAACCGGGTCACACACGTTACACGTGCCCCCGGAAGCCGGCTATCACCAGACCCCCGGCGCCGCGACCCGACGAAACAGAGAAGGCTGCCGCCCCCACCCTGCAAGGGAGCCCCAATCCAAGGAGCCGGGCAAACCAACGCCCGAAGAAAGCACGGAAAGGTGGGCAAGTGTCAACAGGAAGCCCGGGATCGCTACGGGGGCCCTGTGTTATCTGCGGAAAGGCGCATCAAGTGACTAACTGCCTTTGGAGGTACTCCCACTGCAATAATTGCGGCAAGCCGGATCACACCCGCGCTTCATGCCCACAAGAACTAGCCGCTACAGCCGCAGCACCACAGCCGGAAGGACGAGAGGATACTGCTGCCCCCGACCCACAGAGGGACCAACCCGACGGCCTACGCATGGCGGATCCATACGATACCGGGTCGTTGCCCTGCCACGCCATACGTCGCTGGCCCAAGGGTTGTGGGCGGACTTCCCCAGCCGCCCCAGTGGATAACGCAACGTCCCAGAATGGGAAATAACCGGTAATACTTAAACTACTTTCTACTAGTTGGGAACACCCGTCGAACCGGAGCAATCCATCCCTGTCTGACCCTGTTTAACCCCTCTTGCCTTTTTATTTTGCCTTTTTGTTCCTAATCGATCCGTTCCCCCGATCCAATTCGGGGCAAACGCCTACGAAAGGGTTGCTTGGATTCATCCATGGGTTATTCCTTATCTCTAAAGTTCCAATTACTTTTCATTCCGGATCCAACCGAAAAAGGCGTTGACTTATTTAGTTTTTTTTTCTTTTCTTTTTCTCTCACTCTTATACTATGTGACCTTCCACTTGAAGGATTATCTACATAAAATCGGGTTTGATTGGTATATATTGTGTACATTTTATATGTTAAGTTCCCTCCCAAGTTTCGCCTTAGGAGTCGACGTACTCTGGTCACGGAAAAAGGGGAGGGGGGGGGGGTCAACCTTAAGAAAACACCCAGGAGGAGTCGGGCACCAAGTGTTGATTGGTTGCCAATGGTAAAAGGCTAGAGGAGCCGTCTAGGTGCACGGCCGTCTTACTGGTGCGGAAGAAGGATGGGAGGCCTCGATTGCGCATTAGCAATCGGGAATTAGATAAGGTCATAGTATAGAACAGGTACCCCCCAACCCAAGATTGATGACCTCTTCGATCAGTTGAGGGGAGCGACAGTCTTCCCCAAGATTGTTTCGCAGTCAGGCTACCATCAACTCAGAGAGCAAGAAGAGGATATCCGAAGACGGCTTTCCGAACCCGGTATGGCCACTACGAATTTACTGTAATGTCGTTCGGGCTCACCGACGCCCCAGCGGTATTTATGGATATGATGAATCGAGCCTACATACCCTTCCTGGATAGGTTCGTAGTGGTCTTCATCGACGACATCCTGGTTTACTCGCCCACCGATGAGGAACACGAGGAGCACCTACGGATCGTTCTACAGACTCTTAGGGAATAGAGCTTGTTTGCCAAGCTCAAGAAATGCGAGTTTTGGCTTCGCGAAGTGGGGTTTCTGGGGCACATCATCTCAGCTGCGGGAATTGCGGTGAATCCCAAGAAGGTGGAGTCGGTGACTGACTGGCCCCAACCGACTACGGTGACGGAAGTCCGCAGCTTCCGGGGTCTCACAGGATATTGCAGGCGTTTCGTCGAGGGCTTCTCGAAGATCGCGACCCCCCTAAACCGCCTGACCCGGAAAGGAAAAAAATTCATTTGGACGACCCAATGCCAAGAAGGTTTCGAGGAAATCAAGAAAAGGCTAACAACAGCACCGGTACTTGCGCTACCGACGCCTGGAGAGGACTTTGAGGTATACTGCGACGCGTCACGGATCGGATTGGGGGGTGTACTGATGCAGCACGGGAGAGTTATTGCCTACGCCTCAAGACAGCTCAAGGAATATGAACGGAACTACCCGACGCACGACCTGGAGCTCGCCGCCGTCATCTTCGTTCTGAAGCTTTGGAGGCACTATCACTTTGGTGCCCACTGTAACGTGTTCTCGGACCATCAAAGCCTTAAGTACCTTTTCCCCCAGAAGGAGCTAAACCTACGACAAAGACGGTGGTTGGAGTGGCTAAAGGACTACGACTTAACTATTCAATACCACCCGGGAAAAGCAAATGTGGTAGCAGATGCCTTGAGCAGGAAGGGACAGGCAGAAGGGACATCAGCGGGCATGATCACCCAGCAGGACGACTTGATCGCGGAGTTCTCGCGATTGAGGTTGGAGGTGGTACCGGTAGGGACGGTCGAACGACTAATGTCCTTAACAGTCGTGCCTACCCTATTCGAGAGGATTCGAGAAGGCCAAGGGGCCGACCCACAGTTACAACTGAAACGGGAGAGGATTTCCCCGGAGCAGAAGGGAGACTTTGCAGTGGGGACGGATGGCACTATTCGGTTTCGAGGGCGAATTTGCGTGCCCAATTCGCCAGACCTGAAGAAGGAAATCTTGACTGAAGCACACTACGCCCCTATGCGGCGCACCCTGGGGGCACCAAGATGTACAGGGATCTCCGACAGACCTTCTGGTGGCCGAAGCTGAAGGGGGACGTGACACGGTTCGTAGCGCACTGCCTGATCTGCCAACAAGTAAAGGCCGAGCACCAGCGGCCGGCGGGGAAGTTACAACCACTGCCAGTGCCAGAATGGAAATGGGAGCGAATCACCATGGATTCTGTCACCAGGCTCCTATGCTCACAACAGGGACACACGGTTTGTCTCAAACTTCTGGCAGAGTCTACAACGGGCCTTAGGGACCAAGCTACACTTCAGCACAGCCTTCCACCCCCAGACGGACGGACAACCTGAGCGGGAGGTTCAAATCCTCGAAGACATGCTCCGAGCCTGTGTACTCGACTTGGGGGACGGATGGTCACGCTACCTACCTCTTGTGGAGTTCGCCGACAACAACAGCTACCAGGCTAGCATCGGTATGGCGCTGTATGAAGCTCCGTATGGCAGACGCTGTAGGTCTCCGATCTATTGGGACGATCTGGGGGAGCGAAAGTTTTTGGGACCGGACTTGGTGGAGGAAACAGAGGAAAAGGTGCGCCTCATCAGACAGTGGTTGGCGACCGCCCAGAGCCGACAAAAGAGCTACGCAGACCAGAGGCTCCGCGACTTGGAGTTCCAGGTGGGGGAAGCACGTGTTACTGCGGGTTTCGCCGTCAAAAGGGGTGAAGCATTTCGGGTTGAGAGGCAAGTTGAGCCCACGGTATGTAGGGCCTTTTGAGATTCTGGAGCGCATCGGCCCGGTGACTTACCGCCTCGCCCTACCGCCGAACCTTGACCGGGTTCATGACGTGTTCCGCGTGTCCATGCTTCGGAAGTATCTCCCCGATCCATCGCGGGTGCTCGACGTCACTGCAGTCGAGCTTAAAGAGGACTTGAGCTTCGAGGAAGAACCAGTGCGGATCCTAGTACGAGAAGACAAAAAGTTATGAAGTCGGACAATCCCCTATGTGAAGGTGCTTTGGAGCAATCAGGAGGAGCGCGAAGCGACCTGGGAACCAGAGCCAGAGATGAGGGAGTGCTATCCTGATCTCTTCGCCGCGGGCGAGAGTTAAGTTTCGGGGACGAAACTTGTTTTTAGTGGTGAGTGATGTAAGACCTGACCTTTATTTTGGCTTTCCGTTTTTATTTCACTTGTGGCGGTCCAGCAGAGGGATAAATTTTTTGTGTTTACTGGACAGACCATCGGGGCTCGCGGGTATTTTTAGGTGCTAGAGCTCGCGAAACGGAGAATGGTGGCGCGATCAGATTCGAATTCTGACCCCGGGAACTCCTAGAATTTAATTGTGAAGTTTGCGGTCTTTTCAGATACTCTGAAATCCGTGCTGGCGATCTGCACGGTTATCGAGGTAATCCGGACCCCTTATTTTAATCTCTGATGGGCTGGGATGTGACCTGTGTTACGGAATTTGAGTTGGCGTAGTTTCGTGAAAGTCTCAAGTCTTGAAGATTGAAGGTGAAGGAAGTTGGATCATTTAACTCAATCTCAAGAAAGAAGAATTCAAAAGGATCAGGTATGTTTAACTAAAGATTTTATTGGTGATCCGAATACTTCTTGTAGTGTAGAAACACCTGGAAGAGTTTTTAATTGCTTAATTATCAAAAACTGGTGTTCGGACAAGTTCAGGATCCGGATCAGAGCCAGCGATCCGGATCCCGAAGGTTGTTGTTTCATACATCACTTCAATCCGGATCGCAGCATCTCACGATCCGGATCCCGAACGTTGAGTTTTCTGAATTGTATGAACGATCCGGATCAGACAATCCGATCCGGATCCCGAACGTGTGATTTTCTGGAAACCGTCTTTATTGCTACTGCAATCCGGATCGCCCAAATCCGATCCGGATCGTCGTCCGTCAAATTTCCAGAAATGTTAGGTTTTTTATTCTTATCTCCTTCCTAGGGTTTCTAACCTATAAATAGACCCTATGACTCTTTTTCTAGTGGGAATCCAAATAGCCGTCATTTTCATATATCATCTTATACGGCTCTAGATCCACCTATAGAGAAGAAAGGAAATCATTAGAGAATACTCTATGTTTCTTCATCTATATTGATTAGTTTGATTCTAGGTTTTCATACTCACATCTTGATTTGAATCAAACTAATGAATACTTAGATGGTATTTCCGATCTATCTTTGATCTAAGTATTCGGCGGATCATCACCACCAAAAACAACGATTTACCCCAAAAATCGGCGCGTGGATTCGCGTGTCCTTGTGGATTCAAGGTTCAACCGCTCTCGTGGATTCGGAGCGAGGGACGTTCGTGGATTCGAAGGGTGCTATTGGGTGAAGACCGTGGATTCGGTCGGACGTCGTGGATTCGACGTTGGACGCCGTGGATTCGGCGTTGGGCGCAGATCGTGGATTCGAGAAGCGTCGTGGAGCGAGCGGAGAAGATCCTCTAGGAGCGTATGGAAAAGGTTGAGTCGTAAGTGTGTACGGTAAATCACCTTGTACGTGTTTTAATTCTAGTGGATTTCTGCCGTGTTATCGGTCCCGTGGTTTTTTACTCCGGTGATGGAGTTTTCAACGTAAAAATCTTGCGTATTATTTTTATTTCCGCATTGGGTTTTTATCGCAACGATTTTTGAGTGTTTATACGTTTACACCTATTCACCCCCCTCTAGGTGTTTTTTCCCCTATTTAGATCCTTATTACATATAACCCAACAAGTGGTATCGGAGCGGGAATAGGGTTGTAAACAATGGTTGAAGGTGGAAACATCAACCGACCCCCGTTCTTCGATGGAACAAATTATGCGTACTGGAAAGTGCGGATGAAAGCCTTTTTAATTTCCATCGACGAACGGGTGTGGCAATCAATTGAATTAGGATGGTCTAATCCAACTGAATTTATTGGTGATGTTCGCACCTTAAAACCTAGGTCGAAATGGACCAAGGAAGAGTTAGATTCATCTTCTTACAATGGCAAGGGAATTAATGCTATTTTTAATGCCTTATCTCAAACTGAATTCTCTCGCGTCTCGGCATGTGAGACTGCGAAAGAAATCTGGGATGTTCTTCAGGTTACACATGAGGGAACTAACCTCGTGAAGATTCAGAAACTGCAAATGCTTACGAGCAAGTTTGACTCTATCTTGATGGCAGAAAATGAATCTTTCACGGACTACTATACACGATTGCAAGATATCGTAAACTCATGTGCTAACCTGGGAGAGAAGATTCCAGAATTTAAGATTGTAAGAATGATCTTAAGAACTCTTCCTGAACGATTTCGCCCAAAGGTTACTGCCATTGAAACTATTAAACACCCGGACGAAATACGTGTAGAAGAATTAGTTGGTTCATTACAAACTTATGAAATGACATTTACTACTAACAATTCTTCTGGAAAGGCATCCACTTCTAAGTCTTCAGGTTATGCGTTGAAAACAACTAAGGAAGAAGACGCGGATACATCCTCCTCAGACGATGACGAGAACCTTTCTATGGAGGAATTTGAGAAGCAGCTCGCTCTCTTGACAAGGAAGTTTCGCCGCAACTTTCGAAGGGGTAATTCAAGCAAATCTCCATCCTTCGGAAAGTCGAACAAAGGCAAGGGTACTTCAAGTTACAAGTCAAGAAAGCAAGAGAACTTCTCAAAGGATAAGAAAAGTTCAGAGGGACAACTACAATGCTTCAAATGTCGAGGCTACGGCCACATTGCAACGAAGTGTCCCAACAAGTATCCGGCAAAGAAGAAGGCGATGCAAGTCGTCACTTGGGATGACAACTCAACGTCAAATGAGTCGTCTTCGAGTGATGAAGAAAAGAGCTCCACCGCATTCCACGCGTCCGTATCTTCACCCTTCATGTGCTTTATGGCAAGTACATCCGAGTCGTTGTCCAACTCCACTGTTGAAAAGAATGCAACGGACAATGAATCGGATGATTCGGAAGGTGAAGATTTTGCTCTAGCCTATCATAGATCTTTACGGGATTTAAAGAAACCGGCTAAGCAAAACAAGGGGTTGAGAGGGAGATTGCAGGATCTCGAAGAAGAAGTAAAAAGGGTAACTTCTCTCTCGACCGATCTTGAAGTGGAAAGGGATAATCTGATAAAGGCAAATGTTTCCCTTCAAGAGTCCAATGAGCAACTCGAGAAGAACTATATAGATATGGTGAACAAAGCGAACTATTTCTTGAAGCTCTACGGCGAGGCCCGACGGGAAAAATTGGAAATGACAGAGACCATTTGCCAACTCAAGGATGACTTACAGCAATTTTCTTTTGGAAGGAGTAAGTTGGATAAACTTCTTGGTCTTGGTCAAACAAACAAGTTCGGCCTCGGATACAATCGAACTGAAGACAATTTTAGTTCGGTTGGGACAGTCTTTGTGCCTCAGTCGGTATCTCCTCCTCCGACACCGGAAATCATGACAACCAACGACAACAAGCCTACTTCATCCTCTTCAGAATCGTCAAGCACAAAGGTATGTTTTCGTTGTAATTTTGCAGGGCACATTGAAAGAAATTGCAAGATTGGAGCTCAAAGATCAAATCAACCACATCTTGCAACTACTACCAATAAGTTCACTCCCCGGAATTCAAAGAAGGATTTTCCTAAAGAAAAGGACATTGGTAGTACTTCAAATAAGACGATGACAAAAGAAAAAGACCAATCATGCAAGACGTCTTCATCAAGGAAAACTTCTCAACCATTGCCAACATACTCCAAAACTCAAAAGGTTTGGGTATGCAAAGGTGAAACCCCTCCTTGTCTTTAATCGTTCTACGATTAAATCTTGTGTAGTTTATGTAGACTATTTTCTTTTCTTCTTTTTCTTTTGGCCGACCCGTCAACCATCCTTGGGAGGTAAATGGTACATTTTCTTATTGGTTGATGATTTCTCTAGGTTTTCTTGGGTAGCATTTTTAAAAGAGAAAGCTGATACGTTTGACTCTTTTCATGAGATTTGCCATCGTATTATGATTGAAAAGAATGAAAAGATCATTCGTGTTAGAAGTGATAGAGGCGGAGAATTCATAAATTCAAAATTCATTGATTTTTGCACTTCAAATGGCATTAAACATGAATTCTCGGCACCCTATACACCTCAGCAGAATGGTGTTGTTGAGCGCAAAAACAGGGTTGTACAAGAGATGGCGCGTGTGATGCTTCATAGCCGGAATTTACCGCTACATTTTTGGGCTGAAGCCGTGAACACCGCTGTCTATGTCATTAATAGAGTTTACTTGCGCCCAGGAACTTTAAATACACCATATGTGTCACGCCCCGGGTGTAAACCAGAACCCGGGCCCGTCCACAGATCCGCCGTGCATACGGAATTTTCCGTGTACACGAAGCGCTGATAACCTGCTCAGATATAAAACAAGTAATAAAAGAGCATAAAACAGAGCTAAACTAAAACTAATACAACTCAGACAAATGCTGGAAATGAAAGTACAGTAAGCTCTCAGAAATATACAAGTGTCTCTCCCAGCTCACAAAATATATACAACCAGCTGGCCGCAGCCAGACCCAAAATAAAAGGAAAATACAACCGTCTGAGTGTACTGGGGATACATCAAAACTACTAAACTCGAACTCGGGCAGTGGCTAGCTAATCAGCGATCCTCTTACCTCGATCCAGGGAAGAGGGTCCCGCGACTCCCGCAGAGAACTCTGCAAAACAAAGGGGAACAGAAAAGAGAAAACAGTGGGGGGTGAGAACTACTATAAAAACAGTAGCCTCCCCTAGTGTGTAGACCTCAAACTCAGACATGCCCACTAGGACTATCAGAGGCGAAAAATGAAACAAAGGTGGTAAGCTACAAGTACACTACTGATGCAGAGCTACCACTAACGTGCCTCTACGATGCCTACTAGAGAATGGCTAAAAACATGCACCAGAACGTAAGGACTGACAGACCAACCCAATCAAAACACCAGTAAACACTGGAACTGCCTGCTCTGCTGTCAACCTCACAACTCAGTATCTCCCCTGTCCAAATAGACCGGAACCCAACACGGTCTAGCCGGCACCCAACACGGCCTGACCGGCACCCAACACGGTCGGAATCCTACTCCGGAGTGGCACTCGAGGGGAGCGACCCCACACGAGCGTAGTATCACAGTCACTAGTATCATCAGTACCATAAATAGCAGGACGGGGTCACGACCCTGATCCAAGTGGGAAAACCCATCCACTAAAGGGAAACTCGATCCCCTACCTCCAATCTGATGCAAAAGTAATAATAATAATAATAATCCGGTCAACCGCCCACAGTCCGCGGTCGCCGCAACACCCAAACATCGATCCCCGACTGTCCCAACTCTGAACATCTGACTACACAATCCCCTAAGACTAGACGACAGGAGAACGAATAAAAGCATGGTTTCTCCTAAGTCAATTCCAATATGTTTGTGTAGCAGAAAAAGGTGGCTTAGCTAGATGACCATTCAAGCATGCAAAGTCCTTTATTTGATAAAATCATTTCAATTATTCTAACATATGCAACATTAAGTGTTTGGAACTCCCGATGTACATGTGGCAGGATAAATGATACATGATACAATTTAGATGCACAATCTACTAGCAAGTATCCCTTATACAACATTCATTCTAACCACATGCCCAAACCTTCCCTTAACATATAATATGATATGGCTTTAGCATTCTTTCCAACTAATTAAATTGCCTATCTAAACATGGAAATACCACTTACTAACTTGTAACCTGCTAACAACGCAAGTATCAACAAAGGAACCTTAATCTCATACAAGCATGCTAGATACATTCACAATTAATAACACATAATCATGGCATTCTAATAGGCCTAGTGACATTCACAAGTAGGAGGTTCACAACATCACCCACCTCTAGCGCTATTCCAAATTCCCAAAGGCGAAGTCCAAGATCAGTCCAAACACACCACCAATCTGTACAAAATACCCCAAAGGAAAATACATAAGCTAAACATCCACACTTTCCAGAATATGTCCCCCAAATAAGCAGTCCACAATTCACTAATTTTTACCTGCGAATAATGCCCAGAAAAATCCAAGAAAAATACTATCGCGATCCTTGCGACGAGCCCGTCGAATCGAGTACCTGCACGCCCAATTTGGAGTTTCCTACGCTGAGATAAAAATCCGGCAAGGGGTACACCCCGAATCCAAACTGCACTAAATTCCTGTAACAAGGAACCACAGAGAAAGGAGATTCTCACCCTCGAGTAAAATTCAGAAAATTCTGAGAAAAATCCAGGAGACTCCTTGCGAAGCGTAGATGAAAATTGCCATTTGAATCGCCTTGTTCCGACGCCTAAGCAAAAAGATATGGCAAGAACACTGCGGTGCTGTCCCAAAAGTCCGCGAAGAAAAAGGGTCAAATGGGTGCTAAGAAAACTCCAAGATCAGCACGGAAATCGAGGAACCACAAAACATAGGAGTTGAAGCCCTACCTGTCGTGAGTCCAACGGCGCAAGAATCGGCAAATTCCGAGGTCGGGGTGAGTCGGAGGAGTCCAAACACTGGGAAGGGGCGAAGAGGATCGCCGGAGAACAAGCGTCGCGCCGCGCCGTAAAATGGTGAACCTCGGGAAGCGTGCGTCCAAAAATCTTCAAACTTCTCCAATGGGTAGTGCACTGAGGGAGGAAAAACTCTTGTGAAGGAAGCCCAGTGAAAAAGGGGTCCAAAAAGACAAAGAAACGAAAGGGGGGTCCTATTTATAGGCCCAGCCCACTATGCATAACGGGCCGGGTTTCGGGCGCGGTTTCCGGGCGCACTGCGCCCGGAAACCGGGTTGTATGATTCCCGTCCGATGCGCCCGGAAGTCCCTGGGACGGCCACGTCGCCCCGAACAGGGGACAGCAACCCTGGCGGCCCGCAACGCGCCACGTGGCCCCCTCGCGGTCAGCGGGGTAGGTACGGCCGCCCAACCGCGAGGCGACGCGTGTCGCACTCGAGTGCGGCCGACCGCCCCGCTGGCGCCACTGTGCGCGCACAGTACCGAGGCGCCCCCCTCGCGCACGCCGTGGACCGCGCCTACGTGGGCCCGCGAATCAGAAGCCGCCACGCGTCATGCGCCCGGTCCACCGCAACCCCGCCAGACCGGTGAGTCGTGCCGCGTGCGCCCGCCAACCAGGGCACGCCACGCGTCCCCCCGCCGCGGTCCATGCACCGCCGCGCCTCCCCGTGGACCCAGCTGCGTGAGCCGGCCAATAAGAGGCCGCAACGTGGCTCGGGCCGGTCCACGTGTCACCCCCATGCACCGAAAATCCCTCCAAACTTCCGGAAGCCCGCATTTGGTCATCCGGACTCCAAATTCAACAAGCAAATAGCCGTTTTCAAGCGTTTTTCCGCGCTGAATCCAAATCCAACCTCAGATTGGCCCAAAACCTTTTCTAAAATTCGGCAATTACAGCCGAAGGCCAATTCCGCTATCAAAGTCTCACAAGGTCCATCTGTGGCACCCCTTCGATGCACCATGGGCCAGACACCAACACTAGGTGTTCTACACAATGGATTCACCGGAAAGTTGCATGGGAAAACCAGTACACTACATCCTCCCCTACAAGAAAAAGTTTCGTCCTCGAAACAAAAGTCATACCTCAGGTAGCGGCCTCAAACAAGTGGGGGTGAGCATCCAACATTGCTGACTCCATCTCCCAGGTGGCCTCGCGCTCATCATGATGCTCCAGAGAACCTTCACATACGGGATGGCCCGACTGCGCAACTCCCTAACCTCACGATCCAAGATCCTCAACGGCCGCTCAACATAGCTCAGGTCCTCAACAACCTCCAAAGGGGTGAAATCGATGATATGAGACGGGTCATGAACATACCTCCTCAGTGTCGAAACATGAAAAACATTGTGAGCACCCGAAAGTCTGGGAGGAAGCGCAAGCCTGTAGGCAACTGGCCCTAAGCGCTCCAACACCTCAAAAGGTCCAATATAACGAGGGCTCAGTTTCCCACGAATACCAAATCTCCGAATCCCCTTCGAAGGCGAGACTTTCAGAAAAAACATGGTCACCCACCTGAAACTCTAAGTCTCGCCGTCGAGTATCAGCATAACTCCTCTGTCGACTCTGGGCGGTCTCGAGGTGTCGTCGTATCAATCTGACCTTTTCCTCTGCCTCTAACAGTAGATCAGGACCCGAGGTCTTCTTCTCACCCACGTCACTCCAATAAAGGGGTGACCGACACTTGCGTCCATACAACGCTTCAAACGGAGCCATCTGAATGCTCGCTTGATAGCTGTTGTTGTACGCAAACTCAACTAATCCCAAGTGTCGGTACCATCCTCCTCCAAAGTCCAGAATGCATGCTCTCAACATATCCTCGAGGGTCTGAATAGTGCGCTCTGACTGCCCATCGGTCTGGGGGTGGAATGCTGTACTGAATCGGAGCTGCGTCCCCAAGGCTGTCTGTAAACTCCTCCAGAAATGCGAGACAAACCTCGGGTCTCTATCTGATACTATGGAAACAGGTACTCCATGTAATCTAACCACCTCAGCCAAGTACACCTGTGCGAGTCGCTCCATCGGCCAAGTCATCTGAACCGGCAGAAAGTGAGCGGATTTGGTAAGCCTGTCCACGACTACCCAGATAGCATCCGCTCCCGTCTGTGCTCTCGGCAAACTAGTGACAAAATCCATCGTAACATGTTCCCATTTCCATTCAGGGATTGGGAGACTTTGCAACTTGCCAGCAGGTACACGATGCTCCGCCTTTACTTGCTGACAAGTTAGACAGTGTGCTACAAATCTCCCAATGTCTCTTTTCATCCCATTCCACCAAAACTGTGCCTTAAGATTCCTATACATCTTAGTCCCACCAGGATGGATGGTATAAGGTGTATAGTGGGCCTCCCTCAAGATCTGCTCTCGGATCTCTGCGTCCATAGGCACACACGCGCGGTCCCTGTACCGTAGTACTCCCGCAGCATCGACTGAGAAGTCCCTTATCAAACCAGTCTGCATCTGCTCTCGAATCCTCACCAGGTGGGGGTCCTCACTCTGTCTCTCCCGAATCCTGTCCAACAGAGTGGGCTGCACGACTAGAGACATAAGTCTAGCAGAGACCCCAGGGGACACAACCTCGAGCTCTAACCGCCTCATCTGCTCAAGTAATGGCGCCTGATCGGTGATCATCAAAGATAGGCTCTGTACTGCTCTCCTGCTCAGGGCATCAGCAACCACGTTGGCCTTGCCAGGATGGTATAATATGTCTACATCATAATCTTTCAACAATTCCAACCATCTACGCTGCCTCAAGTTGAGCTCCTTCTGCCGTGAACAGGTATTTCAAGCTCTTGTGGTCGGTGTAAATCTCGCAGTGTTCCCCATACAGGTAATGGCGCCACAACTTTAGTGCAAAAATCACTGCAGCTAGCTCCAAATCGTGGGTAGGGTAATTCTTTTCATAATCCTTCAGTTGCCGGGAGGCATAAGCGATTACCCTTCCTTCCTGCATCAGCACGCAACCAAGTCCACTGTGCGATGCGTCGCTGTATACCACGTATCCTTTCCCCATAACGGGGAGGGAAAGGACGGGAGCCGACATCAATCTGTTCTTTAATTCCTCAAAGCTCCTCTGACAATCCTCACTCCAAGTAAACTTAATCCCTTTTCGCGTCAAACGAGTGAGGGGTGTGGAAAGTTTCACAAAACCTTCCACAAACCGACGGTAATATCCTGCTAAGCCCATGAAACTGCGGACCTCTGATACCGTCGTCGGTCGGGGCCAATCCCGGACTGCCTCAATCTTCGCCGGGTCTACTGCCACTCCAGCGGCTGAAATCACGTGGCCCAAAAAGACAACCTCCCGAAGCCAAAATTCACACTTAGATAACTTGGCATACAACTTTCTCTCTCTCAGAAGTTGTAGCACAATCCTCAGGTGCTCCTCGTGCTCCACATCGCTTCGGGAATAAACTAGGATGTCAATAAAAACAACGACGAACCGATCCAGGTATGGTCGAAAAATCCTGTTCATTAAATCCATAAAGCTGCAGGGGCATTTGTCAGTCCAAAAGGCATGACGGTGAACTCATAATGCCCGTACCGCGACCTGAACGCCGTCTTCGGGATGTCTTCGGCCTTCACCTTCAATTGGTGGTAACCAGACTGTAAGTCGATCTTGGAGAAGACACAAGTCCCTTGCAGCTGATCAAATAATCATCAAATCGCGGCACAAAGGGTACTTGTTCTTGATGGTCGCTTTATTCAGCTCCCGATAATCAACGCACAGTCGAAGCGAACCATCTTTCTTCTTCACAAATAGCACCGGCGCTCCCCAAGGCGATACACTTGGTCTCACAAAACCCTTATCCATTAAATCCTGTGTGTGACGCCCCACTTTCCCAGGGGGTCACCCATCCTAGAACTACTCTAGCTCTAGCATGCTTAACTCTCATGTTCTTCTTGGATCTTGCTACCATCCAAAATGCTATAGCCGGTTAAGATTTAGTCCTATAGAGGATCCATTCCGGGGTGCACATTCTTCCTTTGGCCCTGAACCACGTCACTCAAGCACACTCAAAGCAAGGCGATCGACTCGTCCGCTAGCCTTCCTGGGGAGCTGCACTCAACACGGTCTCGGGAGGTACCCACTAAAACACTCGCGAGAATCTCACTCCGGCGGTGAATGTCTCTGATCTACGACTTCCCAGGGGGCCATAGAACTACTCAGCTCTAGCCGTAACTCTCGTCTGGAGGCTACCATCCAAAAGCTATAGCCGGGTCTAGAGAGTCCATCATATAGAGGCCAAATTCGTCACACCTGGAGTTGCGCACTGCAGCTAGCCGCCATTCGCCTAGAGATTCGCAGTTCCGGGACCACGTCAATCAAAAACTCGACCTCCCTATCCGCGGATGCTAACAGCTCTGGAGGAAACACATCCGGAACTCGCGGGCATCATATCCGCGAGTCCGTAGGCTCTTAACCACAGATGCCATAAAGGCTACGCATCCACTGCGCATCATCTGCTCGCACGAGAAGCGAAACCATAGAGGCAAAGAAAGCACTCTGGCACCCCCTGAAAACGAAACCTCCTGGCCTGGCTCGCTAAAAGTAACAGACTCGCGGCGCAATCAATCGTCGCGAAATAGCGCGCCAGCCAATCCCATCCCAGTACAATGTCAAAATCTCGCAGCTGCCTAAGGACCATCAGGTCCGTGGCAAAATCCAAGACTCAAGCTTGTACCGGGCACGACCAGCAACACTCCTCACATACAATATGTGACTGGGAATCTGTACCTCTAATGCATGTGGCAACCGACTAACTCTGCTCATGAGATGATGCAAAGCTCTACTGATAATAGAATATGATGCACCGGTATCAAATAAAGTGCGAGCTCTAATGCAAAAAGTAAAGTGATACCTGCCACCACGTGGTGGCTGCCGCGGAGTCCCCTACCTGAGCGGCGTAGACTCGCCCGCTCTGAGCTGGTGGTCGGTGGTCTGCAGGGTGGGAGGAAGGAGCCCTGCTCGCAGAAGCATAGGGCCGCTGAGCTGCGGGTCGCTGCTGAGGTGGAAGAGAAACTGAGGCCGAAGAAGGCGCCACTGATGCCGAAAAAGGGCATGAAGATCGTATGTGCCCTGCCTGCCCGCAGCCATAACAACGCCCCCACCTCTGATCACAAGTGCCGGGGAAATGCGGACCCCCAAGAAGATACAACTGCCTGGAGCCCGAAACTGCCGTGACTGCTGCTGCTGCTGCCTGTGCGACTGCCGCTGAGATCCCTGCTGTCGCGACTGCGACCTCTGCTGCTGCGAGTGCCTGTCTGCTGTCGCTGGGGCTGCTGATGCTGTGGGGGCCTCTGGGATCCCCCAGGCCCTCGCCGCTCCGAACGCCCCGGCCCGTAAACTGAGGCGGTGGCGGTCGGGGCGGCCTCCAGGAACTGGCCTGTCCCCCTCATCTGATGCTGGTCGCTTCTTCTCAGAACTCTGAGCGACCGGACCTCCGCGTCTAGAAACAACCCTGATCTCCCCTCTCGACCCACTGGGCATGATCCACTGCCTTGATAAAGTCTGAAGCCTCTGGGGCGTGTACCATGGTATAGATCTCGGGCGCAAGCCTGTCTCAAACAGCTCCACCTGGTGCAGCCCATCCCTGGGCCAACGTAGGGCACGCAGTTGAGCAATGCGTTAAACTCTGGAAATAGTCCAAACTTAGCGATCACCTTGCTTGCAGGTTCTTCAAGTCATCTTCTATCTTCTTCTTCACACTCGTGGAGAAGTAAGTGTCACGGGTCATCCTCCTGAACTCTGACCAGGGTAGCTGTCGGGTGACCTGAAACTCTAGGGGCTCGACCCGACGCCACCAAGCATCTGCATCCCCCTCCAGACAGTGTACAGCCAAATGTGCTCTGAACCTCTGGTCGATGAAGAAGTCCCGAAACATCTTCTCCATTGACGCTAGCCATGATCCAATCTCCCACGGGTGAGTGCTCCGCCCCGAGAACTTAGGGGGTCCTCGCTTGCAGAACTGCGTGAGTTTATCAGAAAACTCCCGCTCCTCCTCTGGGGTCAAAGGCCTGAACATCCCTGAGCCCCGCTGCTCGACGACGGCGCTGTAGGGACAAGTGGAATAGTCGGTGGTACAACAGGTGGTACGGGGGCCTCTGCAGTAGTAGGGGGAGGTGCCGCAACCTGGGCCAATAACTGCTCAAACCTCTGCTCCTGTCGGCGGTGGCTCTCCGCCAACTGGGCCATCATGGCCCTCAGCTCACTGATCTCGGAAGGCCCGGACTGCTCCGGCTCCTACGAGGGTGTAGGAGTACCCCGAGTAGGAATCTGCCGCCTAGGAGGCATCCTGCCACACAAAATCCACGGGTCAGTAAACCAAACCACTCTCGGACCCCAATCAAGCGGAAAGTCATGGACATTCCCTATTTCTGTAACCTTATGTTGTCTGCCAGCCAACATAATAGTCCCCAGAAATAGGCTATGTCAATCCCTCTCCACTCACAGGAAGACTGTTAACAACCAATTACCGACTTTCGCACAATATCACGTCACTCACGCTCTGCCTTCCTAGGGTTTGCCAAAAGCCTAGGGTTTCCTAAGTCCCGTCTGACCTATCCCTAAGCTCTGATACCAACTAACTGTCACGCCCCGGGTGTAAACCAGAACCCTGGGCCCGTCCAAAGATCCGCCGTGCATACGGAATTTTCCGTGTACACGAGCGCTGATAACCTGCTCAGATATAAAACAAGTAATAAAGATCATAAAACAGAGCTAAACTAAAACTAATACAACTCAGACAAATGCTGGAAAGAAAGTACAGTAAGCTCTCAGAAATATACAAGTGTTTCTCCCAGCTCACAAATATAATACAACCAGTGGCCGCAAGCCAGACCCAAAATAAAAGGAAAATACAAACCGTCTGAGTGTACTGGGGATACATCAAAACCTACTAAACTCGAACTCGGGCAGTGGCTAGCTAATCAAGCGATCCTCTTACCTCGATCCAGGGAAGAGGGTCCCCGCGACTCCCGCAGAGAACTCTGCAAAACAAAGGGGAACAGGAAAAGAGGAAAACAGTGGGGGGTGAGAATACTATAAAAACAGTAGCCTCCCCTAGTGGGTAGACCTCAAACTCAGACATGCCCACTAGGACTATCAGAGGCGAAAAATGAAACAAAGGTGGTAAGCTACAAGTACACTACTGATGCAGAGCTACCACTAACGTGCCTCTACGATGCCTACTAGAGAATGGCTAAAAACATGCACCAGAACGTAAGGACTGACAGACCAACCCAATCAAAACACCAGTAAACACTGGAACTGCCTGCTCTGCTGTCAACCTCACAACTCAGTATCTCCCCTGTCCAAATAGACGGAACCCAACACGGTCTAGCCGGCACCCAACACGGCCTGACCGGCACCCAACACGGTCGGAATCCTACTCCGGAGTGGCACTCGAGGGGAGCGACCCACACGAGCGTAGTATCACAGTCACTAGTATCATCAGTACCATAAATAGCAGGACGGGGTCACGACCCTGATCAAAGTGGGAAAACCCATCCACTAAAGGGAAACTCGATCCCCTACCTCCAATCTGAGCAAAAGTAATATAATAATAATATCGGTCAACCGCCCACAGTCCGCGGTCGCCGCAACACCCAAACATCGATCCCGACTGTCCCAACTCTGAACATCTGACTACACAATCCCCTAAGACTAGACGACAGAGGAGACGAATAAGCATGGTTTCTCCTAAGTCAATTCCAATATGTTTGTGTAGCAGAAAAAGGTGGCTTAGCTAGATGACCATTCAAGCATGCAAAGTCCTTTATTTGATAAAATCATTTCAATTATTCTAACATATGCAACATTAAGTGTTGGGAACCCGATGTACATGTGGCAGGATATATGATACATAATACAATTTAGATGCACAATCTACTAGCAAGTATCCCTTATACAACATTCATTCTAACCACATGCCCAACCTTTCCTTAACATATAATATGATATGGCTTTAGCATTCTTCCAACTAATTAAATTGCCTATCTAAACATGGAAATACCACTTACTAACTTGTAACCTGCTAACAATGCAAGTATCAACAAAGGAACCTTAATCTCATACAAGCATGCTAGATACATTCACAATTAATAACACATAATCATGGCATTCTAATAGGCCTAGTGACATTCACAAGTAGGAGGTTCACAACATCACCCACCTCAAGCGCTATTCCAAATTCCCAAAGGCGAAGTCCAAGATCAGTCCAAACACACCACCAATCTGTACAAAATACCCAAAGGAAAATACATAAGCTAAACATCCACACTTTCCAGAATCTGTCCCCCAAATCAGCAGTCCACAATTCACTAATTTTTACCTGCGAATAATGCCCAGAAAAATCCAAGAAAAATACTATCGCGATCCTTGCGACGAGCCCGTCGAATCGAGTACCTGCACGCCCAATTTGGAGTTTCCTACGCTGAGATAAAAATCGGCAAGGGGTACACCCCGAATCCAAACTGCACTAAAATTCCTGTAACAAGGAACCACAGAGAAAGGAGATTCTCACCCTCGAGTAAAATTCAGAAAATTCTGAGAAAAATCCAGGAGACTCCTTGCGAAGCGTAGATGAAAATTACCTTTTGAATCGCCTCGTTCCGACGCCTGAGAAAAAGATATGGCAAGAACACTGCGGTGCTGTCCCAAAAGTCCGCGAAGAAAAAGGGTCAAATGGGTGCTAAGAAAACTCCAAGATCAGCACGGAAATCGAGGAACCACAAAACACAGGAGTTGAAGCCCTACCTGTCGTGAGTCCAACGGCGCAAGAATCGGCGAATTCCGTGGTCGGGGTGAGTCGGAGGAGTCCAAACACTGGGAAGGGGCGAAGAGGATCGCCGGAGAACAAGCGTCGCGCCGCGCCGTAAAATGGTGAACCTCGGGAAGCGTGCCTCCAAAAATCTTCAAACTTCTCCAAGGGTAGTGCACTGAGGGAGGAAAAACTCTTGTGAAGGAAGCCCAGTGAAAAAGGGGTCCAAAAGACAAAAGAAACGAAGGGGGGTCCTATTTATAGGCCCAGCCCACTATGCATAACGGGCCGGGTTTCGGGCGCGGTTTCCGGGCGCACTGCGCCCAAAAACGGGTTGTATGCTTCCCGTCCGACGCGCCCGGAAGTCCCTGGGACGGCCACGTCGCCCCGAACAGGGGACAGCAACCCTGGCGGCCCGCAACGCGCCACGTGGCCCCCTCGCGGTCAGCGGGGTAGGTACGGCCGCCCAAACCGCGAGGCGACGCGTGTCGCACTCGAGTGCGGCCCGACCGCCCCGCTGGCGCCACTGTGCGCGCACAGTACCGAGGCGCCCCTCGCGCACGCCGTGGACCGCGCCTACCTGGGCCCGCGAATCAGAAGCCGCCACGCGTCATGCGCCGGTCCACCGCAACCCCGCCAACCGGTGAGCCGTGCCGCGTGCGCCCGCCAACCAGGGCACGCCACGCGTCCCCCCGCCGCGGTCCATGCACCGCCGCGCCTCCCCGTGGACCCAGCTGCGTGAGCCGGCCAATAAGAGGCCGCCACGTGGCTCGGGCCGGTCCACGTGTCACCCCCATGCACCGAAAATCCCCCAAACTTCCGGAAGCCCGCATTTGGTCATCCGGACTCCAAATTCAACAAGCAAATAGCCGTTTTCAAGCGTTTTTCCGCGCTGAATCCAAATCCAACCTCAGATTGGCCCAAAACCTTTTCTAAAATTCGGCAATTACAGCCGAAGGCCAATTCCGCTACCAAGTCTCACAAGGTCCATCTGTGGCACCCCTTCGATGCACCAGGGCCAGACACCAAACACTAGGTGTTCTACACAATGGATTCAACGGAAAGTTGCATGGGGAAAAACCAGACACTTAAAACATATAAGCTGTGGTTTAGTAGAAAACCGGATATCAAATACTTTCGTATCTTCGGGAGTCGATGTTACATTTTACGTGACCGTGTGAAAATCTTGGAAAGTTCGACTCTCGAAGTGATGAAGGGATCTTTTTGGGTTATTCTACGAATAGCAGAGCATATCGAGTATTTAACATTGAATCTAAGACGATCGTAGAATCTATAAATGTTAAAGTAGATGAAGCTTTTCACTTTGGATCTGGAAAATCTACCCTCGATATCTCTAGATGATGATTCTCTGCTAGTGCATCTTCTCATAATAATACTTCCAATATTAATGATGCATCTAATGGTTCTTCTAGTTTATCTGATGTGCAGGAATCATCTCATGTATCTCCGAGTACTCCGTTTCAACAAACGTACGAATCTCCAAGGATCATCCGGAATCGAACATCATTGGAGATCCCAGAAGGAGTTAGAACTCGGAGGCAGTTGGTTTGTGGATTCGCTTGCTACGTATCTTTAATCGAACCAAAGAACATAGATGAAGCTCTTCAGGATGACTACTGGATTAAAGCAATGCAGGAAGAGCTCCATCAATTTGAGCGAAACAAAGTCTGGGAATTAACGAAGCCTCCAAAGCAACATAATGTGATAGGTACCAAATGGATCTTCAAGAACAAGAAAAATGAGGATGGTACTATCATCAGGAACAAGGCACGATAGTTGCTCAAGGCTACTCTCAAGTAGAAGGTATAGACTTTGACGAAACTTTCGCCCCTGTAGCTAGACTCGAGTCCATTCGTATACTATTGCTATTGCTTGTCATTTTAAAATCAAATTATTTCAAATGGACGTTAAGAGCGCATTTCTAAATGGGTTTTTAAATGAGGAAGTTTATGTGCTCAACCGAAAGGTTTTGTAGATCATAAACAACCTAACCATGTTTTTCGTTTGAAAAAGGCTCTTTACGGTCTGAAACAAGCACCGCGAGCATGGTACGAAAGGTTAACAAAGCACCTTTTGGAGAAGGGCTATACTCGGGGGGAGCTGACAGGACTCTCTTTGTGAAGCATTATCAAAGCAATTTCATTGTAGCACAAATCTATGTCGATGACATTGTATTTGTGCAACAAGAGATAATGATGCTTCTAAATTCGCGGAGACCATGGAAAGCGAATTTGAGATGTCCATGATGGGCGAATTGACTTATTTCTTGGATTGCAAATTAAACAAAATGATGAAGGTATTCACTTGAGTCAATCCAAGTATGCAATGGAGTTGGTCAAAAAGTTTGATCTAGAAAATTGTAAAGATTTTCCAACTCCAATGGGAACTAGCCACAAGGGACTTGGAAGTGAATCACATAGTGAGAATGTAGACGAGAAACTGTATAGAAGTATGATTGGAAGTCTACTTTACCTCACGGCTAGTCGCCCGGATATATCCTTTAGTGTTGGGATTTGCGCGAGATATCAATCAGCACCAAAGGAGGTTCACCTGAAAGCGGTGAAACGGATCATCCGGTACATCAAAGGATCAATTAATTTCGGAATTTGGTATCCTATGGGAACAAGTTGGATATTGTTGGATACTCAGATGCCGATTGGGCAGGATCAGTGGATGATCGGAAAAGCACGAGTGGTGCATGCTTCTATCTTGGCCATTGCCTTGTTGCATGGCACAGTAAAAAGCAGAATTGCATAGCACTCTCGACTGCCGAAGCGGAATACATTTCAGCTGGAAGTTGCTCAACTCAACTCATTTGGATGAAAAGCGTATTGAGCGACTTCCGCATTTCAGCATCTTCGGTAACAATTCTTTGTGACAACACAAGTGCAATTAACATTTCTAAAAACCCTGTGTTGCACTCTAGAACAAAACATATTGAACTTAGATATCATTTTCTTAGAGAGCTAGTTGAATCAAATACTCTTCAACTTTCATATATTTCAACTGAGGATCAATTAGCTGACATTCTAACAAAACCTTTGGATCAAAAACGTTTTATTCATTTACGAAAAGCAATTGGAATGCTTTCCTTGAAATAAACTTCTTTTTGAAAACCTTGCTTAGGATAGGTTTTGTATTTGTTTTTGTTTTGTTCATTATCTATGTTTGTACATAGGACATTAATTGAGCATAGATCATAATTGACTTTAATTGCATCTTTTCGCACATTTAGAAATTTATTATGCTTTTGCCATCATAATATTTCACTGTTGCAATGATCATTTATGTTAATTAAATCATCTTCTAAGTGATCAAAGTCAATTTTCTCTCTCAATGATCTCTTGGTATAGTCATTATCTTATTTGACTGCTTAGTCGAGTATGAAATCGAGATCAATTTTTGGTTGAATACTTTATATCTTAAATAATTGATAGCCAATTGAGGGGGAGTCAAAGAAATGTAAAATGCTCAAAAGATGTGGAAAGAGTTACATCCCAATGAGGAGTGTGAAAACTACCACCACATGGAGGAAAGAGCTACCACCTCGGTCGTCCGAGTATTGTGTGCAGCTACCACATGTATACCAAGCATGGTTGTTCAAATTTTGATTAAGTAAAATGCATGTTGAAATACTTGACTCTGTCAAATTTCAAGGTTGGTATAAGGTGGGTTTTTAAAGAAAGATGCTCAAAGAGCCACTCTCTTCAACAGATTGTCTAGATACATTATCTACTATATTTGGGATTTCAAACATCTATTGATCTTTGTATTTCATTTTCTTTACTGAATTGATGATTTGATAAAGGCATTACTCATAAGATCAAGTTAGATGTATTGAAGGTGTTCAACTTTAAGGGATTTAATTTTTGTAAATTTTCGTTTCATTTTTGGATATTATTGATAGATTTGGCATAATCTAATTCTTGTTGTATGAAACGATGATTTTTGTTTAAAGTTGATACACATTTGTGCTTACAATCTTTTTCTGGTTTTTCTTGAATTTCTCTGAAATTTTCTAAAGAAAAAGTTGGGGCCGATCCGGATCGGGCAAGATGATCCGGATCCCGAACGCAGGTTCTTCTGCGGGCTGACGATCCGGATTGGACCTGCCGATCCGGATCCCGAACGCAGTTTCTCACTGCGGGTAGCCGATCCGGATCGCAGTTATGAACTGATCCGGATCGCGGCTAGGTTTTATAAAGAACAAAAGGGTTTTGATTTCTTTTACTCCAATCTTTTGTTCAAAGTTTCCAGAGCCTCTCTCTCTAGATTCATCCTTCCTGGAAGCTTTCAAACTCAAGTTCTTCAACTCCAAGTAAGTTTTATTGATCAAAATCTCGGTTTTTCACCGTTTTTCTCTTTTCCTCCTCAAACGTGATGAATTCTTGGATCAACTTTGTTTGTGGATGGTTTTTGATCAAATTTCTTTTGAAATAAGAACTCTGGGTAGATTAGTTTTGATTATATGCTAGGTATTCTCCTGATTAACGGATTTTTAGGCTTCGATTTCTAAAATTTCGGTTTTAGGGCATATATAAGGATTTTCGAAAATCATGCAATTGATCTATTTTTAAAAGTCCTTTTGCAAAACTAATTTGATTCTTAGTCTCTCTACATGATTATGATTGTTTGGGTACAATTTTTCAAATCTTTGAAAATTAACAATTTTTCATGTGTTCTTGAGTTGTTGCTCACAGGATTTAATCTTCTAAAGCACTTGGATCAATGGGATTCTCAGATCATCTTTATTGGTCACTATGGTGCACATCGGGCCACAAACAATTAAAAAGAGCTAAGAAAACACAACAAAAGGGTGAGTTTCCTCTGATCAGCGACACAGAAGTAGACTTGTCACGAGGTAGAGGATGCATTGACAGATGATGATGATCCTGCTGAACAAAGGCGTCTGATGCTTCAAAAGGAAAAGCGTCCGATGCATCGAAAGAAAAAAGCACCCATGGACAAAGGTAAAGACCCTATGACGGCCCAACCATCTCCTGAAAAAGAAAACGACCGCTCGACGGTTGGACGAGCACGAGGTTTCATGTCTAAACGAACCGATATTCCGGATTCTCCCCTCGGGAGGAACAAGTGTTCGTTAATTCGGATCGCCTAAGGGCATTTGGAATCGTGAATGCATTGGTGGAGGCATGTCAATTTAGAGGGCTCTACGAGATCACTCTCCTGATTTTGGCGTTCTGATTTGAACAAGCAAACTTATTCAAGTTTGTCGATTTCCAGAAGGCTTGGATACTGTTGCATCTTGTAAGGGCCTTCTATACAAATGCACGGCACTTCGTGAAATGAAAAACGGTCAATGGATTTTACACGAACATCCAAGGCACAAGATTCAAAATTACTCCACAATGATTGGCGAGGTTTTGGGAATGCCTGCCAGCAAGACAGGAGTTAATTACTTGAAGGGAAAAGGTTTTGACGAACACTGTGTGGAAAATGGTT
>CM055066.1:43270287-43301896 GCA_029204045.2 Tillandsia leiboldiana
GGGCAAGAAAGCACTCTGCACCCCCTGAAACGAACACCTCCTGGCCTGGCTAGCTTAAAAGTAACCAGACCTGCGGCGCAATCAATCGTCGCGAAATAGCGAGCCAGCCAATCAATCCCCAGTACAATGTCAAAATCTCGCAGCTGACTAAGGACCATCAGGTCCGCTGGCAAAATCCAAGACTCAAGCTGTACCGGGCACGACCAGAACACTCCTCTACATACAATATGTGACTGGGAATCTGTACCTCTAATGCATGTGGCAACCGACCTAACTCTAGTCCATGAGATGATGCAAATGCTCTACTGATAATAGAATGTGATGCACCGGTATCAAATAAGTGCGAGCTCTAATGCCAAAAAGTAAAGTGATACTGCCAACACGTGGTTGGCTGAGCGGGAGTCCCCTACCTGAGCGGCGTAGACTCGCCCGCTCTGAGTGGTGGTCGGTGGTCTGCAGGGTGGGAGAAGGAGCCCTGCTCGCAGAGCATAGGGCCGCTGAGCTGGCGGTCGCTGCTGAGGTGGAAGAGAAACTGAGGCCGAAGAAGGCGCCACTGATGCCGAAAAAGGGCATGAAGATCGTATGGCCCTGCCTGCCCGCAGCCATAACACGCCCCCACCTCTGATCACAAGTGCCGGGGAAATGCGGACCCCCGCAGAAGATACAACTGCCTGGAGCCCGAAACTGCCGTGACTGCTGCTGCTGCTGCCTGTGCGACTGCCGCTGAGATCCTGCTGTCGCGACTGCGACCTCTGCTGCTGCGAGTGCTGCTGCTGTCGCTGGGGCTGCTGATGCTGTGGGGGCCTCTGGGATCCCCAGGCCCTCGCCGCTCCGAACGCCCCCGGCCCGTAAACTGAGGCGGTTGGCGGTCGGGGCGGCCTCCAGGAACTGGCCTGTCCCCCCTCATCTGATGCTGGCGCTTCTTCTCAGAACTCTGAGCGACGGACCTCCCGTCTAGAAACAACCGGATCTCCCTCTCGACCCACTGGGCATGATCCACTGCCTCTGATAAAGTCTGAAGCCTCTGGGCGTGTACCATGGTAAGATCTCGGGCGCAAGCCTGTCTCAAACAGCTCCACCTGGTGCAGCCCATCCCTGGCAACGTAGGGCACGCAGTTGAGCAACTGCGTAAACTCCTGGAAATAGTCCCAAACTGGGCGATCACCTTGCTGCAGGTTCTTCAAGTCATCTTCTATCTTCTTCTTCACACTCGTGGAGAAGTAAGTGTCAAGGGTCATCCTCCTGAACTCTGACCAGGGTAGCTGTCGGGTGACCTGAAACTCTAGGGGCTCGACCCGACGCCACCAAGCATCTGCATCCCCCTCCAGACAGTGTACTGCCAAATGTGCTCTGAACCTCTGGTCGATGAAGAAGTCCCGAAACATCTTCTCCATTGACGCTAGCCATGATCCAATCTCCCACGGGTGAGTGCTCCGCCCCGAGAACTTAGGGGGTCCTCGCTTGCAGAACTGCGTGAGTTTGTCAGAAAACTCCCGCTCCTCCTCTGGGGTCAAAGGCCTGAACATCCCCTGAGCCCCGCTGCTCGACGACGGCGCTGTAGGGGCAAGTGGAATAGTCGGTGGTACAACAGGTGGTACGGGGGCCTCTGCAGTAGTAGGGGGAGGTGCCGCAACCTGGGCCAATAATGCTCAAACCTCTGCTCCTGTCGGCGGTGGCTCTCCGCCAACTGGGCCATCATGGCCCTCAGCTCACTGATCTCGAAGGCCCGGACTGCTCCGGCTCCTCCGGGGGTGTAGGAGTACCCCGAGTAGGAATCTGCCGCCTAGGAGGCATCCTGCCACACAAAATCCACGGGTCAGTAAACCAAACCACTCTCGACCCAATCAAGCGAAAGTCATGGACATTCCCCTATTTCTGTAACCTTATGTTGTCTGCAGCCAACATAATAGTCCCCCAGAAATAGGCTATGCCAATCCCTCTCCACTCACAGGAAGAGTTAACAACCAATTACCGACTTTCGCACAATATCACGTCACTCACGCTCTGCCTTCCTAGGGTCTGCCAAAAGCCTAGGGTTTCCTAAGTCCCGTCTGACCTATCCCTAAGCTCTGATACCAACTAATCTGTCACGCCCCGGGTGTAAACCAGAACCCGGGCCCGTCCACAGATCCGCCGTGCATACGGAATTTTCCGTGTACACGAAGCGCTGATAACCTGCTCAGATATAAAACAAGTAATAAAGGAGCATAAAACAGAGCTAAACTAAAACTAATACAACTCAGACAAATGCTGGAAATGAAAGTACAGTAAGCTCTCAGAAAATATACAAGTGTCTCTCCCAGCTCACAAAATATATACAACCAGCTGGCCGCAGCCAGACCCAAAATAAAAGGAAAATACACCGTCTGAGTGTACTGGGGATACATCAAAACTACTAAACTCGAACTCGGGCAGTGGCTAGCTAATCAGCGATCCTCTTACCTCGATCCAGGGAAGAGGGTCCCGCAACTCCCGCAGAGAACTCTGCAAAACAAAGGGGAACAGAAAAGAGAAAACAGTGGGGGGTGAGAACTACTATAAAAACAGTAGCCTCCCCTAGTGGGTAGACCTCAAACTCAGACATGCCCACTAGGACTATCAGAGGCGAAAAATGAAACAAAGGTGGTAAGCTACAAGTACACTACTGATGCAGAGCTACCACTAACGTGCCTCTACGATGCCTACTAGAGAATGGCTAAAAACATGCACCAGAACGTAAGGACTGACAGACCAACCAATCAAAACACCAGTAAACACTGGAACTGCCTGCTCTGCTGTCAACCTCACAACTCAGTATCTCCCCTGTCAAATAGACCGGAACCCAACACGGTCTAGCCGGCACCCAACACGGCCTGACCGGCACCCAACACGGTCGGAATCCTACTCCGGAGTGGCACTCGAGGGGAGCGACCCCACACGTAGTATCACGTCACTAGTATCATCAGTACCATAAATAGCAGGACGGGGTCACGACCCTGATCCAAGTGGGAAAAACCATCCACTAAAGGGAAACTCGATCCCCTACCTCCAATCTGATGCAAAAGTAATAATAATAATAATAATCCGGTCACCGCCCACAGTCCGCGGTCGCCGCAACACCCAAACATCGATCCCCGACTGTCCCAACTCTGAACATCTGACTACACAATCCCCTAAGACTAGACGACAGGAGAACGAATAAAAGCATGGTTTCTCCTAAGTCAATTCAATATGTTTGTGTAGCAGAAAAAGGTGGCTTAGCTAGATGACCATTCAAGCATGCAAAGTCCTTTATTTGATAAAATCTTCAATTATTCTAACATATGCAACATTAAGTGTTTGGAACTCCCGATGTACATGTGGCAGGATAAATGATACATGATACAATTTAGATGCACAATCTACTAGCAAGTATCCCTTATACAACATTCATTCTAACCACATGCCCAAACCTTCCCTTAACATATAATATGATATGGCTTTAGCATTCTTTCCAACTAATTAAATTGCCTATCTAAACATGGAAATACCACTTACTAACTTGTAACTGCTAACAATGCAAGTATCAACAAAGGAACCTTAATCTCATACAAGCATGCTAGATACATTCACAATAATAACACATAATCATGGCATTCTAATAGGCCTAGTGACATTCACAAGTAGGAGGTTCACAACATCACCCACCTCAAGCGCTATTCCAAATTCCCAAAGGCGAAGTCCAAGATCAGTCCAAAACACACCACCAATCTGTACAAAATACCCCAAAGGAAAATACATAAGCTAAACATCCCACTTTCCAGAATCTGTCCCCAAATCAGCAGTCCCAATTCACTAATTTTACCTGCGAATAATGCCCAGAAAAATCCAAGAAAAATACTATCGCGATCCTTGCGACGAGCCCGTCGAAACGAGTACCTGCACGCCCAATTTGGAGTTTCCTACGCTGAGATAAAAATCGGCAAGGGGTACACCCCGAATCCAAACTGCACTAAATTCCTGTAACAAGGAACCACAGAGAAAGGAGATTCTCACCCTCGAGTAAAATTCAGAAAATTCTGAGAAAAATCCAGGAGACTCCTTGCGAAGCGTAGATGAAAATTGCCTTTTGAATCGCCTCGTTCCGACGCCTAAGAAAAAAGATATGGCAAGAACACTGCGGTGCTGTCCCAAAGTCCGCGAAGAAAAAGGGTCAAATGGGTGCTAAGAAAACTCCAAGATCAGCACGGAAATCGAGGAACCACAAAACACAGGAGTTGAAGCCCTACCTGTCGTGAGTCCAACGGCGCAAGAATCGGCGAATTCTGAGGTCGGGGTGAGTCGGAGGAGTCCAAACACTGGGAAGGGGCGAAGAGGATCGCCGGAGAACAAGCGTCGCGCCGCGCCGTAAAATGGTGAACCTCGGGAAGCGTGCCTCCAAAAATCTTCAAACTTCTCCAATGGGTAGTGCACTGAGGGAGGAAAAACTCTTGTGAAGGAAGCCCAGTGAAAAAGGGGTCCAAAAAGACAAAGAAACGAAAGGGGGGTCCTATTTATAGGCCCAGCCCACTATGCATAACGGGCCGGGTTTCGGGCGCGGTTTCCGGGCGCACTGCGCCCAAAAACCGGGTTGTATGCTTCCCGTCCGACGCGCCCGGAAGTCCCTGGGACGGCCACGTCGCCCCGAACAGGGGACAGCAACCCTGGCGGCCCGCAATGCGCCACGTGGCCCCCTCGCGGTCAGCGGGGTAGGTACGGCCGCCCAACCGCGAGGCGACGCGTGTCGCACTCGAGTGCGGCCGACCGCCCCGCTGGCGCCACTGTGCGCGCACAGTACCGAGGCGCCCCCCTCGCGCACGCCGTGGACCGCGCCTACCTGGGCCCGCGAATCAGAAGCCGCCACGCGTCACGCGCCCGGTCCACCGCAACCCCGCCAGACCGGTGAGCCGTGCCGCGTGCGCCCGCCAACCAGGGCACGCCACGCGTCCCCCCGCCGCGGTCCATGCACCGCCGCGCCTCCCCGTGGACCCAGCTGCGTGAGCCGGCCAATAAGAGGCCGCCACGTGGCTCGGGCCGGTCCACGTGTCACCCCCATGCACCGAAAATCCCTCCAAACTTCCGGAAGCCCGCATTTGGTCATCCGGACTCCAAATTCAACAAGCAAATAGCCGTTTTCAAGCGTTTTTTCCGCGCTAAATCCAAATCCAACCTCAGATTGGCCCAAAACCTTTTCTAAAATTCGGCAATTACAGCCGAAGGCCAATTCCGCTACCAAAGTCTCACAAGGTCCATCTGTGGCACCCCTTCGATGCACCATGGGCCAGACACCAACACTAGGTGTTCTACACAATGGATTCACCGGAAAGTTGCATGGGAAAACCAGTACACTACAATATAAGCTGTGGTTTAGTAGAAAACTGGATATCAAATACTTTCGTATCTTCGGGAGTCGATGTTACATTTTACGTGACCGTGAAAATCTTGGAAAGTTCGACTCTCGAAGTGATGAAGGGATCTTTTTGGGTTATTCTACGAATAGCAGAGCATATCGAGTATTTAACATTGAATCTAAGACGATCGTAGAATCTATAAATGTTAAAGTAGATGAAGCTTTTCACTTTGGATCTGGAAAATCTACCCTCGATATCTCTCTAGATGATGATTCTCTTGTTAGTGCATCTTCTCATGATAATACTTCCAATATTAATGATGCATCTAATGGCTCTTCTAGTTTATCTGATGTGCAGGAATCATCTCATGTATCTCCGAGTACTCCGTTTCAACAAACGTTACGAATCTCCAAGGATCATCCGGAATCGAACATCATTGGAGATCCACAAGAAGGAGTTAGAACTCGGAAGCAGTTAGTTTGTGGATTCGCTTGCTACGTATCTTTAATCGAACCAAAGAACATAGATGAAGCTCTTCAGGATGACTACTGGATTAAAGCAATGCAGGAAGAGCTCCATCAATTTGAGCGAAACAAAGTCTGGGAATTAACGAAGCCTCCAAAGCAACATAATGTGTTAGGTACCAAATGGATCTTCAAGAACAAGAAAAATGAGGATGGTACTATCATCAGGAACAAGGCACGATTAGTTGCTCAAGGTTATTCTCAAGTAGGAGGTATAGACTTTGACGAAACATTCGCCCCTGTAGCTAGACTCGAGTCCATTCGTATACTATTTGCTATTGCTTGTCATTTTAAAATCAAATTATTTCAAATGGACGTTAAGAGCGCATTTCTAAATGGTTTTTTAAATGAGGAAGTTTATGTGGCTCAACCGAAAGGTTTTGTAGATCATAAACAACCTAACCATGTTTTTCGTTTGAAAAAGGCTCTTTACGGTCTGAAACAAGCACCGCGAGCATGGTACGAAAGGTTAACAAAGCACCTTTTGGAGAAGGGCTATACTCGAGGGGGAGCTGATAGGACTCTCTTTGTGAAGCATTATCAAAGCAATTTCATTGTAGCACAAATCTATGTCGATGACATTGTATTTGGCGCAACAAGAGATAATGATGCTTCTAAATTCGCGGAGACCATGGAAAGCGAATTTGAGATGTCCATGATGGGCGAATTGACTTATTTTCTTGGATTGCAAATTAAGCAAAATGATGAAGGTATTCACTTGAGTCAATCCAAGTATGCAATGGAGTTGGTCAAAAAGTTTGATCTAGAAAATTGTAAAGATTTTCCAACTCCAATGGGAACTAGCCACAAGGGACTTGGAAGTGAATCACATAGTGAGAATGTAGACAAGAAACTGTATAGAAGTATGATTGGAAGTCTACTTTACCTCACGGCTAGTCGCCCGGATATATCCTTTAGTGTTGGGATTTGCGCGAGATATCAATCAGCACCAAAGGAGGTTCACCTGAAAGCGGTGAAACGGATCATCCGGTACATCAAAGGATCAATTAATTTCAGAATTTGGTATCCTATGGGAACAAGTCTGGATATTGTTGGATACTCAGATGCCGATTGGGCAGGATCAGTGGATGATCGGAAAAGCATGAGTGGTGCATGCTTCTATCTTGGCCATTGCCTTGTTGCATGGCACAGTAAAAAACAGAATTGCATAGCACTCTCGACTGCCGAAGCGGAATACATTTCAGCTGGAAGTTGCTCAACTCAACTCATTTGGATGAAAAGCGTATTGAGCGACTTCCGCATTTCAGCATCTTCGGTAACAATTCTTTGTGACAACACAAGTGCAATTAACATTTCTAAAAACCCTGTGTTGCACTCTAGAACAAAACATATTGAACTTAGATATCATTTTCTTAGAGAGCTAGTTGAATCAAATACTCTTCAACTTTCATATATTTCAACTGAGGATCAATTGGCTGACTTTTTAACAAAACCTTTGGATCAAAAACGTTTTATTCATTTACGAAAAGCAATTGGAATGCTTTCCTTGAAATAAACTTCTTTTTGAAACCTTTGCTTAGGATAGGTTTTGTATTTGTTTTTGTTTTGTTCATTATCTATGTTTGTACATAGGACATTAATTGAGCATAGATCATAATTGACTTTAATTGCATCTTTTCGCACATTTAGAAATTCATTATGCTTTTGCCATCATAATATTTCACTGTTGCAATGATCATTTATGTTAATTAAATCATCTTCTGAGTGATCAAAGTCAATTTCTCTCTCTCAATGATCTCTTGGTATAGTCATTATCTTATTTGACTGCTTAGTCGAGTATGAAATCGAGATCAATATTTGGTTGAATACTTTATATCTTAAATAATTGATAGCCAATTGAGGGGGAGTCATAGGAAATGTAAAATGCTCAAAAGATGTGGAAAGAGTTACATCCCAATGAGGAGTGTGAAAACTACCACCACATGGAGGAAAGAGCTACCACCTCGGTCGTCCGAGTATTGTGTGCAGCTACCACATGTATACCAAGCATGGTTGTTCAAATTTTGATTAAGTAAAATGCATGTTGAAATACTTGACTCCGTCAAATTTCAAGGTTGGTATAAGGTGGGTTTTTAAAGAAAGATGCTCAAAGAGCCACTCTCTTCAACAGATTGTCTAGATACATTATCTACTATATTTGGGATTTCAAACATCTATTGATCTTTGTATTTCATTTTCTTTACTGAATTGATGATTTGATAAAGGCATTACTCATAAGATCAAGTTAGATGTAATTGAAGGTGTTCAACTTTAAGGGATTTAATTTTTGTAAATTCTCGTTTCATTTTTGGATATTATTGATAGATTTGGCATAATCTAATTCTTGTTGTATGAAACGATGATTTTTGTTTAAGGTTGATACACATTTGTGCTTACAATCTTTTTCTGGTTTTTCTTGAATTTCTCGGAAATTTTCTAAAGAAAAAGTTGGAGCCGATCCGGATCGGGCAAGATGATCCGGATCCCGAACGCAGGTATTCTTCTGCGGGCTGACGATCCGGATTGGACCTGCCGATCCGGATCCCGAACGCAGTTTCTCACTACGGGCAGCCGATCCGGATCGCAATCATGAACTGATCCGGATCACGACTAGGGTTTTATAAAGAACAAAAGGGTTTTGATTTCTTTTACTCCAATCTTTTGTTCCAAAGTCTCCAGAGCCTCTCTCTCTAGATTTCATCCTTCCTGGAAGCTTTCAAACTCAAGTTCTTCAACTCCAAGTAAGTTTTATTGATCAAAATCTCGGTTTTTTACCGTTTTTCTCTTTTTCTCCTCAAACGTGATGAATTTCTTGGATCAACTTTGTTTGTGGATGGTTTTTGATCAAATTTCTTTTGAAATAAGAACTCTGGGTAGATTAGTTTTGATTATATACTAGGTATTCTCCTGATTAACGGATTTTTAGGCTTCGATTTCTAAAATTTCGGTTTTAGGGCATATAATAAGGATTTTCGAAAATCATGCAATTGATCTATTTTTAAAAGTCCTTTTGCAAAACTAATTTGATTCTTAGTCTCTCTACATGATTATGATTGTTTGGGTACAATTTTTCAAATCTTTGAAAATTAACAATTTTCTCATGTGTTCTTGAGTTGTTGCTCACAGGATTTTAATCTTCTTAAAGCACTTGGATCAATGGGATTCTCATGGATCATTCTTTTATTGGTCACTATGGTGCACACTCGGGCCACAAACAAGTTAAAAAGAGCTAAGAAAACACAACAAAAGGGTGAGTTTCATGTGATCAGCGACACAGAAGTAGATTGTCACGAGGTAGATTGGACTGGATTGACAGATGATGATGACTCATTGCATGAACAAAAGGCGTCTGATGGTTCAAAAGGAAAAGCGTCCGATGCATCGAAAGAAAAAGCACCCATGGACAAAGGTAAAGCACCTATGACTGCACCAACCATCTCGGTGAAAAGGAAACGACTCGCTCGACGGTTTGGACGAGCACGAGGTTTCATGTCTAACGAACCGATTATTCCGGATTCTCCACCTCGGGAGGAACAAGTGTTCGTTAATGCGGATCGCCTAAGGGCATTTGAGAATCGTGAATGCATTGGTGAGAGGCATGTCAATATTGAGGCTCTACGAGATCACTCTCCTGAGTTTGGCGTTCTGATTGAACAAGCAAATCTTATTCAAGTTTGTCGATTTCCAGAAGTGCTTGGATACTGTCTGCATCTTGTAAGGGCCTTCTATACAAATGCACGGCACCTTCGTGAAATTGAAAACGGTCCAATGGAATTTTACACGAACATCCAAGGCACAAGATTCAAAATTACTCCACAATTGATTGGCGAGGTTTTGGGAATGCCTGCCAGCAAGACAGGAGTTAATTACTTGAAGGGAAAGGTTTTGACGAACACTGTGTGGCAAATGGTTATAAAGGGAATTTGTTTGGAAGGAACGCAATCAACGGAGAAATCGATCAGATCCAAGGAACTTCGTCTTGAGTACCGATTTCTAAACTTCATCACTTGTTACAATATCCTTCCAAATATGCAGACGAAAGTCTTGAGATGGGATCGAATGCTATTTTTGTATCTCTTAGGACATCCGTCTGAGGCAATGGGATTGAATATCAACATTCCATACATTATTTGGAAAAGAATGACAAGATATGTTGAGCACCCTCATCCCACAGAAAGAATTCCATTTCCACTGATTATAATGAGGATCTTGAAGAAATTTCAGGTTGACATTACCTCACCGACTTATCATCAATGTTTGGGTATGATCGATGAGTCCACCGTTGTGAAGTCACTTCACAAATTGCCCCATGTCACTCCAGTCCCTCCGTGCGGAACGAAACCTAGTAGCGGCACTTCCGCGTCACCATCACAACCAGCACCCACACCAGCGGATGAAGCATCAGTCTCATCCAACTACAAAGAACAACAACGATTATCTGTTGAGCAGGAACAGATTTCGAAGGCACGGACGAGAATCTCCAATGAGCTCGAGCTCATCACGGCAGCTCACATTACCATAACTAAGAAGGTCAATTCAATGAACAAGCTAGTGAAAAAGATGTTTTCTAAGATGGGCTGCACGAGCTCTGAAGACTCCGAATCTGATGACTGATTCCCTTCTTTTTATTCTTTTGCAAATTTTTAACCTTGTCTTGTGCAGGTTTTTCAGTTTTTAGGACTTAATCTTAGTTCTAGTTCTTAAATTTCGGAACATTTTCTTTGAAATTTTTAACTCTCCTTCAATTTTTGGTAATTTTGGCTTTGTTTGTGACAAAAAGGGGGAGAGAGTTTAGAGAACTTGAACAATGATATTGTGAAAATTGTGATCTTGTATACATCAAGGTACAATGATGAACAATGATGACTGCATCAAGGTACAATGATGAACAATGCTGATGTGAAAATTTTGTATACATCAAGGTACAATGATGAACAATGATGACTGCATCAAGGTACAATGATGAACAATGCTGATGTGAAAATTTTGTATACATCAAGGTAAGTATCACTTCAACTTCAACTTTGGTTTTTATCTTGTGATTGTTTGCATGTCTCTACTAACTATTCGACTAACTATTTGGGCATGTAATATGACTAACAAGTTGATGTTGGACTAACATTTTATGATATTTGGTTTTTGATTGCATAGAAGATATGTTGGCTTTTGACTATGATTCTCTTACATATCTGAATTCTCAAATGTCATGATGATCAGATAAACTCTATCTCTGTACTAGGTTTTGTATGCTAAATATTCTTGAGGTATCTAACGATCTCTTTTTGTCAAGAATGATTTCCTTGTGCAGAGAGTACAGATGTCTAAGTCTAGAGTCTGTTTTAGGAGTTTATCTCATGTTTTTAAATTTTTGGATCTCCATTGTAAATTTTTGTTGTATGGTGATAGCAACAAAAATATCTTTTTGAATTTCTTTAGTGGATCTGTGTTTTGTCACGAAACCGCCAAAGGGGGAGATTGTTACGGAATTTGAGTTGGCGTAGTTTCGTGAAAGTCTCAAGTCTTGAAGATTGAAGGTGAAGGAAGTTGGATCATTTAACTCAATCTCAAGAAAGAAGAATTCAAAAGGATCAGGTATGTTTAACTAAAGATTTTATTGGTGATCCGAATACTTCTTGTAGTGTAGAAACACCTGGAAGAGTTTTTAATTGCTTAATTATCAAAAACTGGTGTTCGGACAAGTTCAGGATCCGGATCAGAGCCAGCGATCCGGATCCCGAAGGTTGTTGTTTCATACATCACTTCAATCCGGATCGCAGCATCTCACGATCCGGATCCCGAACGTTGAGTTTTCTGAATTATATGAACGATCCGGATCAGACAATCCGATCCGGATCCCGAACGTGTGATTTTCTGGAAACCGTCTTTATTGCTACTGCAATCCGGATCGCCCAAATCCGATCCGGATCGCCGTCCGTCAAATTTCCAGAAATGTTAGGTTTTTGATTCTTATCTCCTTCCTAGGGTTTCTAACCTATAAATAGACCCTATGACTCTTTTTCTAGTGGGAATCCAAATAGCCGTCATTTTCATATATCATCTTATACGGCTCTAGATCCACCTATAGAGAAGAAAGGAAATCATTAGAGAATACTCTATGTTTCTTCATCTATATTGATTAGTTTGATTCTAGGTTTTCATACTCACATCTTGAGTTGAATCAAACTAATGAATACTTAGATGGTATTTCCGATCTATCTTTAATCTAAGTATTCGGCGGATCATCACCACCAAAAACAACGATTTACCCCAAAAATCGGCGCGTGGATTCGCGTGTCCTTGTGGATTCAAGGTTCAACCGCTCTCGTGGATTCGGAGCGAGGCACGTTCGTGGATTCGAAGGGTGCTATTGGGTGAAGACCGTGGATTCGGTCGGACGTCGTGGATTCGACGTTGGACGCCGTGGATTCGGCGTTGGGCGCAGATCGTGGATTCGAGAAGCGTCGTGGAGCGAGCGGAGAAGATCCTCTAGGAGCGTATGGAAAAGGTTGAGTCGTAAGTGTGTACGGTAAATCACCTTGTACGTGTTTTAATTCTAGTGGATTTCTGTCGTGTTATCGGTCCCGTGGTTTTTTACTCCGGTGATGGAGTTTTCCACGTAAAAATCTTGCGTATTATTTTTATTTCCGCATTGGGTTTTTATCGCAACGATTTTTGAGTGTTTATAAGTTTACACCTATTCACCCCCCTCTAGGTGTTTTTTCCCCTATTTAGATCCTTATTACATATAACCCAACAACCTGGGGACTTCACCTTTCGATCGGCTCGTTTCCTTGATCGCGTTAGGTCAGAGGAGGCGACCAAAAAGGGGACGGCGATCAGGAAAAAATATCCCCAACCCTACGTGATTTGGACGGTCGAGTAAAGAGAGAAAGAGGAACCCATACCCACTTCCGCTTGCGTTCCAAGGTTTCGGCGCAGAGCTCCATCGGGGATATCCAAGAGAAGGGCAAGGCCTTGGCCGTGGGTGTATCGATCGGGCGAAGGTGGGCGATCCCTCTTCCTCCTTCTCCCCTCGTGAATCAAGGTGAGTTTTTGGGGCGTTCTTGATTTGCGTAGGTTTTCTTTTACGATTTCAGTTTTGTGAGTTGTCTTGTGATCGGGGATCACCGCGCCGCCGCCGCCATTGACGAGGCGGATGCCGCCGCCACGGGGTCGCCCGCACCCGCGGGCAGCGCGCCCGCGCGGCTCGTGGCCGCGCGGGGCCGCCGCAGGTGGGGCACCCGCGTGGGCTAGTGCCGCGCGGGGTCGCCCGCACCCACGGGCAGTGCGCCCGCGCGGCTCGTGGCCGCGCGGGGCCGCCCGCTGTTGGGGCGCCCACGCGGGCTGGTGCCGCGCGGGGTCGCCCGCACCCGCGGGCGGCGCACCCGCGCGGCTCAGTGCCACGCGGGGCCGCCCGCAGGTGGGGCGCCCACGCGGGCTGGGGCCGCGCGGGGTCGCCCATACCCGCGGGTAGCGCGCCCCCGCGGGCTGGGGCCGCGCGGGGTCGCCCATACCCGCGGGTAGCGTGCCGCCGCGGGCTGGGGTCGCGCGGGGCCGCCGCCACCGCGACAGGTTGGGGCCGCGCGGGGTTGTCCGCAGGCAGAGTGCGCGCCGCACGGGTCGGTGCAGTGCGGGGAACTCCGCCGCGCGGAGTCCGGGGATCGCGTCAGTCGTCTGTTTTCGGCCTAGAGTCGGTGTCGGTGTTCGGATCTCTTAGTCTTGACATACCCTTGTTCCTTAAGGAGTGTGGGACATTGTAGGCGACTGGCGCACGGTCACGGACGGGTCGAGCGCCGGACGACACGCACGAGGTGGGTACTTCTCCGGGGATTTTGGGGATAGGCATATATCGATAGAAATAACATGTTTGGGCAAAGGTGCATAGTATGTGGACCATATAATTATTTAACTAACCCTGTTGCACTGTTTTTACTTACTGTTGAATATGAGGCTCTTGTTTTGCTACACGCACACCGGCGGTTTGGCCACCGCAAGGGTGTGCTTTTCCGGAAAAGTGGTATGTTGACCCATGTACCCCACGTGACGGTGACGTAAGAAGGGGGGCCCTCGTGGGTGGGGGGTGTGAGCGGTGATGCCGAGGCGGGTGCTCGGCGGCCGAGGCAGGTGCTCGGCGGGGGACACCGGGGCAGGTGCTCGGTGCGGTTGTCGGGAAAGGTGCCCGGTTTTGTTTGGTACAGGGTTTGGTCACTGTTGTTTGTACTTTGAGGAGGACGGTTGCTCCGATCACCGTGGTTTGCATTACCTTTAGCCCTTTTTGCATACTATGTTATTTCTAGTCACTGACTTCCCACTCCGTGACAGGTTCGTCCAGGGGCGAGTGCTAGGGCGCTGGTGAGACCGCGAGAGTGCTGTTCTGACTTTTAGAGACATCAGATACAGTGACTTTCCTTCCCTTGTTCTTTTATTATTCATGTTAGTTAGTTATGGATTGCGATGCCCTCGTGGGGTCGATGTGGATGTTGATTCTTCCTTCATAATTGCCGAGTGAATGTCGTTCCTTTTCTTTACTTGGCCGTTTTAAACTACGAACAACAAAAACAAGGAAACCGTTTGCGAAAACCGTTTTTAAAACGTGGGTGTCGTGTGGACACCGTTTTTAAAACCTTGTGGGATTTATGTGATTTCGAAAATGGCTTTTACAAAATTTGGCATCGGGTGGGTGCCGCCTTAAAAATTATGTGGATTTATGTGGCTTTGAAATGGACTTTCTAAAACATCGACGTCGGGTTGGCGTCGCTTTCAAAAACTCTGTGATTATTTATCCTTTTAAAATAGCCGGCCCTTTTTAAGTGTGAGAGTTGATTGAATGCTTGGTTTGCATGTTGAATGTGTCTGTGCTTCGATCTAGTGTGGTTAAAGCCTGTATGAGATTCATGATGTGGTCAGGATGCCGTGCATATACAAAGGAGACTCTGCCCGTTAGCAGAGTGAATTTGTATATGCGGCGGGTCTGTGTGCGCACTGGGGTGGAATTGTTTTCAAAAAAAAAAAAATATTACGCTGATCTGGGAGCATCGGTGGCTCTTCTTCCATGCGTTAGAACCCCCGGGGCGTGACAATATATTTATGCCTTGGTACTTTAAATACCCCCTATGAACTTTGGTTATGTAGAAAACCGAATATCAAGTATTTTCGTATCTTTGAGAGTCGCTGTTACATTTTACGTGATCAAAAAAATATTAGAAAATTCGACTCTCGAAGTGATGAAGGAATTTTTATGGGTTATTCTACAAATAGTAGAGCATATCGGGTATTTAACCTTGAATCTAAAACGATGATAGAATCCTTCAATGTTAAAGTAATGAAGCTTTTTATTTTTCTTCTAATAAATCTACTCCTGATATGTCTCTTGACGATGAATCTCCTGCTAATGATGTTGTATCTTTGCATGATAAATCTTCTGAAAATTTTGATACATCTAATGGTTCTTCTAATTCATCTAATGTGCAGGATTCATCATATATTTCTCCGAGTACTCCTTTACCTCAAACGCTTCGTATCTCCAAGAACCACCCGGAATTTAACATCATTGGAGATCCTCAAGAAGGAATTAGAACTCGGAGACAGTTAGAATGTGGAGTCGCCTACTACGTCTCCATGATTGAACCAAAGAATATTGATGAAGCTCTTCAAGATGATTATTGGATAGATGCAATGTAAGAAGAGCTCAATCAATTTGAAATGAACAAAGTCTGGGAATTAATGAAGCCCCCTAGGCACCAAAACTTTATTGGTACTAAATGGATTTTCAAGAACAAGAAAAATGAAGACGGTACCATTTAAAGGAACAAAGCACGTTTGGTTGCTTAGGGCTATTCACAAGTTGAAGGTATAGACTTTGATGAGACCTTCGCCCCGGTTGCTCGTCTCGAGTCCATTCGTATACTTTTCGCAATTGCTTATCATTTTAAAATAAAACCTTTTCAAATAAACGTTAAGAGCACATTTTTAAATGGTTTTCTAAATGAGGAAGTTTATGTAGCTCAACCAAAAGGGTTTATTGATCATAAATTCCCTAACCATATTTTTCGACTGAAAAAGGCTCTTTACGGACTAAAAGAAGCACAGAGAGCATGATACGAAAGATTGACAAAGCATCTTTTAGAAAAGGGCTATACTTGAGGGGGAGCCGATCGGACACTCTTTGTGAAGCACTTTCAGGATAACTTCGTTGTGGCACAAATCTATATGGATGACATCGTGTTTGGTTCTACAAAGAACAACGATGCTTCAAAATTCGCCGAAATAATGGAAAGCGAATTTGAGATGTCCATGATAGACGAGCTTACGTATTTTCTTGGATTGCAGGTTAAGCAAAGTAATGATGGCATTCATTTGTGTCAATCCAAGTATGCGAAGGACTTGGTTAAGAAATTCAGATTAGAAAATTCTAAAGACTATCCGACTCCTATGAGAACTAGCAATAAGGGATTAGGAAGTGAATCTCACGGAGAAAGTATAGATAAGAAACTTTACAGAAATATGATTGGAAGTCTACTCTACCTTACGGCTAGTCACCCAGATATTTCTTTCAGTGTTGGGATTTGCGCGAGATATCAATCAGCACCGAAGGAAATTCACCTGAAAGCGGTGAAAAGGATCATCCGGTACGTCATAGGTACAATCAATTTCAGAATTTAGTATCCTATGGGTACATCTCTTGATATTATAGGATATTCGGATGCCGATTAGGCTGGATCAGTGGATGATCGAAAGAGCACGAGTGGTGCATATTTTTATCTTGGCCATTGTCTTGTTGCATGGCATAGTAAAAAGCAAAACTGCATTGCTCTCTCTACTGTCGAGGCGGAATACATTTCAGCTGGAAGTTGTTCAACTCAATTGATTTGGATGAAAATTGTATTGAGTGACTTCCGAATTCCTGCGACCTCGGTAACTATACTTTGTGACAACACCAGTGCCATTAACATTTCTAAAAACCCTGTGTTGCACTTGAGAACAAAACACATTGAAATAAGATATCATTTTCTTAGAGAACTAGTTGAATCGAGTACTTTACAAATTTCTTATGTTTCAACTGAAAATCAATTAGCTGATATCTTGACAAAACTTTTGGATCAAAAATGTTTTATTCATTTGCGAAAAGCAATTGGCATGCTTTCTGTTGCATAACCGTTTTGAACTATTGCTTAGATAGGTTTTTGTTTTGTGTTCTTGTTCTTTTTATTTGTAATATAGAACATTAACTGAGCATTAGTATAATTGACTTTAATTGCATCCTTTAATATTGTGAGAAATTTATTATGATTTGGATATCATTATAACTCTTTTGATGCAATGATCATTTATATCAATTATGTCATCTTTAATTGATCAAAGTCAATTCCTCACTCAATGATCTCTTGGTATTATTTTTATCTTATTTGATAGTTGAAATAAGTATGAACACGAGACCAATTTTTGGTTAAATACTTAATATTTTACATAATTGATAGCCAATTGAGGGGGAGTAATTTTTAGTTATTCATGCTCAAAAGATGTGGAAAGAGTTACATCCTTTAGTGGAGTGTGAAAACTACCACCACATGGAGGAAAGAGCCACCACCTCGGTCGTCCGAGTACTGTGTGCAGCTACCACATGTTTACCAAGCATGGTGTTCTTGTTTACTTGATAAAATGCTTTTGGAATACTTGACTATGTCAAATTCCAAGATTGGTATAAGGTCGGATTTCAAATTGAAAGATGCTCAAGGAGCCACTCCCTAAATATATTAACTAGATAATATTATCTAATTTATTAGGGATTTCAAGCATCTATCGATCTTTGTGCTTCATTTTCTTTACTCAATTGATGATTTGATAAATTCATTACTCATAAGATCGTGTTTGATGTTTTGAACTTGCTCAACTTTAAAGGATATAATTTTTATAAATTTTCGTTTATTTATTTGAGATACATTGATGATTTATCATAATATATTTCTTTTTATGTGAAACGATACTTTTTGTTTAAAGTTGATATGCAAGAATGCTTACATACTTTTTCTGAATTTTCTAGAATTTTTATGAATTTTTCTAAAGAAAAAGTTGCAGGCAGTCCAGACTGGATAGACTCAGTCCGGATCCCGAACGATGGGATTTTCTGCACGAAGCCGATCCGGACTGACCTCATAATCCGATCCGGACCGCGGCTAGGTTTTTATTAAAAACGAATGGTTTTTTATTTCTCATTCACTACAAGCTTTAGATTTTGGTTTCTACTATTTCTCTCTCCAGAATCTAGCTTTTGGATCTTTCTTCACTTCACTTCACTCGATCCAAGTAAGTTTTTTTTATCAAAACTCAGTTCATTCATAGTTTTTGCTTGTGTTCTTCAAAACGTGATGGATTTTATGCTATGATTTCATTTTTGCACGGTTTTTTATCAATTTTTTTTTGAAATCTGAACTCTAGATGCCTAAGCATTGTTTCTATGCTTGTTGTTTATTGTCTAAACAGATTTTTGGGCATCGATTTCATAAATTTCGGTTTTAGGGCAATTTTTGGGATTTTTCAAGATATGAGAAATTTGTTAAGGAATTTGTTTTGGCGTATTTCGTGAAAGTGGTTAAGTCTTGAAGATTGAAGATGAAGAAGCTTGAATCATATACCTCAATCTCAAGCAAGAAGAATTCAAAAGGATCAGGTATGTTTAACTAAATAATTTTGATGATCCGAATACTTCTTATAGTGTAGAAACACTTGGATGGATTTTTAATCGAATAAAAATAAAAAACTGGACATGTTATAGGTTCAGGATCCGGAACAGGCAACCACAGTCCGGACCCCGAACATAGGGTAATTCATGCGCAATCCAGTCCGGAACACCCCTAATTTTGTTCCAGACCCCGAATGTGGGTTTTGCTGAAAATGCATGAACAGTCCGGACCGTGGCACTTCATTCCGGACCTCGAACGTGTGTTTTTTTGGAAATAGTCTGTTTAGCCACGACAGTCCGGACCGCCGATTTCCAGTCCGGACCGTCGTCCTGAAAAATTCCAGATAAGGTTAGTTTTTGATTCTTATCCTCTTCCAATGGTTTCTAACCTATAAATAAATCCTACGATGCATTTTTTAAGGTAATCCAAAATACGGTCGAAAAAGAGAAATCCACCTATAGAGAAGAAAGAAAATAACTAGATTTAATTCTATGTTTCTTCATCTATATTAACTAATTTGATTCTAGGTTTTCATACTCAGATTTTGAGTAGAATCAAATTAATGAATACTTAGATGGTATTCCCGATCTATCTTTGATCTAAGTATTCGGCGGATCATCACCACCCAAAAACAACGTGTCACGCCCCGGGTGTAAACCGGAACCCGGGCCCGTCTACAGATCCGCCGTGCACACGGTATTTCCCGCGTACACGAAGCGCCAAACCTGCTCAGATATAAGAGATAATAATAAAAGAGCAATAAAAACAGAGCTGAACTAAAACTAATACATCTCAGACTGAAGCTGGAAATAAAATACAATACATCTGTATAAATGATACATCTGTCTCTCCCAGCTCACCAAAATAAATACAACCTGCTGGCAAAAGCCAGCCCCAAATGTAAAAGTACAACCGTCTGAGGAAACATGGGTACATCGACAGTCCAGCTAACCCGCTCATCCTGCCTCGAGATCTATCTACTCAGTCGTCCTCTCTCCTCGACCCGCCGCTGAAAGCCCAGCAGCACCCGCAGAAGACACTGCAAAACAAGGGAGAAGAAAAAAGAAGAAAGAAGAATGGGGGTGAGAACTACTAGTAAACCAGTAGCCTCCCCTAGTGGGTAAAACCTCAAACTCTGACACACCCACTAGGTCTACCAGAGGCAAAAAGGAAAGAAGAGTGGTAAGAAATGAAACCGCTGAAAAAAGGAAATCTACCACTACTATGCCTCTAAAATACAGTCCTAGACTGGAATAACCGTATGCAACAATAACCAACCGTCCCAGATGAACCCAATCTGTACCGCCCTCATCATCGGGCAAGTAAGCCGCGCCGATGTGATAGCAAAATTCCTGCTGCCGCCCTCATCATCGGGCAAATAAGCCGCGCCGATGTGATAGCAAAACTGTCCATAACTGTCTAGCCCCGGCCTCCGGAGCGGATCTCGAGGGGAGCGACCCACCCGAGGAAAGCATCACCGGGCAATAACCGCGCCGGTGTAATAAATAACAAAAGCAGGATTGGATCACAACTAAAAAGCCCCAGTGGAACACAACCCTCCACTAAAAGAAAACTGATTCCCAATTAGATGCAAAAGTAACCATCCGGTCAATCGCCCAATATCCGCGATTGCCGCAATACCCCAGAATCCACGACCAGGTCTCACAACCGACCCCCGGTCAACCGCCCAAAATCCGCGGTCGTCGGAATAACCCACAATCACAACAACTCTCAAGTGGAACAAAACCCTCCACTAAAGAAAACCCGATCCCCAATCTGATGCATACGACACATACGGTCAACCGCCCAATATCCGTGGTCACCGTAATACCCACAGTCATCAATCAAACCCAACAACCGACACCCGGTTAACCGCCTACTATCCGCGGTAGCCGCAATACCCCACAACCCACAATCAAACACAACCTGTCACCGACCCTCAGGTCCCCGCTACACTATCCCAAACCCCTGCTCGAACCCGAGTAACCAAACTCAAAGGTCTAAATAAGAAGGAGAAAAGGAAACAAACATGGTTTCTCCTAAGTCAAGTCCCAAAATGATAGTGCGGCAATAAAAAGTGCCCTATCTAGATGACCATACAAGCATGCATATGTTCTCAAGAGCGATAAAAGAAAGTGTGACAAATAGTGGTTCCACATGTGTATCAATTAATAGCTCCGCATGGATATAACCATCAACATGCTAAAATCATTATTCAACCACACATGTCTATAATCCCTGATCCATGATAAATCACCGAAATGGTACCCGCACATAGATATGTCAAAATGTCTCAACAGTTTATCCATTTAATTCACTTCCATAAAATCTATGTGCTAACATGGCATGTTAATTATTACTATTAAAGTATCCCAATAATCCTGTTCCAACATGCTATGTCTACCAAATTAATCTCACATAAATCATCCACCTATGCATGTACAACAGATCCTCAAGTGGTACTCTCCCACAAGACATTTCATATTATCCCAACATGAAAGTAAATCCCACATGCAAGGTTGAGTGCTAATATTCTATCCATACAAACATGTATAAGTCCCAACCACTATCAGATATCCACAATAGTACTTTCCATATGATAGGCTCACAATTATATTACTTTAAGCATGCATGTCCAAATAAAGGGATCACTCTAATATTCCTAGTGAGCATGTCAAAATAGAGGTAAACAACAACCACCCACCTGAAGTGCTAACTGTCCAAATCCCAATAGCTGAAAATACCAGATAAATCCAAATCTCCTACTCCAATGAGTCAGCAACACCCGCAACTCTCCTGGGCACAATACAAAGTCCACAATTACACATAAGTTCCCAAAACTGCTCTTACAACCACATACGAATTTCAATCCCAAAGATGCTTAATTTTCACCTGCTAAAAATGCCCAGAAAATTCCCAGAAAAATATAAGAGGGATCCTCGCGTCGATACCTTCGAAACGGCTGCTTGCACGCCCAAATCTGAGTTCGGTAAGTTAAGATATAAATTCGACAAGGTGGTACACTCAAAAGATTTCAGCACAAAAAGACTGTAGCACTGTAAACAGAGAAACAGTGATATTCACCTCTGATGAAATCTCGGAAAAATCCAAGAAAAATACGAGCGTGTTCCTTGCGATCTGAAGATGAAAAAGTTGTATAAGCTCGTTTCCGTTTGACGCTCGTGCGCAAGGATATGGGCAAAACACCTCGATGCTGTCCCACAATTCCACACAGAAAAAGGGTCAAGAAAGAACCTCGGGATCCGTGCCACAGACTCAAAACTGAAATGCGCGATCAATACAAAAGATGAAGTCCTACCTCTCAGGAGTAAGCCAGTGCAAGAATCGCTAAAAACGAAGGTCGGGGTAGCCCAGGGGAGCCCTCACACTGTACTGCGGCGAAGAAGAACACAGGGAAAGAAACGTCGCACCGCGCCGTAAAATCTGGAACCTCGGGATGCGTGCTCCTAAAAACCCCAAAACTCTGCAAGAAGATCAAGCACTCAAAGATGAACAAATCACCTTAAGGGAGCTCGGGGAGAGGAGGCTCGAAAAGGGGAGAAAAACCTCCAAAAAGGCAGCTCGGGCTGCTATTTATAGGCTGAGGAAAACAATTCCAAAAATACCGAGCTTGTCCCAACTTTCGGGCGCCCGGTCCGGTCCGCCCAAATTCGGGCGCGCACAGTGCGGCCCGGCCCGCCAAGTTCGGGCGCGCACAGTGCAGCCCAGCCCGGCCCATCCCGTCGCACGGGATCGCGCCTCCGTCCGACCCGCCTCAGGGCCCGCCACGTGTCCGCCGAACACGGGACAGCCATGCAAGTGCCCGCGGAATGCGCCACGTGCCCCCGCCCGCGATCAACGCGGTGGGTGGCGCCCGCGAATCAGCGGGCGCCACGTGGCGCTGCCCACGACCGGCCCACCTGCCCGCGTACGGCCGCCTGCCCCGACACCTGCCCCGCGCGTTGCGTGGACCACGCGCACCACGACCAGCCAACCACAAGGCGACATGTGGCCAACCCTCGGTCCACCGTGCACCCAGCAAAATTCCGTGGACCACGCCGCCTGAACCATCCAAACAAAACCCGCCACATGGCACCGCCCTGGTCCACGCCCACCGCGTGGACCGCGCACCTGCCCGCGCCCCCACGCGCCTGCCCGCCCGCTGTGCCGCCTGCCCGAGGCCGCGCCGCCGACGCCGGCGATCGCCGGAAACACTATTCCGGCAGTGAACAGTAAAATCACTGTAGCAAGCTCCGAAAAATACATGTAAATAGCCCATTTTGACCGTTTTCGCGCGCTGAGTCCAAATCCGGTGTCCGATTTGCCAAATTCCAACTCCAAAATTTGCCGAAGGCATCCGGAAAGGTGTTCTTTTGTCCAAACTTCGCGCTGAGCCAAATTTTAATATCCGTTTCATGCGAAACCACTTCTAAAGATCCGACGGAGTCATCCGATCACCCACGTGATCCATTTAAGCCCAAAGTCCAACACTTGTATCCAAATTGGCGCACGAACACCGCCGACATGCCACTTAGGCCTTCAGAAGCTGTCGGTCACACTGTAGATGCCCTGCAAAGATCCGGGTCACCACACAACGATTTCCCCAAAATCGGCGCGTGGACTCTCGCGGCCTTGTGGATTCAAGGTGCTACCGCTCTCGTGGATTCGGAGCGAGGTATGTTCGTGGATTCGAGACGTGCTACTGGGTGAAGACCGTGGATTCGGTCGGACGTCGTGGATTCGACGTTGGACGCCGTGGATTTGGCGTTGGACGCTAATCGTGAATTCAAGGAGCGTTGCGGAGCGAGCGGAGAAGATCTACTGGGAGCGTATGGAAAAAGGTCGAGTTGTCTGTGAGTACGGTATATCACCTTTGTACGTGTTATAATTCTAGTGGATTTCGCCGTGCTATCGGTCCCGTGGTTTTTTACTCCGGTTTTGGAGTTTTCCACGTAAAAATTTTGCGTGTTATTTTTCATTTCCGCATTGGGTTTTATTGCGCAACGATTTTTGAGTGTTTATTGTTTACACCTATTCACCCCCCTCCAGGTATTTTTTCCCCTATTTAGATCCATTATAAGCATAACCCATCAATTGGTATCAGAGCGGGAATAGGGTTGTAAACAATGGTTGAAGGTGGAAACATCAACAGACCCCCGTTCTTCGATGGAACAAATTATGCCTACTGGAAAGTACGGATGAAAGCATTTTTAATTTCCATCGACGAACGGGTGTGGCAATCTATCGAGTTAGGATGGTCAAATCCAACTGAAGTTATTGTTGATGTACACACCATCAAACCTAGGTCGAAATGGACCAAGGAAGAGATTGACTCATCTTCTTACAATGGCAAAGGAATTAACGCCTTATTTAATGCTTTGTCTTAATGTCACGCCCCGAGTCCAAAAACTAGTGTATAAATTTTTTTTTTTTTTTTAAATCAGAGTTGCAAAAACAACCAGGGCAATGACAGACCGCCACATATATAGAAGAGTCCCAATCCCCAATGGAATTGAGCCTTTTCTATATATGCACGGCTAGCTTGGCAACAATCATCAGAGTACTAACTACGTACAACTACATGCAAAAGTTACAATTAACTTTACAATTATTTACATCTGAATTACAACTCTTTCCTTTAACATCAAATAATACATGAACTTTCGGCTGTCCAGGGTCAACATCTAACACGGAATCTCACCAACACGTCCCGACATCCCAGCACCCGCTCGGCCTGAAACACAGTCACCCGAGGGTGTGAGATACACCGGAGTGTATCCCAGTGGGCACGACGAGCCGAGAAATAGCAGATCGTACCTACTGGTATACAATACTAGAGGATAGTAATAATCAGGGGTTAGAATAATCAGATAGGCAATCATGAAGATTAACAGATATATAATCCCAGTTAGGTTGTGCAGAAATATAATCATGGAACTGTATTTAATTCGAGGATAGCAAAATCATGAGTTATGATAAAAGCAGGCTGAACAGGCAACATATACAATAGACCATGGGTTAGGGTAAAGCAGATATATAACTGGTGCTGTAAAGAAGGCAAAACTTATAATCTGGGTACAAGCATAGAAGATACTTTTAGCAGAATTTAAAATAGGACAAACATGTATCAGGATAATCAACGCATCAAGGAGTAGGACAATCAGCAAGATAACAATGAAACTATAATCAAAGGCATCACAAAGAATCATATACAGGCAGATAACTAGAAGCCAGATCAAAGAATCAAGGAGGCTTGTTAAAGCAACTTAACAACACATGCATCAAATAAATGAAAACACAAAGACCCAATCACAAGCTACCATATTGGCCTTCACAAGACCTCAGGCAAGGCTGCCCACTTGGCACCACCTGGTTGACATTCCCCAAACTAGGGTCACGGGTTGCCTCAGCTAACCACTTTACCGGTAAAGTACACCGCTACGGGGGATCAGTCCGCTAGTGTACGTGAAGAACAACGGTGCGGGCGAATCATGTGCAAATGCTCAAACTGGCGGTCCACTGACCGGGTAATCGGCAACAAGCCGGGAAATCCCCACTGGGATGCAATAACCAAATCAACTGAATCTCAACTCATATGCAAGACCAAGGCAAATCTCAACTCAGCATAAGCTCAACCGAAAAACACAACTCAATCATGCAGACCAACCAAATAATACAAAACTTAAACACATATTTTTAAGAAAACTATTTTGAAAAGTCCACACCCCGAAGAGCATTGCCCTCGTCCTATCAAACAAGAACAGACTCAGGCGACACTACGAAGCTTGGGTTTCCAAACCTCGCAGAGCAATTGCCTTTGTCCTATCAAACAAGAACAGACTCCGGCGACCCTACGAAGCTCGGTAAAAACATCAGTTAAACAAATCTATGTGCTCAGCAGTGTATCATTTGATCGACAGGACAAACAGGCTTACTCATCAACCATGGAAATGTTCCAAGATAAGATATAAATACCAGATGCACTAAGAATAATCATGTAAGGCAGAATAGAACTGATAACAGGCGTAGCTCAACTATCAGATGACCAAACAGGCATGGCAATATGTAGAGCAATAATATAACCACTGGAAACAACTAATCAGCAGATATGGTAAAGATCACTAAAGAAGATCATAATCAGGCATAAAGCAGGTATGACGTAGCAAATAACTGAATCAAAGGAAGGGCAGGCTCAAGCATTGGTAGATCAATATAATAATCAAGCATAGGAGTGCAACTACGAAATGGCCAATCAGTCAAAGCAACTAACAGCAATATATATTGCAACCAAAGGCAGACAGGCTCAAGATAAACTAGGTTACCAAAAACAGGAGTCCAACCAATACCGTACACCGAGGGCCGAAAAGATCTCGGACCGAAGTTAAACCCACCTGATATATCGCAGGCGACTATTTGTATCAACAGATCACTTGAAAACCAGATGTACATCGAACAGACCTGAATTAAACATATTGTTCAGGAATTAACTTAACTTTTAATCTAACAGTTTCAAATCAACTTAAAACCTCTTTTTAGCACTGTTTTCGCTCGTTCTTTTTACTAGAAATTCATTTTAACGAACCGTCACTTCCAGCAGGTGACATTTATCTTGCTGAACACCGTGCTCACCAATTTGCGGCAGCACGGAACCCGAGGAAAACTTCGGGTCATAAAACTCTCCTCTAACATAGCCCTTTTTGCATTTTTGTTTCTCCGAGACTTCCAACTCTGTTTTTAACGCGAGCATCGCGTTCAGTGACCCCAAAATACCCAGGAGTACACTTTTACAATTTTCCAAACAGACCCTAACACTGTTTTTAATCAATTATTGCATTAAGGCTTGGTTATGACTCATCTTTGAATCCACATATTTCCAGACAAAACTTTCTATTTCAAACCATCTCTGGATAATGCCAGGATCACAGGGCTTGCCCTAGATGCAGCCCAGGTTTGCTGGTTCAACCCGAACCAAGCCCTTGCTCTCACATAAGTTCATAATGCACCAACCACTTGTCCACACAGATCAAGATTGATCTGAAGTGAGCATCAAGCTCAGGGGACCTTCCTGAGTAAGTTTGATATACAACTTGAAGCTTAATTCTGCCTCGAAGTTCTTTGAGACATTTCCTCAAACACTTGGCATGCACCATATATACAAAGCTTCACAACAACTTCCCCGAGTTGGTTCTCAGCCAATTCTGCACCTTAAGCCCTCAAACTTGGAAGGAAAGTTTCCACATAACTTCCTCTACAACTCCTGCAAGCCTGGGGCATCTTTGCACCCATGGTTGGCTGCGGGCAAGGTGGAAAAGATGACTCCATTGCTTTGAAATTCGTGACCAGCAACCTAAGGCATCTGGGATCAAATGACTTGGCCAACTAGGTGCTAAATCACTCAAGAAAACTTTCTGTGCCAGTGGCCGGCAACAAAACACGGCGGCGACGGCGGTGGAGCAAAGCTCCATTTCGAGCTTTCTTCAACAATGGCAACTTTGCTATTGTCCGCTTTAAGGTGCAAAGAACAGCACCACAAGCTTTCTAGCAAGCTTTTGAGAAGCTCTGGCCATGTCCCTGTCGTCGGAGATCGCCGGACGGCCGGCCGCCATTAACGGCCTCAAACTCGGGTCAACCATGGCACCCACCATTTCGGGCTGCATGGTTGCCATGCAAAAGCATGGGTGGATACCCCTCGACCCAATAAAGCTTCCTGTACATGTGGCCGGCGGTGGGAAGCCTCGCCGGCGCCGGAGCAACAAGCTCGGCCGAAGGGGTCATCTTCCCCAAACTAGGGCACTTCCGCACCACCTCCACACAGCATCAAAACACTCCAAATTTGGAGGGAAGCAAGAACAGGTCAAGAGGAAGAAGACCATCACTTTACTTTTCATTAAAAATCGCCGTAAGCAAAGAAAGCTCGGGGCGGAGCTCCGGCGGTGCAACTTGGCCGCCGGCCAACCGGAGCTTTTCCCATTTCATGGGTGGTCTGGAAATAATCCTTAGGCTATAGGGAAGATACTTCCAAAGGTCTTGGGTCTGAAAAACCATTGGATCAATAGGACTCACCTCGCCGGAGTTGGAGAAGATGAGGAAGAAGCCGGTTCTCTCCACGGCCACGCGCAGCCTCCAGCAAGCTCGGGTTTGCTCACCTGGAAGCAGAAGAACTCCCAGAAGTCCAGGAACCCTAGTTGGAGCAACTTCTCTCCAATCCTCACCCTTCTCTCTCACTCGGATTTTTTTTCTCAATGGGGTGATCTCCCTCGGCCACCCCAGCATCCGAGGCTTATGAGGAATAACTCTTGGGAGTTAGGAAATCCCAAGAGCCACCTCGTGTAACCTCCACGGGCAGACCAAGAGACACCTTTGCATAAATGCTAGATTTTGCAATTTTGCAAAATAACCCTTGTACAAGAAACCCTAAGCCTTAAGGACCCAGCTGTAGCTCACAATTGCATTCAGAACCTTAGTGAATTAAGCTTGTTAATTTTGATACATAAATATTAAGGTTTCTTCAAAAATACCCGCTTTTTCGGCACCTTTCACGCATTTCGAGACAATCCGGTCGCCGTTTTGCGAAGCGGACTTCGCCACGACGTCCGGCTCGTCGAGACCTGTCAGGTAGCGTGTTTGTTTGGTTCGTTCGACGCCCGGATTAAAAGTCGTTCCATAAAGTTCGACTCAATATAGCGCGTGGCACGCACTTCGATGCACCCGGGTCGCCAAAACGCGAAATCCGTCAGTGCCATTGCGCTCAGAACGTCGAAAATAGCTAGGATCCATTACTCATACCTCTAGGTTAAAACTCTAGATAGTGGTTCGGCCATTAGTGAAAGCGAGGGATTAAAAACCGAGGGTTACTATTCACTTTAAGTCGCGGGGCCCGTTTTTTGATTTCTGATTTCTGGAAGATCCGACCGTCGGATCGAAAACATATGAATATAAAACTTCTATGTTTCGACGAGACGATCGCAATGGTGATCTCGGATTTTCCAGATCAGACCCCGATCAAAAGTCGACATTTCTGGGCCACTATTGAACTACTATCTACCAATTTTTGCTATTTAAATAATTCTGGAAATTATTTAAACCTGAATTCTGGATTTTAAAATCCTGGTTTCTACATCACTCACCACTTTAAGAAGTTTCGTCCCCGAAACTTAAACTTAACTAATCCACTATTAAACCTCAAAAAGGTTCGCAGAGATGACAATCAGTCACAAAGCGTCGTTAACTCTCAGGCTACTCATTTAGACCCAATCTGAATATTCCCCATTACAGGGTAAATTATTTCTCAATTCTTTCGAAAGTACGTTGTCGGCCGCCAACGTGCTTACCAAAAGAAAGGCGAAATACCAAAGATCTGTCGCCAACCACTAGTTGGGGACACAACTCACATCTGAAGGTACATCACATACCTTCCTACACAGTCTCTATGTCGATAATATAACCTTTACCAAATGTCACTACCATTACGGGGTCAATCTTTGAACCACAAGTACGGATCTGAGCCCTCTGGCTCCACTGAAACATCAATCCCACGGTCGAAACCATGACCGCGACTACTCTTCACTAACAACGATTCTCAAAACCCGAATACGAAACACATCTAAGTTCCAAACCACTATTCCGAAACCCCGCGCTCTCTCGTGACCACAAGTCATCCTAGAGTTCGTTCCTAGCCAAACCTAGACATCGTATTCCTATTGGTCTGATACCATCTAATCTGTCACGCCCCGAGTCCAAAAACTAGTGTATAAATTTTTTTTTTTTTTTTAAATCAGAGTTGCAAAAACAACCAGGGCAATGACAGACCGCCACATATATAGAAGAGTCCCAATCCCCAATGGAATTGAGCCTTTTCTATATATGCACGGCTAGCTTGGCAACAATCATCAGAGTACTAACTACGTACAACTACATGCAAAGTTACAATTAACTTTACAATTATTTACATCTGAATTACAACTCTTTCCTTTAACATCAAATAATACATGAACTTTCGGCTGTCCAGGGTCAACATCTAACACGGAATCTCACCAACACGTCCCGACATCCCAGCACCCGCTCGGCCTAAAACACAGTCACCCGAGGGTGTGAGATACACCGGAGTGTATCCCAGTGGGCACGACGAGCCGAGAAATAGCAGATCGTACCTACTGGTATACAATACTAGAGGATAGTAATAATCAGGGGTTAGAATAATCAGATAGGCAATCATGAAGATTAATAGATATATAATCCCAGTTAGGTTGTGCAGAAATATAATCATGGAACTGTATTTAATTCGAGGATAGCAAAATCATGAGTTATGATAAAAGCAGGCTGAACAGGCAACATATGCAATAGACCATGGGTTAGGGTAAAGTAGATATATAACTGGTGCTGTAAAGAAGGCAAAACTTATAATCTGGGTACAAGCATAGAAGATACTTTTAGCAGAATTTAAAATAGGACAAACATGTATCAGGATAATCAACGCATCAAGGAGTAGGACAATCAGCAAGATAACAATGAAACTATAATCAAAGGCATCACAAAGAATCATATACAGGCAGATAACTAGAAGCCAGATCAAAGAATCAAGGAGGCTTGTTAAAGCAACTTAACAACACATGCATCAAATAAATGAAAACACAAAGACCCCAATCACAAGCTACCATATTGGCCTTCACAAGACCTCAGGCAAGGCTGCCCACTTGGCACCACCTGGTTGACATTCCCCAAACTAGGGTCACGGGTTGCCTCAGCTAACCACTTTACCGGTAAAGTACACCGCTACGGGGGATCAGTCCGCTAGTGTACGTGAAGAACAACGGTGCGGGCGAATCATGTGCAAATGCTCAAACTGGCGGGTCCCACTGACCGGGTAATCGGCAACAAGCCGGGAAATCCCCACTGGGATGCAATAACCAAATCAACTGAATCTCAACTCATATGCAAGACCAAGGCAAATCTCAACTCAGCATAAGCTCAACCGAAAAACACAACTCAATCATGCAGACCAACCAATAATACAAACTTAAACACATATTTTTAAGAAAACTATTTTGAAAAGTCCACACCCCGAAGGCATTGCCCATCGTTCTAATCAAACAGAACAGACTCAGGCGACACACGAAGCTTGGGTTTTCCAAACCTCGCGAGCAATTGCCTCTTGTCCTATCAACCAAGAACAACTCCGCGACCCTACGAAGCTCATAAAAACGCATTTAAACAAGATCTATGTGCTCAGAGTGTATCATTTGATCGACAGACAACAGGCTTACTCATCAACCATGGAAATGGTTCAGGATAAAATAAATACCAGAATGCACTAAATAATCATGTAGGCAGAATAGAACTGATACAGGCTAGCGTCAACTATCAGATGACCAACAGGCATGGCATATGTCGAGCAATAATATAACCACTGGAAACAAACTAATCACAAGATATGGTAAAGATCATAAAGAAGATCTAATCATCTAAGCAGGTATGACGTAGCAAATAACTAATCAATGAATGGGCAGGCTCCAGCATTGGTATGATCATATATAATCAAGCTAGGAGTGCACCTACGGAATGGGCCAATCGTCAAAGCAACTACAGCCTTATATTTCAACCAAGGGCAGAGGCAAGGCGCAGAAAACTAGGTTACCACACAGGATCGCACCAATATCCGTACACCGAGGGCCGAAAGATCTCGGACCGAATTTAAACCCACCTGGATATCGCAGGCGACTTTTGTAGATCAACAGACATCACTATGAAAAGCCAGATGTAATCGACCAGACCTGATTAAACTATTGTGTCGGAATTTAACTTACTTTTAATCTAACCGTTTCAATCAACTTAAAACCTCTTGTTAGACGGTTTTCGCTCGTTCTTTTCACTGGAAATTCATTTTAACGAACCGGCACTTCCAGCAGGTGACATTTATCTTGCTGACACCTGCTCAACCAATTTGCGGCAGACGGAACCCGGGAAAACTTCGGGTCATAAACTCTCCTCTAACATATCCTTTTTGCATTTTGTTTCTCCGAACTTCCGCAACTCTGTTTTTACGCGAGCATCGCGTTCA
>CM055066.1:43301996-43330701 GCA_029204045.2 Tillandsia leiboldiana
GAGCAATTGCCTTTGTCTATCAAACACAATAAAGGAACACGACTCCGGCGACCCTCGATAGCTAGTAAAAACATCAGTATAAAAATATCTATGGCCAGCGGTTTGACCTTGTATCATTTGATCGACAGGCCAAACAGCTGCTCATAATCATAAACCATGAAATGTTCCAAGATAAGATATAAATACCAGATGCACTAAGAATAATCATGTAAGGCAGAATAGAACTGATAACAGGCGTAGCTCAACTATCAGATGACCAAACAGGCATGGCAATATGTAGAGCAATAATATAACCACTGGAAACAACTAATCAGCAGATATGGTAAAGATCACTAAAGAAGATCATAATCAGGCATAAAGCAGGTATGACGTAGCAATAACTGAATCAAAGGAAGGGCAGGCTCAAGCATTGGTAGATCAATATAATAATCAAGCATAGGAGTGCAACTACGAAATGGCCAATCAGTCAAAGCAACTAACAGCAATATATATTGCAACCAAAGGCAGACAGGCTCAAGATAAACTAGGTTACCAAAAAACAGGAGTCCAACCAATACCGTACACCGAGGGCCGAAAAGATCTCGGACCGAAGTTAAACCCACCTGATATATCGCAGGCGACTATTTGTATCAACAGATCACTTGAAAACCAGATGTACATCGAACAGACCTGAATTAAACATATTGTTCAGGAATTAACTTAACTTTTAATCTAACAGTTTCAAATCAACTTAAAACCTCTTTTTAGCACTGTTTTCGCTCGTTCTTTTTACTGGAAATTCATTTTAACGAACCGTCACTTCCAGCAGGTGACATTTATCTTGCTGAACACCGTGCTCACCAATTTGCGGGCAGCACGGAACCCGAGGAAAACTTCGGGTCATAAAACTCTCCTCTAACATAGCCCTTTTTGCATTTTTGTTTCTCCGAGACTTCCAACTCTGTTTTTAACGCGAGCATCGCGTTCAGTGACCCCAAAATACCCAGGAGTACACTTTTACAATTTTCCAAACAGACCCTAACACTGTTTTTAATCAATTATTGCATTAAGGCTTGGTTATGACTCATCTTTGAATCCACATATTTCCAGACAAAACTTTCTATATCAAACCATCTCTGGATAATGCCAGGATCACAGGGCTTGCCCTAGATGCAGCCCAGGTTTGCTGGTTCAACCCGAACCAAGCCCTTGCTCTCACATAAGTTCATAATGCACCAACCACTTGTCCACACAGATCAAGATTGATCTGAAGTGAGCATCAAGCTCAGGGGACCTTCCTGAGTAAGTTTGATATACAACTTGAAGCTTAATTCTGCCTCGAAGTTCTTTGAGACATTTCCTCAAACACTTGGCATGCACCATATATACAAAGCTTCACAACAACTTCCCCGAGTTGGTTCTCAGCCAATTCTGCACCTTAAGCCCTCAAACTTGGAAGGAAAGTTTCCACATAACTTCCTCTACAACTCCTGCAAGCCTGGGGCATCTTTGCACCCATGGTTGGCTGCGGGCAAGGTGGAAAAGATGACTCCATTGCTTTGAAATTCGTGACCAGCAACCTAAGGCATCTGGGATCAAATGACTTGGCCAACTAGGTGCTAAATCACTCAAGAAAACTTTCTGTGCCAGTGGCCGGCAACAAAACACGGCGGCGACGGCGGTGGAGCAAAGCTCCATTTCGAGCTTTCTTCAACAATGGCAACTTTGCTATTGTCCGCTTTAAGGTGCAAAGAACAGCACCACAAGCTTTCTAGCAAGCTTTTGAGAAGCTCTGGCCATGTCCCTGTCGTCGGAGATCGCCGGACGGCCGGCCGCCATTAACGGCCTCAAACTCGGGTCAACCATGGCACCCACCATTTCGGGCTGCATGGTTGCCATGCAAAAGCATGGGTGGATACCCCTCGACCCAATAAAGCTTCCTGTACATGTGGCCGGCGGTGGGAAGCCTCGCCGGCGCCGGAGCAACAAGCTCGGCCGAAGGGGTCATCTTCCCCAAACTAGGGCACTTCCGCACCACCTCCACACAGCATCAAAACACTCCAAATTTGGAGGGAAGCAAGAACAGGTCAAGAGGAAGAAGACCATCACTTTACTTTTCATTAAAAATCGCCGTAAGCAAAGAAAGCTCGGGGCGGAGCTCCGGCGGTGCAACTTGGCCGCCGGCCAACCGGAGCTTTTCCCATTTCATGGGTGGTCTGGAAATAATCCTTAGGCTATAGGGAAGATACTTCCAAAGGTCTTGGGTCTGAAAAACCATTGGATCAATAGGACTCACCTCGCCGGAGTTGGAGAAGATGAGGAAGAAGCCGGTTCTCTCCACGGCCACGCGCAGCCTCCAGCAAGCTCGGGTTTGCTCACCTGGAAGCAGAAGAACTCCCAGAAGTCCAGGAACCCTAGTTGGAGCAACTTCTCTCCAATCCTCACCCTTCTCTCTCACTCGGATTTTTTTTCTCAATGGGGTGATCTCCCTCGGCCACCCCAGCATCCGAGGCTTATGAGGAATAACTCTTGGGAGTTAGGAAATCCCAAGAGCCACCTCGTGTAACCTCCACGGGCAGACCAAGAGACACCTTTGCATAAATGCTAGATTTTGCAATTTTGCAAAATAACCCTTGTACAAGAAACCCTAAGCCTTAAGGACCCAGCTGTAGCTCACAATTGCATTCAGAACCTTAGTGAATTAAGCTTGTTAATTTTGATACATAAAATATTAAGGTTTCTTCAAAAATACCCGCTTTTTCGGCACCTTTCACGCATTTCGAGACAATCCGGTCGCCGTTTTGCGAAGCGGACTTCGCCACGACGTCCGGCTCGTCGAGGACCTGTCAGGTAGCGTGTTTGTTTGGTTCGTTCGACGCCCGGATTAAAAGTCGTTCCATAAAGTTCGACTCAATATAGCGCGTGGCACGCACTTCGATGCACCCGGGTCGCCAAACGCGAAATCCGTCAGTGCCATTGCGCTCAGAACGTCGAAAATAGCTAGGATCCATTACTCATACCTCTAGGTTAAAACTCTAGATAGTGGTTCGGCCATTAGTGAAAGCGAGGGATTAAAAACCGAGGGTTACTATTCACTTTAAGTCGCGGGGCCCGTTTTTTGATTTCTGATTTCTGGAAGATCCGACCGTCGGATCGAAAACATATGAATATAAAACTTCTATATTTCGACGAGACGATCGCAATGGTGATCTCGGATTTTCCAGATCAGACCCCGATCAAAAGTCGACATTTCTGGGCCACTATTGAACTACTATCTACCAATTTTTGCTATTTAAATAATTCTGGAAATTATTTAAACCTGAATTCTGGATTTTAAAATCCTGGTTTCTACACTTAAACTGAGTTCTCTCGCGTCTCGGCATGTGAGACTGCGAAAGAAATCTGGGATATTCTACAAGTTACACATAAGGGAACTAACCTTGTTAAGATTCAAAAACTGCAAATGCTTACGAGCAAGTTTGACTCTATTTTGATGGCAGAAAATGAATCGTTCACAGATTACTATACACAATTGCAAGACATCGTGAATTCATGTGCTAACAATTAAACACCCGGACAAAATCCGAGTAGAAGAATTAGTTGGTTCATTACAAACTTATGAAATGACATTTCCTACTAACTATTCTTCTGGAAAGGCATCCTCTTCTAAGTCTTCAGGTTTTGCGTTGAAAACAACAAAAGAAGAAGACACAGATTCATCCTCCTCAGACGACAACGAGAACCTATCTATGGAGGATTTCGAGAAGCAGCTTGCTCTCTTGACCAGAAAATTTTGCCGAAACTTTCGAAGGGGTAATTCAAGTAAAACTCCATCCTTCGAAAAGTCGAAGAAAGGCAAAGGTTTTTCAAGCCACAAGTCAAGGAAGCAAGAGAGTTTTTCAAAGGATAAGAAAAACTCGGAGGGACAAGTCTAATGCTTCAAGTGCCGAGGATACAGCCATATCTCAACGGAGTGTCCCAATAATAATCCGTCGAAGAAGAAAGCGATGCAAGCCGTCACTTAGGATGATACCTCAACGTCAAATGAGTCATCTTCAAGTGATGAAGGAAATAACGCAACGGCATTCCACGCGTCCACCATTTCACCTTTCATGTGCTTAATGGCGAGAACATCCGATTCATTGTCCAACTCCTCCCAGGTTGAAAAAATTGCAACAGACGACGAATCGAGTAATTCCGAAGGTAAAGACTTTGCTTTTGCCTAACACAAACTTTTGAGGGATTCAAAGAAATTGGCAAAGCAAAACAAGGGGTTGAGAGGGAGATTGCAGGATCTCGAAGAAGAAGTAAAAATGGCAACTTCTCTCTCGACCGGTCTTGAAGTGGAAAGGGATAACCTGATAAAAGCAAATGTTTCACTTCAAGAGAAAAATGAGCATTTCGAGAAGGAACATGTAAAAATGGTTTATAAAGCAAATTACTTCTTGAAGCTCTACTCCGAGGCTCGACAAGAAAAAATGGAGATGACGAAGACCATTTTCCAACTCAAGGATGACTTAAACCGATTTTCTTCTGGAAAGAGCAAGTTGGATAAGATGCTTGGTCTTGGTCAAACAAACAAATTCGGCCTCGGATACAGTCGAACTGGAGACAGTCCTAGTTCGAGTCAGACAGTTTTTGTGCCCCAGTCGGTAACTCCTCCTCCGACGACGAAAATCACTGCGTACAACGACGACAACCTTACCTCACCTTCTTCGGGATCGTCAAGTACAAAGGTATGTTTTCGTTGTGGTTTTGCAGGGCACATAAGAAGAAATTGCAAGATTGGAGCCAAACGATCAATCCAAGCACCTCTTGCAACAGCTACCAACAACGCATTCATTCCCCGGAAATCAAAGGAGATTTTTTCAAAGGAAAAGAATGTTGGTAGTTCACCCCACTAGACGACGACGTCAAGAAAAAACGATGAATCAATCAAGACGCTTTCACCAAGGAGAATAACTTCATGAACATTGCCAACGCAGTCCAAAAAGGTTTGGGTGCGCAAAGGTGAAATCTTCCCTTGTCTTGTTGTTCATACTTCTTTGCATGCTTATGACAACTCGTCGTGGTATCTGGATAGTGGATGTTCCCGTCACATGACCGGTGACAAAAACAGTTTTCAAACTTAAGAGAAAATCTCTGCAAGACATGTTGTTTTCGGAGACGGTCGTTCTTCTAAAATTATTGGAAAAGGAACAATCGCTATTCCCAGAAGGCCCGGTTTTGAATAATGTCCTATTTGTTGAAGGCCTTATGACTAACCTCATTAGCATAAGTCAACTTTGTGACAGTGGTTTTTCAGTTAAATTTTCTTCTACAGAATGTGTTGTAACTGATAAGGACCATGTATTCTTTTTAAAAGGGGTTAGATCTGAAAACAATTGCTATGTTGTTTCGAACAAAATTTCTGAAAAGTGTAATCTAGTTTCTTTAGATATTGAAACTCTTTGGCATGAAAGACTAGGTCACATAAACTTTAAAGAACTAGCAAGGATTTCTAATAAAGACGTGGTTAAGGGGGTTCCTAAACTTTCATTTAAAGATAGCATTGTGTGTGGAGGTTGTCAAAAGGGAAAACAATCAAGGGTTGCACATAAGAACTTGAACCACGTTGGCACCAAACGGCCTTTAGAATTACTGCACATGGATTTAATGGGGCCGACTCGTCAACCATCTTTGGGAGGTAAATGGTACATTTTTCTTTTGGTTGATGATTTCTCTAGATATTCATGGGTAACATTTTTAAAAGAGAAAACGGATACTTTCGACTCTTTTCATGAGGTTTGTCATCGTATTATGATTGAAAGAAATGAAAAGATCGTTCGTGTTCGAAGTGACAGAGGTGGAGAATTCATAAATTCAAAATTCATTGATTTTTGCACTTCCAACGGCATAAAACATGAATTCTCAGCACCCTATACACCTCAGCAGAATGGTGTAGTCGAGCGCAAAAACAGGGTTGTACAAGAGATGGCTCGTGTTATGCTTCATAGCCGGAATTTACCGTTATATTTTTGGGCTGAAGCTGTGAACACCGCTGTCTATGTAATTAATCGAGTGTATTTGCGCCCGGGAACATTAAATACACCATATGAGCTGTGGTTTTGTAGAAAACCGGATATCAAATACTTTCGAATCTTTGGGAGTCGTTGTTACATTTTACGTGACTGCGAGAATCTTGGAAAATTCGACTCTCGAAGTGACGAAAGGATTTTCATGGGTTATTCTACAAATAGCAGAGCATATCGGGTATTTAACCTGGAATCTAAAACGATGGTAGAATCTATAAATGTTAAAGTAGATGAAGCTTTTCACTTTGCATCTGATAAATCTACCCCTGATATGTCTCTAGATGATGATACTCCTGTAAATGCATCTTCTCGTAATAACTCTTTCGATAAAGTTGATGCATCTAATGGTTCTTCTAGTTTATCTGATATGCAGGAATCATCACACGCACATCCGAGTACTCCATTACCTCAAACGCTACGCATCTCCAAGGATCATCCGGAAACGAACATTATTGGAGACCCCACAAGAAGGAGTCAGGACTCGGAGACAGTTGGTTTGTGGAGTCGCATGTTACGTCTCCATGGTAGAACCAAAGAACATAGATGAAGCTCTTCAGGATGACTACTGGATTGAAGCAATGCAGGAAGAGCTCCATCAGTTTGAACGAAACAAAGTCTGGGAATTAACGAAGCCACCAAAGCAACACAACGTGATTGGTACTAAATGGATTTTCAAGAACAAGAAAAACGAGGATGGTACCATCATCAGGAACAAAGCACGCCTAGTTGCTCAGGGCTATTCACAAATAGAAGGAATAGACTTTGATGAGACGTTCGCCCCGGTAGCTAGACTCGAGTCGATTCGTATCTTATTCGCAATTACTTGTCATTTTAAAATCAAACTCTTTCAAATGGACGTTAAGAGCGCATTTTTAAATGGGGTTTTAAACGAGAAAGTTTATGTGGCTCAATCGAAAGGTTTTGTAGACTATAAACAAGCTAACCATGTTTTTCGTTTGAGAAAGGCTCTCTACGATCTAAAACAAGCACCGCGAGCGTGGTACGAAAGGTTAACAAAGCACATATTGGAAAAGGGCTACACTCGAGGGGAGCAGATCGGACTCTCTTTGTGAAGCATTATCAGGATAACTTCATTGTGGCACAAATCTATGTCGATGACATTGTATTTGGGGCAACACGAGACAATGATGCTTCTAAATTCGCCAAAACCATGGAAAGCGAATTTGAGATGTCTATGATGGGCGAACTGACATACTTTCTTGGATTGCAAGTGAAACAAAATGATGAAGGCATCCATTTGTGTCAATCCAAGTATGCAAGGGAGTTGGTGAAGAAATTTGATTTAGAAAACTCTAAAGATTTTCTGACTCCTATGGGAACTAGCAATAAGGGATTAGGAAGTGAATCTCTTAGTGAAAGTGTAGACGAGAAGCTTTATCGCACCATGATTGGAAGTCCACTCTGTGATGATCCGGATCTTCATTGGGGGTTATGGCTTCGTCAGTAGCTTCTGGAGGACCATCTTATGCTATGGGAGTGTTTGGGTGTGTATCGGACTCAAGAAATGGATTCAGTGTGTTGATTGGACCCCGAGTGTATTCGGGTACCCCCATCGAATTTTGGGAGGAGCTTGGGACAAAATGAAGGCCGTATTTGGATTCAGCACGGAAAAACGTTGAAAAACGGCTATTTACTTGTATTTTTCTGAGTCCGGACGCCCAAAAACGGAGACGCAGAAGTTTCTGGTGCATTTCGGTGCATGGGGGAGCCGTGGACCGCCGGCCGGGACACGTGGCAGCTTCTGATTGGCCGGCACACGCTTCCCGGTCCACGGAATGGAGCGCTGGTGCAGTGGACCGGGAGGGATGACACGTGGCGGCCCCGGATTGGCAGGCGCAGCGCGCTCGGTTCACGGGAGGACGCGCGGGTGTACGGTGGACCGGAGCGGGGACACGTGGCATCACCATATTGCTTCGGTGTAGTGGACGCGGCGCTTGCGGGGGTGCGCGGGCAGGCCGGGTAGGCCGGGCAGGTGCGCGGGCAGGCGCAGGGGTGCAGGCTGGTGGTGTGCCACGTGGCGGTTTCCTATTGGTTGAGCGGTGGACACGTGGCAGTTTGTGGTTCTTCAGGTGCACGGAGTGTGTGCACCGGGCGCAGCGAGCGCGAGGGCCTGACACGTGGCGCGCAGGGATTGGGCGCGTCACTGTGCGCGTACGGCGGGGCAGGTGGCGTGGCAGACGGCGTGGCAACGGTGGCAGCTGGCGTAGCGGCCACGACGCCGACGTGGCGCATGCGTGCGCCACGTGGCGGCCCGCCATTGGCGGGCGCCAACCGCTCCGTTGACCAGGGCGGGCCACGCGGCAGCACGGGAGCGGCTGGATCGGCTGTACGCTGTTCGGGGACACGTGGCAGCATCAGGTGGATTCGGGCGCTGGATGGACGGCCGGGATTGAGTCACTGTGCGGCACTGTAGCAGCCCGAAAAGATTCGGGCGCCCGAAAATTGGGACACAGGGGTCATTTCTTCAAATGTTTGGATTGGGCTATAAATACAGCACTTGGGCTGTTCTTTTGAGCCTTTTCCTGAGCTCATCTCTCTTTGAAGCCTTAAGGAAGATTGTTCACCATCTTGTGGAGCATTTCGTGATTGATTCTTAGATTTTTTGGAGGCCTCGTTATGCGCGCTTTCTGCGACGCGGCGCACTGCGACATTTCTTGGATTTTGGCTTCCACCGTCACTTTTCGGTCCGCGAGGCACCCTGGATCAGCTCGAGAGTATTTTGAGCTGATTTTTGCGGTAGCGCATTCATGAGAGGTACGCCTTCGATTCTCGTGTTGATCACTTCGTCTCGATTTGAGTTCTTGGCATGGTTTACGAGGCATCTCTGAGCCATTGTTTTGCTGGTGGATTTTTGGACAACGGAGGTTTGTCTGATTTTTATCTCTATGCTCGTGCATCGAAATAAGGCGTTTAGAGACTCGATTGATATCTACTCTTCGAGAGGAACGTTCCCGTATTTTTCTTGGATTTTTCCGAGTTCTCCGAAAGTGAGAAATCCCTGTTTTTCCAGAGTTAAGTGCTACAGTTTTTTTGGGGGATTCTTTTGAGATGGTTACCTTGTCGAATTTATATCTTGACGTACGGAACTCGGATTTGAACGTGCAGGTACTCGTTTCGACGGGCTCGTCGCGAGGATTGCGACGGTATTTTTTTGGGAATTTTTTGTGCAGAGCTCGCAGGTGAAAATATTGCTTCTTTGGCACTGAATTCTGGACAGTGTGTATGTTGGGGATGTTTTGTACAGTGATCGCGGCGGTTTAGCTGTTTGGGGCGAGAGCACTTTTTGGACTTGGATTTAGCAATCGAGGTGGGTGGTTGTTGCATACCTCTACTTTTGACTTGCTCACTAAGTTTATTAGAGAACCCCTCTATTGGACATATTGATTGATTACCATGCATGATTAAATGATATCAATGTGAGCCTATCATTTGAGATTAATTCTGTGGACATAGCATGTTGGGAATATTATCAGGATAATAGTGTTGTTGGAACATGATTATTGAAATATTTTGTTAGTGATAATTAACATGCCATGTTAGCACATAGGTTTGATGAAAGTTGGTTAAATGGATTAATTATTGGGACATGAGGACATATCTATATGCGGGTACCACTTTGGTGATTTATGACGGATCAGGGATTATATACATGTGTAGTTAGATGATGTTTTTAGCATGATGGTTATATCTATGCGGATTGATTATTCGATACACATGTGGAATTGTTATTTGATTCACTTTCTCTTTCATCTTGCATGAGGACATTTGCATGCTTGTATGGACATCTAGATAGGCCACTATTTATTGCTACACTATCATATTGGAATTTGACTTAGGAGAAATCATGATTGTTTTCTTTCTCCTTCTCATTTAGACTTTTGAGTCTTGTTGCTCGGGTTTGAGCAGGGGTACTGGATAGTGTAGCCGGGACCTTGGGGTCGGGGACAGGTGGTATTTTGATTATGGGTTGTGGGGTATTGCGGCTACCGCGGATAGTAGGCGGTTGACCAGATACATATTATTTTACCCGGTTTTGGATTGGGGGCTATAGCGGCTACCGCGGATAGTAGGCGATTGACCGGATGTCGGATGTGGGACATGATTGTGATTGTGGGTTATTTCGGTGATCGCGGATATTGGGCGGTTAACCGGGTGTCTGTTGTTGGGCTTGATTGTTGACAGGGGGTATTGCGGTGACCGCGGATATTGGGCGGTTGACCGTATGTGTCTTATGCATCAGATTGGGGATCGGGTCTCTTTAGTGGAGGGTTGTGTTCCACTTGAGAGTAGTTGTGATCCAGTCCTGCTTTTATGATACTTGTGACAGTGATTGGGTTATATTATCACACCGGCGCGGCTTTATATGCCCGGTGATGCTTTTCTCGTGTGGGTCGCTCCCCTCGAGTTCCCCTCCGGAGTGTCGGGGTCAGGCAGGCATTGAGTTTTGCCATCACATCGGCGCGGTATACTTGCCCGATGATGAGGGCGGCAGCAGGAGTCTTTGCTACCACATCGGCGCGGCTTACTTGCCCGATGATGAGGGCGACACAGATTGGGTTTCTTTGGGTCCTTTGGTGGTTGATGCATACAGTTATTCCATTTTGGGATTGTATTTAGAGGCATACTAGTGGTAGTTCATTTTTCAGCAGTTTCATTACTTACCACTCTTCTTACCCTCTTTGCTTCTGGTAGACCTAGTGGGTGCGTCAGAGTTTGAGGTTTTACCCACTAGGGGAGGCTACTGGTTTACTAGTAGTTCTCACCCCCATTCTTCTTTTCTTTTTTTCTTCTCCCTTGTTTTGCAGTGTCTTCTGCGGGTGCTACTGGGCTTTCAGTGGCGGGTCGAGCAGAGAGGACGGCTGAGTAGATAGATCTCGAGGCAGGATGAGCATGTTAGCTGGACTGTTGGTGTACCCAGGCTTCCTCAGACGGTTGTACTTTTACCTTTGGGACTGGCTTTTGCCAGCAGGTTGTTTTTATTTTGGTGAGCTGGGAGGGACAGATGTATCATTTATACTAATGTATTGTATTTTATTTCCAGCTTCAGTCTGAGATGTATTAGTTTTTAGTTCAGCTCTGTTTTTATTGCTCTTTTATTATATCTCTTATATCTGAGCAGGTAGTTGGCGCTCCGTGTACGCGGGAAATTCTGCGTGCACGGCGGATCTGTAGACGGGCCCGGGTTCTGGTTTTCACCCGGGGCGTGACATACTCTATCTCACGGCTAGTCGCCCGGATATATCCTTTAGTGTTGGGATCTTGTCACGCCCCGGGGGTTTCATTCAGTGGAAACAGTCAATGGAAAATATGAATTTTGGTGTGTAAATTTTTTTTGAAAGTCCTTCCTCCCCGGTGCGTGCCCAGACCCGCCGCATACACAGATTCACCCTGCAAACGGACAGAGTCTCCTCTATATATGCACGGCGTCGCGGCTAATACAACATCCAATCACAGCAGATTTATTCAATCACAACAGTTTCCAAACACATACGCATACAAGACTAAATAGTTCTCGAGGCCGATCAATTTGAAAAGATAAATCCACAAGTTTTTAGAAACGGTGCCCACACGACACTCAAGTTTTTCAAAACGGTTTTCGAAATCCATAAATCCACAGGGTTTTAAAAAATGGTGCCCACACGACACCCAGATTTTCAAAACAGTTTTCGCAATCCATAAATCCACTGGGTTTTAAAAATGGTGCCCACACGACACTCACATTTTTAAAACAGTTTTTGAAATATTTTCCTTTTTCTTTTCTTTTGTAGTTTGAAAGCGGCCAATCGGGAAAAACAATGCAACCACCCACAGGGATAATAAAAGACATTCCAACATCCACATCGACCCCACAAGGGTATCGCAATCCACATAGTAAGCTACTAACAAGTAATGAAATGCGCGATATACGAAGTAAATACCGCCTATGGCCACGAAGGACCAAAAGTACTCCTGTCACGGCCTCACCGTCGCCCTCGCTCTCACCCCCGAGGAAACCTGTCACAGGGTGGGGAGTCAGCGACACAAGGTATAAAAGATGAAATGTAGGAAGACTGTAACTAAAGCAAACCGTAAGAAAACCAGAGTAACCGCCCTCCGCATCGTGCGATCGACGGTGTCCCCTCCCCCTGCAGAACCTGAACCGGGCACCTGCCCCAGCAACCCAGACCGAGCACTAACCTCAAGAAAGAAAACCAAACTGAGCACCAACCTCGGGAAAGAAAACCAAACCGAGCACTAACCTCAAGAAAGAAAACCGAACCGAGCACCAACCTCGGGAAAGAAAACCGAACCGAGCACAACCTCGAGAAAGAAAACCAAACCGAGCACCAACCTCGGGAAAGAAAACCGAACCGAGCACAACCTCGGGAAAGAAAACCGAACCGAGCACCAACCTCGGGAAAGAAAACCGAACCGAGCACCAACCTCGGGAAAGAAAACCAAACTGAGCACCAACCTCGGTAAACCACGCCGAGCACCTACCTCGACGGGTCGCACCGCTCTCACCTTGGCGCCTCAAACCCCCCACCTACGGGGGCCCCCACTACGTCACCTCGTGGGTATACACGGGTCATCGACCACTTTTCCGGAAAAGCACACCCTTTGCGGTGGCCAAACCGCGGGTGCGCATGCTGCAGCCTCGAGCATCGTAACCAAGTACACAAAACCAAACCAATAATAAAAACCATAAACACTATCAAGTTTAGTACAGTTAAACGAATAATTGGAGATCATCAACAGCTTTCGAAAAGTCCCACACTAAGTCTCAAATGAAAACCCACAACATGATAAACATGAAAATAACGATAGTGCGCAAAACGGGATTCTAAGAGTGTACCCACCTGAAACGCGAAGAAGAAGGTGTGCGAAAAACTCCGGCTAACACCCTCTCACCTTGTGCCCGAAAAAGCTACAGTAAGAAATGTTGTTAAAAACATCGTCGCGGTCAAAAACACTAAAAAACGGGGCGAAACGGGCCAAAAACGGAGCTTCTGGACACTTAGGCTGAAGGGTGGTGCACAGGTCCAGGCGTGGACTGGGTTCACAGCGCAGAGGAGGCGGCGGCGCAGACCGGGCTCACCCCGGGAGCGTGCACCAAGAGGGTTGGGCCGGGCCGGTGCACGGCAGAGCGCGCACCGGGCTCACGCGCTCCCGGTCGCGGCGGCAGCGCCGGGTGCACGCCCGGGCGTGGACCGCGCCTGCGGGCCGGGCTGGCACACGCGCCCGTGAGCCGGGTTCGCGACTTCGTGCTGCGGACACGTGCGCGGGGTGCACGTGGGCTCGGTGGACCGCGCAGTGCGCGGGTGGGCTGGCGCACGCGCCCGTGCGCCGGGTCCGCGCCTTCGTGCCGCGGACGCGTGCGCCGGGTGCACGCCGGTACGGTGGACTGCGTGAAGGCAGCCATCCGGGAATGCACAGTAAACCCCCTTTTTCGTCCCCCGCGGCTCCGGTGATGACCCCGCGAACACGGCGACTGCGGTGGCGACCTCTTGGGTACGATAACGGCGGCGGCGGCCTCCCATTTAACAACGGCGGCGGCGGCTTCCCGTCACCACAAAACCCACCTCGCGCGACAATCGAACAACCTCCACCCAAACCCTCGACCCCACAGAAATTGCAAAAGAAGGAAAACAACAAAAGGGTTTGCCCCGATCTGTAGTACCCGCTGGTTTAAAACGCTGTGGTTCTGTTCTTGGGTCTATTTTTTGGGTTTTCTTTGCTTCGCGTTCGTTTCAGGGGTCCGGAGGGGGGACTAATATTTCTTTGTTTCCATGCAGATCGTCGGGGCTCGCGAGTATTTTTAGTCAATAAAGCTCGCGAAACGGAGACCGCCGGCGAAATCGGTTTTGGATTCTGACTCCGGAATCTCCCAGAATAAATTCCGGAAGTTTAGTGCGGTTCAGGCGACTTACACAATTACCGAGGCAGACCGAACCCTGGTTCGCACCCAAGTCGACTAACTATTTGGCCTTGGAGAATTAGGTTTGGGCTACCCCCACTCTCTTGATTAGCCCGATCCTTTCTTCTATGTTGCGACTGGGGTTGGGATTATTATTTTTCCTCCTTCTTGCCCTGAGCGTAGGTCACAAGGAACGAGGAAGCGGAACCCTTTTCCCAAAAATCCCCTCTTTTCTACCAGCGGAACCGATGACCAGGCGGAGGTGATCAAGGAGAGGGGGAAACGATCGCTCACCCCAAGGAAATCCGGCAAGCAAGTGCGGGGAGAACCTTTCCTATTCCTCCTTCTCCATCGACGGATCGGGAACGCCGAGATCGGTGAGTCTTTTGTTTTAATAATTTGTTTCTTTTACTGCACGTTTTTCTTGGGTAGGTTGAGGCAGATCATCGCACGAAGGATCGGGACCCTACGGTCGGCCGCACGCCGCCGCCACAGGGGGCACCGCACGGGCCTGGGCACCGCGCGGGGCGCCGCCCGCGCGTGCGGGCTGGGCGCCGCGCGGGCCTGGGCACCGCGTGGGGCGCCGCCCGCGCGTTCGGGCTGGGCGCCGCGCGGGCCTGAGCGGGCCTGAGCACCGCGCAGGGCGCCGCCCGCGCGTGCGGTCTGGGTGCCGCGCAGGCCCGGACACCGTGCGGCCACGCCGCCGCCACCGGGTCCGACCGGGCCATCGCCGTTTCCGCGACCGACGGGCGAGGGTCGCGTCTAGCAACGGAAACTGGATATTCTTTTCTACTGCGCTCGACTTATTGTTGGTGGGTATCTGATTCATCCCGAGGGTCCTTGCAGATCCGGGGAGCGCACCGGGACGCGGAGGGGTTGAGCGGCGGTCATAGCACGTGACAGGTGGGTTTTTCTTTGAGGCTTAGCATAGTGTCAATGTTGTTGGAAGGCTACTAATTACATGTTATCCGTACTAATGCTAACGGTCTCTAGTGCTTGCGATATTATCCTGTATTTTGGTTTCATGCTCGTAGTTGCGACACGCGCACCCGCGGTCTGGCCACCGCAAAGGGTGCTCTTTTCCGGGAAAGCGGTCTTCGACCCGTGTTAACCCACGAGGTGTGGTAGTGGGGGCCCCCGTAGGTGTGGGGTTTGAGGCATAAAAAGGGGGGGGAGAGGTGTGACCCGTCGGGGTAGGTGTCCGACGAGGTCAGGTGCCCCAAGGTGTGAGCGGTGCGATCTGTCGGGGTAGGTGCCCGACGAGATCAAGGTGCATAGGTGCTACAGGTATTACAGGTATTGCAGGTATTCACGTGTTGCTCGTCCAATGAGCCGAGTGGTGGCTCCGGATAGTCTTACAGTTGGGTTTGGCTTTTCTTTCTTGCTTATCATTATTGTTTCGTGTCACTGACTACCCACTCCATGACAGGTTCTTCCAGGGGTGAGCGGTAGACGACGGTGAGGTCGAGGCAGGAGTGGTCGGGCAGTGAGGAGCCCTAGTCTTTATCTTCTTTACTTTTCCTTGCATTTCATTTGGTACTGTAGACTACGGTGTGGTTCGCGATACCCTTGTGGGGTCGGTGTGGATGTTGATTACCGGTGTTTTGGATTCGATATTATGGTTCTTTTATTATTCCCGTTCGGCCGTTTTCCAAAGCAAAATAACTAGAAAAGAAAAAGGAACTTCGAAAACTATCTTTCAAAAATATGGGGTCGTGTGGACCCGCTTTCCAAACCATGTGGATTTATGGGATCTCTAAACCGTTTTCAAAACCTCGGGTCGTGTGGACCTGTTTCCAAACCCTGTGGATTTATGGCATCTTTCCAAACCGTTTTCAAAACCTTGGGTCGTGTGGACCTGTTTTCAAAACTGTGAGTTTATCCTCTCAACTTGACTGGCGACGGGCTTTCTATTTAGTTGCAATGTTGGTTGAATGTCGAACTGTTGTGATTAACTGAATGCTTGTGTTGAGATGTTGTAATAGCCGCGACGCCGTGCATATACAGAGGAGACTCTGCCCGATTTTTGAGTAAATCTGTATATGTGGCGGATCTGGGCACGTGCCGGGGAGGACCGAATTTCAAAAAAAAAAAAGGGGTTTCAAACTAACAACTCTTTCCTTTCCGCTGAGCGAGACCCCCGGGGCGTGACAGACCAGCCGGAAGTGTGCGGCGAGTCTCGGCTGAGTCTGGGTCTAGATGGCAGGACTAGCGAGACGAGTCTCACATCGCCTGGTGATCTTGGACTGCTGTGTGTGTGTTTGGGCTGGCGAGGACGTCAGGCCTAAACGGGAGAGAGTCTGTGACGCCCCCAATAGTCCCACATCGGATGTGGATGGAATTGTGATTGGATTTATATAAGACTTGAACACTAGTAATAATAACTGGGCTTAAGCATTTTGGGCTGTGATTTGGGCCCAACGAGTTATTAGTGCTAGTTGGCCGGGTTGTTACACGATCGCTTACCGTGATCCCGCGAGGAAGGAGAAGGTGGATCGTCCCTCTCGTCGCCAACGTGATGCTCCACGAGAGATGGATTCGCCCCCCCTTTCTTTCTTCTCCTTTTTCTCTCGCTTCCCTAAATCGGATTTCGAAATTCGAACTCTCCCTCTCCGTTCAAGTTTTCCAAAAGAGAAGAAAAAGGGTTTACTACAAAAAGGGCTAAATATAAGAATACCTCCATTCAACCCTAGGTCAAGATCTAACTCGGACTTCCTCGAAAATCGTGCAAAGTATAATGCACGAATCTCGGTGCACTTTGCGTTACCAGGAGCTTCAAACCCCAATTCCGGGAGATCCGTAAGTCCGATTTCAGATCCGATCGCACCGCCGTTCCTCATTTTGCGAGCTCTACAACCTAAAAATACCCGCAAACCCCGACGGTCAGCCCAGAAATTCTCGAACTTTCAACCCCCCCTAACAACTAAAAAGATTCAAATAAGACTAAAACGGAAAACCGGAGGGTCGAGGTAACACCACAACATTAAAATAAACCAATAACATAATTACGTGAAAAAGTCTGATCATAGAAGGATCATGTGAAGACCTGAAATTCCCACTTATGGATCACTGTTGCCTCTACAGCTTCTGGAGGCCTATGTGGCTAGTCGGCGGGGTTTGTGCACAATTTGGACGAAAGTAATGGACTTCGAGCTTAAGATGAATCACGTGGGTGATCGGTGGACTCCGTCGGAGCTTTAGAAGTGGTTTCGTGCGCAATGGATATTAAAATTAGACTCAGCGCGAAGTTTGGACCAAGGAACACCTTTCTGGATGCCTTCGGCAATTTTTAGAGTTGGAATTTGGCAAAACAGACAGCAAATTTGGATTCAGCGCGCGAAAACGATGAAAATGGACTACCTACTTATATTTTTCGGCGCCCGGATGATCCGGCACGGATTTCGAGGCAGAGTTACTGTTCCAGCGGCGGCGGGCGGCGGGCAGCGCCGGAGCGCGGCGGGCAGCGGCGGAGCGCGGCGGCGCGGACGCAGGCGCGGCGGCGGGCAGGCGCGGGCAGCGGCGGAGCGCGGCGGCGCGGACGCAGGCGCGGCGACGGGCAGGCGTGGGCAGCGCGCAGCGCGCGGGCATGCGGGCAGGTGCGCGGTCCACGGGGCCGCCGTGCACCAGAGGGCTGGACACGTGGCAGCTTTTGATTTGACGGTGCAGTGGACCGGGTCCACGGAGCGGGTGTTGGGCGCCTCGGGGCGCGTGCGTGTAGAGATGGCAGGCGGCGGCGCAGGCGCGCACGTGGGCGCGTTGATGCGGTCTCCCGCGCTCGGGCGCGCCACGTGTCGGCTCCCGCGGGTGGCCACGCGTCGCAAGGGGAGCAGCTGGTCCGGCTGTCCGCTGTTCGGGGGCGACGTGGCGGGCCCTGGGCTTTCCGGGCGTGAACAGTGTTGGGCCGGGCCCAACACTGTAGCCGCCCGGTTCGTGCCAGCGCCTGGAAATTGGGACAAATCCGGCATTTCCCCAATTGTTTCCTGGAGCCTATAAAAGGGATCCGAGCCTTCTTTTTCCCCCTTTTTTCGCCATTTTCGAGCTTCCCCTCACCCCGAGCCCTTAAGGAAAATTGTTCCCCTTCGTGTGCTGCATCCATCTACAGTGTTCGGAGATTTTACGTGGCACGCTTCCGGAGGTCTCCATTTTTACGGCGCGGCGCGACGCTCGACCATTTGTGTTCTCCTTCGTCGCGTTTTGGTGCGCGAGCTCTTTCGGCCTACTCCGACTACCTTTTCGAGCGATTTCCTCGCCGTTGGATCCGTGACAGGTAAGGCTATGATTTTCGAGCTTTCTGTATTTCCTCGTTTCGCACTTTTCGAGGAGTTTTTCCATGCTTACAGGGACCCCATTTTCTGTGAGGAATTCTGGACAGCGACACCTTGCCGGATTTTTATCTCCGCAACCGGGCATCGGATGGAGATGAGCCTTTCCACTCTTTTCATCTACTCGACGCGAGGATTGTCATAGTATTTTTATTGGATTTTTCTAAGGCTTGCCCGGAGGTATATTTTTCTCCCTTTATCTGTGCATGGAAATACAGATATGTGGTTGAGTGTTTGTGAGCGCCCTGTATTGTGTAATTTGTAACTCGGCCTACGGGGCTCGGAATTGGACGTGCAGGTACTCGTTTCGAAGGAATCGACGCGAAGATCGCGACAGTATTTTTTTGGGATTTTTTTGTGTCCGTTTTGCAGGTGAAAACTTCACATCTTCGGGGCTGTTTTCTAATGTTGTTTATACTTGGAATATTTTGGATTAAGTGTAATGTTGGGTCTTATTGTTGTACCCAGGGTTGTTTGCAAGTGTTGCTGGACCTGTTGGGTCTGGAGACTATGATTTCGGGGTACTTTTAGCTGTTGGAGCCGAGGCCTTCGCGACATGTACCGAGGATGCAGTTTCGGCAGGATTTGGGCTGTGAGCGTCTGCACTCTTCCCCGACTTCAGGTTTGCCTTGGTTTAAGCGCTTCAGGTGGGTAAACTTATTAATGGTAACTGTTTAAGGGAATGGCAGGGTTTATATGCATGTTATGCCTTATGGGAGGTGTAACAATGGATGTTCATGTATGGTTAAGATAAGCTTACCTATGGGAATGTCACCCTCTATGATTGATAGCATGCCTAATTTAATGTACAATCAATATGAGCGAGAGGTAAGCATGGAAACGGCCTTGATCATGTGGATTGATGCTTACCTGTTAATTGTACATGTTTGTTGAACTAGATGATATAGAGATCATACATGGTTATTCATTAGCCTATTTATACGAGATTGGTATATCATAGTAGGAATACTATAGCATGCTTTGCTACTATATGTTTTATTCTCTTTTATCGTTTCCGAGGACAAAAGCATGCTTGTACGGACATATAGTTAGGCCACCTTTTCCTGCTACACTACTTATTGGAACTTGACTTAGGAGAAACCATGCTTTTCCTTTCTCCTTCTTGTTAGTCAGGTGGTCAGTGTTGCTCGGGTTCGAGCAGGGGTCTGGATAGTGTAGTCGGGACTTTGAGCCTGGGACAGGCTGGATTAGTTTGTAGGGTTTGCGGCGACCGCGGATATTGGGCGGTTGACCGGATCTTTACTTATGCATCAGATTGGGTATCAGTTTTCTCTAGTGGATGGAGCTACCCACTTATCGTTTAGTTTGTATCCGATTGAGATCGGGTCTTCCTTTAGTGGATGAGTTTTCCCACTTTGATCAGAGTCGTGATCTAGTCCTGCCATATTGAGACACTTGACAGAGATACTTTACTCGTGTGGGTCGCTCCCCTCGAGTGCCACTCGGGAGGTAGGCTTGACCGAGCCGTGTGCCGGTCTGTTACTTATATTTTGACCGAGCCGTGTGCCGGACCGTTACTTATATTGAGATCGAGCCGTGTGCCGATCAGTTACTGAGTTCGACAGCAGAGCAGGCAGTACCGGGTGTTATACCGGTTCATTTGATTGGGTTCATTTCGGTCAGATACTTTTATTGTTGCACTCGTGCCTGGGGGCCGAGTGCAGTCTAGTAGCCGTGTTTAGACTAGTGCTAGTGTTGTTGGGAGCCGTTTGGTTTGATGGTGGTCCCGTGTCGTTGAGAGTACTTTGACCGTTGTGCGAGAGGTTGAGCATCTTGAGGCTATCCATCCTGAGAGAGAGTGTGGATTTTGACTATAGCTTGCATGAGCCACTACTTGATAGCGAGTTAGTCCGTTTGGATGCCCTACATAATTCCTGCCCGTCAGCGGGAGGTGGTTGTAGGTGGGCGCAGGTTTGACTGGACCAGATGTGGCAGTCAGCTCGATTGGGTCGATTGTGCACTTCATGTGCTAGTGGTTGCATACCATTCTTTGGTTCTCCCCTTTGGAGCATTTTAGATAGAGGCTTGGTAGCTATTAAGAGGCTCCAGCTTCCTTATTTCAGTCTTTACGGCTTTGGTTAGTTTTTATCTCTCGAGGACTTGGTGGGCAGACCGTCCGGCCTGGCGGTGGTACCCACTCAGAACTCCCTTTTTGGTGTAGTTCTCATACCCTTTGGGGATTTTCCTCCTCATTTTTTCTTCCTCTCCGTTGTTTTGCAGAGTCTTAGCAGGTGTTGCTGATTCTGCGGTTGTTGATCGAGGCGAGGGTGTCGCGAGCTAGATCCCTACCCATGTTTGGAGAGTAGCGGTACCCCCTTCAGAGGAGAGCTTCAGTAGATTAGTTGTTTTATTTCCTCTTTTGTGAGACTGATGTAGTGAGGATATGATATGTATTGAGAGCCTGCACACTGATATATTTATTGGAGGTATCTCCCGGTTGAGTCTCGACCTTTGTATATGAGGATATTGTATGATTATCATTTTGGGAGATGGACATTGTTGTATTATTTCTAGTTGTACAGTGGTTGATTTTAGTTATACAACGGATTTTCATTTATATCTCTGATATCTGTTAGCTGTAGTACTTTTCTTGCAGGTAGGACGCTTCGCCTATGCGGGGTTTGGCATAGGTGGCGGATCTGTTGGCGAGCCCGGGTCGCAGTTTCGACCCCGGGGCGTGACAGATTAGGTTGGTATCAGAGCCTAGGTTGTAGGTCATGGTGGACTTAGAAACCCTAGGCTTATGGTTTGACCCTTGGTTGACTTCGTGAGAGTCGTGACTTTTAGCGAGAGTCCTGATTGAGTTTTATACCTCTCCCAAGGGACGGGAGGAGTGATTGGCATGTTTATTCTCCTAAGTGATTATGTTGGCTGCAGACAACATAATGCTGTGGAATGGGTGACATGCTTTAGACTTTCGGTGGATTGGGTCGAGTGGCTTTTGTGTGCTGATTTGCAGTTTCGTCGTGGCGAGCAGTGCCTCCCCGACGCTGGGTTTTGACCCGTGTGCATCCTGTCATAGCAGTTGAGCTTGAGCGGTTGGTTTTGGGCCGGATACCCGGATTGAGGTCAGAGAACTCCGGACCCAGATGACAGGATTGTCAGAGGCTTATCAGCGGCGGAGTGAGCAGCTGGTCTTGGTGACACAGTTGTCGGAGCACTGAGTAACCCCCTCTGTGCCAATGTTTAGCGCCGAGGCACCGAGGCAGGGTGGATAGTTGACAGCAGAGGAGCTGTGGGACATGATCGATCTATTGAGCCAGATTTGGCAGATGAACCACCCCGACTCGTAAGATTGAGTGGGAGCCTTTGGAGGCAGAGTCGTGGTTGGTGGTAATGGAGTGATCAATTGAGAGCCTCCCTATGCTAGAGAGTTTTTGCAGTTGTTGAACTACGCTCTCCAGATTTTGAGGGACGAGACGCACAGGATATGTGTGACTGGGAGTGGATTGCGCCAGGATACCTTTCAGTTTAGTTAGTCCCTCAGTTACGGATTATTGATGCCTCGATGGTGTAGGCGTTGTGTATGGAGCGTGGCGCCGCAGTTCCTTTGGATAGGGATCTGCCGCCAGAGGTGAGTTCTGGACTTAGACGCTTAGCGCCGGGTGATGGAGGACAGATCGGCCGGCAGGGGCATTTCTGATTTCTTTTTCCTGGATAACGAGTTCCCGAGATATCAGAGGTCGGGTGGACCCCGATGGCAGCATCAGTATTCATATCAGAGTGGCGCAGCGGTAGCGTGGATTTGTTATCTGCGAAGGACCTCATTCGTCACCTCAATGTGATCAGAGACAGAGGTCGTGCTCCCTTGTGGATAGTCCTGATTTTCAGGCAGATTGAGCGACAACCACTTGCTTTGAGCGGATGAATCTGTGCCGCCCGGTTGGAGGGCGCCACAGCAGCGGATCGGTTTGTCGCAGGGGTGAATTCATCACAGCAGTTGGAGTTAGAGCATGTTGCATTCCTGCATGGACTAAAGGCAGATTTGTTACCACGTGCACTAGAGGTACAGGTTTTTGTTGGTGTTGTGCATGTGGAGGAGGCTTTTGGGATCATGTCCAGTGCAGCTGAGACTGCAAGTTACCGGCAGACTTATTGTAATTGTGGCCGTTCGGTATTTTGACCGTGTGCTTGAGATTGATTGGCACAATGTCACAGAATGTTTGACTGCGGCGAGAGAGGGCTTTGACCTTCGGCAAGGCGGACAAGAGGAGGCTTGCTTGTTGAGATTATTAGAGCACGTAGGTTATAGCGACAGTGTGAGAGGTGCTTTCGGCGGCACCGGGACTCAAGGATATCTCTATTGCCCACGAGATCCCGGGTGTGATTTCACCTGAGCTGTTGGAGATGCCGCCGGTTAGGGAGATAGAGATTGAGTTTGACGTGGTTCGGGGGACCGCGCCACCCTCGACAGCACCTCATTGGATATCGCCGGTAGAGCTGAGAGAGCTGATGGCGCAGTTGCAGGATCTGATGGATCGAGGGGTCTGTTTGACCTAGTACCACGCCGTTGATATATGGTGGTGATGCCACGCCATTGGTACACGGTGGTGATGCCACGTCGTTGATACACGACTGTGATGGTCCTTTTATGGTTCGAGTGTAGACAGGTCCGGGTGGTATCTAGGACCTTTTGATGGAGTTATACCCCGGCAGTTATCGTATGATGCGAGTACCTACTTGGAATTAGACAGCCGAGGACTTTGCCTAGTTGGCATTCAGGATCCGGTAAGGGCATTATGAGAGCATAGTGAGGTCAAATGGAATGACTAATGCCCTGTTGACTTCAAGATTTGAGGAATTGTGTGTCCCAGTTGTACCTGGACGGATTTGGGAGTGGTGTTTCCCCAAGGATATTTTGAATTACTCCCAGAGCGACTTGGAGCACGAGAAGCGCTTGTGGATGTGCTATCATGCATGCGTGGATAAAGCTGTAGGCCAAGTTATTGAGGTACGGGTTTTAGCTCCAAGTGCACGCCTTCTTGGGTCACCTTATTCTAGCCGTTGGAGTGGCGGTGGAACCTGACCAAATGGATGTTATTCAAGATTGGCTGGGACCAACATTTATTCTTGAGGTGAGGAGCTTCTTAAACATGGCAGTGCCGGGAGAGCATGGCCAATGGATAATGAGACTGATACCAGCGCCAATGCTAGTGTTTCCAGTGTTGGGAGATGGATTGGTGTGTTTTAGGGATACCTCCTATAATGGCTGTGGAGTTACCGTGGGTTGATTTTCGGTCCGTACTTCATCGGTCCAACCGCTTGAGTATTGTGGCAGGATGAACCGCTGTTTTGTAGGCAGCTTGGATCCTTTAGTTGAGCTTTTCAGTACGCCTATGATTTCCGGCTTTGATTGATATACCTGGGCGTAGGCCATGCCTGCTTGGCTATCAGTTCTGATTACTCAACATCTTGAGTAGGATTTATGCGGATTGTCGTTGTTGGTTCGGATTTTGACCGCGAGTTTGAGCATCCGCATTATGATTGCCTTCCGGGCCAGTTTTCAGTCCCGTTCACCGACGGTTTGGCCCCCGTCAGGGTGTTCTTTATTAGTTGAGAGATCGACTTCGACCCGTGGGTCCGTTGGGGTTATGTTGGCATGTTGAGTGACCAACTGTGGCATGATATTGTGTCTCTCGAGGATCCCTTTTGAGGGTAGCCTGCGGCTGAGTAGTCCCCTCGGGTGGTTTTGGATCAGGAAGTAACCGAGTAAAGACCCCAGCTTATTGGATTCTTCTCCTTATTGGATGAATGTGTGGGTATGCTTCGGGTCGCCTTGTTGAGATTGGCACAAGGATGTGGTTTGGTGCGTGTTGTACTGGTGGTTATTTTGTTTCCCCCAGCTTTTGATGGAGCCCCTGTATTGTTCCACGTCTCAGCTCATGAGTGTTTTGCTTTTGGATCCCTCGCCCGAGATTGACTCGCACCATTTGAGCGCTAAGAATGTTTGGAGTACGAGGGACGCCCGTTGCGAATTCTGGCTTGTGAGATTAGAGGTTGCGCAATCGGGCTATGCCGTACTGGATGTTGCTGTTGTTGTTGTGGAGTAATCACGGGGAATGAGTGGTGACTTAGGAGCTGGAGGCGTTATTGATGGATACCTACCCGTGGTATTTGTGACTCCTGGTGGATTTGAGCTAGTTTCGGGGATGAAACTTTCTTTTAGTGGGGGAGGATGTGAAGACCCGAAATTCCCACTTATGGATCACTGTTGCCTCTACAGCTTCTGGAGGCCTATGTGGCTCGTCGGCGGGGTTTGTGCACAATTTGGACGCAAGTAATGGACTTCGAGCTTAAGATGGATCACGTGGGTGATCGGTGGACTCCGTCGGAGCGTTAGAAGTTGTTTCGTGCGCAATGGATATTAAAATTGGACTCAGCACGAAGTTTGGACCAAGGAACACCTTTCCGGATGCCTTCTGCAATTTTTAGAGTTGGAATTTGGCAAAGCGGACAGCAAATTTGGATTCAGCGCGCGAAAACGATGAAAATGGACTACCTACTTATATTTTTCGGCGCCCGAATGATCCGGCACGGATTTCAAGGCAGAGTTATTGTTCCGGCGGCGGCGGGCAGCGGCGGAACCCGGCGGCGCGGACGCAGGCGCGGTGGCGGGCAGGCGCTGGCAGCGCGCGGGCAGGCTCCCTGGCAGGCGCGCGGGCGCGCGGGCAGGTGCGCGGTCTACGGGGCCGCCGTGCACCAGAGGGCTGGACACGTGGCAACTTTTGATTTGACGGTGCAGTGGACCGGGTCCACGGAGCGGGTGCTGGGTGCCTCGGGGCGCGTGCATGTAGAGATGGTAGGCGGCGGCGCAGGCGCGCACGTGGGCGCGGTGACGCGGTCTCCCGCGCTCGGGCGCGCCACGTGTCGGCTCCCGCGGGTGGCCACGCGTCGCAAAGGGAGCAGCTGGTCCGGCTGTCCGCTGTTCGGGGGCGACGTGGCGGGCCCTGGGCTTTCCGGGCATGAACAGTGTTGGGCCGGGCCCAACACTGTAGCCGCCCGGTTCGTGCCAGCGCCTGGAAATTGGGACAAATCCGGCATTTCCCCAATTGTTTCCTGGAGCCTATAAAAGGGATCCGAGCCTTCTTTTTCCCCCTTTTTTCGCCATTTTCGAGCTTCCCCTCACCCCGAGCCCTTAAGGAAAATTGTTCCCCTTCGTGTGCTGCATCCATCTGCAGAGTTCGGAGATTTTACGTGGCACGCTTCCTAAGGTTCCCATTTTTACGGAGCGGTGCGACGCTCGACCATTTGTGTTCTCCTTCGTCGCGTTTTGGTGCGCGAGCTCTCCCGGCCTACTCTGACCTCCTTTTCGAGCGATTTCTTCACTGTTGGATCCGAGACAGGTAAGGCTACGATTTTGGTGTTTTTCGCATTTCCTCGTTTCACGCTTTTCGAGGAGTTTTTCCATGCTTATTGGGACCCCATTTTCTGTGAGGAATTCTGGACAGCGACACCTTGCCGGATTTTTATCTCTGCAACCGGGCATCGGATGGAGACGAGCCTTTGCACTCTTTTCATCTACTCGACGCGAGGATTGTCATAGTATTTTTATTGGATTTTTATAAGGCTTGCCCGGAGGTATATTTTTCTCCCTTTATCTGTGCATGGAAATACATATGTGTGGTTGAGTGTTTGTGAGCGCCCTGTATTGTGGAATTTGTAACTCAGCCTACGGGGCTCCGAATTGGACGTGCAGATACTCGTTTCGAAGGAATCGACGCGAAGATCGCGACAGTATTTTTTTGGGATTTTTTTGTGTCCGTTTTGCAGGTGAAAACTTCACATCTTCGGGGCTGTTTTCTAATGTTGTATATACTTGGAATATTTTGGATTAAGTGTGATGTTGGGCCTTATTGTTGTACCCAGGGGTGTTTGCAAGTGTTGCTGGACCCGTTGGGTCTGGAGACTATGATTTCGGGGTACTTTTAGCTGTTGGAGCCGAGGCCTTCGCGACATGTACCGAGGATGCAGTTTCGGCAGAATTTGGACTGTGAGCGTCTGCGCTCTTCCCCGACTTCAGGTTTGCCTTGGTTTAAGCGCTTCAGGTGGGTAAACTTATTAATGGTAACTGTTTAAGGGAATGGCAGGGTTTATATGCATGTTATGCCTTATGGGAGGTGTAACAGTGGATGTTCATGTATGGTTAAGATAAGCTTACCTGTGGGAATGTCACCCTCTATGATTGATAGCATGCCTAATTTAATGTACAATCAATATGAGCGAGAGGTAAGCATGGAAACGGCCTTGATCATGCGGATTGATGCTTACCTAATAATTGTACATGTTTGTTGAACTAGATGATATAGAGATCATACATGGTTATTCATTGGCCTATTTATACGAGATTGGTATATCATAGTAGAAATACTATAGCATGCTTTGCTACTATATGTTTTATTCTCTTTTATCGTTTCCGAGGACAAAAGCATGCTTGTATGGACATATAGTTAGGCCACCTTTTCCTGCTACACAACTTATTGGAACTTGACTTAGGAGAAACCATGCTTTTCCTTTCTCCTTCTTGTTAGTCAGGTGGTCAGTGTTGCTCGGGTTCGAGCAGGGGTCTGGATAGTGTAGTCCGGACTTTGTGCCTGGGACAGGTTGGATTAGTTTGTGGGGTTTGCGGCGACCGCAGATATTGGGCGGTTGACCGGATCTTTACTTATGCATCAGATTGGGTATCAGTTTTCTCTAGTGGATGGAGCTACCCACTTATCGTTTAGTTTGTATCCGATTGAGATCGGGTCTTCATTTAGTGGATGAGTTTTCCCACTTTGATCAGAGTCGTGATCTAGTCCTGCCATATTGAGACACTTGACAGAGATACTTTACTCGTGTGGGTCGCTCCCCTCGAGTGCCACTCCGGAGGTAGGCTTGACCGAGCCGTGTGTCGGTCTGTTACTTATATTTTGACCGAGCCGTGTGCCGGTCCGTTAATTATATTGAGATCGAGCCGTGTGCCGATCAGTTACTGAGTTCGACAGCAGAGCAGGCAGTACCAGGTGTTATACCGGTTCATTTGATTGGGTTTATTTCGGTCAGATACTTTTATTGTTGCACTCGTGCCTGGGGGCCGAGTGCAGTCTAGTAGCCGCGTTTAGACCAGTGCTAGTGTTGTTGGGAGCCGTTTGGTTTGACGGTGGTCCCATGTCGTTGTGAGTACTTTGACCATTGTGCGAGAGGTTGAGCATCTTGAGGCTATCCATCCTGAGAGAGAGCGTGGATTTTGACTATAGCTTGCATGAGCCACTACTCGATAGCGAGTTAGTCCGTTTGGACGCCCTACATAATTCCTGCCCGTCAGCGGGAGGTGGTTGTAGGTGGGCGCAGGTTTGGCTGGACCAGATGTGGCAGTCAGCTCGATTAGGTCGATTGTGCACTTCATGTGCTAGTGGTTGCATACCATTTTTTGGTTCTCCCCTTTGGAGCATTTTAGATAGAGGCTTAGTAGCTGTTAAGAGGCTCCAGCTTCCTTATTTCAGTCTTTACGGCTTTGATTAGTTTTGTCTCTCGAGGACTTTGTGGGCAGACCGTCGGGCCTGGCGGTGGTACCCACTGAGAACTCCCTTTTTGGTGTAGTTCTCACACCCTTTGGGTGTTTTCCCCCTCCTTTTTCCTTCCTCTCCGTTGTTTCTAGAGTCTTAGCAGGTGTTGTTGATTCTACGGTTGTTGATCGAGGCGAGGGAGTCGCGAGCTAGATCTCTACCCATGTTTGGAGAGTAGCGGTACCCCCTTCAGAGGAGAGCTTCAGTAGATTAGTTGTTTATTTCTCTTTTGAAAGACTAATGTAGTGAGGATATGATATGTATTGAGAGCCTGTACACTGATGTATTTATTGGAGGTATCTCCCGGTTGAGTCTCGACCTTTGTATATGAGGATATTGTATGATTATCATTTTGGGAGATGGACATTGTTGTATTATTTCCAGTTGTACAGTGGTTGATTTAGTTATACAGCTGATTTTCATTTATATCTCTAATATCTGTTAGCTGTAGTACCTTTCTTGCAGGTAGGACGCTTCGCCTATGCGGGGTTTGGCATAGGTGGCGGATCCGTTGGCGAGCCCGGGTCGCAGGTTTCGACCCCGGGGCGTGACAGATCCCGTCGATCACCTCAAAAAGCGTGCCGGCCCCTTAGCACGGATTTCGATGTGTTGGGTTATATATAATGGATCTAATAGGGGAAAAAACACATAGAGGGGGGAATAGGTTTAAGTAATAACACTCAAAAATCTTTGCGATATAAAACCCAATGCGGAAAAATAAATAACACGCAGAGATTTTTACGTGGAAAACTCCAAACCGGAGTAAAAACCACGGGAACCGCTAACACGGTGGAAATCCACTAGAATTAACACGTACAAGTGCATACCGTACTCACAGACGACTCA
>CM055066.1:43330801-43392127 GCA_029204045.2 Tillandsia leiboldiana
TTCCCTAAATCGGATTTCGAAATTCGAACTCTCCCTCTCCCGTTCAAAGTTCTCTCCAAAAGAGAAGAAAAGGGTTTACTACAAAAATGGGCTAAATATAAGAATACCTCCATTCAACCCTAGGTCAATATCTAACTCGGACTTCCTCGAAAATCGTGCAAAGTATAATGCACGATCTCGGTGCACTTTGCGTTACCAGGAGCTTCAAACCCCAATTCCGGGAGATCCGTAAGTCCGATTTCAGATCCGATCGCACCACCGCCGTTCCTCATTTTTGCGAGCTCTACAACCTAAAATACCCGCAAAGCCCAGGTGCAGCCCAGAAATTCTCGAACTTGGAACCAACTAAAAGCTAAATCTGAAGATTCAAAGAAACTAAAAGGAAAACCGGAGGCTCAGTAGGTAACACCACTACATTAAAATAAACCATGGATTAGAATTGACTGTGAAAAGTTTTAATCATGGTATAGGACCAGTGAAGACCCGAAATTCCCACTTATGGATCACTGTTGCCCTCTGCAGCTTCTGGAGGCCTATGTGGCTCGTCGGCGGGGTTTGTGCACAATTTGGACGCAAGTAATGGACTTCGAGCTTAAGATGGATCACGTGGGTGATCGGTGGACTCCGTCGGAGCTTTAGAAGTGATTTCGTGCGCAATGGATATTAAAATTGAGACTCAGCGCGAAGTTTGGGACCAATGAACACCTTTCCGGATGCCTTCGGCAATTTTTAGAGTTGGAATTTGGCAAAACGGACGCAAATTTGGATTCAGCGCGCGAAAACGATGAAAATGGACTACCTATTTATATTTTTCGGCGCCCGGATGATCCGGCACGGATTTCGAGGCAGAGTTACTGTTCGGCGGTGGCGGGGGGCGCGGCGCGCGGGGCGGCAGCGGCGGCGCGCGGCGGCGGCGGGCGGCAGGCGCGCGGCAGCGCGCGGCGCAGGCTCGGCCGGGCGGGCAGCGCGCGCGGCGGGCGCGGGCAGGTGCGCGGTCCACGGGGCCGCCGTGCACCAGAGGGCTGGACACGTGGCAGCTTTTGATTTGACGGTGCAGTGGACTGGGTCCACGGAGCGGGTGCTGGGCGCCTCGGGGCGCGTGCGTGCAGAGATGGCAGGCGGCGGCGCAGGCGCGCACGTGGGCGCGTTGATGCGGTCTCCCGCGCTCGGGCGCGCCACGTGTCGGCTCCCGCGGGTGGCCACGCGTCGCAAGGGGAGCAGCTGGTCCGGCTGTCCGCTGTTCGGGGGCGACGTGGCGGGCCCTGGGTTTTCCGGGCGTGAACAGTGTTGGGCCGGGCCCAACACTGTAGCCGCCCGGTTCGTGCCAGCGCCGGAAATTGGGACAAATCCGGCATTTCCCCAATTGTTTCCTGGAGCCTATAAAAGGGATCCGAGCCTTCTTCTTCCCCCTTTTTCCGCCATTTTCGAGCTTCCCCTCACCCCGAGCCCTTAAGGAAAATTGTTCCCCTTCGTGTGCTGCATCCATCTGCAGAGTTCGGAGATTTTACGTGGCACGCTTCCTAGGTTCCCATTTTTACGGCGCGGCGCGACGCTCGACCATTTGTGTTCTCCTTCGTCGCGTTTTGTGCGCGCGAGCTCTCCGGCCTACTCCGACCACCTTTTCGAGCGATTTCTTCGCCGTTGGATCCGTGACAGGTAAGGCTACGATTTTGTGTTTTCCTCATTCCTCGTTTTGTGCTTTTCGAGGAGTTTTTCCATGCTTACTGGGACCCCATTTTCTGTGAGGAATTCTGGACAGCGACACCTTGCCGGATTTTTATCTCCGCAACCGGGCATTGGATGGAGATGAGCCTTTGCACTCTTTTCATCTACTCGACGCGAGGATTGTCATAGTATTTTTATTGGATTTTTCTAAGGCTTGCCCGGAGGTATATTTTTCTCCCTTTATCTGTGCATGGAAATACAGATGTGTGGTTGAGTGTTTGTGAGCGCCCTGTATTGTGGAATTTGTAACTCGGCCTACGGGGCTCGGAATTGGACGTGCAGGTACTCGTTTCGAAGGTATCGACGCGAAGATCGCGACAGTATTTTTTTGGGATTTTTTTGTGTCCGTTTTGCAGGTGAAAACTTCACATCTTCGGGGCTGTTTTCTAATGTTGTTTATACTTGGAATATTTTGGATTAAGTGTAATGTTGGGTCTTATTGTTGTACCCAGGGTGTTTGCAAGTGTTGCTGGACCCGTTGGGTCTGGAGACTATGATTTCGGGGTACTTTCAGCTGTTGGAGCCGAGGCCTTCGCGACATGTACCGAGGATGCAGTTTCGGCAGAATTTGGGCTGTGAGCGTCTGCGCTCTCCCCGACTTCAGGTTTGCCTTGGTTTAAGCGCTTCAGGTGGGTAAACTTATTAATGGTAACTGTTTAAGGGAATGGCAGGGTTTATATGCATGTTATGCCTTATGGGAGGTGTAACAATGGATGTTCATGTATGGTTAAGATAAGCTTACCTATGGGAATGTCACCCTCTGATTGATGATAGCATGCCTAATTTAATGTACAATCAATATGAGCGAGAGGTAAGCATGGAAACGGCCTTGATCATGTGGATTGATGCTTACCTGATAATTGTACATGTTTGTTGAACTAGATGATATAGAGATCATACATGGTTATTCATTAGCCTATTTATACGAGATTGGTATATCATAGTAGGAATACTGTAGCATGCTTTGCTACTATATGTTTTATTCTCTTTTATCGTTTCCGAGGACAAAAGCATGCTTGTATGGACATATAGTTAGGCCACCTTTTCCTGCTACACTACTTATTGGAACTTGACTTAGGAGAAACCATGCTTTTCCTTTCTCCTTCTTGTTAGTCAGGTGGTCAGTGTTGCTCGGGTTCGAGCAGGGGTCTGGATAGTGTAGTCGGGACTTTGTGCCTGGGACAGGTTGGATTAGTTTGTAGGGTTTGCGGCGACCGCGGATATTGGGCGGTTGACCGGATCTTTACTTATGCATCAGATTGGGTATCAGTTTTCTCTAGTGGATGGAGCTACCCACTTATCGTTTAGTTTGTATCCGATTGAGATCGGGTCTTCCTTTAGTGGATGAGTTTTCCACTTTGATCAGAGTCGTGATCTAGTCCTGCCATATTGAGACACTTGACAGAGATACTTTACTCGTGTGGGTCGCTCCCCTCGAGTGCCACTCGGAGGTAGGCTTGACCGAGCCGTGTGCCGGTCTGTTACTTATATTTTGACCGAGCGTGTGCCGGTCCGTTACTTATATTGAGATCGAGCCGTGTGCCGATCAGTTACTGAGTTCGACAGCAGAGCAGGCAGTACCGGGTGTTATACCGGTTCATTTGATTGGGTTTATTTCGGTCAGATACTTTTATTGTTGCACTCGTGCCTGGGGGCCGAGTGCAGTCTAGTAGCCGTGTTTAGACCAGTGCTAGTGTTGTTGGGAGCCGTTTGGTTTGACGGTGGTCCCGTGTCGTTGAGAGTACTTTGACCGTTGTGCGAGAGGTTGAGCATCTTGAGGCTATCCGTCCTGAGAGAGAGCGTGGATTTTGACTATAGCTTGCATGAGCCACTACTCGATAGCGAGTTAGTCCGTTTGGATGCCCTACATAATTCCTGCCCGTCAGCGGGAGGTGGTTGTAGGTGGGCGCAGGTTTGACTGGACCAGATGTGGCAGTCAGCTCGATTGGGTCGATTGTGCACTTCATGTGCTAGTGGTTGCATACCATTCTTTGGTTCTCCCCTTTGGAGCATTTTAGATAGAGGCTTGGTAGCTATTAAGAGGCTCCAGCTTCCTTATTTCAGTCTTTACGGCTTTGGTTAGTTTTTATCTCTCGAGGACTTGGTGGGCAGACCGTCCGGCCTGGCGGTGGTACCCACTGAGAACTCCCTTTTTGGTGTAGTTCTCACACCCTTTGGGGGTTTTCCTCCTCCTTTTTTCTTCCTCTCCGTTGTTTTGCAGAGTCTTAGCAGGTGTTGCTGATTCTGCGGTTGTTGATCGAGGCGAGGGTGGCGCGAGCTAGATCCCTCCATGTTTGGAGAGTAGCGGTACCCCCTTCAGAGGAGAGCTTCAGTAGATTAGTTGTTTTATTCCTCTTTTGTGAGACTGATGTAGTGAGGATATGCTATGTATTGAGAGCCTGCACACTGAATATTTATGGAGGTATCTCCCGGTTGAGTCTCGACCTTTGTATATGAGGATATTGTATGATTATCATTTTGGGAGATGGACATTGTTGTATTATTTCTAGTTGTACAGTGGTTGATTTTAGTTATACAACGGATTTTCCATTTATATCTCTGATATCTGTTAGCTGTAGTACTTTTCTTGCAGGTAGGACGCTTCGCCTATGCGGGGTTTGGCATAGGTGGCGGATCTGTTGGCGAGCCCGGGTCGCAGTTTTCGACCCCGGGGCGTGACAGATTAGGTTGGTATCAGAGCCTAGGTTGTAGGTCATGGTGGACTTAGAAACCCTAGGCTTATGGTTTGACCCTTGGTTGACTTCGTGAGAGTCGTGACTTTTAGCGAGAGTCCTGATTGAGTTTTATACCTCTCCCAAGGACGGGAGGAGTGATTGGCATGTTTATTCTCCTAAGTGATTATGTTGGCTGCAGACAACATAATGCTGTGGAATGGGTGACATGCTTTAGACTTTCGGTGGATTGGGTCGAGTGGCTTTGTGTGCTGATTTGCAGGTTTCGTCGTGGCGAGCAGTGCCTCCCCGACGCTGGGTTTTGACCCGTGTGCATCCTGTCATAGCAGTTGAGCTTGAGCGGTTGGTTTGGGCCGGATAACCCGGATTGAGGTCAGAGAACTCCGGACCCAGATGACAGGATTGTCAGAGGCTTATCAGCGGCGGAGTGAGCAGCTGGTCTTGGTGACACAGTTGTCGGAGCACTGAGTAACCCCCTCTGTGCCAATGTTTAGCGCCGAGGCACCGAGGCAGGGTGGATAGTTGACAGCAGAGGAGCTGTGGGACTGATCGATCTATTGAGCCAGATTTGGCAGATGAACCACCCCGACTCGTAAGATTGAGTGGGAGCCTTTGGAGGCAGAGTCGTGGTTGGTGGTAATGGAGTGATCAATTGAGAGCCTCCCTATGCTAGAGAGTTTTTGCAGTTGTTTGAACTACGCTCTCCAGATTTTGAGGGACGAGACGCACAGGATATGTGTGACTGGGAGTGGATTGCGCCAGGATACCTTTCAGTTTAGTTAGTCCCTCAGTTACGGATTATTGATGCCTCGATGGTGTAGGCGTTGTGTATGGAGCGTGGCGCCGCAGTTTCCTTGGATAGGGATCTGCCGCCAGAGGTGAGTTCTGGACTTAGACGCTTAGCGCCGGGTGATGGAGGACAGATCGGCCGGCAGGGGCATTTCTGATTTCTTTTTCCTGGATAACGAGTTCCCGAGATATCAGAGGTCGGGTGGACCCCGATGGCAGCATCAGTATTCATATCAGAGTGGCGCAGCGGTAGCGTGGATTTGTTATCTGCGAAGGACCTCATTCGTCACCTCAATGTGATCAGAGACAGAGGTCGTGCTCCCTTGTGGATAGTCCTGATTTTCAGGCAGATTGAGCGACAACCACTTGCTTTGAGCGGATGAATCTGTGCCGCCCGGTTGGAGGGCGCCACAGCAGCGGATCGGTTTGTCGCAGGGGTGAATTCATCACAGCAGTTGGAGTTAGAGCATGTTGCATTCCTGCATGGACTAAAGGCAGATTTGTTACCACGTGCACTAGAGGTACAGGTTTTTGTTGGTGTTGTGCATGTGGAGGAGGCTTTTGGGATCATGTCCAGTGCAGCTGAGACTGCAAGTTACCGGCAGACTTATTGTAATTGTGGCCGTTCGGTATTTTGACCGTGTGCTTGAGATTGATTGGCACAATGTCACAGAATGTTTGACTGCGGCGAGGAGAGGGCTTTGACCTTCGGCAAGGCGGACAAGAGGAGGCTTGCTTGTTGAGATTATTAGAGCACGTAGGTTATAGCGACAGTGTGAGAGGTGCTTTCGGCGGCACCGGGACTCAAGGATATCTCTATTGCCCACGAGATCCCGGGTGTGATTTCACCTGAGCTGTTGGAGATGCCGCCGGTTAGGGAGATAGAGATTGAGTTTGACGTGGTTCGGGGGACCGCGCCACCCTCGACAGCACCTCATTGGATATCGCCGGTAGAGCTGAGAGAGCTGATGGCGCAGTTGCAGGATCTGATGGATCGAGGGGTCTGTTTGACCTAGTACCACGCCGTTGATATATGGTGGTGATGCCACGCCATTGGTACACGGTGGTGATGCCACGTCGTTGATACACGACTGTGATGGTCCTTTTATGGTTCGAGTGTAGACAGGTCCGGGTGGTATCTAGGACCTTTTGATGGAGTTATACCCGGCAGTTATCGTATGATGCGAGTACCTACTTGGAATTAGACAGCCCGAGGACTTTGCCTAGTTGGCATTCAGGATCCGGTAAGGGCATTATGAGAGCATAGTGAGGTCAAATGGAATGACTAATGCCCTGTTGACTTCAAGATTTGAGGAATTGTGTGTCCCAGTTGTACCTGGACGGATTTGGGAGTGGTGTTTCCCCAAGGATATTTTGAATTACTCCCAGAGCGACTTGGAGCACGAGAAGCGCTTGTGGATGTGCTATCATGCATGCGTGGATAAAGCTGTAGGCCAAGTTATTGAGGTACGGGTTTTAGCTCCAAGTGCACGCCTTCTTGGGTCACCTTATTCTAGCCGTTGGAGTGGCGTGGAACCTGACCAAATGGATGTTATTCAAGATTGGCTGGGACCAACATTTATTCTTGAGGTGAGGAGCTTCTTAAACATGGCAGTGCCGGGAGAGCATGGCCAATGGATAATGAGACTGATACCAGCGCCAATGCTAGTGTTTCCAGTGTTGGGAGATGGATTGGTGTGTTTTAGGGATACCTCCTATAATGGCTGTGGAGTTACCGTGGGTTGATTTTCGGTCCGTACTTCATCGGTCCAACCGCTTGAGTATTGTGGCAGGATGAACCGCTGTTTTGTAGGCAGCTTGGATCCTTAGTTGAGCTTTTCAGTACGCCTATGATTTCCGGCTTTGATTGATATACCTGGGCGTAGGCCATGCCTGCTTGGCTATCAGTTCTGATTACTCAACATCTGAGTAGGATTTATGCGGATTGTCGTTGTTGGTTCGGATTTTGACCGCGAGTTTGAGCATCCGCATTATGATTGCCTTCCGGGCCAGTTTTCAGTCCCGTTCACCGACGGTTTGGCCCCCGTCAGGGTGTTCTTTATTAGTTGAGAGATCGACTTCGACCCGTGGGTCCGTTGGGGTTATGTTGGCATGTTGAGTGACCAACTGTGGCATGATATTGTGTCTCTCGAGGATCCCTTTGAGGGTAGCCTGCGGCTGAGTAGTCCCCTCGGGTGGTTTTGGATCAGGAAGTAACCGAGTAAAGACCCCAGCTTATTGGATTCTTCTCCTTATTGGATGAATGTGTGGGTATGCTTCGGGTCGCCTTGTTGAGATTGGCACAAGGATGTGGTTTGGTGCGTGTTGTACTGGTGGTTATTTTTGTTTCCCCCAGCTTTTGATGGAGCCCCTGTATTGTTCCACGTCTCAGCTCATGAGTGTTTTGCTTTTGGATCCCTCGCCCGAGATTGACTCGCACCATTTGAGCGCTAAGAATGTTTGGAGTACGAGGGACGCCCGTTGCGAATTCTGGCTTGTGAGATTAGAGGTTGCGCAATCGGGCTATGCCGTACTGGATGTTGCTGTTGTTGTTGTGGAGTAATCACGGGGAATGAGTGGTGACTTAGGAGCTGGAGGCGTTATTGATGGATACCTACCCGTGGTATTTGTGACTCCTGGTGGATTTGAGCTAGTTTCGGGGATGAAACTTTCTTTTAGTGGGGGAGGATGTGAAGACCCGAAATTCCCACTTATGGATCACTGTTGCCTCTACAGCTTCTGGAGGCCTATGTGGCTCGTCGGCGGGGTTTGTGCACAATTTGGACGCAAGTAATGGACTTCGAGCTTAAGATGGATCACGTGGGTGATCGGTGGACTCCGTCGGAGCGTTAGAAGTTGTTTCGTGCGCAATGGATATTAAAATTGGACTCAGCACGAAGTTTGGACCAAGGAACACCTTTCCGGATGCCTTCTGCAATTTTTAGAGTTGGAATTTGGCAAAGCGGACAGCAAATTTGGATTCAGCGCGCGAAAACGATGAAAATGGACTACCTACTTATATTTTTCGGCGCCCGAATGATCCGGCACGGATTTCAAGGCAGAGTTATTGTTCCGGCGGCGGCGGGCAGCGGCGGAACCCGGCGGCGCGGACGCAGGCGCGGTGGCGGGCAGGCGCTGGCAGCGCGCGGGCAGGCTCCCTGGCAGGCGCGCGGGCGCGCGGGCAGGTGCGCGGTCTACGGGGCCGCCGTGCACCAGAGGGCTGGACACGTGGCAACTTTTGATTTGACGGTGCAGTGGACCGGGTCCACGGAGCGGGTGCTGGGTGCCTCGGGGCGCGTGCATGTAGAGATGGTAGGCGGCGGCGCAGGCGCGCACGTGGGCGCGGTGACGCGGTCTCCCGCGCTCGGGCGCGCCACGTGTCGGCTCCCGCGGGTGGCCACGCGTCGCAAAGGGAGCAGCTGGTCCGGCTGTCCGCTGTTCGGGGGCGACGTGGCGGGCCCTGGGCTTTCCGGGCATGAACAGTGTTGGGCCGGGCCCAACACTGTAGCCGCCCGGTTCGTGCCAGCGCCTGGAAATTGGGACAAATCCGGCATTTCCCCAATTGTTTCCTGGAGCCTATAAAAGGGATCCGAGCCTTCTTTTTCCCCCTTTTTTCGCCATTTTCGAGCTTCCCCTCACCCCGAGCCCTTAAGGAAAATTGTTCCCCTTCGTGTGCTGCATCCATCTGCAGAGTTCGGAGATTTTACGTGGCACGCTTCCTAAGGTTCCCATTTTTACGGAGCGGTGCGACGCTCGACCATTTGTGTTCTCCTTCGTCGCGTTTTGGTGCGCGAGCTCTCCCGGCCTACTCTGACCTCCTTTTCGAGCGATTTCTTCACTGTTGGATCCGAGACAGGTAAGGCTACGATTTTGGTGTTTTTCGCATTTCCTCGTTTCACGCTTTTCGAGGAGTTTTTCCATGCTTATTGGGACCCCATTTTCTGTGAGGAATTCTGGACAGCGACACCTTGCCGGATTTTTATCTCTGCAACCGGGCATCGGATGGAGACGAGCCTTTGCACTCTTTTCATCTACTCGACGCGAGGATTGTCATAGTATTTTTATTGGATTTTTATAAGGCTTGCCCGGAGGTATATTTTTCTCCCTTTATCTGTGCATGGAAATACATATGTGTGGTTGAGTGTTTGTGAGCGCCCTGTATTGTGGAATTTGTAACTCAGCCTACGGGGCTCCGAATTGGACGTGCAGATACTCGTTTCGAAGGAATCGACGCGAAGATCGCGACAGTATTTTTTTGGGATTTTTTTGTGTCCGTTTTGCAGGTGAAAACTTCACATCTTCGGGGCTGTTTTCTAATGTTGTATATACTTGGAATATTTTGGATTAAGTGTGATGTTGGGCCTTATTGTTGTACCCAGGGGTGTTTGCAAGTGTTGCTGGACCCGTTGGGTCTGGAGACTATGATTTCGGGGTACTTTTAGCTGTTGGAGCCGAGGCCTTCGCGACATGTACCGAGGATGCAGTTTCGGCAGAATTTGGACTGTGAGCGTCTGCGCTCTTCCCCGACTTCAGGTTTGCCTTGGTTTAAGCGCTTCAGGTGGGTAAACTTATTAATGGTAACTGTTTAAGGGAATGGCAGGGTTTATATGCATGTTATGCCTTATGGGAGGTGTAACAGTGGATGTTCATGTATGGTTAAGATAAGCTTACCTGTGGGAATGTCACCCTCTATGATTGATAGCATGCCTAATTTAATGTACAATCAATATGAGCGAGAGGTAAGCATGGAAACGGCCTTGATCATGCGGATTGATGCTTACCTAATAATTGTACATGTTTGTTGAACTAGATGATATAGAGATCATACATGGTTATTCATTGGCCTATTTATACGAGATTGGTATATCATAGTAGAAATACTATAGCATGCTTTGCTACTATATGTTTTATTCTCTTTTATCGTTTCCGAGGACAAAAGCATGCTTGTATGGACATATAGTTAGGCCACCTTTTCCTGCTACACAACTTATTGGAACTTGACTTAGGAGAAACCATGCTTTTCCTTTCTCCTTCTTGTTAGTCAGGTGGTCAGTGTTGCTCGGGTTCGAGCAGGGGTCTGGATAGTGTAGTCCGGACTTTGTGCCTGGGACAGGTTGGATTAGTTTGTGGGGTTTGCGGCGACCGCAGATATTGGGCGGTTGACCGGATCTTTACTTATGCATCAGATTGGGTATCAGTTTTCTCTAGTGGATGGAGCTACCCACTTATCGTTTAGTTTGTATCCGATTGAGATCGGGTCTTCATTTAGTGGATGAGTTTTCCCACTTTGATCAGAGTCGTGATCTAGTCCTGCCATATTGAGACACTTGACAGAGATACTTTACTCGTGTGGGTCGCTCCCCTCGAGTGCCACTCCGGAGGTAGGCTTGACCGAGCCGTGTGTCGGTCTGTTACTTATATTTTGACCGAGCCGTGTGCCGGTCCGTTAATTATATTGAGATCGAGCCGTGTGCCGATCAGTTACTGAGTTCGACAGCAGAGCAGGCAGTACCAGGTGTTATACCGGTTCATTTGATTGGGTTTATTTCGGTCAGATACTTTTATTGTTGCACTCGTGCCTGGGGGCCGAGTGCAGTCTAGTAGCCGCGTTTAGACCAGTGCTAGTGTTGTTGGGAGCCGTTTGGTTTGACGGTGGTCCCATGTCGTTGTGAGTACTTTGACCATTGTGCGAGAGGTTGAGCATCTTGAGGCTATCCATCCTGAGAGAGAGCGTGGATTTTGACTATAGCTTGCATGAGCCACTACTCGATAGCGAGTTAGTCCGTTTGGACGCCCTACATAATTCCTGCCCGTCAGCGGGAGGTGGTTGTAGGTGGGCGCAGGTTTGGCTGGACCAGATGTGGCAGTCAGCTCGATTAGGTCGATTGTGCACTTCATGTGCTAGTGGTTGCATACCATTTTTTGGTTCTCCCCTTTGGAGCATTTTAGATAGAGGCTTAGTAGCTGTTAAGAGGCTCCAGCTTCCTTATTTCAGTCTTTACGGCTTTGATTAGTTTTTGTCTCTCGAGGACTTTGTGGGCAGACCGTCGGGCCTGGCGGTGGTACCCACTGAGAACTCCCTTTTTGGTGTAGTTCTCACACCCTTTGGGTGTTTTCCCCCTCCTTTTTCCTTCCTCTCCGTTGTTTTCTAGAGTCTTAGCAGGTGTTGTTGATTCTACGGTTGTTGATCGAGGCGAGGGAGTCGCGAGCTAGATCTCTACCCATGTTTGGAGAGTAGCGGTACCCCCTTCAGAGGAGAGCTTCAGTAGATTAGTTGTTTTATTTTCTCTTTTGAAAGACTAATGTAGTGAGGATATGATATGTATTGAGAGCCTGTACACTGATGTATTTATTGGAGGTATCTCCCGGTTGAGTCTCGACCTTTGTATATGAGGATATTGTATGATTATCATTTTGGGAGATGGACATTGTTGTATTATTTCCAGTTGTACAGTGGTTGATTTTAGTTATACAGCTGATTTTCATTTATATCTCTAATATCTGTTAGCTGTAGTACCTTTCTTGCAGGTAGGACGCTTCGCCTATGCGGGGTTTGGCATAGGTGGCGGATCCGTTGGCGAGCCCGGGTCGCAGTTTCGACCCCGGGGCGTGACAGATCCCGTCCGATCACCTCAAAAAGCGTGCCGGCCCCTTAGCACGGATTTCGATGTGTTGGGTTATATATAATTGGATCTAAATAGGGGAAAAAACACATAGAGGGGGGTGAATAGGTGTAAGTAATAAACACTCAAAAATCTTTGCGATATAAAACCCAATGCGGAAAAATAAATAACACGCAGAGATTTTTACGTGGAAAACTCCAAACCGGAGTAAAAAACCACGGGACCGATAACACGGTGAAATCCACTAGAATTAAACACGTACAAGGTGATATACCGTACTCACAGACGACTCAACCTTTTCCATACGCTCCTAGTTGATCTTCTCCGCTCGCTCCACGACGCTTCTCGAATCCACGATCTGCGTCCAACGCCGAATCCACGGCGTCCAACGTCGAGTCCACGACGTCCGACCGAATCCACGGTCTTCACCCAGTAGCACGCTTCAAATCCACGAACGTACCTCGCTCCGAATCCACGGGAGTGGTTGCACCTTGAATCCACAAGGCCACGCGAGTCAACGCGCCGATTTTGGGGTAAATCGTTGTTTTTGGGTGGTGATGATCCGCCGAATACTTAGATTAGAAATAGATCGGAAATACCATCTAAGTATTCATTGATTTGATTCTACTCAAAATGTTAGTATGAAAACCTAGAATCATATCAATCAATATAGATGAAGAAACATAAGATAGAATCTATGATTTCCTTTCTTCTCTATATGTGGATCTTAGGGCGTATATAAGATGACGGCTTTTAGGTTTAGCGGCTTCTTTTTGGATTGTTGGATTAGCCCTAGAAAAAGAATCATAGGGTCTATTTATAGGTTAGAAACCCTTGGAAGAAGATAAGGATCAAAAACTATCCTTTTCTGGAATTTTACATGACGACGATCCGGATCGGAATTCGGCGATCCGAATTGCAGTAGCGAGAAAAATAGTTTCCAGAAAAATGAAGGTTCGGGATCCGGATCGAAGTACCTGATCCGGATCGTTCATACAGTTCACCAAACATCAACGTTCGGGATCCGGATTGAAAAGCCTGATCCGGATCGTTCAAATAAAATGGTAAACCCAGTGTTCGGGATCCGGATCAAAGGAAGCTACGATCCGGATTTTACTGGTGTATGAACGAACAACCTTCGGGATCCGGATTGCAAAGTCTGATCCGGATCCTGAACATGTCCCATGTCCAGTTTTTGATATTTATGCAATTACAAATCCATCCAAGTGTTTCTACACTATAAGAAGTATTCGGATCACCAAAGATATTAAGTTAAACATACCTGATCCTTTTGAATTCTTCTTTCTTGAGATTGAGTTATATGATCCAACCTTCTTTACCTTCAATCTTCAAGACTTAACCGAATTCACGAAATACGCCAACTTAAATTCCGTAACAATCTCCCCCTTTGGCTGTTTCGTGACAAAACATAGATCCACTCAAGAAAATTCAAAAAGATATTTTTGTTGCTATCACCATACAACAAAAATTTACAATGGAGATCCAAAATAAAATACATGAGTTAAACTCCTAAAACAGACTCTAGACTTAGATATCTGTACTCTCTGCAAAAGAAATCATTCTTGACAAAAGAAATCGTTAGATACCTCAAGAATTTTATATCATTCAAAAACCACATACAGAGATGAAGTTTATACTCAATTATACTTACCATGACATTTATACATTCAGATATGTAAATTGATCATAGTTAAAACACCAACATATCTTCTATGCAATCAAAATCCAAATGTCATGTTAGTGAACATCAACTTGTTAGTTATATTACATGCACAAATAGTTAGTCGAATAGTTAGTCGAGGCATGCATTCAAACACAAATGAAAACCAAAAGTTGAAGTTCTACTTACCTTTCAAGTTGAGGTTATACTTACCTCCATAGTTTCAAGTTTCTCACAAACATTGTATCATTGTTTATACTTCTCTCTCCCCCTTTTTATCACAAAAGTTAGCCAAAAATTACCAAAATGGAGAGAATAGTTAACAGTTCAAGTACCAAAAGTTTGAGAACTAAAAACTAAAAACTAAAACTTAAAAACCTGCACAAGAAAAGTTAAAAATCTGAAGTTCCTGCACAAGAGAATTATTAGACAAACGATTCAAGCATCTGAATCTGAGTCATCCGAGGCGTTGTATCCCATTTTCGAGAACATTTTCTGCATTAACTTCTTCATTGACGAGACCGTCTTAGTTAATGTGATTTGGGATGCTGTGATTATTTCGAGTTCTTCGGAGATTCGCCTCTGCTCTTTGGTGATTTGCTCCTGTTGAAAAGACAGTCTCTGTTACTGTTTGTAGATGGAGGTTATTGATGCTTCATCATCTGCTCCTGGTGCTTGATGTGAAGGCGAGGCAGAGGTGCCTGCACAAGGTTTCTTTGTAGAGGAAGGAGTCGAAGTGACGTGAGGCAATTTGTGAAGAGACTTCACAATTGTTGATTCATCTATCATCCCCCAACAGTGTTGATATGATGTCGAGCTGATATCAATCTTAAAATTTTTCAAGATCCTCATGATGATCAATGGGAATGGAAGTCGTTCCGTAGGATGAGGATGCTTAACATATCTAGACATTCTATTCCAAATTATGTACGGGATGTTCATGTTCAACCCTACGGCCTCAGAAGGATGACCTAGGAGATATAAGAACAGCATTCTATCCCATCTCAATACCTTTGTCTGCAAGTTAGGGAGAATGTTGTAACACGTGATGAAGTTAAGAAATCGGTACTCAAGCCGAAGTTGTCTGGATTTTATAGATTTACCATCTGCTGATTCAGTGCCTTCCAAACAAATTCCTTCTATCACAGTTTGCCACATGGCATTCGTCAAACTTCTTCCCATCAAATAGTTGATCCCCGATCTGTTTGATTCCATTCCTAGGACCTCGCCGATTAACTGCGGAGTGATTGTGAGTCTCATCCCTTGGATGTTTGTGTAGAATTGCATCGAACCAAGTTCATCTTCCTGAAGATGTCTTGCATTTGTGTAAAAGGTTCTTACACGATACAAACAATATCCAAGTAATTCCGGGAATCGACAGACTTGAATAAGATTAGTTCGTTCAATTAAAATCCCAAACTCTGGTGAGTGATTTCGGAGAGCTTCAATATTGACATGTCGTTCACCGATGCATTCACGATGTTCAAAAGCTCTAAGGCGATCAGTGTTAACGAACACTTCTTCCATGCGAGGCGGGGAGTCAGGAGCTATTGGTTTGCTAACATCAGCATTTCGTGCTCGTCCAAAGCGTCGAGCTAGTCTCTTCCTCTTCACCGAGATGGACGGGGCAGTCATAGGTGATTTTCCAGTGTCCATTGCAGTTTTTCCTTTCGAAACAACAGAGGTTTTCTGTGTCGATTTTACAGGATGTGTTTCATCATCTGACAACTCATCCCAATTGACTTCATCCTTTTCTGGTTCAGATTCTGAATCTTCAAGATGAACACATTCTCCTTTACGAAACGGTTTCTTTGCCCTCTTTAATTTATTGGTTGCTCGAGTATGTACCATCGCAACAAGAAGAACTATGATCCATGTGAATGCCATTGCTGTAATTGCTTGTGAGAAGAAATCCTGTGAGCAACAACTCAAGAACACCAAAAATTATTAATTTTCAAAAATTAGAAAAATTGTACCCAAATAATCATTATCGTGTAGAGAGACTAAGAATCAAATTAGTTTTGCAAAAAGAATTTTAAAAATAGATCAATTGCATGATTTTCGAAAATTCCCATTATATGCCCTAAAACCGACATTTTTGAAATCGAAGGTCAAAAATCCGTTTATCTTGAGAATACCTAGTATATAATCAAAACTAATCTACCCAGAGTTCTTATTTCAAAAGAAATTTGATCAAAAACCATCCATAAACGAAATAGATACAAGAATTTCATCACGTTTTGAGGAAGAATGTGAAAAACTGTGAAAAACCGAGATTTTGATCAATAAAACTTACTTGGAATTGAAGAACTTGAGTTTGAAAGCTTTCAAGATGGATGAATTCTAGAGAGAGAAGCTCTGGAAACTTTGGAACAAAAGATTGGAGTAAAAGAAATCAAAACCCTTTTGTTCTAAATAAAACCCTAGCCGCGATCCGGATCAGTTCGTGATTACGATCCGGATCGGCTACCCGCAGAGAAAATCTGCGTTCGGGATCCGGATCGGCAAGTCCAATCCGGATCGTCTGCCCGCAGAAGAATATCTGCGTTCGGGATCCGGATCGGCAGGTCCAATCCGGATCAGCTCCAACTTTTTCTTTAAAAAATTTCAGAGAACTTCTAGAAAAACCAGAAAAAGATTGTAAGCACTTTTGTGTATCAACTTTAAATGAAAATCATCGTTTCATACAACAAGAAATAGATTATGCCAAATCTATCAATAACATCCAACAAATGAAACAAAAATTTATAAAAATTAAATCCCTTAAAGTTGAACAACTTCAATTACATCTAACTTGATCTTATGAGTAATGCCTTTATCAAATCATCAATTCGGTAAAGAAAATGAAATACAAAGATCAATAGATGTCTAAAATCCCAGATAAGTTAGATAATATATCTAGTCAATTTATTGAAGAGAGTGGCTCTTTGAGCATCTTTCATTAAAATTCCCACCTTATACCAACCTTGAAATTTTGACAGAGTCAAGTATTTCAACATGCATTTTATTTAATCAAACTTGAAAAACCTTGCTTGGTATACATGTGGTAGCTGCACACAGTACTCGGACGACCGAGGTGGTAGCTCTTTCCTCCATGTGATGGTAGTTTTCACACTCCTCATTGGGATGTAACTCTTTCCACATCTTTTAAGCATAATACTTTTTCTTTGACTCCCCCTCAATTGGCTATCAATTATTTAAGATATAAAGTATTCAGCCAAATATTGATCTCGATTTCATACTCGACTAAACAGTCAAATAAGATAAAAACTATACCAAGAGATCATCGAGAGAGAAATTGACTTTGATCAAAACAAAGATGAGTTAATTGGCATAAATGATCATTGCATCAAATGAAATATTATGATATCTAAAGCATAATAGATTTCTAAATATATAATAGGATGCAGTTAAAGTCAATAAAACTAATGCTCAATTAATGTTCTATGTCTAAGCATAGATAATGAACAAAAACACAAAAACAAAACCTAACCTAAACAAAAGTTTCAAAAAGAGGTTAATTCAAGGAAAGCATTCCAATTGCTTTACGCAAATGAATAAAACGTTTTTGATCCAAAGGTTTTGTTAAAAAGTCAGCTAATTGATCTTCAGTTGAAATGTAGGAAATTTGAAGAATATTTGATTCAACTAGCTCTCTAAGAAAATGATATCTAAGTTCAATGTGTTTTGTTCTAGAGTGCAACACAGGGTTTTTTGAAATGTTTATAGCACTAGTGTTGTCACATAAAACAGTTACCGAAGTTGCTGAAATTCGGAAGTTGCTCAACACGCTTTTCATCCAAATGAGTTGAGTTGAACAACTACCCGCTGAGATGTATTCCGCTTCGGCAGTCGAGAGTGCAATGCAGTTTTGCTTTTTACTATGCCATGCAACAAGACAATGGCCAAGATAAAAACATGCACCACTCGTACTTTTCCGATCATCCACAGATCCTGCCCAATCGGCATCTGAGTATCCAATAATATCTAGACTTGTTCCCATAGGATACCAAATTCCGAAATTAGTGGTTCCTTTGATGTACCGGATGATCCGTTTCACCGCTTTCAGGTGAACCTCCTTCGGTGCTGATTGATATCTCGCGCAAATCCCAACACTAAAGGATATATCCGGGCGACTAGCTGTGAGGTAAAGTAGACTTCCAATCATGCTGCGATAAAGTTTCTCGTCTACATTCTCACTAAGAGATTCACTTCCTAATCCCTTATTGCTAGTTCCCATAGGAGTAGGAAAATCTTTAGAATCTTCTAATCCGAATTTCTTTACCAACTCCTTTGCATACTTGGATTGACACAGATGTATGCCTTCACCATTTTGTTTCACTTGCAATCCAAGAAAGTATGTCAGTTCCCCCATCATAGACATCTCAAATTCGCTTTCCATGGTTTCTGCGAATTTAGAAGCATCATTATCCTTTGTTGCTCCAAACACAATGTCATCGACATAGATTTGTGCAACAATGAAGTTATTTTGATAATGCTTCACAAAGAGAGTCCTGTCTGCTCCCCCTCGAGTATAGCCCTTCTCCAAAAGGTGCTTTGTCAACCTTTCGTACCACGCTCGCGGTGCTTGTTTTAAACCGTAAAGAGCCTTTTTCAAACGAAAAACATGGTTAGGTAGTTTACAGTCTACAAAACCTTTCGATTGAGCCACATAAACTTCCTCATTTAAAAACTCATTTAAAAACGCGCTCTTAACGTCCATTTGAAAGAGTTTTATTTTAAAGTGACAAGCAATAGCGAATAAGATACGAATGGACTCGAGTCTAGCTACAGGGGCGAACGTTTCATCAAAGTCTATACCTTCTATTTGAGAGTAGCCTTGAGCAACTAAACGTGCTTTGTTCCTGATGATGGTACCATCCTCATTTTTCTTGTTCTTGAAAATCCATTTAGTACCGATCACATTGTGTTGCTTCGGAGGCGTCGTTAATTCCCAGACTTTGTTGCGTTCAAACTGATGGAGCTCTTCCTGCATTGCTTCAAACCAGTAGTCATCCTGAAGAGCTTCATCGACATTCTTTGGTTCGATCATGGACACGTAACATGCGAATCCACAAACCAACTGTCTCCGAGTTTTGACTCCTTCTTGTGGGTCTCCAATGATGTTTGATTCAGGATGATCCTTGGAGATGCGTAACGTTTGATGTAATGGAGTACTCGGAGGTACATGAGATGATTCCTGCACATCAGATAAACTTGAAGAATCATTAGATGCATCATTAATATTGGAAGTATTATCATGAGAAGATGCACTTACAGGAGTATCATCATCAAGAGAGATATCAGGGGTAGATTTATGAGATGCAAAGTGGAAAGCTTCATCTACTTTAACATTTATAGATTCTACGATCGTCTTAGATTCCAAGTTAAATACCCGATATGCTCTACTATTTGTAGAATACCCCAAGAAAATTCCTTCGTCACTTCGAGAGTCAAATTTTCTAAGATTTTCGCGGTCACGTAAAATGTAACATGGACTCCCAAAGATGCGAAAATATTTGATATTGGGTTTTCTACAACACCATAGTTCATATGGTGTATTTAACGTTCCCAGGCGCAAATAAACTCGATTAATAACATAGATTGCAGTGTTCACAGCTTCAGCCCAAAAATGTAGCGGTAAATTCCGGCTATGAAGCATAACACGTGCCATCTCTTGAACAACCCTGTTTTTGCGCTCGACAACACCATTCTGTTGAGGTGTATAGGGTGCTGAGAATTCATGCTTAATGCCCTTGGAAGTGCAAAAAATCAATGAATTTAGAATTTATGAATTCTCCACCTCTATCACTTCTAACACGAATGATCTTTTCATTCTTTTCAATCATAATACGAAGGCAAATCTTGTGAAAAGAATCAAAAGTATCAGCTTTCTCTTTCAAAAATGCTACCCAAGAATACCTAGAGAAATCATCAACCAATAAGAAAATATACCATTTACCTCCCAAGGATGGTTGACGTGTCGGCCCCATAAGATCCATATGCAATAATTCCAAGGGTCGTTTGGTACCGACGTGATTCAAGGATGAAAGAAGAATTCACCTTTGCGTACCCAAACCTTTCGAGTTTTGGTGTACGTCGGAAATGATTGTGAAGTTGATACCTTTGGTGAAAGCGTCTTGTTTGATCCGTCGCTTTTCCTTGACGTCGTCGTCTTGTTTGATGAACTACCGAGGCTCTTTTCCTTCAAAGAATTTGCATTTGATTTCCGAGGAATCACCCTTTTGGTAGTCGTTGCAAGAAGTGCTTGAGTTGACCGTTTGGCTCCCATCTTGCAATTTCTCCTTATGTGCCCTGCAAAATTACAACGAAAACATACCTTAGTGCTTGACGATTCCGAGGAGGGTGAAGTAGGCTTGTTGTCGTTGCTTGTCGTGAATTCCGGTGTCGGAGGAGGAGATACCGACTAAGGCACAAAAACTGTCCCAACCGAACTAAAATTGTCTTCAGTTCGATTATATCCGAGGCCGAACTTGTTTGATTGACCAAGACCAAGAAGCTTATCCAACTTACTCCTTCCTGATGAAAATCGCTGTAAGTCATCCTTGAGTTGGAGAATGGTCTCTGTCATTTCCAATTTTTCCTGTCGAGCCTCGCCGTTGAGCTTCAAGAAGTAATTCGCTTTGTTCACCATATCTATATAATTCTTCTCGAATTGCTCATTGGACTCTTGAAGGGAAACATTTGCTTTTATCAGATTATCCCTTTCCACTTCAAGATCGGTCGAGAGAGAAGTTACCCTTTTTACTTCTTCTTCGAGATCCTGCAATCTCCCTCTCAACCCCTTGTTTTGCTTAGCCAGTTTCTTTGAATCCCTCAAAAGTCTGTGGTAGGCTAGAGCAAAATCTTCACCTTCCGAATCATCCGATTCATTGTCCGTTGCATTCTTTTCAACAGTGGAGTTGGACAATGACTCGGATGTACTTGCCATTAAGCACATGAAGGGTGAAGATGTGGACGCGTGGAACGCTGTTGCGTTGTCTTCTTCATCACTTGACGATGACTCATTTGACGATGAGGTGTCATCCCAAGTGACAGCTTGCATCGCCTTCTTCTTGGACGGATTCTTATTTGGACATTTCGTAGAGATATGGCCGTATCCTCGGCACTTGAAGCATTGGACTTGTCCTTCTGTGCTTTTCTTATCCTTAGAAAAACCCTCTTGCTTTCTTGACTTGTAACTTGAAGAACCCTTGCCTTTCTTCCACTTTTCGAAGGATGGAGTTTTGCTTGAATTACCCCTTCGAAAATTTCGGCGAAACTTCCTTGTCAAGAGAGCGAGCTGCTTCTCAAAGTCCTCCATAGATAAATTCTCGTCATCGCCTGAGGAGGATGAATCCGCGTCTTCTTCTTTTGTTGTTTTCAACGCATAACCTGAAGACTTAGAAGAGGATGCCTTTCCCGAAGAATAGTTAGTAGGAAATGTCATTTCATATGTTTGTAAAGAACCAACTAACTCTTCTACACGGATTTCGTCCGGGTGTTTAATAGTTTCAATGGCTGTAACCTTGGAACGAAATCTTTCAGGAAGAGTTCTTAATATTTTTCTTACAACTTTAAATTCTGGAATCTTCTCTCCCAAGTTAGCACATGAGTTTACGATGTCTTGCAATCGTGTGTAATAGTCTGTGAAAGATTCATTTTCTGCCATAAAAATAGAGTCAAACTTGCTCGTAAGCATTTGCAGTTTCTGAATCTTCACAAGGTTAGTTCCCTCATGCGTAACTTGAAGAACATCCCAGATTTCTTTCGCAGTCTCACATGCCGAGACGCGAGAGAACTCAGTTTGAGATAAGGCATTAAATAAAGCATTAATTCCCTTGCCATTGTAAGAAGAAAAATCTATCTCTTCCTTGGTCCATTTCGACCTAGGTTTGATGGTGCGAACATCACCAATAATTTCAGTTGGATTAGTCCATCCTAATTCAATTGATTGCCACACCCGTTCATCGATGAAAATTAAAAAGGCTTTCATCCGTACTTTCCAGTACGCATAATTTGTTCCATCGAAGAACGGAGGTCTGTTGATGTTTCCACCTTCAACCATTGTTTACAACCCTATTCCCTCTCTGATACCACTTGTTGGGTTATATATAATTGGATCTAAATAGGGGAAAAAACACCTAGAGGGGGGTGAATAGGTGTAAACAATAAACACTCAAAAATCTTTGCGATATAAAACCCAATGCGGAAAAATAAATAACACGTAGAGATTTTTACGTGGAAAACTCCAAACCGGAGTAAAAAACCACGGGACCGATAACACGGTGAAATCCACTAGAATTAAACACGTACAAGGTGATATACCATACTCACAGACGACTCAACCTTTTCCATACGCTCCTAGTTGATCTTCTCCGCTCGCTCCACGACGCTTCTCGAATCCACGATCTGCGTCCAACGCCGAATCCACGGCATCCAACGTCGAGTCCACGACGTCCGACCGAATCCACGGTCTTCACCCAGTAGCACGCTTCGAATCCACGAACGTACCTCGCTCCGAATCCACGGGAGCGGTTGCACCTTGAATCCACAAGGCCACGCGAGTCCACGCGTGAATTTTGGGGTAAATCGTTGTTTTTGGGTGGTGATGATCCGCCTAATACTTAGATTAGAAATAGATCGGAAATACCATCTAAGTATTCATTGATTTGATTCTACTCAAAATGTGAGTATGAAAACCTAGAATCAAATCAATCAATATAGATGAAGAAACATAAGATAGAATCTATGATTTCCTTTCTTTTCTATATGTGGATCTTAGGCGGTATATAAGATGACGACTTTTAGGTTTAGCGGCTTCTTTTTGGATTGTTGGATTAGCCCTAGAAAAAGAATCATAGGGTCTATTTATAGGTTAGAAACCCTTGGAAGAAGATAAGGATCAAAAACTATCCTTTTCTGGAATTTTACATGACGACGATCCGGATCGGAGTTCGGCGATCCGGATTGCAGTAGCGAGAAAAACAGTTTCCAGAAAAACGAAGGTTCGGGATCCGGATCTGTGACGCCCCACATCCCAGGGGGTCACCCATCCTAGAACTACTCTAGCTCTAGCACGCTTAACTCTCATGTTCCTCTTGGATCTTGCTACCATCCAAAATGCTATAGCCGGGTTAGAGATTTAGTCCTATTATATCATTTATATAGAGGACTAATCCAAATTCCGGGGGTGTCACATTCTTCCCCCCTTTAAGCCCTGACGTCCACGTCAGGCTCAAGCACATTCACAAGCACCAGGCGATGTGAGACTCGTCTCGCTAGGCTTAGCCGACCTTGTGAGGAGCTGCACTCCACTCACAACGGTCATTAGCCGGGGAGCCTCACTCTACCCGCTATATAACCCTGGCTCAGCCGAGACTCATCTCACATTTTCGGCTGGTGAATGGCTCTGATACCAACTGTAACGCCCCACATCCCAGGGGGTCACCCATCCTAGAACTACTCTAGCTCTAGCACGCTTAACTCTCATGTTCCTCTTGGATCTTGCTACCATCCAAAATGCTATAGCCGGGTTAGAGATTTAGTCCTATTATATCATTTATATAGAGGACTAATCCAAATTCCGGGGGTGTCACAGGATCGAAGTACCTAATCCGGATCGTTCATACAGTTCCCCAAACATCAACGTTCGGGATCCGGATTGAAAAGCCTGATCCGGATCGTTCAAATAAAATGGTAAACCCAGTGTTCGGGATCCGGATCAAAGGAAGCTACGATCCGGATTGAACTGGTGTATAAACGAACAACCTTCGGGATCCGGATTGCAAAGTCTGATCCGGATCCTGAACATGTCCCATGTCCTGTTTTTGATATTTATGCAATTACAAATATATCCAAGTGTTTCTACACTATAAGAAGTATTCGGATCACCAAAGATATTAAGTTAAACATACCTGATCCTTTTGAATTCTTCTTTCTTGAGATTGAGTTATATGATCCAACCTTCTTTACCTTCAATCTTCAAGACTTAACCGAATTCACGAAATACGCCAACTTAAATTCCGTAACACGATGCACCACACAAAGGCAAACGCTTTGACCCCCATTCCGGGAGATCCGTAAATCAGAATCCGGATCCGTTCGCTTTGTCGTCCTCTGTTTTCCGAGCTCAATCATAGAAAAATACTCACGGTCCAGGCCTGTCCATTGCTGAAAACATAGTGAAAAGTTTTCCTAACAATCCCGTCATAAAAAGGAGGTATGCAAAGGCAAGGGAACACCAGGACTCTACAGATCTGCACGAGATACCAGTCAGCACCAAAGGAGGTTCACCTGAAAGCGGTGAAAAGGATCATCCAGTACATCAAAGGAACACTGACTTTCAGAATTTGGTATCCTATGGGAACAACGCTTGACATTATAAGATATTCAGATGCCGATTGGGCAGGATCTGTGGATGATCGGAAGAGTATGAGTGGTGCATGTTTTTATCTTGGCCACTGCCTTGTTGCATGGCATAGTAAAAAGCAAAACTGCATTGCACTCTCGACTGCCGAAGCGGAATATATCTCAGCGGGTAGTTGTTCAACTCAACTCATTTGGATGAAAAGCGTGTTGAGCGACTTCCGAATTTCAGCAACTTCGGTAACAATTCTTTGTGACAACACAAGTGCTATAAATATTTCTAAAAATCCTGTGTTGCACTCGAGAACAAAACACATTGAACTTAGATATCATTTTCTAAGAGAGCTAGTTGAATCAAATATTCTTCAAATATCTTATATTTCAACTGAGTATCAATTAGCTGACATTTTAACAAAACCTTTGGATCAAAAGCTTTTTATTCATTTGCGTAAAGCAATTGGAATGCTTTCCTTGAAATAACGTCTTTTTGAAATCATTGCTTAGGTTAGGTTTTGTTTTGTGTTTTTGTTCCTTGTCTATGTTTGTACATAGAACATTAATTGAGCATATGTAATTGACTTTACTTGCATCCTTTCATATACTTAGAAATTTATTATGCTTTGGATATATAATAATTCATTTGATGCAGTGATCATTTATGTCAATTAAGTTATCTTTAATTGATCAAAATCAATTTCTCTCTCATATGATCTCTTGGTATAGTTTTTATCATATTTGAAAATTGAGTTAAGTATGAAACTCGAGATCAATCTTTGGTTGAATACCTTATATCTTAAATAATTGATAACCAATTGAGGGGGAGTTTGTTAGAATATTTATGCTCATAAGATGTGGAAAGAGTTACATACCAATGAGGAGTATGAAAACTACCACCACATGGAGGAAAGAGCTACCAGCTCGGTCGTCCGAGTACTGTGTGCGCTACCACATGTATGCCAAGCATGGTTTTTCAAGTTGATTAGATAAAATGCTTTTTGGAATACTTGACCCTGTCAAATTCCAAGGTTGGTATAAGGTGGGAATTTTATTGAAAGATGCTCGAAGAGCCACTCCTTACAACAAATTGATTAGATACATTATCTAACATATTTGGGATTTCAAACATCTATTGATCTTGGTACTTCATTTTCTTTGCAAGATTAATGATTTGATAAACGCATTACTCATAAGATCATGATAGATGTCATTGAACTTGTTCAACTTTAAAGGTTTTAATTTTCATAAATTTTCATTTCATTAGTTGGATATTATTGATAGATTTTGCATAATCTATTTCTTTTAATGTGAAGTGATGATTTCTGTTTAAAGTTGACATGCAAAAGTGCTTACATACTTTTTCTGGATTTTTTAGAATTTTCCTAAATTTTTCTGAAGAAAAAGTTTGGAGCTGATCCGGACCGGATCATCCGTTCCGGATCCAGAACGCAGGAATTTCCTGCGGATAGCCGTTCCGGACTGCATTCATAGGGCGTTCCGGACCGCGGCTAGGGTTTATATGAAACAAAAGGGTTTTTGATTTTATTTCACCACAAGCTTTTGTTTCCAAGTCTCCAAAGTTTCTCTCTCTAGAAATCATTCATTTTAGAGCCTTTCCAACCTGAGTTCTTCGAATCAAAGTGAGTTTTCTTGATCAAAACTTCGGTTTTTCACTGTTTTTATCTTTTTGCTCAAAAACGTGAAGTAAATCATGTATCTTCTTCATTAGAGATTGGTTTTTGGTCAAATTTCTTTTGAAATAAGAACTCTGAGTAGATTAGTTTTGATTATATGCTAGGTATTCTCTTGATTAACGGATTTTTAGGCTTCGATTTCTGAAAATTCAGTTTTAGGGCATATAATTGGAATTTTTGAAAATCATGGGATTGATCTATTTTTAAAATTCTTTTTCCAAAACTAATTTGATTCCTAGTCTCTATACATGATAATGATTGTTTAGGTACAATTTTTCAAAATTTTGAAAATAAACAATTTTTTTCGTGTTCTTGAGTTGTTGCTCGCAGGATTCTCTTTCACAAAAATAGCAGAGATGGTGATCACCTAGATAATCTTTCTTCTTACTGCTATGGTTCATACTAGAGCAACGAATAAATTGAAAAGAGCAAAGAAAACTCAACGAAAGGGTGAGTTTGTCCTCGTTAAGGACTCAGAGACGGAATCAAATAAGGAAGACGTGAACTGGGACGAATTGATGGATGACGAAACAACGCCTATCAAGTCAAAAGGAAAGTCACCTGATTCACCAAAGGGAAAGACATCACCTTCTTTTGTGGACAAAGGCAAAGCACCAATGCCATCATCATCTATCTCGATAAAAAGAAAGAGATTAGCTCGACGTTCAGGATGAGCACGTGGAGTTGAAATTGACGAAGCAATAGCTCCTGATTCACCACCCCATGAGGAACAAGTGTTCGTTAATGCGGATCGTCTAAGGTCGTTTGAAAATCGAGAATGTATCGGAGAAAGACATGTTAACATTGGGGCTCTTCGAGACCACTCGCCGGAGTTTGGGAATTTGATTGAACAAGCCAAACTTCTTCAAGTATGCAGATTCCCAGAAATGGTTGGCTACTGTTTGCATCGAGTAAGGACCTTCTACACTAATGCACGGCACCTTCAAGAAAATGAAGATGGTCCAATAGAGTTTTACACAAACGTCCAAGGAACAAGACTTAAAATAACTCAATTAATTGGCGAAGTTTTAGGGATGCAAGCTAACAGGTCAGGAATTAACTACTTGAAAGGAAGGAGTTTGACGAACACGTTGTGGCAAACGGTTATAAGGGGAATATGTTTGGAGGGAACTCAGTCAACGAAGAAGTCTGTCAAGTCCAAAGAACTTCGTCTTGAGTACCGGTTCTTAAACTTCATCGCATGTTACAATATTCTTCCAAACATGCAGACGAAAGTCTTGAGATGGGATCGAATGCTATTCCTATATCTCTTAGGACATCCGTCAGAGACAGTGGGATTAAATATCAATATTCCATACATCATTTGGAATAGAATGACAAGATACGTTGAGCATCCTCATCCCACAGAAAGAATCCCATTTCCATTGATCATAATGAGGATTTTGAAGAAATTTCAGGTTGATATCAGTTCAACAACTTATCAACATTGTTTAGGTATGATCAATGAGTCCACGGTTGTCAATTCGTTCCATAAACTGCCTCATGTCACCACAACTCCTCCGACTGGAACGAAACCCTCCGTCGGCACTTCTGCATCACCTACAAGGCAAGCACCTATGCCAGATGATGAAGCATCCGTTACATCGCTCTTTAAGGAGCAGCAACGCTTATCATTTGAGCAAGAGCAAATTACAAAAGAGCAGAAGCGAATTTTCGATGAACTTGAACTCATCACAGCAGCCCAGATTACCTTAACCAAGAAGTTCACTTCAATGAGCAAGTTGGTGAAAAAGATGTTCTCAAAGATGGGCTGTATTGGCTCTGAGGAATCGGAATCCGACAATTGATTTTCTTTCTAACTTTCTTTTGCAGGTTTTTAAGTTTTTGGTTCTTCCATTTTCATTTACTCTTTGAACTTTTAACTCTCCTTCAGTTTTTGTAATTTTGGCTTGATTTAGTGACAAAAAGGGGGAGAGAACAATGAACAATGGTTACAAACTGGTTACAAACAATGGTTACAATAGTTTGTAAGAACTATGAACTTTGAACTTTGAAGGTAAGTATCAAAGCAACTTTTGGTTTTGAATTGTGATTGAATGCATGCCTCGACTAACTATTCGACTAACTATTTGGGCATGTAATATAACTAACAAGTTGTTGTTGACTAACAATTCTGTGACATTTGGAATTTTAATGTTTAGAAGATATGTCTATTTCTGATTATGATCTTAATATATATCTGAGTTCATAAATGTCATGGTAAGTATAAACTCTATCTCTGTTTGGTTTTGAATGTTAAATATTCTTGAGGTATCTAACAATCTCTTTTGTCAAAAATGATTCTTTTTGCAGAAAGTACAGATGTCTAAGTTTAGAGTCTGTTCTTGGAGTTTATCTCATGTATCTATCTTTATTTGGATCTCCAATGTAAATTTTTGTTGTATGGTGATAGCAACAAAAATATTATTTTTTTTGAATTTTCTTGAGTGGATTTTTGTTTTGTCACGAAACCGCCAAAGGGGGAGATTGTTAAGGAATTTGTTTTGGCGTATTTCGTGAAAGTGGTTAAGTCTTGAAGATTGAAGATGAAGAAGCTTGAATCATATACCTCAATCTCAAGCAAGAAGAATTCAAAAGGATCAGGTATGTTTAACTAAATAATTTTGATGATCCGAATACTTCTTATAGTGTAGAAACACTTGGATGGATTTTTAATCGAATAAAAATAAAAAACTGGACATGTTATAGGTTCAGGATCCGGAACAGGCAACCACAGTCCGGACCCCGAACATACGGTAATTCATGTGCAATCCAGTCCGGAACACCCCTGATTTTGTTCCGGACCCCGAATGTGGGTTTTGCTGAAAATGCATGAACAGTCCAGACCGTGGCACTTCGTTCTGAACCCCGAATGTGTGTTTTTCTGGAAATAGTCTGTTTAGCCACGACAGTCTGGACCGCCGATTTCCAGTCCGGACCGTCGTCCTGAAAAATTCCAGATAAGGTTAGTTTTTGATTCTTATCCTCTTCCAATGGTTTCTAACCTATAAATAAACCCTACGATTCATTTTTTAGGGTAATCCAAAATAGGGTCGAAAAAAGAGAAATCCACCTATAGAGAAGAAAGGAAATAACTAGATTTAATTCTATGTTTCTTCATCTATATTAATTAATTTGATTCTAGGTTTTCACACTCAGATTTTGAGTAGAATCAAATTAATGAATACTTAGATGGTATTTCTGATCTATCTTTGATCTAAGTATTCGGCGGATCATCACCACCCAAAAACAACGATTTCCCCAAAATCGGCGCGTGGACTCGCGCGGCCTTGTGGATTCAAGGTGCTACCGCTCTCGTGGATTCAGAGCGAGGTACATTCGTGGATTCGAGATGTGCTACTGGGTGAAGACCATGGATTCGGTCGGACGTCGTGGATTCGACGTTGGACGCCGTGGATTCGGCGTTGGACGCTAATCGTGGATTCGAAGAGCGTTGCGGAGCGAGCGGAGAAGATCTACTGGGAGCGTATGGAAAAAGGTCGAGTCGTCTGTGAGTACGGTATATCACCTTTGTACGTGTTATAATTCTAGTGGATTTTGCCGTGTTATCGGTCCCGTGGTTTTTTACTCCGGTTTTGGAGTTTTCCACGTAAAAATCTTGCGTGTTATTTTTCATTTCCGCCTTGGGTTTTATTGCGCAACGATTTTTGAGTGTTTATTGTTTACACCTATTCACCCCCCTCTAGGTGTTTTTTCCCCTATTTAGATCCATTATAAGCATAACCCATCAAAATTGATCTATTTTCTCAATTCCTTTTACAAAATTGTCTTTATTCCTAGCTTCTACATGTGCTAAGGATTGTTTGGATATAATTTTTCAAATTTTTGGAATTAAACAACTTTTTCATGTTTTAGAGTTCTTGCTCACAGGACCAAACTTTTAAAATTCTGGCAACAATGGTGTTTGGCTGGATTATTGTGTTCATAACTGCTCTGGTCAGCACACGAGTGACCAACAAACTAAAAAGAGCAAGGAAAAATCAAGAAGAGGGAGAGTTTGTTTCTTTGGACGATTCGGAAACTGAGTCCGAAGAATGGGAGCAATTAACTGAAGCCGCAGCCAAAGCATCTTCTGCTTCAAAGGGCAAAGCCCCAGCTTTAGAAAAAGCAAAGACTCCACCAATAGCTGCAGAAAAAGGAAAGGCTCTGATGAAAATAATTTCAACGAGAAGAAAAAGTGTTGCAAGGAAAAGAGGTCGATCTCGTGGAATTGAGATCGAGGAACCACTTGCCAGCGAGCAACCTCATGTTGAAGAAGATGTCATTCAAATAAACTCAGATATGATGAAGGCTTTTGAGAACCGAGAGTGAATCGGTGAACGAGATGTAAACGTCGCGGCTCTTCGAGATCGTTCAGCAGCTTTCAAAACTTTGTTTGATCAAGTCAAATTTTCTCAAATTTGCCACTTTCCAGAGACTTCTAGATATTGTCTTCATTTGGTAAGGACTTTTTATACCTGTGCACAGCAGCTTCAAGAAAATGAGGGTGGACCTATGAAGTTTCACACTTCGATCCGGAACAAGAAATTTACCATTACTCCCAGCTGATAGGAGAAGTATTGGGTATGCCATCTCAGCTTGTCGGGACACATTACTTGAAGGGCCAGATTTCTTCATCGATTGCATGGAGGATTGTAGTGGATGGCATATGTATGCCGGACACACGCTCGGCTGGAAACTCAGTATTATTTAAAGAACTCAAACCTGAATACCGTTTTCTTAACTTCATTGTTTGTTACAATATAATGCCGAACATGCAAACGAAGGTTTTGCGTTGGGATAGGATGCTTTATTTATATCTTTTAGGACATCCTAGCGCAGCTCGAGGGTTGAATATCAACATTCCTTATCTTATCTGGTTGAGGATGGCGAGGTATGTGGAGCATCCATATCCAACAGAGCGACTTCCCTTTCCCATGATCATTATGCGGATTTTAAGGAAGTTTGACGTCGACATTCATTCGTCAACTTATATGCATAGTTTTGGGATAATTGATGACTCGACAATTGTGAAGTCACTTCCTCGTCAACCAGATGAGAGACCAACCCCACCTCGAAGCAAGCGACCTTCGACCTCCTCCCACCAAGCAGCAACAACAACAACAGCAACAGCACAACAAGCAACTCAACAAGCAGCAGCTTCAGGACCAAGACTTTTCGAGACCTCAGAGGATGAAGCCTTTGTAACATCAATTTATCGTGAACAGCAAAGACTTTCTTCTGAACAGGAGCGACTCTCAATTGAACAAGGTCAAATTTCTCTTGACCTGCAATAAATTACTGCAGCCCAATTGGACTTGAAGAAGAAGTACAAGTCATTGACCAAGTTGGTTAAGAAGATTTTTGCAAAGCTGGGTTGTAGCAGCTCCGAAGACTCCGGTTCAGAGTAATTTCTGGTTATGTCTTTCTTCTAACAATTTCTCTTTTGCATTTTTTTTTGGTTATCTGAACATTGCAATTCCTCCTTACATTTTATTTGGCTAGTTTGTGTGACAAAAAGGGGGAGAGAAAACTGAGAACTGAGAACAAGTAAGGTGAGACTTGAATGACTACCTAACTAACTACTAACTATTTGGGTTTGTAATATTCTAACTTTTACCAAGTTGGTAGATAGGACAAGAACAAGTGACAGGTAGGTATGATAGGTAGGTATCAATATCTTAACTTTTGTGAACTTTGAACTATGACATTTGGAACTTTATTGATATATGATATGTGAATCTGTGATTGACTACTTTCATACATATCTAATTAAATAATGTCATAAGTTATATGAGTATAAACTCTATCTCTCTGATTGCTCATTGAAATTTTAAATTCTTGAGGTATCTAATGATTTATTTTGTCAAGAATTGTTTCTTTTGCAGAGAGTACAAGCGTCTAAGTCTAGAGTTTGTATTACGAGTTTATCTCTTATATTTACTTTTATTTGGACCATTCAAGTGAATTTTTATTGTATGGTGATAGTAACAAAAATTTCTTTTTGTTTATTTTAATTGGATTACATGTTTTGTCACAAAACCGCCAAAGGGGGAGATTGTTAAGGATTTTTGTATTGGCATATTTCGTTAAGTGTTTTGTATCTTGAAGATTGAAGTTGAAGAATTGTGGATCACATACATCAATCTCAAGAAGAATGGATTCAAAAGGATCAGGTATGTTTGACTAAATATTTTTGGTGATTTGAATACATTCTTATAGTTTAGAAACACTTGGAATAATTTTCATTGCATAAAAATAAAAAACTGGACATTTTGAGTGTTCAGGATCCGGATCAGGATCATCCAGTCCGGACCCCGAACATGGTTTGATTCATGCGTAATTCTAGTCCGGATCATCCCCTTTCCAGTCCGGACCCCGAACCTTGTGTATGTTGAATCGCATGAATCAGTCCGGTTCAGCCAATTTTAGTCCGGACCCCGAACCTGTGTTTTGGAAATTTTATGTCAAAAGGCGACAGTCCGGATCAGACTTAATCCAGTTCGAACCGCCGAGCGAGAAAATTTCAGATAAGGTAGTTTTTGATTCTTATCTCTTTCCAAAATGTTTCTAACCTATAAATAAACCATAACATTCATCTTTTAGGGTAATCCCGGTAATCCTAAGAGACGGATAATTCCTAAGATTCCTAGGGTTTCAAAATTCCTATTTATTTTTGAAAAGGGATCGAAAGGAAAATCCACATATATAGAAGAAAGTAAAACATGATCTAATATATGTTTCTTCGTCTATATTGATCAATTTGATTCCAGGGTTTTCAAACTCTCTATTTCTTGTAGAATCAAATTGATGAATACTTAGATGGTGTTTTCTTGTCTATCTATGATCTAAGAATTCGGGATATCTGTGGGTTATGTTATATATGGATCTAAATAGGGGAAAAAACACCTAGAGGGGGGTGAATAGGTGTAAACAATAAACACTCCAAAATCTTTGCGTAACAAAAACCCAATGCGGAAAAGTAAATAACACGCAAAGATTTTACGTGGAAAACTCCAAACCAGGAGTAAAAAACCACGGGACCGATCAAACGGTGAAATCTACTAAGATTAAACACGTACAAAGGTGATATAACGTACTCACACACGACTCAACCTTTTTCCATACGCTCCTAGTTGATCTTCTCCGCTCGCTCCGCAACGCGCCTCGAATCCACGATTTGCGTCCAACGCCGAATCCACGGCGTCCAATGTCGAGTCCACGACGTCCAACCGAATCCACGGTCTCCACCAAGTAGTACGTATCGATCACACGAACATACCTCGCTCCGAATCCACGAGAGCGGTAGCACCTTGAGTCCACAAGGCCACGCGAATCCACGCGCCGATTTTTGGCAAAATCGTTGTTTGTTGGTGGTGAAAATCCGTCGAATACTTAGATCAAAGATAGATCAGAAATACCATCTAAGTATTCATTAGTTTGATTCTACTCAAAATCTGAGTTTGAAATCCTAGAATCAAATTAATCAATATAGATGAAGAAACATAAAATAGATATAGTTTTTCCCTTTCTTCTCTATATGTGGATTTTTCTAATTTTCGGTCGTATTGGATTATTTTTGGATTACCCTAAAAGATGAAATTAGGGTTTACTTATAGGTTAGAAACCATTGGAAGAGGATAAGAATCAAAAACTGACTTAACAGAATTTTTCCCGCACGACGGTCCGGACTGGATTTGGCTTGATCCGGACTGTCGTCATTTTTTAGAGAATTCCTGAAAAAATCATGTTCAGGGTTCGGACTGAAGGATGCACGGTCCGGACTGTTCATGCGATTTCTGCAGAATCCATGTTCGGGGTCCGGACTGAACCAAGGGCGATCCGGACTGAAATTTCGCATGAACTTACCTACGTTCGGGGTCCGAACTAGAATACCCTGATTCGGATCCTGAACATATAACAGTCCAATTTTTTTATTTTTATTCAATTAAAAATCTATCCAAGTGTTTCTACAATATAAGAAGTATTCAGATCACCAAACTTATTTAGTTAAATGTACCTGATCCTTTTGAATTCTTCTTTCTTGAGATTGAGGTATATGATCCAAACATCTTCATCTTCAATCCTCATGACTTAACCACTTCACGAAATACGCCAAAATAAAATCCTTAACATTATCATCACCACCAATAAACAAAACAACGATTTCCGGAAGGAACATCGGCGCGTGGATTCGCGTGGCCTTGTGGATTCAAGGTGCTACCGCTTTCGTGGATTCGGAGCGAGGCGCGTTCGTGTGATCGATACGTGCTATATTGGTGAAGACCGTGAATTCGGTTGGACGTCGTGGATTCGGCGTTGGACGCAAATCATGGATTCGAGGCGCGTTGCGGAGCGAGCGGAAAAGATCTACTCGGAGCGTATGGAAAAGGTTGAGTCGTAGAGTTACGGTATATCAACTTATGCGTCTTTAATCTTAGTGGATTTCACCGTGTTATCGATCCCGTAGTTTTTTACTCATGTGATGGAGTTTTCCACATAAAATCTTGCATACTTTATTTATTTTTCCGCATTGGGTCAACGATTTGCTGATTTTATTGTTTATACCTAAGTATCTCTCCTAGCTCACCACAAATATACAACCAGCTGGCTAAAGCCAGACCCAAAAATAAAGTACAATAAAACTGTCTGAGAAGATAGGGGTACATCAAAAGTCTAGCTAGCACACTGTCGGGTGGACACTCTATCTAGTCCGCTATCCTCTTACCTCGATCCGATGCTGACGGCCCAGCAACTCCTGCAGAGGACTCTGCAAAACAAGGGAGGAACAAAGAAAGAGACGATGGGGGTGAAAACTACTATAAAAACAGTAGCCTCCCCTAGTGGGTTAGGCCTCAACTCAGACGTGCCCACTAGGTCTACCAGAGGCAAAAAGGAAAGGAGAGGTGGTAAGGTATAAACAGTACTGCCGATAAGAAAATGAAGCTACCACTACTATGCCTCTAAATGCAGAGCTAGAAATGTGTAACTATAAGAATGCATTAGTGTATGTGCCTGACCGAATAAACCCAATCTAACCACCAGTCAAAACTGGCACTGCCTGCTCTGCTGTCGAACTCAGGAACTCAGTAGCGGAATCTGCACACATGGCTCGAATCCGCGGGATCGGCACACATGGCTCGCATCCCAAAATAAGTATCAAACCGGCACACATGACTCGGTCATAGGCCTACCTCCGGAGTGGCACTCGAGGGGAGCGACCCACACGAGTAAAGTACATCTGTCACAGGTATCAAGATATAGCAGGACTGGATCACGACTATGATCGAAGTGGGAAACCCATCCACTAAAGAAAACCTGATCCCCCAATCTGATGCAATAATAGACATCCGGTCAACTGCCCAATGTTCGCGGTCGCCGCAATATCCCACAATCCACAATCAGGTGGGACAAATCCCGACTCAATAAGCCCGGCTATACTATCCTACAACCCTGCTCAAACCCAGAGCAATACCACATATATCACAATAAAAGGAGAAGAGGTGCCAACATGGTTTCTCCTAAGTCAAATTCCAATGATAGTGTAGCAGAAAAGGTGGCCTATCTAGATGTCCATACAAGCATGCAAGTGTCCTCATGATGATAAAAGAAAGACAAGTATCGTTGTTCATACATAGATTAGAGCATGCTATTCCAGGATAATAAAGATCTCATAGGAACACTAAGTACCAACATAGGACCAGTCTAAACTATACAAGCATGCATATTACCCACAATGTACTATTCAACAATCAACAATGGGGATCACTCTAATATTCCTAGTGAGTGAATCAAAAGATGAGGTCCACAACAACTACCCACGTCGAAAAGCGTGAACTACAACAATAAGAGATTCCTTGCTGTCCAAGATCCTCAATGCCCGCAAACCTCCAAAATGCGAGAACTATAGCAAACATAGATCGCACACGGCATAAATGAACAACTTACACAACAGTAATTACTGTTTACAAAACAGCACAGAAAATGAGGAAATTCACCTTAGTAAAGTCCTCAGAAAAATCCAGAAAAATCACCGTTGCGATCCTCGCGACGAGTAGATGAAAAACGAGTACTTACTCGTCCCGATCCGACACCTGTAGGCCAAGATACAAATTAATCATCGCGGTACACGCGAAACTTCCAAGGATCAAAAGTCAGCAGTACTCTGTCCAGAAAAAGTATAATTTTCACCTTCGAAGCAACCTCAGAAAAATTCCGAAAAAATACGATGATGTTTCTTGCGACGCGTAGATGTAAATAGAGTACTTGCACTCCTCGTTCCGACTCTCGGTGCTGAGATAACCCACAAAAACCCCAGTGCTGTCCAAATTCCATCACAGAAAAAGGGGTCACAGAAATGGTCCGAAAAGCCCAAGAAAATCTCGAAATACGGAGAAGCTAAAAATACAAAACTCGTAGCCCTACCTGTCATAAAAACGTGGGCACAAGAATCACCTAAAAAACCCTCCGGGGTAGTCCAGAAGAGTCCGCAGACCGAAATGCAACGAAAGAGGCTAACAAGGAAGGTGCGTCGCAGTGCGCCGAATCGCAGTAGACGTTGAAGTAGCTTCCTCCAAAAATTCTGGAACTTCTCCACAAGACGCAAAACTGAAAAAGGAAGAAATTCACTAATGGGCTTTCCCTACGAAGCTACCCAGAAAAAGCACAAAAGAAGGCCCAAGGGGCCTATTTATAGGCCCAAGCCCAAAAGCACATACTATTGGATTCGGGCGCAACTTTTCGGGCGCCCGAATCCAATAGTCGCACCAGCGCCCCCGTACGACCAGCGCCCGAAACCGCCAGCACTTGACACGTGTCCCAAACAGGGAACAACAAGTGCAAGGCCCTTCGGACGCCGCCATGTGGTGCGCCCCCGTCAACGCGGGTGGGTGGCGCCCGCCAATGGCTGGGCGCCACGTGGCCCGCCCGCGCGACCCGCCGACCGCGCCCACGTGCGCCTCGCGGCCCGCGCCGCCTTCCCCCCACACGCGCACGCATCCCGAGGCTCCGGCGTGCACCTCCGTGGACCGCACCGCATGAGCCCTCCAATCACAAGCTGCCACGTGTCCCCGCGCCCGGTCTATGCACCCGCGCGGCGTTCCGTGGACTGCGCATCGCGCGCCGACCACTCCTGGGGCGCCATGTGTCCCAGCGCCGGGTCCATGCGCCACCCGGCGCTGCTCTGTGGACCGTGCGCTGTAAACCGGCCAATAACAGGCCGCCACGTGGCACCCAGCCGGTCTACGGCCTCCCCCATGCACCCGAATCCACTGAAAACTTTCGGGAGCCCCTTTTTGGACATCCAGACTAAAAAAAATACAAGCAAATAGCCGTTTTCAAGCGTTTTTCCGCGCTGAATCCAAATCCGACCTCCGATCAGCCTGAAACCTCTTCTAAAATTCGGCAAAAGCAGCCAAAGGACAGGCTTGATCCAGGGACCTCACTTAGTCCTTCCAACACATCCATTTGATGCGTTACAGGCCCAACACACCAATACCAGGTGTTTCACATTGTGGATTCACGGGAAAAATCTACATGGGGTTTTGGGGTCCTACATTATCTCTCTGCCTCTAATATCTCCGGGAACTACCCCAAGCAGCAGCTCACATAGCGCCGGCCACTGATACGAGGCACCTCCGGTCACAGCCCCTCAATCGATGCGGAGTCTAGTAATAACAGCCACATCCATCAAGGTGGTTGTCATCTCCCCATCCCTCAAATGAAACAACTTCATCTCTCTCCGCCACCACTCTACTAAATATCCTAACAATGCCTGATCTAGCTGGGCGCGCCTCAACCGCGATACATAATAGAATCCCACTCGTCGCAGTAGCTCTAAAACTGCAGGATGCTCAATTTGCCAGTGGTTCAATGTACGGCCGTGCTCCATAAATTCAACCGGAGAATAACCCTGCAATAATATAAAAATCACATAATATTAGTACATGAAATTTCAAAAAAATAAAAAAAGTTAATTAAAAAATATATATAACCTCATCTCTAATGCAAGTACATCTGTGGTGGGGCTGATCATGTTACGGCTTTTTGTGTTGGCATATTTCGTGAGTTGAGTCGGAGTCTTGAAGTGATCAAATTGTCAATCAGCAATTGAAGACTCAGAGAAGATTCAACAAAAGCTCAAGTTGACACTCAGTGTTTTGAGTCTTGAAGATTGAAGTTGAAGATTTGTGGCTCATATACATCAATCTTAAGGAAAATGGATTCGGATTGGTCAGGTACATTTAACTAAATAATTTTGGTGATCCGAATACATTTGAGTAGTTTAGAAACATTTGGATGGATTTTTAATCGCATAAAAAACAAAAACTGGACAAGTTACATGTTCAGGATCCGGAACAGGGGACTACAGTCCGGACCCCGAACGTTGGTAGTTCATGCACAAATCCAGTCCTGAACATCCCAGTTTTGTTCCGGACCCCGAATGTGGATTTTGGTGAAACTGCATAAACAGTCCGGACCATAGGATTTTGTTCCGGACCCCGAATGTGGAGTTTACTGAAACTGCATGAACAATCCGGACCGTGGATTTCGTTCCGGACCCCGAACCTTGATTTTTCAGGAATTCTCTGAAAAACAATGACAGTCCTGAACGAGCTAATCCGGTCCGGACCGTCGTGTGGGAAAATTTCTGTTAAGTCAGTTTTTGATGCTTATCTCTTTCCAAAGGTTTCTAACCTATAAATAGACACTTAGGGTTTCTCAAGAACTACCGATAAATTTCAGAAACACTTGAGAGCAACCCTAGAGGCTAGGTTTTTATCGTTCTTCTCTTTAGCCTCTTTTAGGTCAATTCGACGGTTCTTCCAAGATCTATCATTTGTCGAATTGATCTAGTCTTTGCTTAGAGATTCTTTCTACGGTTCCTCAATGATAATCTAAGCAAAGGATCACCATCGAAGCCAATATTTCTATCGGCTAAGTTTGCGTCGTGGATTCGACGTAGCATCGTGGATTCGGTGTGTTGAAGGCGTTTCGTGGATTCGAAACGTGTGCTCGTGGATTCGAGTGGCGTTCGTGGATTCGAACGTGTACAGTGGACGTGCAATCGGTGGAGCGCAAGATCCGAAGAAGTTGAAGGAGGGGTTTGAGTCCGTGGAGTCGGTAATCACCTTGTTATTCTTCTATTCTTAGTGGATTGTTATTGCGTGTTGGTCCCGTGGTTTTTCTCCTGGATTGGAGTTTCCACGTAAATCTCGGTGTGCTGTTTTTATTTCCGCATTGGTTTTTATTTTTCACTGAGATTTGTTTTTAAGTATTACACCTATTCACCCCCCCTCTAGTTGTTTGATAGTACCTATTTAGATCCTTGTGGATCCTTAACATTATAAAAACCAACAAGTGGTATCAGAGCGGGTTTTAGGTTTATCTATCATGTCGGGTGAAAGTGGTAATATTTATAGACCTCCTCTTTTTGATGGGACTAATTATGCTTATTGGAAAGTGCCGAGCTTTTCTCACCGCAATTGATGAGCGGGTATGGCAATCCGTGGAATACGGTTGGGTGCATCCTGTTGAGGAAGTAGGAAATTCTACTACCCCTAAACCTCGCTCTAGATGGTCCAATGAGGAATTCGAAAGATCTTCTTACAATGGGAAAGGTATGAACGCTCTATTTAATTCTCTTTCCTCGATTGAGTTCACACGAATTTCCGTGTGTGAACTGCAAAGGAGATTTGGAATATTCTCAAAATTACACATGAGGGTACTAATCTAGTAAAAATTCAAAAGCTCCAGATGCTTACAAGTCAATTTGACTCTTCATATGGATGAGCATGAATTGTTTACAGATTATTACACTAGACTTCAAGATGTAATCAATACTTGTGCTAATTTAGGAGAAAAGATCCCGGAGTCGAAAATTATAAGAAACATACTTCGGGCTCTTCCGGAACGGTTTAGGGCAAAGGTTACCGCCATTGAAACCGTTAGTCATCCGGATGAGATGAGAGTAGAGGAATTAGTAGGTTCTTTACAAACTTATGAGATGACTTTTCCTACTAATCAAGTTTCTTCCAAGTCTTCTTCTAAGCTTACAGGTGTTGCATTCAAATCAACAAAGGAAGAAGATGGCAAATCAAGTTTCGACGATGAAATCTCTTTTGCCGATTTTGAAGAACAATTGGCGCGGATCATAAAGAAATTTCGTCGGAAGTTTTGGAAGAATCGAACCGATTGATCTTCATCCTCGAAACCATCTAAAGGATCATCGGGTTCTAAATTCTCTAACCTCAAAAGCTCTGCAAAACTTTCTAAGGAAAAAGATGAATTCGAATGGGAAATCCAATGTTATAGATGCAAAGGCTACGACCATATTTCAACGGATTGTCCTTCTCCGAAATCATATAAAAAGAAGGCTTTGCAAGCAAAAACTTGGGACGATTCTACTTCTAATGAATCGACCTCAAGTAAAGAGGAAAAAGTCGTTGCCTTACATGCTTCTCAAATTCCCTCTTCTAATTTTTTCTTATCATCTCTAATCACTGACTCTATTCCTTTGATTTTGCATGAAACATCAACATCTGATGGAGAGTCATTAAGTGAGGGGGAGTCGGACGAAGAAGAACTCGTTGAGGCATATCAACAACTTCTTACGGAATCAAAGAAGATGGCTAAGCATATTAAGAAGTTGAGGAAGCAATGACTTGAGATTCAAGACGAGAATCATGCTTTAAAGAACAAACTTCATGATCTCGAGGAGGAACGAGAGCTTTTATTGGATAATAATAAAATCCTCCAAGAAAAGATAAATCAATCGGAAATGATCGTTAATTCCCATATTAACAAGATTGATTTTCTAGAAAAACAGTTTGAGGAGATTCATGTCACCAACCAAACTTTGACCAAACAAGTTCATCAACTTAAATCCGACATACAAAGGATTTCAACCGGTTCGAAGAAACTTGAGTGTATGTCCGGATTAGGTCAAACAAGCAAGGTTGGTTTGTGATTTAAAAAGAACCAAACAGTGAAGGCTTCAAGTTCCACAACTAAATTGAAAGGAAGAACTTGTCACCAATGTGGACTTGAAGGACACTTGATGAAGACGTGCCCAAAAAGGAGAAAGAAGAATTCTTCGGCAACTTCATCTACGGAGCGGACTCAACGGAATCAAAAGCAACATCAATTCAATAGAGTTCACTCAATCCAATAAAGGTCCCAGCCACAACATCAATCATACAAGTGGATCATTGCAACGCAAAGACCTAAGGTGGACCAACAGTCAAAGCGGACAACCCCCGGCCACAACGAATCAAGACAACCCAAAATCCGACGATTTTGGATTCGGAAAGGTGATATCTTTCCATGTCTTAAGTTCTAAATAGCTTATGATTGTATGTAATGCTTTGATTGGTTTTCCTTTCATATTTTTCTAAATCTCTGCATTACATGTTTTCAATGCTCTTCATTTTTATGTTTTGTTTTTGAACAAAAGGGTTTTAACGAAAAAGTGCATTGAATAAAAAGGGTTTCACTTTCAATCACTCCAATTTAATTTTATATGAATTATCAACTTTACTCCATAATCATAATTCTTGAAGATACTTCATTATAGGAGTTTTTGATAATTATATTCATCAAATTTTAGTAATGATGTGTGATCTTTAGATGATTAATCTATCTCGGTTGTGTGAGTTCTTTGTGATAAACATAAGACAACCGATCGACTAAAATTTGGGTTTTAATTCTTTCACATAAGAGATTGTATTGTATTACAAGGGTAATGAAATGAATTGCAAAAGATGTGGAAAGAGTTACATCCGAAAGGAGTGTGAAAACTACCACCACATGTTGGAAAGAGCTGCCACCCCGGTCGTCCGGTCTGTGTGTGAAGGTACCACATGTTTTGATGCTTGAAAAATATTTTTTTGAAATTTATAGTTCAAGCATTCGGAGATTCATATTCAAAGTTCTTATATTTTGAACAATCTCCTGGTTGGTATAAGGTGGGATAGTTAAAAGATGCTCAAAGAGCCACCCTTAGGTATTTTAGTGCATATCTCAATTTAGAAGGGTAAAATTCAAAATTGATGTCATTTGGAAATCTCTGTAAGTCATCTTTGTAAATCTGTTACATCTTGATAGACTTTGGATCTCAAGATTATTTTTTATGACTTGTGTTTGACGTATATAATATGAAAAACGGTTTATAATGTTTTATCTTTGTTTTTCATAATTTCGGAGTAAATCTTTTTAATTTTTGTAAAATTAATTGGATTGAATGGCATCTATGTGATCTCATATTATTTTCAAGCACTTAAATTGTTTTCTTGATGGAATACAAATCGGTAATTCAAATATTTCAAAATCTGGATTTGTTTCAAAAAATTATTTGATTTTTGCTTTCGACTACCGGTACGCAATCTGCATTTTTGTTATATACCGGAACTGAGCTTTTATCTCTCTATGAACTAATGTTATTAGTGATTTCCTTTTGTCTAGTATGTTCACTGTTTGACAATTTGCGACAAAAAGGGGGAGAACAGAAACAGGAATGGATAAGGACGAATCAAAAAGGGGGAGAACAGAGATGATAAAAAGAGATGATTCGAGATAGGGGGAGATGATGAAAAAGGAGCCGAAGGAGCCGAAAAATAAAAAGAACCAAAAGTACGAATCAAATGTAGGATTTACATTTAATTTCTAACGACTGACTTTTGATTTTGTTTGAAGTTTTGTTTTGCAGGATCTACATCACTTTAAGACTCCAAGTCCTAAGTCATAGAGTTTGTTCTAAGACTGGTTCAATTGTAATTTTTATTTATTGGATCTTTCACGCAAAGAAAGTCAATGCTTTGGTGATGACATTGAGTTTCAATTTTTTAGTTTAAGATGAGTGTCTTGAGCGTTTTATGTATTTTTGGGTTTTGTCACGAAATTGCCAAAGGGGGAGATTGTTACGGCTTTTTGTGTTGGCATATTTCGTGAGTTGAGTCGGAGTCTTGAAGTGATCAAATTGTCAATCAGCAATTGAAGACTCAGAGAAGATTCAACAAGAGCTCAAGTTGACACTTAGTGTTTTGAGTCTTGAAGATTGAAGTTGAAGAATTGTGGATTATATACATCAATCTTAAGGAAAATGGATTCGGATTGATCAGGTACGTTTAACTAAATAATTTTGGTAATCCGAATACATTTGAGTAGTTTAGAAACACTTGGATGGATTTTTAATCGCATAAAAATCAAAAACTGGACAAGTTACATGTTCAGGATCCGGAACAGGGGACTACAGTCAGGACCCCGAACGTTGGTAGTTCATGCACAAATCCAGTCCTGAACATCCCTGTTTTGTTCCAGACCCCGGATGTGGATTTTGGTGAAACTGCATAAACAGTCCGGACCATAGGATTTTGTTCCGGACCCCGAATGTGGAGTTTACTGAAACTGCATGAACAATCCGGACCGTGGATTTCGTTCCAGACCCCGAACCTTGATTTTTCAGGAATTCTCTGAAAAACAACGACAGTCCTGAACGAGCTAATCCGGTCCGGACCGTCGTGCGGAAAAAATTCTGTTAAGTCAGTTTTTGATGCTTATCTCTTTCCAAAAGTTTCTAACCTATAAATAGACACTTCGGGTTTCTCAAGAACTACCGATAAATTTCAGAAACACTTGAGAGCAACCCTAGAGGCTAGGTTTTTATCGTTCTTCTCTCTAGCCTCTTTTAGGTCAATTCGACGGTTCTTCCAAGATCTATCTTTTGTCGAATTGATCTAGTCTTTGCTTAGAGATTCTTTCTATGGTTCCTCAATGATAATCTAAGCAAAGGATCACCATCGAAGCCAATATTTCTATCGGCTAAGTTTGTGTCGTGGATTCGACGTAGCATCGTGGATTCGGTGTGTTGAAGGCGTTTCGTGGATTCGAAACGTGTGCTCGTGGATTCGAGTGGCGTTCGTGGATTCGAACGTGTGCAGTGGACGTGCAATCGGTGGAGCGCAAGATCCGAAGAAGTTGAAGGAGGGGTTTGATTCCGTGGAGTCGGTAATCACCTTGTTATTCTTCTATTCTTAGTGGATTGTTATTGCGTGTTGGTCCCGTGGTTTTTCTCCTAGATTAGAGTTTCCACGTAAATCTCGGTGTGATGTTTTTATTTCCGCATTGGTTTTTATTTTGCACTGAGATTTATTTTTAAGTATTACACCTATTCACCCCCCCTCTAGTTGTTTGATAGTACCTATTTAGATCCTTGTGGATCCTTAATATTATAAAAACCTACAGATCAGTCAATACAGAGGCATCAATCGGTCCTGCTTTCTCGTGATCGTCCATCTGTAATAATATCAATAAGTAAATAAAAAATTATAATATGCGTGAAGTATTGTAAATTAATCAAAAAAATCTACAACAATCAAGAAATCAGACAAAGAACCTAAACGACGACGTCTTTCGGTTCTTCTTCGTTGATTTTCAGGACATGTGCTTTTATAATGGCCAGGTTGTTTACACATACTACACTTGCTCCTACTACTTCCGGCGCCTTCGTCCATAATATTGTGAATGCGAGTAGATTTGGGTCGTCATTTCTTTCTTCTCTCGTGTGGTGGAAGTATATGTCTGTCATATGACTCAACCCAATAACACCGATTGGGGACTGGATGGAACTGGGGTTCGTATGTGTTACGGAAGAATTCGGTAGTATACCAACGGGAGCATAGACTATAATAATCTATGTTCATATATAAGGAACTACAACAAGATAATATATGCGAACAAGGTAATCCCATTAGTTGCAAACACAAACATGAACATATAAAATTTATTCCATTGATAATCACTTGGTATTGTAAATCCCTTCCAGTAAGAACTTCAAGCTCTTGAGCTCCATATTGCCTAACTGTATGTGCTCTAGCAATTGACATTCGGCTATTGATAGTCTTATCCGCATTTGATACAAATTAAGTAAATAATGCTACTACCTTTTCACAATGTTTTAGAAAGAATTCAACCACTCTATGTAATGTTGCAATTACAAAAGCGGTAATTGGTAAGCCACGAACTCCCCTTAACACTCCATTTAAACTTTCTGAATGTTTCGTAGTCATAATGCCAAATCGTCGACCACCATCGAAAGCCTTAGCCCAATATGTCCTATCGGCATGAAGTCAGTCAACCCATTGCGAAGCATCATCATCCATTGCTTTCAATTCTTCCTTTAACGTGTAATATTCTCGTTCTTCTGAGGCATTCCCGATGGCATAAAATTTTCTAAGTAGGTGTTTTGCTTTAAAATGAATATTCATATTAGCTTTCATGTGTCGCAAACACCATCGATGAGCATGACCTTCTGATTGTTGGAATACAAGTGCAACAAGATTCGCAAGTCCTTTAAAGCGATTCGAAATTATTGTAATAACTTGAGATCGTGTTATGTATCTTCGTAGACAATTTAGAAACCACTCCTAACTCGAGCCATTCTTCCCCTCGCATATTGCGAATGCTAGCGCGTACAAACCACCATTGCCATCAACACCTGTGCCAATTAATGCATGGCCTCTGTATTTTCCATACAAGTGCCTGACATCGATACTAAGTATTGGCCGGCAATACGACCAACCATGAATCGAGGGTCCAAAAGCCCAAAAGGCGCGTGCAAACATTCTTGAAGTACTCGTCACTCTTATAGTTTCAATCTTTGTAATAGTTTCGGGATTTATTGCTTCTAACATTGAGAAATATCGAGGAAGGCCACAATATGATTGCTCCCAACTACCATATATAATTTGTAATATTTTATTCTGTGCCCGCCAAGTCTTACTATATGAGATGGTAACATCGAACTCACTCCGAACTCGGGTTTGAATTTCTGTAGGACTCATAGCAAGTCTTGCCTTCATTGTGGGTAGTATATGTTGACATATAAAAGAAGATGTACAATTCCGATGCATTGTATTCAAAATATGAATCATGCACGTATGTTGTGACGCCCCAACTTCCCAGGGGATCACCCATCCTAGAACTACTCTAGCTCTAGCACACTTAACTCTCATAACCTCTTGGATCTTGCTACCATCCAAAATGCTATAGCCGGGTTAAGAGATTTAGTCCTATTATATCATTTATATATAGGACTATTTCAAATTCTGGGGGTGTCACATTCCTCCTGTAGAGTACCGAGACTTTGTAGAGTGCACCGACCTCGCAAGATGGCGTGGTGTGGGGAATCGCCTTGGGCGTGTTCCAATTGTGTTTACAGTTGAGTTCGGTATGATTCGGTTTAATGCGGAGAACCCAAAGGCAAAAAGTGAGTTGGAGTTGGCAATTAAAGGATTTATTAATTGATTGTAATCTGCTTTGGAGTTAAGAAGAGAAACGAGAAGAAAATGAGAAGAGAATGCAAGTGAGGGTTTTGTAGAGTATCAGATTTTTCGATTTAGCACACCGACTCCACAGTTGAGATTTTTTAGTGGGAAAGGCTTTGGACAAGTGTATTTTGTGTTCACAGTGGAGTTCGGGAGGTTTTAGAGTGATGCGGAAGCTTCCTGAGCAGAAAGCGAGTTGACGGCGATGAAAACAGAAGCTTCAGCAAAGATTTCGGCTTTGGAGGGCCTGAGTTCCGAAACTGGGACCTTGGTTTCGGAACTGGAGGGTTGGTTCCGGAACCAAGCCCTGTGTTCCGGAACCAAAGTGTTTTGGTACCGGTACCTAGGTATGCGTAGCAGTACCCAATGTCACAGGAAGCCCAGTTTGAGCTGGTTTCGGATTTTTTTGAGAGGGGCACTTCGGTCATTTCATCTCCCAAGTGTTTTGCCCCATGCCACCTTCTATAAAGAGCACAGCCACCCTGCCTTCTTCTCCACGACAACGAGAGGAAAAGAAAGAAAGAAAGAAAAGAAAGAAAGCAAGGAAAAGAAAGAGAAGAAGAGAAAGAAAAAAGAAGGATTGAGAGAGTGAGTTAGAGAGAGAGTGGTTGTGGGTTTTGGCGGAGTTGTTCTTCGCGCCGAGGCTTCGGATACCGTTTGGGAACGCGTTGGAGAGCGTGACCGGTTTGGGGAGAGCTCGGATGGAGCTCGCGCGCGTGCGGACAGCCAGTAGAGGTTAGTACTGTGCGTTTCCGAGTTGTTGGATTTTCGGATTTTCCGCAGATTTTCGGTAGTGGACAGGGAATGGATTTTGAGCTTGAGTGGTATTTTTCTATCTTTGTTTTCTTCCCTGTGATGAGGAGTGCAGCAGAGTGCTGCCCGTGCCATGAGGAGTGCGCGCGAGGGCCTTGCGCACTGTGCGGAGCCGCGGTGGAGTGCGGGCAGTGTGCGCAGGTGAGCCGGCAGCTTGGATTTTTGTGTTGACCGCGGAGTTGACCGAGCATTGTTGGAGCATCCTTGAGGCCATTGGATTGTGCTGTGAGCCTTCGGGGATTTTTTTCTGGACACTTGGCAGAGGTGCGCGCGCGGCGAGGAGCCGAGGTGCAGTTTTCGGCGAAATTTGACAGTGAGCGGGCCCGCGCATCGCCGATTTTAGCGTTGCCTGTGGAAAGTGATCCAGGTGGGTTGGAAATTCTTCAAGATGTATGGAATGCCTTCTAAAGCTATTGTATGCATGTTTAGCATGTCTAGCTTGATTGTTATTATAGTTGGTAAATCTGATAGTTGCCTAGAAAATTGTAGGAAGACTTTCCTGAGCCCCAAATATTTTTAGCATGATCTAGAGATGATTTGACACTAGACTGCATATTTTCTTGAGATTCGGGCTGCATCTGGACCTTCATAATATTTTGTAACCGGTTTTAAGCAAAACTTCGATTTTGAAGGGTTTTTAAATATTGAGAGCATTATGAATGGTCCAGGTAGTTTTAGAGCATGTGTGGGATGAGTTTTAAGCAAAACTTCGATTATGCATGTGTTCTCGTGTCGGGGGGCCGAGTGGAGTTTTAGAGCTTTGTGGGATGAGTTTCTAGTGTCATGTGGGTTTGAGCTTCCTTGTGGGGATTGATGAGATTATTCTAGATCATGGGTTGTGTATTTCTGATTTAGTTGTGGAGGTGGTTCTCCGGCTTAGCTTTGAGAGTTTTGGGCTCTGGCAGATTGAGTCGTGGAGGTTTCCCGACTTAGCCATGGGTTGTGCATTATCAGATTGAGTCGTGGAGGGTTCTCCGACATAGCTATGAGAGTGTTTGGGCATTTCCTGATCGAGTTGTGGAGGGTTTCCCGACTGAGTTGTGTTATTTGAGCATTGAGTTTCCGATCTGTTTGATCGTGGATCATAGCCTGAATGTGCCGCTTATTGAGACAGTTGAGACACACTTGAGCTCGGTGGGGTCGCTCCCCTCGAGTTACGCTCCGGATGCGATGATGATGATGATACCCCTGGCTGAGTTACCATGGGGTCACTTTGAGTGAGATTGAAATAGTCAGTTTAGGACGCCCCACGTAAATCCCGTCCTCTTGTGGATGCGTGGTAGTGGGCAGGTGCGTTCCTAGACGACAGGCGCAGGCTTGACTGAGCCAGTTTTGGCAGTCATTGAGATTTGAGTTTTGTGAGCTCCTCGTGTGCGAGTGGTGTATGCATAACATGTTCTTAGATGAGTTTTCCTTTGAGCATGATACTTGAGGCAGATTAGCAGTGGTGAGTGTGTGTATAGCATGTTCATAGTAGAGTTTCTTGAGCATGATGATTAAGACATAGTAGCTGTAGTTTTCTTTCAGCTTTCCTATTATCTATCTGCATACCTATCTCTTTGCCTCCAGTAGAGTTAGTGGGCATACCGTGGATATTGGTGACGGTACCCACTGGGAACTACCTTCTGCAGTAGTTCTCACACCCGCTGCGGTGACAGGTTTCCTGAGGTTGCTGTTCCGGCTTGGTTCGCGCGGAGACAGCTGATCGAGGTGAGGACGTGGCCGAGTAGCTCCTTACCCACTTTATATTGAGAGTCAGAGGTAGATGTACCCTGTATATTTTTATGATTACACTTTTGTACTGGACAGTCTGAGAGATCTGTGAGGATTGTTTTTACTTTTCATAGCTGAGAGACTATGTATTGAGGTTTTACATTTATTCAGATGTTCAGTTGATTTCTGTAGCTACTAGTTTTATTTCCGCTCTGATACATGTTTAGCTATAGATCTGACTTGCAGGGTAGACGCTTCGTCTGTGCGGGGGTTTCCGTACAGATGGCGGATCTGTTGGCGAGCCCGGGTAGCAGTTTCGACCCCGGGGCGTGACACCTCCCCCCTTTAAGCCCTGACGTCCACGTCAGGCTCAAGCACACTCACTAGTACCAGGCGATGTGAGACTCGTCTCACTAGCCTTAGCCGGTGTGATGATCCGGACTCCCGCAGGAACTGTGCAACATTAAACAGTGACTGTAGGGAGCTTATTCGGTGAAGCAGAGCTTGTAGAATCGAAATTGGACATTTAATATAGACTCTGCGCGAAAATCGGAGCAAATGGAATTTTCCGGGAGCTTTCGGCAAAATTTCGGATGAGAATTTGGCAAAATGGACAGCGGATTTGGACTCAGCACGCGAAAACGATCGAAATGGTATATTTACTTTATTTTTTCGGCGCAAAATTACTGTTCACGCCGGAACAGTAACTCCGGCCGCCGGAATTACTGTTCCGGCGACCGGCAAGCGGCGGCGGGCGGCGGCGGGCGGCGGCGCAGCGGCGGCACAGCGGCAGAGGGCGGCGGCGCAGGCGCGGGCGGGGGGCTCGGGTGCGCGGTCCATGGGCCTGGCGTGCACCGGGAGCACCGAACCCTGCATCTGCCACGTGGCAGCTTCCCATTGGCTGGCCGGCTTCTAGAAGCCCACGGGGACTGTGACACGTGGCAAGATCCTATTGGCTGACATCTTCCGGAAGACCCGGCGCGGGGACCGGGCCCGTGCACCACGTGGACACGTGGCAGCTTCTGAGTGGCCCTTGCACCGGCTGTTCCCTGTTTTGTGGACACGTGGCGCGTTTTGGTTGGCCCGTTTCGGTGTTCCCTGTTCGGATCCGATCCTGTGTGGAGCCCCAGCCCATTATAAATAGCAATCCCCACCCCCTCTCATTCCCACCTCGATTTGCGGGCCTTAGAGTGAGAATCAGGGCATGTGCCCTCTACGAAATTTCTTCCTCTCTCTCTCTTCTCTCTCTCCTCCAAATCTCAGAATTTTTGGAGTTACAGTTAGTGAGTTATCTGCGACGCGGCGCACTGCGACGGTTTTCTTTTTCGGCCTATTTCCCGTCGCAGTTCCGTCGAAAATTCCCTGTGGGCTAACCAGGAGGAATTTTTGGATGATTTTTGCGACAGCGCGTTCCTAAGAGGTAAGGCTTCGATTTCCGTGTTGATCACTTTGCTCCATTTCGTACTTTTGGCACGATTCCCGAGGCCTCTTTGACCCCCCTTTTTGCTGTGGAAATTTCTGGACAGTGTCAACTTCTCCGATTTTTATCTTGGCGTAGGAGCATCAGATCGAGGCGTTTAAAGAGTCGATTTTGATCTACTCTTCGCGAGGAACGCAACCGTAATTTTTCTGGATTTTTCTGAGCACTATACAGAGGTGAAAAACTCCTCTCTTTTTGTGCTATTTGAAAAACAGCAAAAGCTGTATTTTTATGAATAATATAGTTACACCCTGTGCAATGTGTGTTGCTGTAGGGCACCGTTCTCGGCAGACAGCAGTTCTAGGGGACTGTGGACAGCCAGGAGACTATCTGGGTGTGATTTGAGCTGTTCGAGGTGGGCGGTTGTTGCTTACCTCATTTTTGACAAGCTCACTGGGATTACTGGAACTCCCCTAAAATTCAATTGATAAGAACAATTGGGACAAACTAATATGACAATTGATGAGAACAATTGGGATAAACTAATATGACAAATGATGAGAACCATTGGGACTACTAACAGGACTACTAACAGGACTACTAACAGGACTACTAACAGGACAACTAACAGGACAATTGATGAGAACCGCTGGGACGAACTCTCCTAAAATTTAATATAACCCCACCAATTATATGATGACTTATATTGGGACACTGTGATTGGGACAAAGGCTATAATCTCGCATGCAATAACTTTCATAACAATCAATCTTTTTTATAAATATTTGACACTTTTCTACAGCTTTTAAATAATGGCATGCTTTCTTGCTCATCTAGTTAGCCACTATTTATTGCTACACTATCATCTTGGGAATTGTACATGTTTCATTATTGTCCTGTGCATCCAGAGGCTTGTTGCTCAAGTGTGAGCAGGGGTTTGGGATAGTGTAGTCGAGATTGCATTAGATTATGGATTTGTGGGGTATTGCGGTGACCGCGGACAGTAGGCGGTCGACCAGATATTTATCCTTGCATCAGATTAGGGATGAGTCTGGTCTATTTTGCATCAGCTGAGGATCGGGTTATCCTAGTGGATGGTTTCCCACTTGTTAAGTACTATGGCATCAGATCGGGGTTTTCTTTAGTGGATAGTTTTTCCCACTTTGATCATAGTCATGATCCAGTCCTGCTGTTTTATGGCACTTCTGATACTTATTACTGAGATATTTTACTCGTGTGGGTCGCTCCCCTCGAGTGCCACTCCGGAGTGTGTTACAGACAGACTTTGAGTCCTTGAGACTCCTATCCCCTATCGGTGTTATGCGTTGACCAGCATACCCAATTTGGCAACCACTATTCCCTATCGGTGTCATGCGTTGGCCAGCATACCCGATTTGGCAAACACTATCCCCTATCGGTGTTATGCATTGGCCAGCATACCCGATTTGGCAAGGCACAGCAGGCAGTACCAGTGACACAAGACTGAGTTATTTCAGGCAGGCATGTTTGGTATTGTTGCATACAGTCATTTCATGCTACATGACATTTAGAGGCATACTAGTGGTGGTTTCCCTTTATTCAGCAGTTCTGTTTACAGCTTTACCACTTATTCCTTTCTGGCCTCTAGTAGTCCTAGTGGGTGCGTCAGAGTTGAGGTTTTGCCCACTAGGGGAGGCTACTGGTTTATCTGGTAGTTCTCACCCCCATTACTGTTTTTCTCTTTCTTCTCCTTTATTTTGCAGAGTCGTCTGCGGGAGCTGCTAGGCCATCGGCAGCTGATCGAGGTAAGGGGATCGCTGAATAGATAGATCTCCTGGGAGACTGAGAGCTGTAGATAGACGTTGTACCCTTCACTCAGACTGTGGTATTCTCCTTTTATTTGAGTCTGGCTTTCGCCGACTGGTTGTATTATTTTGGTGAGCTGGGAGATTATTGTACATATCACAGTTTATTTTTAGTCCCAGTATGAGATACTATGTGGTTCTTCCACTTCAGCTCTGTATTATGCTCTTTTATTGTTTATATTATATCGGAGCAGGTTACCAGCGCTTCGTGTACTCGGGAAATCCCATGTGCACGGCGGATCTGTTGGCGAGCCCGGGTTCCGGGGCGTGACAGATTAAGTTGGTATCAGAGCTTAGGGATAGGTCAGTTGGGACTTAGGAAACCCTAGGCTTTTGACATACCCTAGGATGATAGGGTGCGAGAGACGTGGCAATTTTGCGGAAGTCGTTGTGTTACTTATTTAACTCTTCCAATAAAGGAAGAGGGGTCGACATAGCCTACTTCTGGTAGACTGTTATGTTGGCTGCAGACAACATAAAGTCACAGAAATAGGAGAATGTCTTTGACTTTCGCTAGAATGGGTCGTGTGGGGTTGGATACTAAGGGTGGTTTCTTGTGGTAGGATGCCTCCGCAACGTAGAATGTTGACCGCGTTCGCAGCCTTCTTCCCCTGAGCCCGAGCCGGAAGAGTCCGAGCGGGGCCAGCAGAGTGAGGTGCAGGAGCTGCAGGCTCAGATGGCCCAGATGTCAGAGGCCGTGCGGCGTCAGGAGGAGGCCATGGGTCGGCTGACGCAGATGTTAGAACAGAGGGCGCAGCCTGTTGTTGCACCCCCTGAGAGTTCTCCCGTACCACCCTCCCCTGCTGTGGCTTCCCCAGTTGGACCGGTGACCACGGCATCCCCTGTTGCTCAGGGAGCAATCCGGCCATTGACTCCGGCGGAGGAGCAGGAGATTGCTGACAAACTTACTCAGTTCTGTAAGCGGGGACCGCCCAGGTTTTCAGGGCGAATACCCAGCCGTGGGAGATCGGGACTTGGCTTTCGTCAATGGAGAAGTTATTCCGGGACGTCTTCATTGACCAGAAGTACAGGGTACATATGGCTGTACACTGCTTAGACGGGGACGCTGATGCATGGTGGCGTCGGGTAGAGCCTCTAGAGTTCCAGATCACTCGACAGCTACCCTGGTCAGAGTTCAAGAAGATGATTCTGGATACGTACTTTTCCACGAGTATGAAGAAAAAGCTGGAAGATGATTTGAAGAATCTTCAGCAAGGCGACCGGACAGCATTGGACTACTTTCAGGAGTTCACGCGGTTACTCAACTGCGTACCTTACGTCGCCAGGGACGGACCGCACCAGGTGGAGCTCTTTGAGTCGGGCCTGCGCCCAGAAATCTATACTCTGGTGCATGCTCAGAGACTACAGACCTTGGAGGAGGCAGCAGAGCATGCCCAGTGGGTTGAGAGGGGAGACCACGTCGTCGCCAGACGTGGGGGCCTGGTCGCTCAAGGCGCAGACAGGAAGCGACCAGCGCAGGACGACGGGGGACAGGCCAGTTCTTGGAGGCCGCCACGACCGCCACGGCCTCAGTTTTCCGGCCGTAGGCGTTCTGAGCGGCGAGGGCCTGGGGGATCCCAGAGGCCACCGCAGCATCAGCAGCAACAGCATTCGCATCAGCAGAGATCGCAGTCGCGGCAGCAAGGGCCTCCGCGACAGAGGCAGCAGGCGAGGCAGCCCCAGGCTACGGTTAGGTGCATTTTCTGCCAGGGACAGCATAACTCTGATGCTTGTGATCTGAGGTTGGCCGCTGTTATCGGTGTGGACAGTCTGGCCACCTCCGAGCTGCCTGCCCATATGCACCATCGACGGCTCCTTCTTCAGCATCTGCTCCTTCTCCGTCTCAGCAACGGTCGACGGCTCAGCGGCCATATGCTCCAGCAAGCTGGCCATCTTCTTCCCATCCCACGGAGTATCGCCCTCCAGCTCAAAGTGGGCGAGTGTATGCTGCACAGGTAGAGGACTCTTCGGCAGCAGATCACGTGGTGGCAGGTATCACCTTACTTTCTGGCATTAGGACTCGTACATTATTGATACTGGAGCATCGCATTCTTTTATTAGTAATCATTTGCATCATTACATGGGATAGAGGTAGGACTTTTGCCACGTGCACGAGAGGTTCGGATTCCCGATCACACCTTGCACGTGGAGGGAGTTGTTATGGTCCTGCCCGATGCAAATCGAGTCCTGGATTATGCCAGCTGACCCTGTTGGTCCTGAGACAATTGAAGGACTTCGATGTGGTCCTCGGGCATGGACTGGCTGGCTCGGTATTATCGCGACTATTGACCTGTGCCGCAAGGACGGTCACTTTTAGAGAACCTGGCCAGGAGATGTTGGTATACCGGGGATGTCAGAGTACTTTCCTTTGCCTCTATGGTTTTCGACTTCCCGAGCGAGGCGAGGATGATCCATCGAGGATGTGTAGCCTTTTTGGCTAGTGTTGTTGAAGGGCCTACGGCGGCGCCGGGACTCGGGGATATCCCTATTGCCCGCGAGTTCCCGGATGATTTTTCCCCCTGGGCTACTAGCATGCCGCCAGATAGGGAAATTGAGTTTGTGATTGACGTAAGTGTCCGGGAACTGCGCCAATCTCAAAGGCTCCGTACCGGATGGCCCGGCTGAGCTGCGAGAGCTTAAGGCGCAACTCCAGGAGTTGATGGACAAGGGCTTTATTAGGCGCGAGTGTGTCGCCTTGGGGAGCGCCGGGTGCTATTCGTGAAAAAGAAGGGATGGGTCACTTCGATTGTGTTGTGGACTATAGGGAATTAAATAAAGTGACCATCAATAAACAAGTACCCTTGCCGCGCATCGCTGATCTTTTTGATCAGCTGCAAGGGTCTTGTGTCTTCTCTAAGATAGATTTGCAGTCTGGTTACCACCAGTTGAAGGTGAAGGCCGAGGATATTCCGAAACGCATTTAGATCACGGTACGGGCATATTGAATTTACAAGGTTATGCCTTTTGGCTAACTAATGCCCCTGGCCGCATTCAGTGGATTTGAATGAACCGGATCTTCCGACTATACTTGATACGATTCGTAGTAGTATTCATGATGATATCTTGATTTACTCCCGAAGTGATATTTGTAGCCATGAGGAGCACTTAAGGATCGTTGCTGCCACTTCTGCAAGAGAAGAAGTTGTATGCCAAGCTGGCAAAGTGCGAGTTTTGGCTTCGGGAGGTAGCTCTTCTTGGGCCATGTGATTTCCGCTGCAGGTGTGGCGGTGGACCCAGCGAAGATTGAGGCAGTCCGTGATTGGCCCCGACGACTACGGGTTTCTGAGGTACGTAGCTTTATGGGTTTAGCTGGGTATTACCGTCGGTTTGTGGAAGGCTTTGCGAAGCTCTCCACACCCCTCACTCGCTTGACGCGTAAGGGAGTTGAAGTTTATCTGGAGTGAGGACTGTCAAAAAGAGCTTTGAGGAGCTTAAAGAATAGACTGATGACGCTCCTATCCTTTCCCTTCCTGTGATGGGAAAGGGATATGTGATCTACAGCGACGCATCACACAGTGGACTCGGTTGTGTGTTGATGCAGGAAGGGAGGGTAATTGCTTATGCATCAAGGCAACTCAAGGATTATGAGAAGAATTACCTCTACCCATGACTTGGAGCTCGCTGCCGTGGTTTTTGCACTAAACTCTCTGGCGTCAATTATCTATAGGGGAGCATTGTGAAATCTACACCGCCACAAGAGCCTAAACTACCTGTTCACGCAGAGACGTGAGTTGAATTTGAGGCAACGTAGGTGGTTAGAGCTATTAAGGATTATGATGTAGATATTCTCTACCACCCAGGCAAGGCTAATGTGGTCGCTGATGCCTCTGAGTAGGGAGGGGGTGGGCAAAGTTTGTCTATGTAATCACCGACCAGGCACGCTATTAGAGGAAATGAGAGACTACTCGAGGATAGAGGTTGTGTCCCCTGGGTCACGCTAGACTGACATCTTTAGTCTTGCAGCCCACTCTGCTGGACAGGATCAAAGAGAAACAGAGTGAGGACCCCCACTTGGCCAGGATAGAGATCATATCGACTGTAGGTGATCAGTCAGGGGCTTTACGATAGATGCCTCGGGAATACTGAGGTACAGGAACGCAGCATGTGTGCCAATAGATTGGAGATTAGAGAACAGATATTGCGAGAGGCCCATTATACACCTTATACCTACATCCTGGTGGGACTAAGATGTATAAGGACCTCAAGGCACACTTCTGGTGGAAAGGCATGAAAAGGGATATTGGGAGATTTGTGGCGCAGTGTTTAACCTGTCAGCAGGTGAAAGCTGAGCATCGAGTGCCAGCTGGCAAGTTACAAAGTCTCCCAATCCCCGAGTGGAAATGGGACCACATTACAATGGACTTTGTGGTCGGACTACCGAGCCCAGGGAGGAGCAGACGCTATCTGGGTAGTTGTTTGATAGACTTACCAAGTCGGCGCACTTTCTGCCCATGCAGACTACGTGGCCACTTGAGCGACTAGCCCAGCTATATCTAGATGAGATAGTTAGATGCATGGAGTCCCCGCCTCCATTGTATCAGATAGAGACCCGAGGTTTGTTTCACGTTTCTGGATGAGTTTGCAGACAACCTTGGGAACTCAGCTTAGGTTCAGTACTGCTTTTCATCCGCAGACGGGATGGACAAGTCAGAACGGACGATACAAATCCTGGGAGGGACATGCTGAGGGCTTGTGTCCTGGATTTCGGCGGAGGGTGGATTCGGCATTTATCTTTGGCTGAATTCGCGTACAACAATAGCTTTCAAGCGAGCATTCAGATGGCCTCCGTTTGAAGCATTGTATGGACGCAAGTGTCGATCACACCTTATTGGAGGTGACGTAGGCGAGAGGCGGACCTTGGACCAGAATGTCCTTGATAGAGGCAGAAGAGAAGGTCCGGGTGATTCGAAAGCATCTGCCAGACCGCCCAAAGCCGACAGAGGAGTTATGCCGATGTTCGGCTGACGAGACCTAGAATTTCAAGTTGGAGAGCATGTATTCCTGAAAGTCTCGCCGTCCAAAGGAATCAGGAGATTCGGCATTCGTTGGAAAGCTTAGCCCCCGATACATTGGACCCTTTGAGGTATTGGGGCGTATCGGGCCAGTTGCCTACCGACTCGCACTTCCTCCAAGGCTTGCTGGGTGTCCATGATGTATTTCATGTTTCTACTTTGAGAAAGTATATCTTCGACCCGTCGCACGTCATCGACTTCACACCGCTTGAGATCAAGCGAGGATTTGAGGTATGAGGAGCGCCCACTCGAATTCTGGATCGAGAGGTGAAAGAATTGCGCAATCGGGCCATTCCCTATGTGAAGATCCATAGGGCAATCATGACGACGCGCGAGGCTACATGGGAGCTCGAGTCGGAGATGAGGGATGCTCACCCCTACTTATTCGAGACATCGGACTGAGGATTATTGTTAGTCTCGTTTCGATGACGAAACTATTTTTAGGGGGAGGGAGGATGTGATGATCCGGACCTCCCGCAGGAACTGTGCAACATTAACAGTGACTGTAGGGAGCTTATTCGGTGAAGCAGAGCTTGTAGAATCGAAATTGGACAATTTAATATAGACTCTGCACGAAAATCGGAGCAATGGAATTTTTCCGGGAGCTTTCGGCAAAATTTCGGATGAGAATTGGACAAAATGGACAGCGGATTTGGACTCAGCGCGCGAAAACACGATCGAAATGGTATATTTACTTTATTTTTTTGGCGCAAAATGTACTGTTCACGCCGGAACAGTAACTCCGGCCGCCGGAATTACTGTTCCGGCGACCGCAAGCGGCGGCGGGGCGGCGGCGGCACGGCGGCGGGGGCGGCGGCGCAGCGGCGGCACAGCGGCAGAGGGCGGCGGCGCAGGCGCGGGCGGGGGGGCTCGGGTGCGCGGTCCCATGGGCCTGGCGTGCACCGGGAGCACCGAACCCTGCATCTGCCACGTGGCAGCTTCCCATTGGCTGGCCGGCTTCTAGAAGCCTACGGGGACTGTGACCGTGGCCAAGATCCTATTGGGCTGACATCTTCCGGAAAGACCCGGCGCGGGGACCGGGCCCGTGCACCACGTGGACACGTGGCAGCTTCTGAGTGGCCCTTGCACCGGCTGTTCCCTGTTTTGTGGACACGTGGCGCGTTTTGGTTGGCCCGTTTCGGTGTTCCTGTTCGGAATCCGATCCTGTGTGGAGCCCCAGCCCATATAAATAGCCAATCCCCACCCCCTCTCATTCCCACCTCGATTTGCGGGCCTTAGAGTGAGATACAGGGCATGTGCCCTCTACGAAATTTCTTTCTCTCTCTCTCTTCTCTCTCTCCTCCAAATCTCAGAATTTTTGGAGTACTGTTAGTGAGTTATCTGCGACGCGGCGCACTGCGACGGTTTTCTTTTTCGGGCCCATTTCCCGTCGCAGTTCCGTCAAAAATTCCCTGTGGGCTAACCAGGAGGAATTTTTGGATGATTTTGCGACAGCGCGTTCCTAAGAGGTAAGGCTTCGATTCCGTGTTGCTCACTTTGCCTCATTTCGTACCTTTTGGCCCGATCCCGAGGGCCTCTTTGACCCCCCTTTTGCTGTGGAAAATTTCTGGACAGTGTTCAACTTCTCCGATTTATTATCTTGGCGTAGGAGCATCAGATCGAGGCGTTTAAGAGTCGATTTTGATTACTCTTCGCGAGGAACGCAACCGTAATTTTTTGGATTTTTTATGAGCACTATACAGAGGTTGAAAAACTCCTCTCTTTTCGTGCTATTTGAAAAACTAGCAAAAGCTGTATTTTTTAGAATAATATAGTTACACCCTGTGCAATGTGGTGTTGCTGTAGGCACCGTTCTCGGCAGACAGCAGTTGTTCTAGGGGACTGTGGACAGCCAGGAGACTATGCTGGGTGGATTTTGAAGCTGTTCGATGTGTGGCGGGTTGTTGCTTACCTCATTTTTGACAAGCTCACTGGGATTACTGGAACTCCCCTAAAAATTCAATTGATAAGAACAATCTGGGACAAACTAATTATGACAAATGATGAGAACCATTGGGGACCTACTAACAGGACTACAACAGGACCTACTAACAGGACTACTAACAGGACAATTGATGAGAACCGCTGGGACGAACTCTCCTAACATTTAATATAACCCCACCAATTATAGGATGCTTATATTGGGACACTGTGATTGGGGACAAAGGTGCTATAATCTCGGCATGCAATAACTTTCATAACAATCATCTTTTTATAAATATTTGACACTTTCTACAGCTTTTAAATTAATGGCAGGCTTTCTTGCTCATCTAGTGTAGCCACTATTTATTGCGTACACTATCATCTTGGGAATTGTACATGTTTCATTATTGTCCTGTGCATCCAGAGGCTTGTTGCTCAAGTGTGAGCAGGGGTTTGGGATAGTGTACGTCGAGATTGCATTAGATTATGGATTTGTGGGGGATTGCGGTGACCGCGGACAGTAGGCGGTCGACCAAGATTTCTCCTGCTATCAGACTTAGGGATAGAGTCTGGTCTATTTTGCATCAGCTGAGGATCGGTTATCCTAGTGGATGGTTTCCCACTTGTTAAGTACTATGCATCAGATCGGGGTTTTCTTTAGTGGATAGTTTTTCCCACTTTGATCTAGTCATGATCCAGTCCTGCTGTTTTATGGCACTTCTGATACTTATTACTGAGATATTTTACTCGTGTGGGTCGCTCCCCTCGAGTGCCACTCCGGAGTGGTTACCAGACAGACTTTGAGTCCTTGAGACTCCTATCCCCTATCGGTGTTATGCGTTGACCAGCATACCCAATTTGGCAACCACTATTCCCTATCGGTGTCATGCGTTGGCCCAGGCATACCCGATTTGGCAAACACTATCCCCTATCGGTGTTATGCATTGGCCAGCATACCCGAATTTGGCAAGGCACAGCAGGCAGTAGTACCAGTGGACACAAGACTGAGTTATTTCAGGCATGAGGCATGTTGGTATTGTTTGCATACAGTCATTTCATGCTACATGACATTTAGAGGCATACTAGTGGTGGTTTCCCTTTATTCAGCAGTTCTGTTTACAGCTTTACCAACTTATTCCTTTCTGGCCTCTAGTAGTCCTAGTGGGTGTCGTCAGAGTTGAGGTTTGCCCACTAGGGGAGGCTACTGGTTTATCTGGTAGTTCTCACCCCCATTACGGTTTTCTCTTTCTTCTCCTTTATTTTGCAGAGTCGTCTGCGGGAGCTGCTAGGCCATCGGCAGCTGATCGAGGTAAGGGATCGCTGAATAGATAGATCTCCTGGGAGACTGAGAGCTGTAGATAGACGTTGTACCCTTCACTCAGACTGTGGTATTCTCCTTTTATTTTGAGTCTGGCTTTCGCCGACTGGTTGTATTATTTTGGTGAGCTGGGAGATTATTGTACATATCACAGTTTATTTTTAGTCCCAGTATGAGATACTATGTGGTTCTTCCACTTCAGCTCTGTATTATGCTCTTTTATTGTTTATATTATATCGGAGCAGGTTACCAGCGCTTCGTGTACTCGGGAAATCCCATGTGCACGGCGGATCTGTTGGCGAGCCCGGGTTCCGGGGCGTGACAGCTGCGACTGTTCGGCGGACACGTGGCGGGCCCCGAGGCGGGTCGGACGAAGCGGCGGATCCTGTCCCACGACGGGCGCGAGGTGGGCTGGGGCACTGTGCGCGCCCGAAACCGGCGGGCGGGCCGCCTGTGCGTGCGCCCGAAACCGCGCGGGCCGGGGGGCCGCCACTGTGCGCGCCCGAACCTTGGGACAAAATGGGAATTTTCCCATTTGTTCCCCAGCACTATAAATACATGCCGAGCTTCTTCTTTGCTTTCTTTCTCTCAACCCTTTCACTTTCTGCCCGGGCCCCTCAAGCAAAGTTGTTCACCTCTTCCCTTGATCTTCCTGCCAAGTTTCAAGATTTTAGGAGGCTCGAATCCCGAGGTTCCATTTTTACGGCGCGGCGGACGTTGCATTCGGTTCTTCTTCGGCGCAGCGACAGTGTTTAGCTCCCTGGGCTACCCCGAGATCATTTTGCTGTGATTCTTGCGCGGCAGACTCCTAAGAGGTAGGACTTCATCTTTCGTTTTGATCGGCTTTCCGTTTCGAGGTGTTGGCACGGATCCCGAGGCAAACAGTGACCCCTTTTTTCTGTATGGATTTCCTTGACAGCAGCGGGGTATTTTGGCCGTTATCTTCGCGCACGAGCATCAGACGGAAACGGCTTTTACAACTTTTTCATCTACAGATCGCAAGGAACGCGCTCGTATTTTTCTTAGATTTTCCAGAGGATTATTCGAGGTGAACCTCACTGTTTTCTCAGTGAACAGTGCACCGTTTTCAGCACAGATTTGTGTATGTGTGTGCCTCTTGGAAATGTATATCTTAAATACCGAACTCAGATTTGGGCGTGCAAGGTACCGTTGCGAAGCTATCGACGCGAGGATCGCTGTGATATTTTCTTGAAATTTCATGGGCACTTGCTGCGGTGATTAATTTAACAGTCTTGCATCGCGGTTGGTCATGGGTGTTATAGGCAATCTTGGGGAGCCAAGTGTAATTCGTGAGTTTGTATGTGTAACAGGAAATTTCGGGTTGTGCTAAAATGTGGGGCAAGGATTTGAGTTTTGGTATTTTCTTGTTGT
>CM055066.1:43392227-43454075 GCA_029204045.2 Tillandsia leiboldiana
GATGAGTGTCTTGAGCGTTTATGTATTTTGGGTTTTGTCACGAAATTGCCAAAGGGGGAGATTGTTACGGCTTTTTGTGTTGGCATATTTCGTGAGTGAGTCGGAGTCTTGAAGTGATAATTGTCAATCAGCAATTGAAGACTCAGAGAAGATTCAACAAGAGCTCAGTTGACACTTGTGTTTTGAGTCTTGAAGATTGAAGTTGAAGAATTGTGGATTATACATCATCTTAAGGAAAAGGATTCGGATTGATCAGGTACGTTTAACTAAATAATTTTGGTAATCCGAATACATTTGAGTAGTTTAGAAACACTTGGATGGATTTTAATCGCATAAAAATCAAAAACTGGACAATTTAGTCATGTCAGGATCCGGAACAGGGGACTACAGTCAGGACCCCGACGTTGGTAGTTCATGCACAAATCCAGTCCTGAAATCCCTGTTTGTTCCAGACCCCGGATGTGGATTTTGGTGAAACTGCATAAACAGTCCGGACCATAGGATTTTGTTCCGGACCCCGAATGTGGAGTTTACTGAAACTGCATGAACAATCCGGACCGTGGATTTCGTTCCAGACCCCGAACCTTGATTTTTCAGGATTCTCTGAAAAAACAACGACAGTCCTGAACGAGCTAATCCGGTCCGGACCGTCGTGCGGAAAAAATTCTGTTAAGTCAGTTTTTGATGCTTATCTCTTTCCAAAAGTTTCTAACCTATAAATAGACACTTCGGGTTTCTCAAGAACTACCGATAAATTTCAGAAACACTTGAGAGCAACCCTAGAGGCTAGGTTTTTATCGTTCTTCTCTCTAGCCTCTTTTAGGTCAATTCGACGGTTCTTCCAAGATCTATCTTTTGTCGAATTGATCTAGTCTTTGCTTAGAGATCTTTCTATGGTTCCTCAATGATAATCTAAGCAAAGGATCACCATCGAAGCCAATATTTCTATCGGCTAAGTTTGTGTGTGGATTCGACGTAGCATCGTGGATTCGGTGTGTTGAAGGCGTTTCGTGGATTCGAAACGTGTGCTCGTGGATTCGAGTGGCGTTCGTGGATTCGAACGTGTGCAGTGGACGTGCAATCGGTGGAGCGCAAGATCCGAAGAAGTTGAAGGAGGGGTTTGATTCCGTGGAGTCGGTAATCACCTTGTTATTCTTCTATTCTTAGTGGATTGTTATTGCGTGTTGGTCCCGTGGTTTTTCTCCTAGATTAGAGTTTCCACGTAAATCTCGGTGTGATGTTTTTATTTCCGCATTGGTTTTTATTTGCACTGAGATTTATTTTTAAGTATTACACCTATTCACCCCCCTCTAGTTGTTTGATAGTACCTATTTAGATCCTTGTGGATCCTAATATTATAAAAACCTACAGATCAGTCAATACAGAGGCATCAATCGGTCCTGCTTTCTCGTGATCGTCCATCTGTAATAATATCAATAAGTAAATAAAAAATTATAATATGCGTGAAGTATTGTAAATTAATCAAAAAAATCTACAACAATCAAGAAATCAGACAAAGAACCTAAACGACGACGTCTTTCGGTTCTTCTTCGTTGATTTTCAGGACATGTGCTTTTATAATGGCCAGGTTGTTTACACATACTACACTTGCTCCTACTACTTCCGGCGCCTTCGTCCATAATATTGTGAATGCGAGTAGATTTGGGTCGTCATTTCTTTCTTCTCTCGTGTGGTGGAAGTATATGTCTGTCATATGACTCAACCCAATAACACCGATTGGGGACTGGATGGAACTGGGGTTCGTATGTGTTACGGAAGAATTCGGTAGTATACCAACGGGAGCATAGACTATAATAATCTATGTTCATATATAAGGAACTACAACAAGATAATATATGCGAACAAGGTAATCCCATTAGTTGCAAACACAAACATGAACATATAAAATTATTCCATTGATAATCACTTGGTATTGTAAATCCCTTCCAGTAAGAACTTCAAGCTCTTGAGCTCCATATTGCCTAACTGTATGTGCTCTAGCAATTGACATTCGGCTATTGATAGTCTTATCCGCATTTGATACAAATTAAGTAAATAATGCTACTACCTTTTCACAATGTTTTAGAAAGAATTCAACCACTCTATGTAATGTTGCAATTACAAAAGCGGTAATTGGTAAGCCACGAACTCCCCTTAACACTCCATTTAAACTTTCTGAATGTTTCGTAGTAGTCATAATGCCAAATCGTCGACCACCATCGAAAGCCTTAGCCCAATATGTCCTATCGGCATGAAGTCAGTCAACCCATTGCGAAGCATCATCATCCATTGCTTTCAATTCTTCCTTAACGTGTAATATTCTCGTTCTTCTGAGGCATTCCCGATGGCATAAAATTTTCTAAGTAGGTGTTTTGCTTTAAAATGAATATTCATATTAGCTTTCATGTGTCGCAAACACCATCGATGAGCATGACCTTCTGATTGTTGGAATACAAGTGCAACAAGATTCGCAAGTCCTTTAAAGCGATTCGAAATTATTGTAATAACTTGAGATCGTGTTATGTATCTTCGTAGACAATTTAGAAACCACTCCTAACTCGAGCCATTCTTCCCCTCGCATATTGCGAATGCTAGCGCGTACAAACCACCATTGCCATCAACACCTGTGCCAATTAATGCATGGCCTCTGTATTTTCCATACAAGTGCCTGACATCGATACTAAGTATTGGCCGGCAATACGATCCAACCAATGAATCGAGGGTCCAAAAGCCCAAAAGGCGCGTGCAAACATTCTTGAAGTACTCGTCACTCTTATAGTTTCAATCTTTGTAATAGTTTCGGGATTTATTCTTCTAACATTGAGAAATATCGAGAAGGCCACAATATGATTGCTCCCAACTACCATATATAATTGTAATATTTTATTCTGTGCCCGCCAAGTCTTACTATATGAGATGGTAACATCGAACTCACTCCGAACTCGGGTTGAATTCTGTAGGACTCATAGCAAGTCTTGCCTTCCTTGTGGGTAGTATATGTTGACATATAAAAGAAGATGTACAATTCCGATGCATTGTATTCAAAATATGAATCATGCACGTATGTTGTGACGCCCCAACTTCCCAGGGGATCACCCATCCTAGAACTACTCTAGCTCTAGCACACTTAACTCTCATAACCTCTTGGATCTTGCTACCATCCAAAATGCTATAGCCGGGGTTAAGAGATTTAGTCCTATTATATCATTTATATATAGGACTATTTCAAATTCTGGGGGGTGTCACATTCCTCCTGTAGAGTACCGAGACTTTGTAGAGTGCACGACCTCGCAGATGGCGTGGTGTGGGAATCGCCTTGGGCGTGTTCCAATTGTGTTTACAGTTGAGTTCGGTATGATTCGGTTTAATGCGGAGAACCCAAAGGCAAAAAGTGAGTTGGAGTTGGCAATTAAAGGATTTATTAATTGATTGTAATCTGCTTTGGAGTTAAGAAGAGAAACGAGAAGAAAATGAGAAGAGAATGCAAGTGAGGGTTTTGGTAGAGTATCAGATTTTTTCGATTTAGCACACCGACTCCACAGTTGAGATTTTTAGTGGGAAAGGGCTTTGGACAAGTGTATTTTGTGTTCACAGTGGAGTTCGGGGGTTTTAGAGTGATGCGGAAGCTTCCTGAGCAGAAGCGAGTTGACGGCGATGAAAACAGAAGCTTCAGCAAGATTTCGGCTTTGGAGGCCTGAGGTTCCGAAAACTGGGACCTTGGTTTCGGAACTGGAGGGTTGGTCCGGAACCAAGCACTGTGTTCCGGACACCAAAGTGTTTTGGTACCGGTACCTAGGTATGCGTTAGCAGTACCCAATGTCACAGGAAGCCCAGTTTGAGCTGGTTTCGGATTTTTTTTGAGAGGGGCACTTCGGTCATTTCATCTCCCAAGTGTGTTGCCCATGCCACCTTCTATAAAGAGCACAGCCACCCTGCCTTCTTCTCCACGACAACGAGAGAAAAGAAAGAAAGAAAGAAAAGAAAGAAAGAAAGGAAAAGAAAGAGTAAGAAGAGAAAGAAAAAAGAAGGATTGAGAGAGTGAGTTAGAGAGAGAGTGGTTGTGGGTTTTGGCGGAGTTGTTCTTCGCGCCGAGGCTTCGGATACCGTTTGGGAACGCGTTGGAGAGCGTGACCGGTTTGGGGGGAGAGCTCGGATGGAGCTCGCGCGCGTGCGGACAGCCAGTAGAGGTTAGTACTGTGCGTTTCCGAGTTGTTGGATTTTCGGATTTTCCGCAGATTTTCGGTAGTGGACAGGGAATGGATTTTGAGCTTGAGTGGTATTTTTCTATCTTTGTTTCTTCCCTGTGATGAGGAGTGCAGCAGAGTGCTGCCCGTGCCATGAGGAGTGCGCGCGAGGGCCTGCGCACTGTGCGGAGCCGCGGTGGAGTGCGGGCAGTGTGCGCAGGTGAGCCGGCAGCTTGGATTTTTGTGTTGACCGCGGAGTTGACCGAGCATTGTTGGAGCATCCTTGAGGCCATTGGATTGTGCTGTGAGCCTTCGGGGATTTTTTTCTGGACACTTGGCAGAGGTGCGCGCGCGGCGAGGAGCCGAGGTGCAGTTTTCGGCGAAATTTGACAGTGAGCGGGCCCGCGCATCGCCGATTTTAGCGTTGCCTGTGGAAAGTGATCCAGGTGGGTTGGAAAATTCTTCAAGATGTATGGAATGCCTTCTAAAGCTATTGTATGCATGTTTAGCATGTCTAGCTTGATTGTTATTATAGTTGGTAAATCTGATAGTTGCCTAGAAAATTGTAGGAAGACTTTCCTGAGCCCCAAATATTTTTAGCATGATCTAGAGATGATTGACACTAGACTGCATATTTTCTTGAGATTCGGGCTGCATCTGGACCTTCATAATATTTGTAACCGGTTTTAAGCAAAACTTCGATTTTGAAGGGTTTTTAAATATTGAGAGCATTATGAATGGTCCAGGTAGTTTTAGAGCATGTGTGGATGAGTTTTAAGCAAAACTTCGATTATGCATGTGTTCTCGTGTCGGGGGGCCGAGTGGAGTTTTAGAGCTTTGTGGGATGAGTTTCTAGTGTCATGTGGGTTTGAGCTTCCTTGTGGGGATTGATGAGATTATTCTAGATCATGGGTTGTGTATTTCTGATTAGTTGTGGAGGTGGTTCTCCGGCTTAGCTTTGAGAGTTTTGGGCTCTGGCAGATTGAGTCGTGGAGGTTTCCCGACTTAGCCATGGGTTGTGCATTATCAGATTGAGTCGTGGAGGGTTCTCCGACATAGCTATGAGAGTGTTTGGGCATTTCCTGATCGAGTTGTGGAGGGTTTCCCGACTGAGTTGTGTTATTTGAGCATTGAGTTTCCGATCTGTTTGATCGTGGATCATAGCCTGAATGTGCCGCTTATTGAGACAGTTGAGACACACTTGAGCTCGGTGGGGTCGCTCCCCTCGAGTTACGCTCCGGATGCGATGATGATGATGATACCCCTGGCTGAGTTACCATGGGGTCACTTTGAGTGAGATTGAAATAGTCAGTTTAGGACGCCCCACGTAAATCCCGTCCTCTTGTGGATGCGTGGGTAGTGGGCAGGTGCGTTCCTAGACGACAGGCGCAGGCTTGACTGAGCCAGTTTTGGCAGTCATTGAGATTTGAGTTTTGTGAGCTCCTCGTGTGCGAGTGGTGTATGCATAACATGTTCTTAGATGAGTTTTCCTTTGAGCATGATACTTGAGGCAGATTAGCAGTGGTGAGTGTGTGTATAGCATGTTCATAGTAGAGTTTCTTGAGCATGATGATTAAGACATAGTAGCTGTAGTTTTCTTTCAGCTTTCCTATTATCTATCTGCATACCTATCTCTTTGCCTCCAGTAGAGTTAGTGGGCATACCGTGGATATTGGTGACGGTACCCACTGGGAACTACCTTCTGCAGTAGTTCTCACACCCGCTGCGGTGACAGGTTTCCTGAGGTTGCTGTTCCGGCTTGGTTCGCGCGGAGACAGCTGATCGAGGTGAGGACGTGGCCGAGTAGCTCCTTACCCACTTTATATTGAGAGTCAGAGGTAGATGTACCCTGTATATTTTTATGATTACACTTTTGTACTGGACAGTCTGAGAGATCTGTGAGGATTGTTTTTACTTTTCATAGCTGAGAGACTATGTATTGAGGTTTTACATTTATTCAGATGTTCAGTTGATTTCTGTAGCTACTAGTTTTATTTCCGCTCTGATACATGTTTAGCTATAGATCTGACTTGCAGGGTAGACGCTTCGTCTGTGCGGGGGTTTCCGTACAGATGGCGGATCTGTTGGCGAGCCCGGGTAGCAGTTCGACCCCGGGGCGTGACACCTCCCCCCTTTAAGCCCTGACGTCCACGTCAGGCTCAAGCACACTCACTAGTACCAGGCGATGTGAGACTCGTCTCACTAGCCTTAGCCGGTGTGATGATCCGGACTCCCGCAGGAACTGTGCAACATTAAACAGTGACTGTAGGGAGCTTATTCGGTGAAGCAGAGCTTGTAGAATCGAAATTGGACATTTAATATAGACTCTGCGCGAAACTCGGAGCAAATGGAATTTTCCGGGAGCTTTCGGCAAAATTTCGGATGAGAATTTGGCAAAATGGACAGCGGATTTGGACTCAGCCACGCGGAAAACGATCGAAATGGTATATTTACTTTATTTTTTCGGCGCAAAATTACTGTTCACGCCGGAACAGTAACTCCGGCCGCCGGAATTACTGTTCCGGCGACCGGCAAGCGGCGGCGGGCGGCGGCGGGCGGCGGCGCAGCGGCGGCACAGCGGCAGAGGGCGGCGGCGCAGGCGCGGGCGGGGGGCTCGGGTGCGCGGTCCATGGGCCTGGCGTGCACCGGGAGCACCGAACCCTGCATCTGCCACGTGGCAGCTTCCCATTGGCTGGCCGGCTTCTAGAAGCCCACGGGACTGTGACACGTGGCAAGATCCTATTGGCTGACATCTTCCGGAAGACCCGGCGCGGGGACCGGGCCCGTGCACCACGTGGACACGTGGCAGCTTCTGAGTGGCCCTTGCACCGGCTGTTCCCTGTTTTGTGGACACGTGGCGCGTTTTGGTTGGCCCGTTTCGGTGTTCCCTGTTCGGATCCGATCCTGTGTGGAGCCCCAGCCCATTATAAATAGCAATCCCCACCCCCTCTCATTCCCACCTCGATTTGCGGGCCTTAGAGTGAGAATCAGGGCATGTGCCCTCTACGAAATTTCTTCCTCTCTCTCTCTTCTCTCTCTCCTCCAAATCTCAGAATTTTTGGAGTTACAGTTAGTGAGTTATCTGCGACGCGGCGCACTGCGACGGTTTTCTTTTTCGGCCTATTTCCCGTCGCAGTTCCGTCGAAAATTCCCTGTGGGCTAACCAGGAGGAATTTTTGGATGATTTTTGCGACAGCGCGTTCCTAAGAGGTAAGGCTTCGATTTCCGTGTTGATCACTTTGCTCCATTTCGTACTTTTGGCACGATTCCCGAGGCCTCTTTGACCCCCCTTTTTGCTGTGGAAATTTCTGGACAGTGTCAACTTCTCCGATTTTTATCTTGGCGTAGGAGCATCAGATCGAGGCGTTTAAAGAGTCGATTTTGATCTACTCTTCGCGAGGAACGCAACCGTAATTTTTCTGGATTTTTCTGAGCACTATACAGAGGTGAAAAACTCCTCTCTTTTTGTGCTATTTGAAAAACAGCAAAAGCTGTATTTTTATGAATAATATAGTTACACCCTGTGCAATGTGTGTTGCTGTAGGGCACCGTTCTCGGCAGACAGCAGTTCTAGGGGACTGTGGACAGCCAGGAGACTATCTGGGTGTGATTTGAGCTGTTCGAGGTGGGCGGTTGTTGCTTACCTCATTTTTGACAAGCTCACTGGGATTACTGGAACTCCCCTAAAATTCAATTGATAAGAACAATTGGGACAAACTAATATGACAATTGATGAGAACAATTGGGATAAACTAATATGACAAATGATGAGAACCATTGGGACTACTAACAGGACTACTAACAGGACTACTAACAGGACTACTAACAGGACAACTAACAGGACAATTGATGAGAACCGCTGGGACGAACTCTCCTAAAATTTAATATAACCCCACCAATTATATGATGACTTATATTGGGACACTGTGATTGGGACAAAGGCTATAATCTCGCATGCAATAACTTTCATAACAATCAATCTTTTTTATAAATATTTGACACTTTTCTACAGCTTTTAAATAATGGCATGCTTTCTTGCTCATCTAGTTAGCCACTATTTATTGCTACACTATCATCTTGGGAATTGTACATGTTTCATTATTGTCCTGTGCATCCAGAGGCTTGTTGCTCAAGTGTGAGCAGGGGTTTGGGATAGTGTAGTCGAGATTGCATTAGATTATGGATTTGTGGGGTATTGCGGTGACCGCGGACAGTAGGCGGTCGACCAGATATTTATCCTTGCATCAGATTAGGGATGAGTCTGGTCTATTTTGCATCAGCTGAGGATCGGGTTATCCTAGTGGATGGTTTCCCACTTGTTAAGTACTATGGCATCAGATCGGGGTTTTCTTTAGTGGATAGTTTTTCCCACTTTGATCATAGTCATGATCCAGTCCTGCTGTTTTATGGCACTTCTGATACTTATTACTGAGATATTTTACTCGTGTGGGTCGCTCCCCTCGAGTGCCACTCCGGAGTGTGTTACAGACAGACTTTGAGTCCTTGAGACTCCTATCCCCTATCGGTGTTATGCGTTGACCAGCATACCCAATTTGGCAACCACTATTCCCTATCGGTGTCATGCGTTGGCCAGCATACCCGATTTGGCAAACACTATCCCCTATCGGTGTTATGCATTGGCCAGCATACCCGATTTGGCAAGGCACAGCAGGCAGTACCAGTGACACAAGACTGAGTTATTTCAGGCAGGCATGTTTGGTATTGTTGCATACAGTCATTTCATGCTACATGACATTTAGAGGCATACTAGTGGTGGTTTCCCTTTATTCAGCAGTTCTGTTTACAGCTTTACCACTTATTCCTTTCTGGCCTCTAGTAGTCCTAGTGGGTGCGTCAGAGTTGAGGTTTTGCCCACTAGGGGAGGCTACTGGTTTATCTGGTAGTTCTCACCCCCATTACTGTTTTTCTCTTTCTTCTCCTTTATTTTGCAGAGTCGTCTGCGGGAGCTGCTAGGCCATCGGCAGCTGATCGAGGTAAGGGGATCGCTGAATAGATAGATCTCCTGGGAGACTGAGAGCTGTAGATAGACGTTGTACCCTTCACTCAGACTGTGGTATTCTCCTTTTATTTTGAGTCTGGCTTTCGCCGACTGGTTGTATTATTTTGGTGAGCTGGGAGATTATTGTACATATCACAGTTTATTTTTAGTCCCAGTATGAGATACTATGTGGTTCTTCCACTTCAGCTCTGTATTATGCTCTTTTATTGTTTATATTATATCGGAGCAGGTTACCAGCGCTTCGTGTACTCGGGAAATCCCATGTGCACGGCGGATCTGTTGGCGAGCCCGGGTTCCGGGGCGTGACAGATTAAGTTGGTATCAGAGCTTAGGGATAGGTCAGTTGGGACTTAGGAAACCCTAGGCTTTTGACATACCCTAGGATGATAGGGTGCGAGAGACGTGGCAATTTTGCGGAAGTCGTTGTGTTACTTATTTAACTCTTCCAATAAAGGAAGAGGGGTCGACATAGCCTACTTCTGGTAGACTGTTATGTTGGCTGCAGACAACATAAAGTCACAGAAATAGGAGAATGTCTTTGACTTTCGCTAGAATGGGTCGTGTGGGGGTTGGATACTAAGGGTGGTTTCTTGTGGTAGGATGCCTCCGCAACGTAGAATGTTGACGCGTTCGCAGCCTTCTTCCCCTGAGCCCGAGCCGGAAGAGTCCGAGCGGGGCCAGCAGAGTGAGGTGCAGGAGCTGCAGGCTCAGATGGCCCAGATGTCAGAGGCCGTGCGGCGTCAGGAGGAGGCCATGGGTCGGCTGACGCAGATGTTAGAACAGAGGGCGCAGCCTGTTGTTGCACCCCCTGAGAGTTCTCCCGTACCACCCTCCCCTGCTGTGGCTTCCCCAGTTGGACCGGTGACCACGGCATCCCCTGTTGCTCAGGGAGCAATCCGGCCATTGACTCCGGCGGAGGAGCAGGAGATTGCTGACAAACTTACTCAGTTCTGTAAGCGGGGACCGCCCAGGTTTTCAGGGCGGAATACCCAGCCGTGGGAGATCGGGACTTGGCTTTCGTCAATGGAGAAGTTATTCCGGGACTTCTTCATTGACCAGAAGTACAGGGTACATATGGCTGTACACTGCTTAGACGGGGACGCTGATGCATGGTGGCGTCGGGTAGAGCCTCTAGAGTTCCAGATCACTCGACAGCTACCCTGGTCAGAGTTCAAGAAGATGATTCTGGATACGTACTTTTCCACGAGTATGAAGAAAAAGCTGGAAGATGATTTGAAGAATCTTCAGCAAGGCGACCGGACAGCATTGGACTACTTTCAGGAGTTCACGCGGTTACTCAACTGCGTACCTTACGTCGCCAGGGACGGACCGCACCAGGTGGAGCTCTTTGAGTCGGGCCTGCGCCCAGAAATCTATACTCTGGTGCATGCTCAGAGACTACAGACCTTGGAGGAGGCAGCAGAGCATGCCCAGTGGGTTGAGAGGGGAGACCACGTCGTCGCCAGACGTGGGGGCCTGGTCGCTCAAGGCGCAGACAGGAAGCGACCAGCGCAGGACGACGGGGGACAGGCCAGTTCTTGGAGGCCGCCACGACCGCCACGGCCTCAGTTTTCCGGCCGTAGGCGTTCTGAGCGGCGAGGGCCTGGGGGATCCCAGAGGCCACCGCAGCATCAGCAGCAACAGCATTCGCATCAGCAGAGATCGCAGTCGCGGCAGCAAGGGCCTCCGCGACAGAGGCAGCAGGCGAGGCAGCCCCAGGCTACGGTTAGGTGCATTTTCTGCCAGGGACAGCATAACTCTGATGCTTGTGATCTGAGGTTTGGCCGCTGTTATCGGTGTGGACAGTCTGGCCACCTCCGAGCTGCCTGCCCATATGCACCATCGACGGCTCCTTCTTCAGCATCTGCTCCTTCTCCGTCTCAGCAACGGTCGACGGCTCAGCGGCCATATGCTCCAGCAAGCTGGCCATCTTCTTCCCATCCCACGGAGTATCGCCCTCCAGCTCAAAGTGGGCGAGTGTATGCTGCACAGGTAGAGGACTCTTCGGCAGCAGATCACGTGGTGGCAGGTATCACCTTACTTTCTGGCATTAGGACTCGTACATTATTTGATACTGGAGCATCGCATTCTTTTATTAGTAAATCATTTGCATCATTACATGGGATAGAGGTAGGACTTTTGCCACGTGCACGAGAGGTTCGGATTCCCGATCACACCTTGCACGTGGAGGAGTGTTGTTGGTCCTGCCCGATGCAAATCGAGTCCTGGATTATGCCAGCTGACCTGTTGGTCCTGAGACAATTGAAGGACTTCGATGTGGTCCTCGGGATGGACTGGCTGGCTCGGTATTTCGCGACTATTGACTGTGCCGCAAGGACGGTCACTTTTAGAGAACCTGGCCAGGAGATGTTGGTATACCGGGGATGTCAGAGTACTTTCTTTGCCTCTATGGTTTCGACTTCCCGAGCGAGGCAGATGATCCATCGAGGATGTGTAGCCTTTTTGGCTAGTGTTGTTGAAGGGCCTACGGCGGCGCCGGGACTCGGGGATATCCCTATTGCCCGCGAGTTCCCGGATGATTTTTCCCCTGGGCTTACTAGCATGCCGCCAGATAGGGAAATTGAGTTTGTGATTGACGTAGTTCCGGGAACTGCGCCAATCTCAAAGGCTCCGTACCGGATGGCACCGGCTGAGCTGCGAGAGCTTAAGGCGCAACTCCAGGATTTGATGGACAAGGGCTTTATTAGGCCGAGTGTGTCGCCTTGGGGAGCGCCGGTGCTATTCGTGAAAAAGAAGGATGGGTCACTTCGATTGTGTGTGGACTATAGGGAATTAAATAAAGTGACCATCAAAAACAAGTACCCTTTGCCGCGCATCGCTGATCTTTTTGATCAGCTGCAAGGGTCTTGTGTCTTCTCTAAGATAGATTTGCAGTCTGGTTACCACCAGTTGAAGGTGAAGGCCGAGGATATTCCGAAAACGGCATTTAGATCACGGTACGGGCATTATGAATTTACAGTTATGCCTTTTGGGCTAACTAATGCCCCTGCCGCATTCATGGATTTGATGAACCGGATCTTCCGACTATACTTGGATCGATTCGTAGTAGTATTCATTGATGATATCTTGATTTACTCCCGAAGTGATATTGAGCATGAGGAGCACTTAAGGATCGTGCTGCAACTTCTGCAAGAGAAGAAGTTGTATGCCAAGCTGGCAAAGTGCGAGTTTTGGCTTCGGGAGGTAGTCTTCTTGGGCCATGTGATTTCCGCTACAGGTGTGGCGGTGGACCCAGCGAAGATTGAGGCAGTCCGTGATTGGCCCCGACCGACGACGGTTTCTGAGGTACGTAGCTTTATGGGTTTAGCTGGGTATTACCGTCGGTTTGTGGAAGGCTTTGCGAAGCTCTCCACACCCCCTCACTCGCTTGACGCGTAAGGGAGTGAAGTTTATCTGGAGTGAGGACTGTCAAAAGAGCTTTGAGGAGCTAAAGAATAGACTGATGACCGCTCCTATCCTTTCCCTTCCTGTGATGGGAAAGGGATATGTGATCTACAGCGACGCATCACACAGTGGACTCGGTTGTGTGTTGATGCAGGAAGGGAGGGTAATTGCTTATGCATCAAGGCAACTCAAGGATTATGAGAAGAATTACTCTACCCATGACTTGGAGCTCGCTGCCGTGGTTTTTGCACTAAAGCTCTGGCGTCATTATCTATATGGGGAGCATTGTGAAATCTACACCGACCACAAGAGCCTAAAATACCTGTTCACGCAGAAGGAGTTGAATTTGAGGCAACGTAGGTGGTTAGAGCTATTAAAGGATTATGATGTAGATATTCTCTACCACCCAGGCAAGGCTAATGTGGTCGCTGATGCCTTGAGTAGGAGGGCGGTGCAAAGTTTGTCTATGTTAATCACAGACCAGGCACCGCTATTAGAGGAAATGAGACGACTCGAGATAGAGGTTGTGTCCCCTGGGGTCACTGCTAGACTGACATCTTTAGTCTTGCAGCCCACTCTGCTGGACAGGATCAAAGAGAAACAGAGTGAGGACCCCCACTTGGCCAGGATGAGAGATCATATTCCGAGTGATCAGTCAGGGGACTTTACGATAGATGCCTCGGGAATACTGAGGTACAGGAACCGAGCATGTGTGCCAATAGATGTGGAGATTAGAGAACAGATATTGCGAGAGGCCCATTATACACCTTATACCCTACATCCTGGTGGGACTAAGATGTATAAGGACCTCAAGGCACACTTCTGGTGGAAAGGCATGAAAAGGGATATTGGGAGATTTGTGGCGCAGTGTTTAACCTGTCAGCAGGTGAAAGCTGAGCATCGAGTGCCAGCTGGCAAGTTACAAAGTCTCCCAATCCCCGAGTGGAAATGGGACCACATTACAATGGACTTTGTGGTCGGACTACCGAGGGCCCAGGGAGGAGCAGACGCTATCTGGGTAGTTGTTGATAGACTTACCAAGTCGGCGCACTTTCTGCCCATGCAGACTACGTGGCCACTTGAGCGACTAGCCCAGCTATATCTAGATGAGATAGTTAGATTGCATGGAGTCCCCGCCTCCATTGTATCAGATAGAGACCCGAGGTTTGTTTCACGTTTCTGGATGAGTTTGCAGACAACCTTGGGAACTCAGCTTAGGTTCAGTACTGCTTTTCATCCGCAGACGGATGGACAGTCAGAACGGACGATACAAATCCTGGAGGACATGCTGAGGGCTTGTGTCCTGGATTTCGGCGGAGGGTGGATTCGGCATTTATCTTTGGCTGAATTCGCGTACAACAATAGCTTTCAAGCGAGCATTCAGATGGCTCCGTTTGAAGCATTGTATGGACGCAAGTGTCGATCACCACTTTATTGGAGTGACGTAGGCGAGAGGCGGACCTTGGGACCAGATGTCTTGATAGAGGCAGAAGAGAAGGTCCGGGTGATTCGAAAGCATCTTCAGACCGCCCAAAGCCGACAGAGGAGTTATGCCGATGTTCGGCGACGAGACCTAGAATTTCAAGTTGGAGATCATGTATTCCTGAAAGTCTCGCCGTCCAAAGGAATCAGGAGATTCGGCATTCATGGAAAGCTTAGCCCCCGATACATTGGACCCTTTGAGGTATTGGGGCGTATCGGGCCAGTTGCCTACCGACTCACACTTCCTCCAAGGCTTGCTGGTGTCCATGATGTATTTCATGTTTCTACTTTGAGAAAGTATATCTTCGACCCGTCGCACGTCATCGACTTCACACCGCTTGAGATCAGCGAGGATTTGAGGTATGAGGAGCGCCCACTGCGAATTCTGGATCGAGAGGTGAAAGAATTGCGCAATCGGGCCATTCCCTATGTGAAGATCCAATGGGGCAATCATGACGAGCGCGAGGCTACATGGGAGCTCGAGTCGGAGATGAGGGATGCTCACCCCTACTTATTCGAGACATCGGACTGAGGATTATTGTTTAGTCTCGTTTCGAGGACGAAACTCTTTTTAGTGGGGGAGGATGTGATGATCCGGACTCCCGCAGGAACTGTGCAACATTAAACAGTGACTGTAGGGAGCTTATTCGGTGAAGCAGAGCTTGTAGAATCGAAATTGGACATTTAATATAGACTCTGCGCGAAAATCGGAGCAAATGGAATTTTCCGGGAGCTTTCGGCAAAATTTCGGATGAGAATTTGGCAAAATGGACAGCGGATTTGGACTCAGCGCGCGAAAACGATCGAAATGGTATATTTACTTTATTTTTTTGGCGCAAAATTACTGTTCACGCCGGAACAGTAACTCCGGCCGCCGGAATTACTGTTCCGGCGACCGGCAAGCGGCGGCGGGCGGCGGCGGGCGGCGGCGGGCGGCGGCGCAGCGGCGGCACAGCGGCAGAGGGCGGCGGCGCAGGCGCGGGCGGGGGGCTCGGGTGCGCGGTCCATGGGCCTGGCGTGCACCGGGAGCACCGAACCCTGCATCTGCCACGTGGCAGCTTCCCATTGGCTGGCCGGCTTCTAGAAGCCCACGGGGACTGTGACACGTGGCAAGATCCTATTGGCTGACATCTTCCGGAAGACCCGGCGCGGGGACCGGGCCCGTGCACCACGTGGACACGTGGCAGCTTCTGAGTGGCCCTTGCACCGGCTGTTCCCTGTTTTGTGGACACGTGGCGCGTTTTGGTTGGCCCGTTTCGGTGTTCCCTGTTCGGATCCGATCCTGTGTGGAGCCCCAGCCCATTATAAATAGCAATCCCCACCCCCTCTCATTCCCACCTCGATTTGCGGGCCTTAGAGTGAGAATCAGGGCATGTGCCCTCTACGAAATTTCTTCCTCTCTCTCTCTTCTCTCTCTCCTCCAAATCTCAGAATTTTTGGAGTTACAGTTAGTGAGTTATCTGCGACGCGGCGCACTGCGACGGTTTTCTTTTTCGGCCTATTTCCCGTCGCAGTTCCGTCGAAAATTCCCTGTGGGCTAACCAGGAGGAATTTTTGGATGATTTTTGCGACAACGCGTTCCTAAGAGGTAAGGCTTCGATTTCCGTGTTGATCACTTTGCTCCATTTCGTACTTTTGGCATGATTCCCGAGGCCTCTTTGACCCCCCTTTTTGCTGTGGAAATTTCTGGACAGTGTCAACTTCTCCGATTTTTATCTTGGCGTAGGAGCATCAGATCGAGGCGTTTAAAGAGTCGATTTTGATCTACTCTTCGCGAGGAACGCAACCGTAATTTTTTTGGATTTTTCTGAGCACTATACAGAGGTGAAAAACTCCTCTCTTTTCGTGCTATTTGAAAAACAGCAAAAGCTGTATTTTTATGAATAATATAGTTACACCCTGTGCAATGTGTGTTGCTGTAGGGCACCGTTCTCGGCAGACAGCAGTTCTAGGGGACTGTGGACAGCCAGGAGACTATCTGGGTGTGATTTGAGCTGTTCGAGGTGGGCGGTTGTTGCTTACCTCATTTTTGACAAGCTCACTGGGATTACTGGAACTCCCCTAAAATTCAATTGATAAGAACAATTGGGACAAACTAATATGACAATTGATGAGAACAATTGGGATAAACTAATATGACAAATGATGAGAACCATTGGGACTACTAACAGGACTACTAACAGGACTACTAACAGGACTACTAACAGGACAACTAACAGGACAATTGATGAGAACCGCTGGGACGAACTCTCCTAAAATTTAATATAACCCCACCAATTATATGATGACTTATATTGGGACACTGTGATTGGGACAAAGGCTATAATCTCGCATGCAATAACTTTCATAACAATCAATCTTTTTTATAAATATTTGACACTTTTCTACAGCTTTTAAATAATGGCATGCTTTCTTGCTCATCTAGTTAGCCACTATTTATTGCTACACTATCATCTTGGGAATTGTACATGTTTCATTATTGTCCTGTGCATCCAGAGGCTTGTTGCTCAAGTGTGAGCAGGGGTTTGGGATAGTGTAGTCGAGATTGCATTAGATTATGGATTTGTGGGGTATTGCGGTGACCGCGGACAGTAGGCGGTCGACCAGATATTTATCCTTGCATCAGATTAGGGATGAGTCTGGTCTATTTTGCATCAGCTGAGGATCGGGTTATCCTAGTGGATGGTTTCCCACTTGTTAAGTACTATGGCATCAGATCGGGGTTTTCTTTAGTGGATAGTTTTTCCCACTTTGATCATAGTCATGATCCAGTCCTGCTGTTTTATGGCACTTCTGATACTTATTACTGAGATATTTTACTCGTGTGGGTCGCTCCCCTCGAGTGCCACTCCGGAGTGTGTTACAGACAGACTTTGAGTCCTTGAGACTCCTATCCCCTATCGGTGTTATGCGTTGACCAGCATACCCAATTTGGCAACCACTATTCCCTATCGGTGTCATGCGTTGGCCAGCATACCCGATTTGGCAAACACTATCCCCTATCGGTGTTATGCATTGGCCAGCATACCCGATTTGGCAAGGCACAGCAGGCAGTACCAGTGACACAAGACTGAGTTATTTCAGGCAGGCATGTTTGGTATTGTTGCATACAGTCATTTCATGCTACATGACATTTAGAGGCATACTAGTGGTGGTTTCCCTTTATTCAGCAGTTCTGTTTACAGCTTTACCACTTATTCCTTTCTGGCCTCTAGTAGTCCTAGTGGGTGCGTCAGAGTTGAGGTTTTGCCCACTAGGGGAGGCTACTGGTTTATCTGGTAGTTCTCACCCCCATTACTGTTTTTCTCTTTCTTCTCCTTTATTTTGCAGAGTCGTCTGCGGGAGCTGCTAGGCCATCGGCAGCTGATCGAGGTAAGGGGATCGCTGAATAGATAGATCTCCTGGGAGACTGAGAGCTGTAGATAGACGTTGTACCCTTCACTCAGACTGTGGTATTCTCCTTTTATTTTGAGTCTGGCTTTCGCCGACTGGTTGTATTATTTTGGTGAGCTGGGAGATTATTGTACATATCACAGTTTATTTTTAGTCCCAGTATGAGATACTATGTGGTTCTTCCACTTCAGCTCTGTATTATGCTCTTTTATTGTTTATATTATATCGGAGCAGGTTACCAGCGCTTCGTGTACTCGGGAAATCCCATGTGCACGGCGGATCTGTTGGCGAGCCCGGGTTCCGGGGCGTGACAGCCGGCCTTGTAGAGAGCTACACTCCACCTACAACGGTCATTAGCCGAGGAGCCACGCTCTACCCGCTATATAACCCTTGCTCAGCCGAGACTCATCTCACATTTCTGGCTGGTGATTGTCTCTCATACCAATTGTGACGCCCCAACTTCCCAGGGGATCACCCATCCTAGAACTACTCTAGCTCTAGCACACTTAACTCTCATAACCTCTTAGATCTTGCTACCATCCAAAATGCTATAGCCGGGTTAAGAGATTTAGTCCTATTATATCATTTATATATAGGACTATTTCAAACTCTGGGAGTGTCACATATGTGGTCCTGCATAAGTCCTTACTTTAAAATGTGATGAACCTTTGGGTTGAGAGGCATGTAATCTCCATGGGCAAGAATTGACCAAACATCTCACAGTATTTGATTTAACAACTCTAAGTTACACATTATGTTCAATGTGCCATCGATCCAAAGCATTCACCAAGGACGTCTTGTCAGAAAATACCCGATCTTTCCATTGATCATCACTCTGAGGACCTTGATCAATGTTTTGTTCAACAACGGTTTGATGAATTAATTCATTACCCAGTAGAAAACGTTGTCGGTGATCTTCAAATTCTTTGAATTCTACTGGGTCCTCCACATCATCGTTGTTGGCAAATGAATTTTCAATCCATTCAATACCTTCATCTTGAATGGCGCATGTGAGAGAATTCAAACCGCCATCATGATCAAAATCCATAGATTATGGGATATCGTCATTATCATCATCTGTAGAGTCCATATTAGTTTCACTTACATGCTCATCGTCACTTCTATTTATTTGCTCATTATCACTTTCCATTACTTCCTCATTTTCATTTATATTTCTCACTTCCCAATCAGTGCATTCTCGATTACTGGATGATGGACCTTCATATAGATTATGATGGATAGTTGACCTGTAAAGGTATTTATGATTAACTATTCAAATCTATTCAGATTTTATGTAATTAATTCATATAATTACTCACCGCTCATCAATTCCACCGAGTAAAGATGGATCCACAGTAGTATATGGTAATGATGTACTCACTGGCGCATATGGGACTTCAGACACTCTGTAATACTTATAAAGTCTAAATTATTCATTTTTTGCACTATACTAATAAAGGACAAAGATTGAAATATAAAATTTAGTTGAATAGTTTTTCATACCTTGATGTACGAATTCGTTCAAGATCGACATAATCTCTTTGGTAATCACTATTGTGCATTCTCGTGGAGTAAACAGAGTGTCACGCCCCGGGGTCGAAACTGCAACCCGGGCTCGCCAACAGATCCGCCACCTATGCCAAACCCGCATAGGCGAAGCGTCCTACCTGCAAGAAAAGTACTACAGCTAAACAGATATCAGAGCTATAAATGAAAATCTGCTGTAAAACTAAAATCAATCACTGTACAACTGGAAAATAATACAAGAATGTCCATCTCCCAAAATGATAATCGTACAATATCCTCAGATACAAAACTCAGAACTCAACAGGGAGGTATCTCCAATAAATACATCAGTGTACAGGCTCTCAATACATATCATATCCTCACTACATCAGTCTCTCAAAAGAGGAAATAAAATAACTAATCTACTGAAGATCTCCTCTGAAGGGTACCGCTACTCTCCAACGATGGGTAGGGATCTAGCTCGCGACTCCCTCGCCTCGATCAACAATCTCAGAATCAGCAGCATTCGCTAAGACTCTGGAAAATAAATGAGAGGAAGGAAAAAGGAGGGGGGGAAACCCCCAATGGGTGTGAGAACTGATGTAGTGAGAACTGTACACTGATGTGAGAACTGATGTAGGGAAACCCTCAGTGGGTACCACCGCCAGACTCGACGGTCTGCCCGCTAAGTCCTCAAAAGACATAAACTAACCAAAGCCGTGAGAACTGAACAAGAATGCTGATGACACTCAACAGCTACCATGCCTCCATCTAAATGCTCAAGAGGGGAGAATCAAAGAATGGTATGTAAAGTACCGAATTTTCGGCACATAAATAAATATAAATAAAAATGATATGAAATACCATTTTTATGAAAATTGGGGAAGTAAAGAATATTTGGAAGCGAGTTGGGCCCAAATCGGGATTAAAATGAGAGTTCTGCAATTTTATTCGAGAAAGGGGACCCAAATTTTTAGTGGAAAATTAACAGTGTCAGAAAATTCCGAGAAAATTATGGGAGCCCCGTAAAAATGTTTTAAGATCACAGAAAAAGTTTCGCGTTGATCGGATGCCGGATAGTGAGAACGGGCTCTGCCAACAATATCGAAAAATTCTAAGAAAATTACGGGAGCTCCGTAATATTGTTTTAAGGTCACAGTAAAAATTTCGTGTTGATCGGATACCCGGATTGCGAGAACGGGGTCCGTCAATGATTCTGGATACAGTGAGGCTTTTGGTGGCCCAGAAATGACCCAAAGTGAAAATTTAAATTTTTTTGTGGTAAATTAAGCTGAAACTAAGTCGCCTGTCAAATTTGGGCGCAAACGGGTGAAAAACGGACAGAAAACGAAGCGAAAACGGATAAAATATGGTCGCGCGTGGGGCGCCACGTGGCAGCACCCACTGGTCACAGCAGGCCCGCGTGAGGCGCGCGCCCAAGTTGTCGCGCCTGGCGCAGGAGGCGGGGGGATTTCAAATTTGAAATTCAAATTTAAACCACCACGTGGCGGTTCCCTATTGGGGGGCTCCGTGGACCGGGTCCACGGAACTCCTTCTCCTTTTTTTTCTTTTCTTTCTTCTTCTTTCTTTCTTCCCTCTCCCCGCGCAGCTTCTCTTTTCTCATTTTTCTTCTCCACCCGAGCACTAGAGAGAGAGAGAGAGAGAGAGAGGTAGGAGATTTTGGGGATTTTTGCGACGCGCCGTGGACCTCGTGAAGCGCACAAAGTGTTCCAAAAATCAGATGGACGACGCGGCATTGTCGAGGTATGTCCCGCGTATTATTTTTGCGGTATTTTTGGCACAATTTTGAGGTTTTCTTTTGAATTTTGGATTTGACCCCATGCCCACGTGCGTATTAGGGACCGTGTATACTGTGCCGTTTTGCTGCACGGACTGTCGCGAGTATTTTTGGTGCGTCCCGATTTGCGTGCAATTTTACAGTTAAGCGCGCACCGTTTTGCGTGCAGATAATTTTATCGCGCACCATTTTGCGTGCAGTTTATAATATTATACATCATTTTTCGTGCAGGGATAGAAAATATGCACCGTTTTGCGTGCAACTTTACAGTTAAGCGTGCACCGTTTTGCGTGCAGATAATTTTATCGCGCACCGTTTTGCGTGCAGTTTATAATATTATACATCATTTTTCGTGCAGGGATAGAAAAATATGCACCGATTTGCGTGCAATTTTACAGTTAAGCGTGCACCGTTTTGCGTGCAGATAATTTTATCGCGCACAGTTTTGCGTGCAGTTTATAATATTATACATCGTTTTTCGTGCAGGGATAGAAAATATGCACCGTTTTGCGTGCAACTTTACAGTTAAGCGTGCACCGTTTTGCGTGCAGATAATTTTATCGCGCACAATTTTGCGTGCAGTTTATAATATTATACATCATTTTGTCATGCAGGGATAGAAAAAAATGTGCATCATTTTGCGTGCAACCCTATAGTCAGACGTGCATCGTTTTGCGTGTAGATTCGAGGTACGTGCACCGTTTTGCGTGTAGGTTGATTTAACGCGCACCGTTTTGCGTGCAGACTGAAATGGCGCGCACCGTTTTACGTGCGGGTTTTTAATGATGTGCACCGTTTTGCGTGCAGGTTTGGTGGACGTGCATCGTTTTGCGTGCGGACTCGAGGGATGCGCACCGTTTTGAGTGCAAGCTCGAGGGAACAAGTGGAATCGCGCGAAGAGCAATTGCAAGTGTCTACAAGCAATTGGGAACACCACAAGGTGGGGGATTCTGCCGAAATTGGGTGACCTCTCCCCTTGCTCCTTTGTTTTTTGATCTAGAAGCATGATAGTAGCCTGTTAGAGGCGTTAGGTAATTATGATTAAGATTGCATGTTTAGAGAAATACAGAAGAAAAGTGCAACTGTTAGTTGCCAAAGGCAGATGATATATGTGCATGTGTAGAGAAATTTAGAGGAAGAGTGATATTTATGATTTATCCAAATAGGGGATAAACTAGTATGTGTAGATGGACACAGATGGAAAATGCAACTGTTGGTTGCCAAAAAGGAGATAATTAATCTGCATGTCTAAAAAGAATTAGGGGAAAAATGCAATTCTTGACTTATCTAAATTGCTGATAATTGCATGCATAGATGATAAATATTATTTTTATGATGGATATGAAAATAATTACATGCGTTGAAATGAATAATTATGTGATGACTGTGATCATGTTAGGGTACAGCCCTAGGAATCATGTGACATAAGGGAACAGAACTTGTTGGTAGTAAGACTAGGAGAAAATCTAGTTTAGGGGTTTGACGAGTGACATTGAACTAGGAGCTATCCTAGGATTGGACGAGTGGCATTGTCTTAGGGGATAACCTAAGGACACTGGATAGAGTGATCAACATAGAGTCAAGGAACTCTAGGATGAGTATGACATGGAACTTAGGTAAAGGGGACCTAAGGTGAACTAGTGATCAACATAGAGTCAAGGAACTCTAGGATGAGTAGGACATGGAACTTAGGTAAAGGGGACCTAAGGTGAACTAGTGATCAACATAGAGCCAAGGAACTCTAGGATGAGTATGACATGGAACTTAGGTAAAGGGAACCAAAGGTGATCCAGAGGAGTTTAAACTCACAGACAGGAAATTAGAGTCAGTGTAACTCTAAGATAAAAGTGGAACAGGAGATTAGAGTCAGTGTAACTCTAAGCTAAAAGTGGAACAGAAAAATAGAGTTAAGTTAACTCTAGGATTCAGTGAGGAATCAGGAAAGTGGGATAAGATCCCAAGGTTAAAGAAATTAAACAAATATAACCCTAGAAAGTCATAGGGTGTCTGGGCGAATGGACAATAACTTTAACTTCAATTTGAGTTAAATAAGTGAAGGTGAAATGTTAAGAGTCCAGGAGACTCTCAAGTTATCCTTATGGCGAGACCTAGGATAAGAGGTAAATCATTGTAAAATGGCAAAGTTTAAAAGCAAGCTAAAAGTGGCTAAAAGGTATAAAGAAAATGTAAATGGCGCCTTCGAATTTGAGACTCGTCAAGTGGAGCAGGACTCTCTGGGCAGTGACCCGTTGGACGAGGTACTTTCGAAAGGCTTAAAGTGAAAGCAAAGAGCTAAATGCTCAAAGGAAACAGAAAGAGATTTGCCAGTGGCAAAAGGGAGCTACAAGCTCGAATAAGAAAAAAAAAGCAAGTGTTCAAAGGCAAAGAGGCTAAGAACTAAAGCAAAAAGAGAAAGAAAAAGAAAAGAAAAGAAAGAAAATATAAAGATAAAACGAGCGTACGTTCGGGGGTAAAAAGTAGCCTTGTCGGAGCCAAGGGCAGTGTCCCTCTCCCGGGCAGTGACCCGTAGGACAAGTTCCCCGTTGGGCGGGGTAGCACTTGCGGGTGCTATCGACAACCTTAGAAGTCTTATCTTATGGTAGCAGGACTACCGGGCTGGGGCCCGTTGGATAAGAATTTCTGAGGGCCAGAATTTAAAGAATAAAGAGAAATTAGAGTGGCCAAGGTGGCCGGGTTAGTTTGACCCTATATACAGCGGCATAGTGGCCGAGTTGGTGCTTAGCAGCCTAGTGTGGCTAGACAAAGTAGTGCTGGGAGGATGAGTATACACAGATAGTATAGTGTTTCATATATATTGCATAGCCGCATTTTGCTATTGAGGATTTTAGTTTCCTAGCACTATTATTATTGCTTCCATTGGACCAAGTGGTGTAGGACACTTTTTCTCGGTGGTTGAACCCACTGGGAACTCTGTCAGGAGTTCTCACACCCCTTGGGTGCCCCCCCCCCCCCCCCCCACAGGTTCAGGGATGGATGCAACGATCGTAGGGGATCAGATGCAGACGGCGAGGCATACGACAGGGGCTAGAGCCCAGCAGCATAGAGACCTAGAGGGTCTAGCCGAGGTATCCTTTTTATATATTTCTTGAGTGAACTCTGTATGGTGAGGAATTTATGTAAAGGAATTGTAATAATTTTATTTGCAAGTTCAGAGATGTAAAGTGTAATAAATTTAAGTTATGGTTCACTCTTATATGCTTTCATTTCCGCTTTAACTGTTGTTATTGAATGAAAGTTTAAATTTATAGTGATTTTTAGTACTCTGATATTGAGCTTCCGCATACACTTGTTGTGTTACTATGGATGTTACCGTTCCTTTCGGGTAGTGAAAGGTCATACCCGATTGGCGGGTCTGTTGGCGTGCCCGAACCGTACAAATTGGCGGACTCGGGGCGTGACATAGTATGCAACCACTAGCACATGAAGTGCACAATCGACCCAATCGAGCTGACTGCCATATTTGGTCCAGTCAAACCTGCGCCCACCTACAACCACCTCCCGCTGACGGGCAGGAATTATGTAGGGCGTCCAAACGGACTAACTCGCTATCGAGTAGTGGCTCATGCAGGCTATAATCAAAATCCACGCTCTCTCTCAGAACGGATAGCCTCAAGATCACCAAACCTCTCGCACAACGGTCGACTAACTCACAACGACCTCGGGACCACCGTCAATCCCCAAACCGTTCCCAACAACACTAGTACTGGTCTAAACACAGCTACTAGACTCCACTCGGTCCCCCTGACACGAGTGCAACAATAAAGTAATTGCCTGTAATAACCCAATCTTGTGCCACCAGTAAAACTGGTACTGCCTGCTGTGCCTTGCCTGTATCGGGTATGCTGGCCGACGCATAACACCGATGAAAAGGAGTCTCAAGGACTCAAGTATGTATAACACTCCGGAGTGGCACTGTGACACCCCCGGAATTTGGATTAGTCCTATATATAAATGATATAATAGGACTAAATCTCTAACCCGGCTATAGCATTTTGGATGGTAGCAAGATCCAAGAGGAACATGAGAGTTAAGCGTGCTAAAGCTAGAGTAGTTCTAGGATGGGTGACCCCCTGGGAAGTGGGGCGTCACAGTTGGTATCAGAGACATTCACCAGCCGGAAATGTGAGATGAGTCTCGGCTGAGCCAGGGTTCTATAGCGGGTAGAGTGTGGCTCCCCGGCTAATGACCGTTGTAGGTGGAGTGCAGCTCCCTACAAGGTCGGCTAAGGCTAGCGAGACGAGTCTCACATCGCCTGGTGCTTGTGAGTGTGCTTGAGCCTGACGTGGACGTCAGGGCTTAAAGGGGGGAAGAATGTGACACCCCTTAATCTGTCACGCCCCGGGTGTAAACCAGAACCCGGGCCCGTCTACAGATCCGCCGTGCATGCGGTATTTCCCACATACACGAAGCGTCGGTAACCTGCTCAGATAAGAAATAATAATAATAGAGCATAAAAAGCAGAGCTAAACTAAAACTACTGTATCTCAGACAGAAGCTGGAAGTAAAAGAGTACAACAGTGGAATAAAATACAGATGTCTCTCCCAGCTCACCACTAAATATACAAACAGCTGGCAAAAGCCAGACCCAAAAAGAAATAAACAAAAGCTGTCTGAGAAGACCAGGTACCCAAAAGCTCCGGCTACGTGCTACAACCCTCGGGTGGCTCTCTATCTAGTCTGCAATCCGCTTACCTCGATCAGTTGCTGACGGCCCAGCAACTCCCACAGAGGACTCTGCAAAACAAAGGGGAAGAAAGAAACAAGAAAAGACAATGGGGGGTAAGTACTACTATAAACAGTAGCCTCCCCTAGTGGGTAAAGCCTCAGCTCAAATATGCCCACCAGGTAATCAGAGGCAAAAAGGGGGGGGGTGTAATAACCGCGGCTTTATTTGCCTTTCTAGACCTTCTTTTAAAATTCTTGTAAATCCACTTTTCGACTAAGGGGTCCGGGGGTGAATTTTTTTTCTTTATCTCTGGGCAGACTGTCGGGGCTCGCGGGTATTTTTAGACAATATAGCTCGCGAAATGGATTTCGGCGGCGCGATCGGATCTGGATTCTGACCCCGGAATCTCCCAGAATAAATTCCGGAAGTTGGCAGCAGTTCAGGCGACTTACACGTTCTTCGAGGCGGACCGGACCCAGGTTCGCACCCAAACTCATTTCGCCGAGATTGATTTGTATTTTGGGACTTAGGGTTAAGTTCCCGTGTACGGAGGCGGCTAATATTAATACGTATGTGTTGGGTTTAGTTTTGGAGTTTTCCTACCGTTCCTCTCACCCAAACCCTCCTCTTCCCACCGATCGGCGCGAGGCACCGCGGCGGAGCAATCGAGGAACGGGAAGAACACCGCACACCTCCGGAACCGGGCACGCAAGAACGGGATAATCCTCGTCTCTCCCTCCCTCTCCATCGGCGAGTCGGAGGCGCATTGGTTCGGTGAGTTTGTCTTTATGTTTCTTTTTAGCTAGGGTTTCTTCCGGATCGTCGCACGGGAAGGGGGGGGAGGCGGCACACCCCGGCCGGCCGCACCACCGCCGTCGCGAGCGCCCTTACGCGCAGGGCTAGGGCACCGGGCATGCGGGTCTGGCACCCGCGCGGGCCTGGGCGCCGCGCGGGGTCGCCCGTGCATGCGGGTCTGGCACCCGCGCGGGCCTGGGCGCCGCACGGGGTCGCCCGTGCGTGCGGGCTGGGCGCCCGCGCGGAGCCTGGGCGCCGCGCGGGGTCGCCCGTGCGTGCGGGTCTGGCACCCGCGCGGGCCTGGGCGCCGCGCGGGGTCGCCCGTGCGTGCGGGCTGGGCGCCCGCGCGGAGCCTGGGCGCCGCGCGGGGCCGCCCGTACGTGCGGCCGGGGCGCCCGCGCGGGACCTGGGCGCCGCGCGGGGCAGCCCGTGCGTGCGGCCTGGGCACCCGTGCTGGACCTGGGCGCCGCCGCTGTCAGGGAGCCGTGCGGGCATCACACCGCACGGAGCCTGATACGCGTGCGGCCAGCGCGGCAGCACGCTCGCCGCCGCCTCGGGTTCCGACTCGGCCGCCGCCGCCGCCGTCGAACCCGGGAGCCCCGTTCCACGACGGGACCCGAATGTCTGTTCTTGACCCTTGTTTTATGTTGTTTAGTCACTGACTTCTCCCCGGTGGACTTTTGTAGTTTTGGGGAGCGCACCGGGACACACGGGGGATAGCGCTTTGTTCATCGCTCGTAGAGGTGGGTCTTTACTCCTAAGTCTCAACATTTAATTCTATCTTGGTGGACGGGGTCATCCTTAAGTGTACTTGGGTTAAACCTAGTAGGGAGGCATCATTTATTCGTTATGGCTTTACGGTACTCGTGATTAGATATACATATTGTTTCATGTCGCTCTCTTGCACGTATAGGAGTATGCTGTGAATATATATATACTGTTTCATTTAGTTATCATGCACGGATATGTATATGTTATTTCATACGTTTTTCATACATTGATATATTTATATGGTTCACGGTTACTATGCTCGGCTGCAGCACGCGCACCCGCGGTTTGGCCACCGCAAAGGGTGTGCTTTTCCGGAAAAGTGGTCCATGACCCGTGTATACCCACAGGACGGCGTGGGGCCTCTTTAGTTGTGGGGCATGTATGCGCCAAGGTGTGAGCGGTGCGACCCGTCGGTTTAGTTGTCCGACGTGGGAGCGGTGCGACCCATTCGGTTTAGTTGTCCGACTTGGGCGCGGTGCGATTTCGTCGGTTTAGTTGTCCGACGGGATCGGGTATTGCAGGTTTACAGGTGTTTGATCCTACTTTTCCCTTGCGGGGGGGGAGGGGTGCTTGCTCCGGATAGACTATGATTGAATGTTTACTCGTTATTGGACATTGTACAAACCGCGACGCCGTGCATATACAGGGGAGACTCTGTCCGTTTGTAGAGTGATCCTGTATATGCGGCGGATCTGGGTACGCGCCTGGGAAGAAGGTTTTCAAAAAAAAAATACATACCCTTTTGTAATCCGTTTCCGCTAAAATAATCCCCCGGGGCGTGACAGGGGGAGAGGAGAAGAAATGGGGGTGCAGATAATGAAGCATCCGATAAAATGCTATCCCTAATATGCCTCTACATGACCAACCAATAAGGATGGAGAAAGTGATGCATCAGAATCTAGAAGCCTGTCAAAATGACCCAATCTGTCCGCCAGTGAACACTGGCACTGCCTGCTCTGCTGTCGAGCTCAAGAACCCAGCCTGGTGCCCGGCGCTCTGCACCGTGGAAAGCCTACTCCGGAGTGGCACTCGAGGGGAGCGACCCACACGAGTAAAGTATCACAGTATCAAGCATCACTGAATCAAGTATCTCTGTACCCACTGTGACGCCCCACTTCCCAGGGGGTCACCCATCCTAGAACTACTCTAGCTTTAGCACGCTTAACTCTCATGTTCCTCTTGGATCTTGCTACCATCCAAAATGCTATAGCCGGGTTAGAGATTTAGTCCTATTATATCATTTATATATAGGACTAATCCAAATTCCGGGGGTGTCACATTGGGTACAGAGATACTTGATTCAGTGATGCTTGATACTGTGATACTTTACTCGTGTGGGTCGCTCCCCTCGAGTGCCACTCCGGAGTAGGCTTTCCACGGTGCAGAGCGCCGGGCACCAGGCTGGGTTCTTGAGCTCGATAGCAGAGCAGGCAGTGCCAGTGTTCACTGGCGGACAGATTGGGTCATTTTGACAGGCTTCTAGATTCTGATGCATCACTTTCTCCATCCTTATTGGTTGGTCATGTAGAGGCATATTAGGGATAGCATTTTATCGGATGCTTCATTATCTGCACCCCCATTTCTTCTCCTCTCCCCCCCCCCTTTTTGCCTCTGATTACCTGGTGGGCATATTTGAGCTGAGGCTTTACCCACTAGGGGAGGCTACTGTTTATAGTAGTACTTACCCCCCATTGTCTTTTCTTGTTTCTTTCTTCCCCTTTGTTTTGCAGAGTCCTCTGTGGGAGTTGCTGGGCCGTCAGCAACTGATCGAGGTAAGCGGATTGCAGACTAGATAGAGAGCCACCCGAGGGTTGTAGCACGTAGCCGGAGCTTTTGGGTACCTGGTCTTCTCAGACAGCTTTTGTTTATTTCTTTTTGGGTCTGGCTTTTGCCAGCTGTTTGTATATTTAGTGGTGAGCTGGGAGAGACATCTGTATTTTATTCCACTGTTGTACTCTTTTACTTCCAGCTTCTATCTGAGATACAGTAGTTTTAGTTTAGCTCTGCTTTTTATGCTCTATTATTATTATTTCTTATCTGAGCAGGTTACCGACGCTTCGTGTATGTGGGAAATACCGCATGCACGGCGGATCTGTAGACGGGCCCGGGTTCTGGTTTACACCCGGGGCGTGACAGATTAAGTTGGTATCAGAGCTTAGGGATAGGTCAGTTGGGACTTAGGAAACCCTAGGCTTTTGGACAGACCCTAGGATGATAGGGCGTGAGTGGCGTAACATTTTGCGAAAGTCGGTGATTTTATAGTTGACTCTTCCTGTGAGTGAAGAGAGATCGACATAGCCTATTTCTGTTGGACCATTATGTTGGCTGCAGACAACATAAGGTGACAGAAATAGGAGGATGTCCTTTGACTTTCGCCTGATTGGGTCGTGTGGGGTTTGGTTGCTGATGATTGGTTTCTTGTGGCAGGATGCCTCCTCGACGTCGGATTCCCACTCGGGGTGTCCCTTCACCCCCTGTTGAGCCAGAGCAGCCTACACCCCCCGAGCTTACTGAGTTGAGGGCCTTGGTGGCCCAGTTGGCGGAGGGTCAGTGCCGCCAGGAGCTGAGGATTGAGCAGCTGCTTGCTCAGAGGGAGGCACCACCCCCAGCTGTTCCTGAGGCCCCTCTGCCTCTTGTTGCGCCTTTTGTGCTGTCGGCACCATCTTCGAGTAGCGGGGCTCCTGGAGCTATTCAGCCTTTGACTGCGGAGGAGGAGCGGGATTTTGCTGACAAACTCGCTGCGTTTGTTAAGCGGGGACCACCTAGATTCTCGGGGAGGGATGCTCAGCCCCGGGCTGTTGGGAGATGGCTTTCTGCGATGGAGAAGCTTTTTCGGGACTTCTTCATCGACCCGAGGTACCGAGTGCACATGGCGGTGCACTGTTTGGACGGAGATGCTGATTTTTGGTGGCAGCGGGTAGAGCCACCGGAGTTCCGGATTACTCGGCAGTTGCCTTGGGAGGAGTTCAGACGGATGGTGTTGGACACCTATTTTTCTACCAGTGTGAAGAAGAAGTTGGAGGACGACTTGAAGAATCTGCAGCAGGGCGATCGATCAGCCCATCTCTATTTTCAGGAGTTCATGGAATTGCTGAACTGTGTGCCCTTCGTCGCTCGTGACGGTCCACACCAGGTTGAGTTGTTCGAGGGAGGCCTCCGTCCAGAGATTTACACACTGGTGCATGCTCAGAGATTTCAGACTCTGGAGGCAGCCGCAGAGCATGCACAGTGGGTGGAGAGAGGTGATCAGGTGGTGGCCAGACAGAGGGCCGCGGTCGCGCAGAGTTCCGACAGGAAGCGACCAGCCCCAGAGGACGGGGGACAGGCCAGCTCATGGAGACCGCCACGGCCGCCGCAGTCCCAGTCTTATGGCCGTGGGCGATCTGAGAGGAGAGGGCCTGGTGGACCCCAGAGACCGCAGCAGCATCAGCAGCAGCACCAGCAGCAGAGATCGCAGCAGAGGCCGCAGAGATCTCAGCAGCAGTCCTCGAGACAGCAGCAGCAGCAGCCGAGACAGCCCCGATCTTCTGACCGATGTATCTTCTGTGGAGGTCAGCATGCCGCCATCACTTGTGACCAGAGATGGGGTCGATGCTTCCGTTGTGGACAGCCGGGGCATGTGCGAGCTACCTGCCCCCTTACTACTTCCTCGGCACCTTCTTCTGCGTCGGCTCCTTATCCCCCTCAGCAGCAGCGGCCATCAGCTCAGCGGCCTTATGCTCCAGCGAGCAGGCCGTCCACCTCCTATCCTACAGATTCCCGACCTCCTGCACCGAGCGGGCGGGTGTATGCCGCCCAGTTGGCGGATTCTCCAGCGGCAGACCTGGTGGTGGCAGGTATTATTCTACTCTTTGGTATTCGGACTCGTACTTTATTCGACACTGGAGCATCTCATTCTTTCATTAGCCGAGCATTTGCATCCCTGCATGGTTTAGAGTTAGAGTCCTTGTCAAATGCATTAGAGGTGCGGATTCCCGATCACATTTTGCATGTCGAGGAGCATTGTGTGGCATGCCCGGTACAGTTGGGGCCTTGGGTATTGCCTGCAGACTTGCTTGTCTTGCAGCAGCTCCATGATTTTGACTTGGTGTTGGGGATGGATTGGCTATCCCGGTACTCCGCCACTATCGACTGCAGTGAGAGGACGGTGACTCTTCGTGAGCCAGGACAGGAGGAGTTCATCTTCAGAGGCTGCCAGAGCACGCTATTCGCAGCGACCATTTCCTCGGCCAGGGCTAGAAGGATGTTGAGCAGAGGTTGTACTGCCTTTTTGGCCACGGTTGTGGAGGTGCCTACGGCGGCACTGGGACTCGAGGATATCCCTATTGTCCGAGAGTTCCCAGATGTGTTTCCCCCAGAGCTGACGACGATGCCGCCGGAGAGGGAGATTGAGTTCGTGATTGATGTGGTCCCTGGGACTGCACCAATCTCAAAGGCACCCTATAGGATGGCGCCAGCCGAGTTAAGGGAGTTGAAAGCCCAGCTTCAGGACCTTTTGGATAGGGGCTTCGTCCGACCCAGTGTTTCTCCGTGGGGAGCGCCTGTGTTGTTTGTTAAGAAGAAGGATGGATCACTTCGATTGTGCGTGGATTATAGGGAATTGAACAAAGTGACCATCCGGAACAAGTATCCCCTCCCCAGGATAGATGATTTGTTTGATCAGTTACAGGGAGCATCTGTGTTCTCGAAGATTGATCTGCAGTCCGGTTACCACCAGCTTAGGGTGAGGGCCGAGGACATCTCCAAGACGGCTTTCAGATCGCGGTACGGGCATTATGAGTTCACGGTAATGCCTTTTGGGCTGACTAATGCCCCTGCCGCATTCATGGACTTGATGAACAGGATTTTTCAGCCGTTTTTGGATCGGTTTGTGGTGGTGTTCATTGATGATATTTTGATCTACTCCCGGAGTGATCTGGAGCACGAGGAGCACTTGAGGACCGTGCTACAGCTTCTGCGAGAGAAGAAGCTGTATGCTAAGTTCAAAAAGTGCGAGTTTTGGCTCCGGGAGGTTGCCTTTCTGGGTCATGTTGTTTCAGCTGCTGGAGTGGCGGTGGATCCGGCCAAGGTGGATTCTATTAGAGGTTGGCCGAGGCCGACGACTATCACCGAGGTGCGGAGCTTTCTTGGATTGGCGGGCTACTACCGGCGCTTTGTGGAAGGCTTTGCGAAGCTTTCCTCTCCCCTCACTCGTCTGACTAGGAAAGGGGTTAAGTTTGTTTGGAGCGAGACTTGCCAGAGCTGTTTTGAGGAGCTGAAGCAGAGGTTGATGACCGCTCCAATCCTTGCCCTCCCAGTTATGGGGGAAGGATTTGTGATCTACAGTGATGCCTCACATAGTGGTCTGGGGTGTGTGTTGATGCAGCATGGTAGGGTAATTGCCTATGCTTCGCGGCAATTGAAGGACTATGAAAAAAATTACCCTACTCATGATCTGGAGTTGGCAGCGGTGGTGTTTGCTCTGAAGCTGTGGCGGCATTATTTGTATGGAGAGCATTGCGAGATATATACTGATCACAAGAGCTTGAAGTATCTGTTCACCCAAAAGGAGCTGAATTTGAGGCAACGCCGGTGGTTGGAGTTGTTAAAGGATTACGATCTGAGTATCCTTTACCATCCCGGCAAGGCCAATGTCGTGGCAGATGCTTTGAGTAGGAGAACGAGTCTGAGCTTACTGATCTCGCAGCAGGCGCCGTTGGTCGAGCAGATGAGGCGGTTACAGTTGGAGGTAGTATCCCCTGGGGTGTCTGCTAGACTCATGTCTATGGTCTTGCAGCCCACTCTGTTGGAGAGGATCAGGGACACTCAGAGTGAGGACCCCCACTTGATGAGGATCAGGACGCAGCTTCAGGAGGATCAGACAGCGGATTTTTCTGTGGATAGCTCGGGAGTACTGCGGTACAGGAACCGAGTGTGTGTGCCTATGGATCAGGAGATTAGAGATCAGATTTTGAGGGAGGCCCATTTTACACCTTATACCATCCATCCTGGAGGTACTAAGATGTATAAGGACCTCAAGGCACAGTTTTGGTGGCCCGGGATGAAGCGGGACATTGGGAGATTCGTAGCTCATTGTTTAACTTGCCAGCAAGTGAAAGCGGAGCATCGCGTTCCTGCTGGTAAGTTGCAGAGTCTTCCAATTCCCGAGTGGAAATGGGACCATGTCACTATGGATTTCGTCGCTGGATTGCCGAGGGCGCAGAGCGGGGCTGATGCGGTCTGGGTTATTGTTGACAGACTCACCAAGTCGGCGCACTTCTTACCGGTTCAGATGACCTGGTCACTGGAGCGTTTGGCACTGTTATATCTGGATGAGATAGTGAGGCTTCACGGCATACCTGCTTCGATTGTGTCAGATCGAGACCCGAGATTCGTATCACGCTTTTGGGGGAGTTTGCATTCCGCATTGGGGACTCAGCTCAGGTTTAGCACCGCTTTCCACCCACAGACCGATGGACAGTCAGAACGCACCATACAGACCCTTGAGGATATGCTGAGAGCGTGCGTTATGGATTTTGGAGGAGGGTGGTACCGGCACTTGTCTTTGGTTGAGTTCGCGTACAACAACAGCTATCAGGCGAGCATCCAGATGGCTCCGTTTGAAGCGTTGTATGGACGCAAGTGTCGGTCTCCCTTATATTGGAGTGACGTGGGTGAGAGGAGGACTTTGGGACCGGATTTACTTTTGGAGGCAGAGGAAAAAGTCAGGATTATTCGCCGGCATCTTGAAACAGCCCAGAGTCGTCAGAAGAGCTACGCCGATACTCGACGGCGAGACCTGGAGTTTCAGGTTGGTGATCATGTCTTCTTGAAGGTCTCGCCCTCGAAAGGGGTCCGGAGATTTGGAGTACGGGGAAAGCTCAGTCCCCGCTTTATTGGACCCTTTGAGGTACTTGACAGAGTTGGTCCTGTGGCATACAGAGTTGCTTTACCCCCGCGCCTGGCCGGAGTTCATGATGTCTTCCATGTCTCAGCTCTGAGGAGATATGTTTTTGACCCGTCGCACGTGATTGACTTCCCTTTGTTGGAGATCGGCGAGGACTTGGTCTACGAGGAGCGTCCGTTGCGAATTCTTGCTCGTGAGGTGAGGGAATTGCGCAATCGGGCCATTCCGTATGTGAAGATCCTGTGGAGCAATCACGAGGAGCGAGAGGCCACTTGGGAGCTGGAGACAGTGATGAGAGATGCCTACCCCTTTTTGTTCGAGGCTTCTATTTGAGGTACGTCTGTTCTGTTTTCTTTGTTTCGGGGACGAAACTTTTTTTAGTGGGGGCGGATGTAGGGCCCCTAAACTCCTTACAGCTTTTTCCCATGAATCCACTGTGCAAACACCTGTTGATGGTGTATCTGGCCCCTGGTGCATCAAAGGGATGCCACAGATGGACCCTGTGAGCTTTGGTTGGCTGTTTTGGCCTTCGGCTGCTTTTGCCGAATTTTAGAAGAGGAATTTGGCCAAACAGAGGGTGGATTTGGATTCAGTGCGGAAAAACGCTTGAGAATGGCTTTTTGTTTGCTTAATTCTGTGTCCGGATGCCCAAAAGCGGGCTCCCGGAAGTTTTGGGCAGTTTTCGGTGTTTGCGGGAGCCTCCGGCATATTATAGGAGTGGATTTTGGCAAAATGGACGCCGTTTTTGGAATCAGCGCGCGAAAACGGTCAAGATGGGCTTTTTTCTGGATGTTTTTGGGCTGCGGTTACTGTTCACGCCGGAACAGTGTTTCCGGCGATCGCCGGAGGCGGCGGGCAGCGCCGGCGGGCGGCGGCGCAGCCTCGGGCAGGCGGCAGGCGGCGGCACAGGGCGCGGGCAGGGCGCGGGCAGGCGCCCGGGCGCGCGGGCAGGCGCGCGGTCCACGGCACCGGCGTGCGCCAGTGCGGGATGCCACGTGGCACGGTTCGGTTGGTTGGTCCACAGCGCGGGGTCCACGGACTGTGGGCATGGGTGCACGGTAGACCGGGGGACACGTGGCATGCGGTTACTGGTTCGGTGTTGTGCACCCGGTCCACGCAGGCTGTGGAGTGGTTGACCGGGGGCAGGTGGCCGTACGGCGGGCAGGTGGCCGTACGGGCGCGGTGCAGGCGGCGACGTGCGCGGTGCACGGGCTGCCGGGGCCACGTGGCGCGACGCCACTGGCGGGCGCGGGTGCGCCGGGCGCAGCGGGGCCAGGGGCGCACAGTGTTGGGCTACGTGGCCGGCCCACGACGTTTCGGGCTTGAACAGTAATGGGCCGGGCCCATTACTGTAGCCACCCGAAATGTTGCGGTGCCCGGAAGTGGGGACACAGTGGGTATTTCTTCAATTGTTTTCTCCAGCCTATTTAAAGGCAACCCGAGCCCCCTTCCTTTGCCTTTTTCTCTCAACCCTGTCACTCTCTGCCCGAGCCCCCTCAAGCAAAGTTTTTCACCTCTAAGTGCTTGATTTTTGGAGGCTCGAATCCCGAGGTTCCCCATTTTACGGCGCGGCGCGACGTTGCGTTCCTGGGTTCTTCTTCGGCGCAGCGACAGTGTTTTAGCTCCCCTGGGCTACCCCGAGATCATTTTGCTGTGATTCTTGCGCCGACAGACTCCTAAGAGGTAGGACTTCATCTTTCGTTTTGGTCGCGCTTTCTTGTTTCGAGGTTTTGGCACGGATCCCGAGGCAAATAGTGACCCCATTTTCTGTGTGGACTTCCTTGACAGCAGCGGGGTGTTTTGGCCATATCTTCGCGCACGAGCATCAGACGGAAACGAGCTTATACAACTTTTTCATCTACGGATCGCAAGGAACACGCTCGTATTTTTTCTTGGATTTTTGTGAGATTTATTTCGAGGTGAAAATTACTGTTTTCTCCGTGAACAGTGCACAGTTTTAGCACAGATTTTTGTATGAGTGTATCCCCTTGCCGAATTTTTATCTTGACTTACCGAACTCGGATTTGGGCGTGCAAGGTACCGTTGCGAAGATATCGACGCGAGGATCACTGTGATATTTTTCTTGGAATTTTCTGGGCACTATCTGCAGGTGATAATTTAACAGTTTTGAATCCGAGGTTGTAGGTGGTTATAAGAGCAATAATTGGGAGCCTAAGTGTAATTAGTGAGCTTTGTATTGTACCAGGAATATTTCGGGTGTGCTAAATTGTGGGAGCAAGGATTTGGAGTTTTGGTATTTTCTTGCTGTACGGATCCTGTCAGTTAGCACTTCAGGTGGGTGGTTGTTGTACTCCTCTCCTTTGGTATGCCCACTAGGGATGTCAGAATTCCCCTGATGTGTTGATGCTAACTTATTGATTGGTAGTCTTGCATGCCTTAGGGAAATTATTTAATGGTTATTGGATCCATGTGGAATTTGTGGTAGCATGTTGATCGCTAAATTATTCTGGACTGCATGTTTTAGGGCAGAGTAGAAATTGAGGACTACAAATTGATGATTGTTCATATGTGACTGTCACTTTAGCCTTTATTCTCTAAACTGATTATTCTTGGAAAATGGATAAAATATTGAGACAATGCATAATTAAACGAGTCACTTAATTATGTCATCTTTTACTGCTATACTATCTTTTGGGACTTGACTTAGGAGAAACCATGCATTTATGCTTTTCTTCTCCTAGTATTGATAGACTTGCGGCATAGTCGCTCGGGTTCGAGCGGGTGTTGGACAGTGTAGTCAGGTATTGGGGATTTGGGACAGGTTGGGCTCTTGACAGGGTGTTGCGGCGACCACGGATTTTGGGTGGTTGACCGGGTTATTACTATTGCATCAGATTGGGCGTTTTGGGGGTTGAGTTCTATTTAGTGGACGGAGTTTTCCACGTTGATCATAGCCATGATCCAGTCCTGCTATTATGAGACAGTTGGTATCAGAGACATTCACCAGCCGGAAATGTGAGATGAGTCTCGGCTGAGCCAGGGTTCTATAGCGGGTAGAGTGTGGCTCCCCGGCTAATGACCGTTGTAGGTGGAGTGCAGCTCCCTACAAGGTCGGCTAAGGCTAGCGAGACGAGTCTCACATCGCCTGGTGCTTGTGAGTGTGCTTGAGCCTGACGTGGACGTCAGGGCTTAAAGGGGGGAAGAATGTGACACCCCCGGAATTTGGATTAGTCCTATATATAAATGATATAATAGGACTAAATCTCTAACCCGGCTATAGCATTTTGGATGGTAGCAAGATCCAAGAGGAACATGAGAGTTAAGCGTGCTAAAGCTAGAGTAGTTCTAGGATGGGTGACCCCCTGGGAAGTGGGGCGTCACAGGCACTCGAGGGGAGCGACCCACACGAGTAAAGTATCTCAATAACCAGTAATATAAGTATAAATCAGCAGGACTGGATCATGACTCTGATCAAAGTGGGAAAGCCCAACCACTAAAGAAAGCCTCGGTCCGCTATCAGATGCAAAAGTACTCAAATAGTGGGAACTCTGTCCACTAGAGAAATCTGATACCCAATCTGATGCATAAATAAATATCCGGTCAACCGCCCAATATCCGCGGTTGCCGCAATACCCTGCCGTCTATAATCAAGTCCTATAACCGACCTCTGGTCAACCGCCCAAAGTCCGCGGTCACCGCAAAACCCTGCCAGCCTCAATCCAGCACAACCCATCCCTGACACCAATGTCCCGGCTACACTACCCCAGACCCCTGCTCGCACCCGAGCAACACAGACCGCCTGACTAACAAAGAAGGAGAAAATGATAACATGGTTTCTCCTAAGTCAAGTTCCAAAAGTAGTGCAGCAGTAAAAGATGGCCTAACTACATGTTCACACAAGCATGCTTTTGTCCTCAGAAACGATAAAAGAGGGTGAAACATATAATAGCAAAGCATGCTAAAATGATCCTACTATGCTGTACCAATCTCACACAAGTAGGCCAATGAATAAACATGTACAATAACCACATGATCTAGGCCATTCTTCAAGCTTTTCCTCTCGATGCTAAATATGGGTTGTACATTAAACATGCATGCTATCAGTCATGGAGGGGTGACATTCCCACAAGTGCACTTACATTCACCATAACATAATCATCCATGAAGATCTTATTATTGCCTTATACAGTTACTAATATTAAGCTTACCCACCTGAAGTGCTTAAACCAAGGCAAACCTGAGGTCGGTGAAGAGTGTGGCCACTTGCTAACCATATCTGCTGAACCCGTATCCACGGTACATGTCACGCCAACCTCGGCTCCTAGCAGTGTTCCAAAAACATTCGTGAACCTTCCTGGGTACAACAAAAGGTCCAAAGTTACACTTTATGCTAAAAATACCCAAGTATACACCATCTGCTGGAACAGTCCCAAAGATGAGGATTTTTCACCTGCAGGAAGAACTCAGAAAAATCCAACAAAAATACTGTTGCGATCGTCGCGTCGAGACCTTCGAAACGAGTACCTGCACGTCAAAATCCGAGTCCCGGAGGCCGAGTTACAAATTCCACAACGCGATGAGCGCGAAACTCCACAACATACACAACTGTAATACTCTGCACAGTAAAGGGGGAAGAAGTATATCTTTGGGAAAGTCTCAGAAAATTCCCCAAAAAATATGACGGTAATCCTTGCGACGCGTAGATGCAAAAATTGTATAGGCACGTCTCCATCCGATGCCTGAGCGCGGAGATAAAAATCCGGCAAGGTGTTGCTTTCCAAGAATTCCATCTACGCCAAAGGGGGTTAAAAACGTACCCGGAACCCCAAACAAAGCTTAAATCTGAGAAAAGTGGACAATACAAGAATCGTAGATCTACCTCTCGTGAATCCAACGCCGTGTAAATAGTCCAAAAACACTGTTGGGGTAGCTCTGTGGACCTCTCAGACCGAAGTGCGATGATCACGAGCCTCCGATGAAAGTATGTCACTCTGCGCTACGATGCCGAAGTCGCCGATGCCGCGGCCCCTAAAAAATCTAGGCCTTCTCCACGAGATGCACAACAAGAAGATCAACAACTTTGGTGAAGGGTGCACTGGCTAAAGAGCTCGGGAAACCCTTCAACTCGAAGTGAAAGGAGCCTTTAAATAGGCCTCACCCGAAAATCCCAAAAAAATCCCGAAATTGGGCTTTTGGGCCCAATTTCCGGGCGCCCGCACCCTTAGGGCGGCTACAGTGTTGGGCCCGCCCCAACACTGGGCGCGCCCGGATTGACCAGGTGCTGCCATGTGGCCAACGAACAGCGGACAGCCATGCAAGGCCACCCACCGAACGACACGTGGCTCAACGAGGAACCGACACGTGGCGCGCACTCGGTCAACACACCGCTGCCGCGCCCACGTGCGCGCTGCCAGCGCCGCCTGCGCCCCCTGCCAGGCACGCGACCCGAGGCGGCTGCACCGTTCCGTGGACCGAGCGCATGTGGACCGGCCAACCAGTGGCCGCCACGTGTCCACCCTCCGGTCCACCGTACACCCGCTCTTTTTCCCCGAGGACCGCGCCTGCTGCGCCGGCCAATCCTACACGGCCACGTGTCCCAGGGCAAACCAATCAGAATCCGACACGTGGCACGCCGCTTCCGTGCACCGCGCGCCTGCCCTCGCGCCTGCCCGCGCTCGCGCCGCCGCGCTCCGCCGCTGCTCGCCGCCGCCGCCGCTGCCGCTGCCCCCGGCTGCCGGAACAGTACAAGGTGCCTCGAAATCCGTACGCGGCATCCGAGCTCCGAAAAATATAAGTAAATAGTCCATTTTCATTGTTTTCGCGCGTTGAATCCAAATCCGCTATCCGTATTGCCAAATTCCAACTCTAAAATTTGCCGAAGGCATCTGGAAAGATGTTCTTTGTCCAAACATCGTGCTGAGTCCACTTTTGATATCCGTTTTCCGCGAAAACACTTCTAAACATCCGACGGGGTCGTCCGATCACTCACGTGATCCATTTTAAGCCTGAAGTCCATCACTTGTGTCCAAATTGTGCACAAAACCACCGACACACCTCATAGGCCTCCAGAGGCAGTAGATGTGACCGTAATCCATATGTGGGAATTTCGGGTCCTCACAGAGAGATTGGACGGTCACGTGTCCTCAACACTTGCTTCTCTATGTATACTTTTATGCAACCATGAAATGAAAAAAATCTCATCACGCCTACAATCCCATGATCACTTTATATGTCAAGTAATTCCCATTCATTAGGTCCCATTGGACATCAAACTGTTATGCATAGAGGGAACTCGGCTCGATCATAATTAGCGGCATTGTATATTTCTGCTTCGAAATCCCAAAATGTGATGTTGCGGCGAATTCCGATCAGTTCTTTATAGCCACCAATGTATTGTGGTATATTATTGTTCACGACTAAATTTTTGTCCCAATAAATATAAAACGGGACACATTCACCAGATATACAGATGTACTAAAAATAACAATAAACAATATAACATTCGTCAGTTAGATTTTTGTTGAATTAAGTTATATAACATTCCAACAGTGATTTCTACCTAAGTTATATACTAATAAATAATATAATGTACCTCTCACTTGAAATTGCAAGTGAGAGTTACATGAGAAGCCAGGTCAATGGCCTTCAACCGACATGCGAGCCATTTGTAACAGAGGATCATAGCAGGTGAAAATAACAGAGGATCAAGATGATCACTTGCCAACATTAAATAATATTCATGCCACTAAAATTTTTATAAGCTTCAAGCAAGATTAGTTCACTTTATGAATCCTAATTGTAAAGAAGTTCAGAAAGAAGCCTAAGTAACCACCATCGAGTAAAATTAGAGAAAAGTAGGAAGGTAATATTAAGTGCTCGAGTCCAATACGACAATGATGATTATTTTCTTTAACCAAACTTTATCTACTTAACTAGTTTTACTACAAATATAAAACAAATAGACCAAAATCAGCAAACAATATAAAAAAGAAGTGTTCAAATCATCATGCCAAAAAATATCTACCAGAATGAGCAAACAAGATTTGTTAGCTAAATTATAAAAACTAACTTCGGAGATTGGGACGAGTAAAAGATCATCGAAGAAAGAAAATTTAAAATTTACTGAATTGCGGTGCGTCGGGACGAGTTATGTGGGAGAGAGAGTATGGATAGAGGGTGGGAGAGAGAGTACGGACAGAGAACTAGAGAGAGAGAGTACAGACAGAGAAGAGAGAGAGAGAGAGGAGAGGTCTGCTGATGCGGCGGCGGCGGCTGTGGACGGGGAGAGAGAGAGAGAGAGAGAGAGAGAGAGCACTAGTGGAAGAGAAAGAGAGAGAACAAAGAGAGAGATGTTAAGGATTTTGTTTTGGCGTATTTCGTGAAATGGTTAAGTCTTGAAGATTGAAGATGAAGAAGCTTGGATCATATACCTCAATCTCAAGAAAGAAGAATTCAAAAGGATCAGGTACGTTTAACTAAATAAGTTTGATGATCCGAATACTTCTTATAGTGTAGAAACACTTGGATGGATTTTTAATCGCATAAAAATAAAAAACTGGACATGCTATATGTTCAGGATCCGGATCAGGGTACTACAGTCCGGACCCCGAACATAGGTTAGTTCATGCGCAAATCCAGTCCGGAACACACCTAGTTCAGTCCGGACCCCGAACGTGGAGTTTGCAGAAATTGCATGAACAGTCCGGACCGTGGTAACTTCAGTCCGGACCCCGAACGTAGTTTTCTGGAAAAGTTCTGTCAATTGACGACAGTCCGGATCGCACTTATTCCAGTCCGGACTGTCGACCCGAACACTTCCAGATAAGGTTGGTTTTTGATTCTTATCCTCTTCCAATGGTTTCTAACCTATAAATAAATCCTATGATTCATCTTTTAGGGTAATCCAAAATAATCCACGATAATTTTTATACTCCGGGAAATGACGGAAAAATATTAACGGAGAAAAACTTATAAATCCATATATAGAGAAGAAAGGAAATAACTAGATTTAATTCTATGTTTCTTCATCTATATTAATTAATTTGATTCTAGATTTTTGATACTCAGATTTTGAGTAGAATCAAATTAATGAATACTTAGATGGTATTTCCGATCTATCTTTGATCTAAGTATTCGGTGGATTATCACCACCAACAAAACAACGATTTTCTCCAAAATCGGCGCGTGGATTCGCGTGGCCTTGTGGATTCAAGGTGCTACCGCTCTCGTGGATTCGGAGCGAGGTACGTTCGTGTGATCGAGACGTACTACTTGGTGGAGACCGTGGATTCGGTCAGACGTCGTGGACTCGACGTTGGACACCGTGGATTCGGCGTTGGACGCAAATCGTGGATTCGAGGCGCGTTGCGGAGCGAGCGGAGAAGATCAACTCGGAGCGTATGGAAAAAGGTTGAATCGTGTGTGAGTACGTTATATCACTTTTGTACGTGTTTAATCTTAGTTGATTTCACCGTGTTATCTGTCACGCCCCGGGTGTAAACCAGAACCCGGGCTCGCCAACAGTTCCGCCGTGCACACAGAATTTTCTATGTACACGAAGCGCTGGTAACCTGCTCAGATATAAGAAATGTACAAATAAAGAGCATAATACAGAGCTGAAATAGAAGAACCACATAGTATCACAGACTGAAATAATAATAAAGCTGTAATAAATACAATAATATCTCAGCTCACCAAAATAGTACAACCTGCTGGCCAAAGCCAGACCCAAAATAAGAAAAATACATCAGTCTGAGTAAAGGGTACAACATCTGTCTAACAACAACTCAGTCTCACAGGAGATCTATCTACTCAGCGATCCCCTTACCTCGATTAGTTGCCGATGGCCTAGCAGCTCCCGCAGACGACTCTGCAACACAAAGGAGAAGAGACAGGAAACAACAATGGGGGTGAGAACTACTAGATAAACCAGTAGCCTCCCCTAGTGGGTAAAACCTCAACTGCTGACGCACCCACTAGGACTACTAGAGGCAAAAGGAAAGGACAGTGGTAAGCTATAAAGGCTGCAGATAAAGAGGAAACTACCACTACTATGCCTCTAAATGCCATGCCGAAGGAAATGATTGTAAGTATGCATCAGTATCTACCCTGCCTGCCTGGATAACCTAATCTAGCCACTAATAAAAACTGCTACTGCCTGCTGTGCCTGCCGTATCGGGTATGCCAGCCCACGCATAACACCGATGTAAAAAGGAGTCTCAAGGACTCAAAGCCTGCCTGTCGCACACTCCGGAGTGGCACTCGAGGGGAGCGACCCACACGAGTAAAGTATCTCAGTAACCAGTAATCATAAGTATCATAAAACAGCAGGACTGGATCATGACTCTGATCAAAGTGGGAAAACCCATCCACTAAAGAAAAGCTGATACCCAATCTGATGCAAAGATCAACATCCGGTCAACCGCCTAATGTCCGCGGTCGCCGCAATACCCCATAAGTCCAAAGCCTGATAAAGTAATCAACATCTGGCCAACCGCCTGATGTCCGCGGTTACCACAATGCCCCACAACCCATAATCGAGTCTAACCTGTCCCAGACTCAATGGCCTCAACTACACTACCCCAAAACCCTGCTCAAACTTGAGCAACATGCATCCGAATGCAAAGGAGAATAATAAAACATGGTTTCTCCTAAGTCAAGTCCCAATAATAGTGTAGCAATAAATAGTGGCCTATTTAGATGTCCATACAAGCATGCAATTGTCCTCTATTAAAACTGAAGAAAAGTGTTTGATATTTATTTAGAAAAGGATGGTTTAAATGTCCCAACATAATAAGTCATTTTGCATGCGAGATTATGATATAGCCTTTGTCCCAACAACAGTGTTCCAATTTACTATAAATAAGCCGTCATATAATCTGTGGGGTCTACTCATGCAATTCACAATTAGAATACCTTTTATCAGTTTAAAATAGGGGAGCTCTAATACTCCTAGTGAGTTAGTCAAAAATGAGGTAAGCAACAACCACCCACCTCGAAAAGCAAAATCCACACCCAGGAAGCCTCCTTGCTGTCCACAGTTCTCTATTCCCGCAATTCGTCGAGAACAGTGCACAACTGTACAGAACAACACACCCGGTGTAAATACAAATCCCAAAAATACAGCCTTTGCTGTTTTTCCAAACAGCACTAAAAAAAGAGGGATTTTCACCTCTATACAGTGCTCCGAAAAATCCAAAAAAATCATAGTTGCGTTCCCCGCGACGAGTAGATCAAAATCAACTACTTAAACGCCTCGATCCGATCCTCCTAGCTCACGATATAAATCGTAGAAGTCGATGCTGTCCAGAAAGTACCACAGCAAAAAGGGGGGTCAGAGGTGCCTCAGGAACCATGCCAAAAGTGCGAAACAGAGCGAAGTGATCAACATGAAAAACGAAGCCTTACCTCTTAGGAACATGCTGTCACAAAAATCGTCCAAAAATTCCTCCTGGTTTGCTCACAACCATTTTCCGACTGAACTGCGACGGAAACGGGCCGAAAAAGGGGAAACGTCGAAGCGCGCCGCGTCGCAGATAACTCACTGTCGGCAACTCCAAAAATTCTGAAACTTCTAGGGGAGATGGAGGACAGAGAGAGGAACAACTTTCCTTAAGGCCTTAACCTCAATTTCTCTCTCAAAAATTTGGAATTTGCAAAGAGAGAGGGAGGGGTATTTATAATGGGCCAAAATCCTATTCGGGCTCCACACCGAATCCCAGGACAGAACAGGAAACACCAAATTCAGCCAATCAGACTGCGCCACGCCTCCCAGAACACGAAACAGCCGTACGGGCCAATAGAAATGTGCCACGTGTCAGCCGCCGCCCACGTTTTCCACGCGCCCGGCGCACGTGGGCGGCTCTGCGCCCGCCAATGAACAGTGGCCACGTGTCCACGTGGCGCACGCTCCCGGTCTATGCGCCGGGTCTTTCGGAATGTGTCGGCCAATCACAGCGTGCCACGTGTCACAGACAAGCCGCCATTCTTTACTCCGTCTGGCCAATGGGGGGCTGCCACGTGGCCTTGCCCACCTTCCGTGCACCCGGTGCACGCCTTGCCCGTGGACCCCGCCGCCTGCTCGCCTGCCCGCGCTTTCCCGCGCCTGCCCGCGCTGCCCGCGGCCCTGCTCCGCCCCCTGCGCCGCCTTGCTCCGCCGTGCGCCGCCGCCTGCCGCTTGCCGCCGGTTGCCGGAACAGTAATTCCGGCAGCCGGAGTTACTGTTCCGGTGAACAGAGTTTTTGGCGCCGAAAATTAAGTGAATACACCATTTTGATCGTTTTCGCGCGCTGAGTCCAAATCCGCTGTCCATTTTGCCAAATTCTCATCCGAAATTTTGCCGAAAGTCCCCGAAAAAGCCCGCTTGCTTTGTTTTTCGCGCCGGATCCATTTAAAAAATCCGTTTTCGACACTACAAGCTCCGATACACTGTGTAAGCTTCCTGTAATCACTATTAAAGCTGCAAAAGCTTATACAAAAGTCCGGATCATCACATCCTCCCCCACTAAAAAGAGTTTCATCCTCGAAACAAAACTAAACAATATCCCTCAGTCCGATGTCTCAAATAAGTAGGGGTGGGTATCCATCATCTCTGACTCGAGCTCCCACGTAGCCTCGCGCTCGTCATGATTGCTCCAAAGGATCTTCACATAGGGAATGGTCCGACTGCGCAATTCTCTCACCTCTCGATCCAGAATCCGCAGTGGACGCTCCTCGTACCTCAAATCCTCGCTGATCTCAAGCGGTGTGAAGTCGATGATGTGTGACGGGTCGAAGACATATCTCCTCAGAGTAGAAACATGGAATACATCGTGGACACCGGCAAGTCTCGGAGGAAGCGCAAGTCGGTAGGCGACTGGCCCGATACGTTCCAATACCTCAAAGGGTCCAATATATCGGGGGCTAAGTTTCCCACGAATGCCGAACCTCCTGATTCCTTTGGACGGCGAGACTTTCAAAAATACATGATCTCCAACCTGAAACTCTAAGTCTCGTCGCCGAACATTGGCATAACTCCTTTGTCGGCTTTGGGCGGTCTGAAGATGCTTTCGAATCACTCGGACCTTCTCCTCTGCCTCTAATAATACATCTGGTCCCAAGGTCCGCCTCTCGCCCACGTCACTCCAATAAAGCGGTGATCGACACTTGCGTCCATACAATGCTTCAAACGGAGCCATCTGAATGCTCGCTTGAAAGCTATTGTTGTACGCGAACTCAGCCATAGATGTCGAATCCACCCTCCACCGAAATCCAAGACGCAAGCCCTCAGCATGTCCTCCAAGATCTGTATGGTCCGCTCTAACTGCCCATCAGTCTGCGGATGAAAAGCTGTACTGAACCTGAGTTGAGTCCCCAAGGCTGTCTGCAAGCTCCTGCAGAAACGCGAAACAAACCTCAGGTCTCTATCTGATACTATGGAGGCTGGTACTCCATGTAATTTTACTATCTCATCTAGATATAACTGGGCTAGTCGCTCGAGTGACCAAGTAGTTTGTACAGGTAAAAAGTGCGCTGACTTGGTAAGTCGATCCACAACTACCCAGATAGCATCAGCACCTCCCTGTGCCCTCGGCAATCCGACCACAAAATCCATCGTAATGTGGTCCCATTTCCACTCGGGAATTGGGAGACTCTGTAACTTGCCAGCTGGCACTCGATGCTCAGCCTTCACCTGTTGGCAAGTTAAACACTGAGCCACAAACCTCCCAATGTCCCTTTTCATGCCATTCCACCAGAAGTGTGCCTTGAGGTCTTTATACATCTTAGTCCCACCAGGATGTAGGGTATAAGGTGTATAATGGGCATCTCGCAATATTTGCTCTCTGATCTCCGCATCCACTGGCACACATGCTCGGTCCCTGTACCTTAGTACTCCCGAAGCATCCACTGTAAAGTCCCCTGACCGATCACTCGGAATCTGATCTCTAATCCTGGTTAAGTGGGGGTCCTCACTCTGTTTCTCCCTGATCCTGTCCAACAGAGTGGGCTGCACGACTAAAGAGGTTAGTCTTGCAGAGACCCCAGGAGACACAACCTCTATCTCGAGCCGCCTCATCTCCTCTAACAGTGGCGCCTGATCTGTAATCAACATCGACAAACTCTGCACCGCCCTCCTACTTAAAGCATCTGCAACCACATTGGCCTTGCCCGGATGGTACAGAATGTCCACATCATAATCCTTTAGGAGCTCCAACCATCTGCGCTGCCTCAAATTCAGCTCCTTCTGCGTGAACAGGTACTTTAGGCTCTTGTGGTCGGTATAGATCTCACAGTGCTCCCCATACAAGTAATGGCGCCACAGCTTCTGTAGTGATCCGGCCTTTCGGGGTATTTTTGACTTACGTGTAGTCATTTAAGCCTTTAAGTGAAATAAAATTATTCAATTCTTGAAGTTGGCCATTGTGAGATGCTAGTATTTTTCTGCGATAGAGCGCGGAAAAAGAAAGCCGACGGCGCGATCGGATCTGAAATCCGATATCGGGAACCCCCTGAACGGGATTCAAAGTGATACGGTGATTAGTCGTGCATCGGAATCCGTGCTAAATATCTTGCACCCGTTAGAGATAAGGTGGTTTATCTCGTGGGCGATAATTAATTAGTTAATTAATTATCCCAGACGGAAAATTAATTAATCCTCTTACGTACGAATTAAAGAGGAATTAATTAAAGGTAAAGTACGACTATATAAGGGATCCCGAGTATCGGAAAGGAAAAGAAAAGAAAATAAAAACCCTAATCGGAGAGAAGGGAAAAAAAAAAGAAAAGACGGAACCCTAGCCGGAAGAAAGGGAAAGGAGAAAGAGAAGGAGCCCGATCTTCCCGGACACCGAACCGAAGGCAAGAACGCGACCGGACAACCTTCCCGTCGATCTTCGGTTAGTAAAATAATTTATTTAAATTATTTGGGATTTTTCCGTCATCTCTTTCGTTGATTTCTTGGTGGTTTTTGATCGGGTTCTTGTTATCGGACCTCCGATCGACGTTTTGGTTGTTCGTCGATCGTTGGTTTAGTCATTAGAATTATCGTGTATTTATTCGGGAATTTTTGGGGATGTCCCATTGGAACGTAGTGGGTTAACGGGAGGCCGCCGCCGCCGTTGCGAAATAGGAGGCCGCCGCCGTCGTTACCATGGTCGCGGGGTCTTCGCCGGAGTCGCACGGGAGCGAAAACGGAGAAGAAATCGCGAAACGGGATCGAAAACGGAGAAGAAAACCAAAAAAGGGGCATTACTGTTCACCCCGTACGGGTTCCTCAGCCCGCGGTCCACGGGCCAGAGCGTGCACCCGGCGCACGCCCCAAGGCGCGGAAGCCGCAGACCCGGCGCACGCTTTCGTGCGCCGGCCCAGCCCGCTCAGGCGCGGTGCACGCAACAGCGTGCACCCGGTGTGTGGCCGGAGGCCCGTGCGGCCGTGAGCCCGGTGCGCGCTCGTGTCGTGCACCGGCCCGGCCCAGAATGCGCGGTGCACGCTTCCTGCGTGCACCCGGCGCATTCCGCGCGGCCGCCGATGCTGTAAACCCGGTCCGCGCCTGCCCTGTGCACCACCCGACAGCCCAAAGTTCGGTGGCTCCGTTTGGGTCCGTTTTTCCACCGTTTTGAGCGCCGTTTTCGCCGTTGGGATCGTTATTTCCGTAGCTTCCTTGGCATGGCCACTTGGGACCTTCTTGATAATTATTTTATTATGTCGGGTGCTAATTTTGTCGACGCTCCGCGCCTCGACGAAATCGTCGGGGGCGCGCCGTCGGGTCTCTTTTCTCATCATTTCCGCCGTCGGGGCCTTCTTGGTCTAACCAGGGACGCCCCGAGTGGGCTACCGATTGAGGATTGAGTTTTGTTGGACTTTCCCGTCGAAAAGAGTAAAGTGGGTCTTGTGTTGTCGGATGTTAGTACACACTTTTGACTATAGTTATCCGTGCGGACTTTCTTTAGGTCCAGACGCGCAGCGGGGGTGCGCGAAAGATTCGGGTGTTCCGATCTCTCTCCAAATAGGTGGGTACGGTTGCTGTAAATACAGCCAGTGCAGTAAGTGCATCTATCGTCATTAAAGTGCTCTCAATTTATCTAACAATTGAAGCGGCTGCGGTCGCAATGCTCATGACACGCCGATCTCGGCAAATCCGTTTTGGGATGCTCCACGTAGACAGGCGGATTGGCCTCCGCATGGGTGTACTTTTCCGGAAGAGTGGTCTCTTATGACCCGTGATCCTCACAAAAGTGTGGGTGCCGTGAGGACCCCTTCGCGCCCGCTGGGAATAGCACACCAGCACCGCGAAAGGGGTAAATGCATCAAAGTAGGTGTTTGCGCACGAGGGGAGACTTTAGTCTCTCCGACAAATGTTTTGGGGTTGGTGCCCAAATTAATATGTGCAGGGTTTAGCGAAATGGTTCTGGTGTTATCGGTTTACTCCTTATTCCTTATTGCTTTTAGACATCTACTTTGTTTGTCACTGACATTACCCACTCCGTGACAGGCGCTACGAGGGGCGTTAGCCGGGAGATTGTTGAGACTGCGTTGCGAGGCCCGTAGTCAGAACACTTGGTTATTGTTATTATCTCAGTTCTCTTACGCTTATTTTAGTTAATTTGCTTGCGGGTAGTAATACTCGTGGACATGTAGTATTTAGCACTGTGGATGAGTTGTACTTTTATAGTTTGGTTCTTTTGATGATGTTTCTTATGCGGCATGTTTTCATGATAAACCAAATGATTTCGAAAAGGGTTTTCCCAAAATGAAGTGCCGTGTGGGCACGGGTTTTGCAATTGCTGGCTTTATCCTTTCTAAACATTGATGCCGCTTTAATATTCCGCTTGATGTTGAATGTCTATTGTATGGTTGATGGTTGACGATTGTTGTATGTGGGTTGTAAATGAGACGCCGTGCATATACAAAGGAGACTCTGTCCGCGGACAGGGAGAATTTGTGTATGTGGCGGTCTGGCACGCACCGGGGGATGAGGTTTAAATTACCTTGTTAAGAAGAAAAAAAAAGATACACACGATTTTCCGCTCTGATAGACTCAAAAACCCCCGGGGGCGTGACAGATTAAATGGTATCAGAGAAAAACAACCATAACCATAGTAGACGTGATCCACATCCACAGTGTAGGGTACCACAAGCAAATTAGACATGAGATAACCAAGGTATAAGTGCGTAGTACGTGAGAGTACGAGAAAAATGGGAACGTAATGTAGGTGTAATCGTAAGACAGGGTATTAGGGTTATAACCTTAGGGTTTACGTGGTTTCTTTGTCTATAGCGGACGATGGCCCGGACTAGATCGTCCACCGAGAATGCGGACGCGGACAGAGTGACCCCGACCACCGCAGAGAACCAGCTCCTCCGACAACAACTGCGGGAAATGGCCGGGCAATTAGCGACGCTGACGGAGCAGGTTCGTCACCTAACGCAGCGACAAGCAACCGCGCCAGCCGAGCGCGATCCAACCCCTCCGCCCGAAACCACCGCACCCACTACGGGACCGCAAGGGACGGGTGGTACGACGACGGAACAGCCCCCATCCCCAAGGGACGTACCTACTCCGACGACCACGGGGCCCGTGATGGGAGCGACAACAGGGGAGGCACGAACGACCCCTACTCTCGGGGGGTCCGCCGCTGTAGGAGGGATCACGGAGCGACGAACGACGCGAGAAGGGTCAGGACGAATTTGGCAGGGTTCAAGAAGCATGACCCTCCCACTTTTGAGGGAGAGACGACCGATCCATGGGTCGTCGAGAAATGGGTGGATACCATGGAAAAACTCTTCGAGGACCTACTGATGGAGGAACACGAGCGGGTTCCACTAGCCGTCCACTTCCTCGAAGGGAATGCATGCATCTGGTGGAAGACGGTACGCCCGGATCCAACTACAAACGACCCGCTACCGACATGGACGGCCTTTAGAGAGGAACTTTTTGACGCTTTCTTCTCCGATAGCGTCAAGCGGCAATTGGAAGACGACCTGAAGAACATTAGACAAGGGAACCGCTCGGTCATGGAATATCAAAGGGAGTTCGTAAGATTGGTTAATTGCGTCCCGTTTGTTATACGAGATGAACCCCACAAGGCCCGTCTCTTTGTGGACGGGCTCCCCGGGATACTGCAGTGGAGGACGCGACGTCCCAGACCTAGTAACGGCAGGTAAAATTTTGGTTTCACTTTTCCCTCTTAGATTAGGAGCACCGGTCACACCTTAACCTGCTACCCCTGTTAGACTCTCTCTCTGGCTCCCTCTCCCTAGGATCCTTAAGTATTAGGCGAAGCCTCCCCCGGCCGATGTGCGCGGGCGGGCATCGAAGCATAGGAGAACCTTGTGTACTCGGGGCCCGTTAAGGGCCATGCAAGGAATAAATAGGCTCCACCCTATGCCTTGCAGCCGAGAACCCAATGGGCCGATAGGTAGTTCAGGGCCGCTCCCCAGATAAGGATCAGCGGTCCCGTGGTAAGGGAATTTCCGGACGTGTTTCCGGCAGAGCTCCCCGGGGCGCCGCCGGAACGAGAAGTCGACTTCCCTATTGAACTACTTCCCGGCACCAAACCCATCACCAAGGCACCGTACAGATGGCCTTTGCGGAGTTGAAGGAACTCAAGGCACAGTTGGAGGACCTTTTGGATAAAGGCTTCATCAGACCTAGTGCGTCGCCCTGGGGCGCGCCCGTCCTGTTTGTGAGAAAGAAGGACGGAAGTCTCCGGTTGTGTATCGACCTACCGGGAGATAAATAAGGTCACCGTCAAGAACAAGTACCCCCTGCCAAGGATCGACGACCTCTTCGACCAACTACAGGGGGCGACGGTGTTCTCAAAGATTGACCTGCAGTCGGGCTATCATCAGGTCTAGGTCAAGGGGGAGGACATCCCCAAAACGGCTTTTCGGACTCGCTACGGTCATTACGAATTTACTGTAATGTCGTTCGGGCTCACGAATGCCCCGGCAGTGTTCATGGACATGATGAACAGGGTATTCAAACCCTTCCTGGATTTATTCGTGGTGGTCTTCATCGACGATATCCTCATCTATTCCCGTACAGATGAGGAACATGAAGAACATCTGCGCACAGTCCTCCAGACCCTACGGGAACAGAAACTCTACTCCAAACTCAAAAAGTGTGAGTTTTTGGCTCCGAGAGGTTGGCTTCTTGGGGGCACGTAATCTCGGCGGCTGGGGTCGCAGTCGATCCGAAGAAGATAGATTCGGTGACGGACTGGTCCCAACCGACGACGGTGACGGAGGTTCGAAGCTTTCTAGGATTAGCCGGGTACTACCAGGGCTTCGTGGAGGGTTTCTCCAAGATAGCCACCCCCTTAAACCGCTTGACTAAAAAGGGGGAAAAGTTCATCTGGACGGACAAATGTCCAGAGGAGCTTCGAGGAGCTCAAGGATAGATTGACGCGAGCTCCGATTCTCGCCCTGCCGGAACCAGGGGAGGATTATGAAGTGTATTGCGATGCGTCGCGAAACGGACTGGGTGGAGTGCTCATGCAACGGGGGGAAGGTTATAGCCTATGCGTCAGGGCAGCTCAAAAAATACGAGCGAAACTACCCCGTGCACGATTTGGAACTCGCAGCGGTTTGTGTTCGTCCTCAAGCTTTGGAGACACTACCTGTATGGGGCACACTGCAATGTGTACTCAGATCATAAAAGTCTTAAGTACCTTTTCACCCAAAAGGAGTTAAATTTTCGACAAAGGCGGTGGCTCGAGCTAATGAAGGATTACGATTTAACGATCCACTACCACCCGGAGAGGCAAACGTGGTGGCCGACGCTCTGAGCCGTAAGGGGCAGGCCGAGAAAGCAGGGGTAAGTGCCATCACCCAGCAAGATAGTCTGATTGCGGAATTTTTGCGATTATGACTAGAAGTAGTACCAGCGGGTACAGTCGAACGACTTCTGACACTGGTGGTCAGACCTACCCTGCTTGACAGAATTCTCGAGGGGCAGTCGACTGATGACCAACTCCAGCGGGTGCGAGGTAGAGTAACTGCCGACCCAGGAGGAGATTTCACTGTAAACTCCGACGGCACGATACGATTGCGGGGGACGAATCTGCGTGCCGGATCTACCGGAACTCAAAGAGGAAATCCTGCGGGAGGCGCATACAGCTCATATACAGCGCATCCCGGGGGAACGAAGATGTACAAGGATGTCAAACAGACCTTCTGGTGGCCCAAAATGAAGGGAGACGTGACTCGATTGTGGCACACTGCCTGGTGTGCCAACGAGTGAAGGCCGAGCACCAGCGTCCAGCAGGAAAAATTGCAACCCTTACCGTGCCCGTGTGGAAGTGGGACATGATTACCATGGATTTTGTGACCGGGTTCCCGAGATCGTCACAGGGCACACGATGCAAATATGGGTAATCGTGGACCCGTCTGACGAAATCGCCCACTTTCTGCCCATACACACGACGTGGAGCGCGGGAACGACTGGGCGCAACCTACATCAACGAAATAGTAAGGCTGCATGGGGTGCCGACGTCCATCACGTCGGACAGGGACACGCGATTTGTGTCAAACTTTTGGCAGAGCCTGCAGCGAGCAATGGGAACCAAGTTGCACTTCAGTACGGCTTTTCACCCGCAGACCGATAGGACAATCAGAGCGGGTGATACAAATTGTGGAGGACATGCTTCGGGCATGCGTTTTAGACCTGGGCGAAGGATGGGCACGGTGCTTGCCCCTAGTGGAATTTGCCTACAATAATAGTTACCAGGCCAGCATTCAGATGGCACCATACGAGGCCCTGTACGGGCGCCGCTGTCGGTCTCCAATATGCTGGGACGACTTGGGTGAGCGTAAGTTTCCGGGCCCAGATTTGGTGGAGGAGACCGAAGCAAGGGTGCGATTGATTAGACAAAGGCTGCTGACCGCCCAGAGCAGACAGAAAAGCTACGCGGACAACAGACGCCGAGACTTAGAGTTCATGGTGGGTGAGCATGCGTTACTCCGAGTTTCGCCCTCCAAGGGGAACAGACGCTTCGGCTTACGAGGGAGGTAGTAGCAAGGAAGACCTCTTACAAAGAGTAATTTTGGCCACGACCCCAGAGGAAACCTTAGAAGTAATGCTTCGTACCTTCCTGCCCAGTAAGGAGATGAAGACTTAGTTGTCTTATTTGTTGGCTATTTAGTTAAGGGTTAAATAGGTCCAACTTCCCGGCCTTGCGACAATAGACCCGAGGCGTTGTAACAGTATGCCTTGGCCGTCCAGGTGAGGTGAGTCGGGCCAAGACCCGAGGCATTGTAACAGTACGCCTTAGACGTCCAGGTGGTTGAGTCAGGTCAAAGACCGGTGGCATACCGGTTGTCGTTACTGCCAAACCTCGATACGGAGGCTGGCATGGGAGGGAAAGAAACTCCGCAACTGGACAATCCCTTACGTAAGGGTGTAATGGAGTAACCATGAGGAGCGCGAAGCGACTTGGGGACCCCAAGACGAAAATGAAGGAAGTTTTCCCAGAATTGTTAGCGAGGGTTGAGTTTAAGGTTTCGGGACGAAACTTTTTATAAAGTGTGAGTGGTTGTAGTGATCCCGGCCTTTCGGGGTATTTTTGACTTACGTGTAGTCATTTAAGCCTTTAAGGAAATAAAATTATTGCAATTCTTGAAGTTGGCCATTGTGAGATGCTAGTATTTTTCTGCGATAGAGCGCGGAAAAAGAAAGCCGACGGCGCGATCGGATCTGAAATCCGATATCGGGAACCCCCTGAACGGGATTCAAAGTGATACGGTGATTAGTCGTGCATCGGAATCCGTGCTAAATATCTTGCACCCGTTAGAGATAAGGTGGTTTATCTCGTGGGGATAATTAATTAGTTAATTAATTATCCCAGACGGAAAATTAATTAATTCTCTACGTACGAATTAAAGAGGAATTAATTAAAGGTAAAGTACGACTATATAAGGGATCCCGAGTATCGGAAAGGAAAAGAAAAGAAAATAAAAACCCTAATCGGAGAGAAGGGAAAAAAAAAGAGAAAAAAGGAAAGAAAAGAAAATAAAAACCCTAATCGGAGAGAAGGAAAAGAAAAGACGGAAGCCGGAAGAAGAAAAGGAGAAAAGAAGGAGCCCGATCTTCCCGGACACCGAACCGAAGGCAAGAACGCGACCGGGACAACCTTCCCGTCGATCTTCGGTTAGTAAAATAATTTATTTAAATTATTTGGGATTTTTCCGTCATCTCTTTCGTTGAGTTCTTGGTGTTTTTAATCGGGTTCTTGTTATCGGACCTCCGATCGACGTTTTGGTTGTTCGTCGATCGTTGGTTTAGTCATTAGAATTATCGTGTATTTATTCGGGAATTTTTGGGATGTCCCATTGGAACGTAGTGGGTTAACGGGAGGCCGCCGCCGCCGTTGCGAAACGGGAGGCCGCCGCCGTCGTTACCATGGTCGCGGGGTCTTCGCCGGAGTCGCACGGGAGCGAAAACGGAGAAGAAATCGCGAAACGGGAGCGAAAACGGAGAAGAAAACCAAAAAAGGGGCATTACTGTTCACCCCGTACGGGTTCCTCAGCCCGCGGTCCACGGGCCAGAGCGTGCACCCGGCGCACGCCCCAAGGCGCGGAAGCCGCAGACCCGGCGCACGCTTTCGTGCGCCGGCCCAGCCCGCTCAGGCGCGGTGCACGCAACAGCGTGCACCCGGTGTGTGCCGGAGGCCGTGCGGCCGTGAGCCCGTGCGCGCTCGTCGTGTCGTGCACCGGCCCGGCCCAGAATGCGCGGTGCACGCTTCCTGCGTGCACCCGGCGCATTCCGCGCGGCCGCCGATGCTGTAAACCCGGTCCGCGCCTGCCCTGTGCACCACCCGACAGCCCAAAGTTCGGTGGCTCCGTTTGGGTCCGTTTTTCCACCGTTTTGAGCGCCGTTTTCGCCGTTGTGATCGTTATTTCCGTGGCTTCCTTGGCATGGCCACTTGGGACCTTCTTGATCATTATTTATTATGTCGGGTGCTAATTTCGCCGACGCTCCGCGCCTCGACGAAATCGTCGGGGGCGCGCGTCGGGTCTCTTTTCTCATCATTTCCGCCGTGGGGCCTTCTTGGTCTAACCAGGGACGCCCCGAGTGGGCTACCGATTGAGGATTGAGTTTTGTTGGACTTTCCCGTCGAAAAGAGTAAAGTGGGTCTTGTGTTGTCGGATGTTAGTACACGCTTTTGACTATAGTTATCCGTGCGGACTTTCTTTAGGTCCAGACGCGCAGCGGGGGTGCGCGAAAGATTCGGGTGTTCCGATCTCTCTCCAAATAGGTGGGTACGGTTGCTGTAAATACAGCCAGTGCAGTAAGTGCATCTATCGTCATTAAAGTGCTCTCATTTATCTAACAATTGAAGCGGCTGCGGTCGCAATGCTCATGACACGCCGATCTCGGCAAATCCGTTTTGGGATGCCCACGTACACAGGCGGATTGGCCTCCGCATGGGTGTACTTTTCCGGAAGAGTGGTCTCTTATGACCCGTGATCCTCACAAAAGTGTGGGTGCCATGAGGACCCCTTCGCGCCCGTTGGAAATAGCACACCAGCACCGCGAAAGGGGTAAATGCATCAAAGTAGGTGTTTGCGCACGAGGGGAGACTTTAGTCTCTCCGACAAATGTTTTGGGGTTGGTGCCCAAATTAATATGTGCAGGGTTTTAGCGAAATGGTTCTGGTGTTATCGGTTTGCTCCTTATTCCTTATTGCTTTAGACATCTACTTTGTTTGTCACTGACATTACCCACTCCGTGACAGGCGCTACGAGGGCGTTAGCCGGGAGATTGTTGAGACTGCGTCGCGAGGCCCGTAGTCAGAACACTTGGTTATTGTTATTATCTCAGTTCTCTTACGCTTATTTTAGTTAATTTGCTTGCGGGTAGTAATACTCGTGGACATGTGTATTTAGCACTGTGGATGAGTTGTACTTTTATAGTTTGGTTCTTTTGATGATGTTTCTTATGCGGCATGTTTTCATGATAAACCAAATGATTTCGAAAAGGGTTTTCCCAAAACGAAGTGCCGTGTGGGCACGGGTTTTGCAATTGCTGGCTTTATCCTTTCTAAACATTGATGCCGCTTTAATATTCCGCTTGATGTTGAATGTCTATTGTATGGTTGATGGTTGACGATTGTTGATTGTTGTATGTGGTTGAAATGAGACGACGTGCATATACAAAGGAGACTCTGTCCGCGGACAGGGAGAATTTGTGTATGTGGCGGTCTGGCACGCACCGGGGATGAGGTTTAAATTACCTTGTTAAGAAGAAAAAAAAAAGATACACACGATTTTCCGCCTGATAGACTCAAAAACCCCCGGGGCGTGACAGCTTCAGTGAAACACCACGGCAGCAAGCTCCAATCATGGGTAGGGTATTCTTCTCATATCCTTGAGCTGCTCGATGCATAGCATTACCTTCTCCCTTCCTGCATCAACACACAACCAATCCATTGTGCGATGCGTCCACGCCCCGGGATTAATTTAGCGAAAGGATTGCTGCGAAAAGTGGTATGTATTTATTTTTTTTTGAATACCTTCTTCCCCGGTGTTACGGAATTTGAGTTGGCGTAGTTTCGTGAAAGTCTCAAGTCTTGAAGATTGAAGGTGAAGAAAGTTGGATCATTTAACTCAATCTCAAGAAAGAAGAATTCAAAAGGATCAGGTATGTTTTAACTAAAGAATTTGTGTGATCCGAATACTTCTTGTAGTGTAGAAACACTTGGAAGAATCTTTCATTGCATAAAAATCAAAAACTGGACTTGGGACATGTTCAGGATCCGGATCAGGTTGTTCGATCCGGATCCCGAAGGTGGTTCGTTCATACATCATCGCAATCCGGATCGTAGTCTCTTGATCCGGATCCCGAACGTTGAGTTTACCATCTACCTTGAACGATCCGGATCTTGCTTCGCAATCCGGATCCCGAACGTTGATGTTTGGTGAACTGTATGAACGATCCGGATCGTAGTCACATGATCCGGATCCCGAACCTTCGTTTTTCTGGAATTGGCTGTTTCGTTATGACGATCCGGATCCTAGTTATCACGATCCGGATCGCCGTCCGTAAAAATCCAGAAATGGTGGTTTTTGATTCTTATCTCCTTCCTAGGGTTTCTAACCTATAAATACCCCTATGTCTTTCTTTCTAGGGTGAATCCACATAGCCGTCATTTTCTATATCATCTTATACGGCTATAGATCCACATATAGAGAAGAAAGGAAATCATTAGAGAATACTCTATGTTTCTTCATCTATATTGATTAGTTTGATTCTAGGTTTTCATACTCACATCTTGAGTTGAATCAAACTAATGAATACTTAGATGGTATTTCCGATCTATCTTTGATCTAAGTATTCGGCGGATCATCACCACCCAAAACAACGATTTACCCCAAAAATCGGCGCGTGGATTCGCGTGTCCTTGTGGATTCAAGGTTCAATCGCTCTCGTGGATTCGGAGCGAGGCACGTTCGTGGATTCGAACGGTGCTATTGGGTGAAGACCGTGGATTCGGTCGGACGTCGTGGATTCGACGTTGGACGCCGTGGATTCGGCGTTGGGCGCAGATCGTGGATTCGAGAAGCGCGGAGCGAGCGGAGAAGATCCTCTAGGAGCGTATGGAAAAGGTTGAGTCGTAAGTGTGTACGGTAAATCACCTTGTACGTGTTTTAATTCTAGTGGATTTCTGCCGTGTTATCGGTCCCGTGGTTTTTTACTCCGGTGATGGAGTTTTCCACGTAAAAATCTTGCGTGTTATTTTATTTTCCGCATTGGGTTTTATCGCAACGATTTTTGGAGTGTTTATACGTTTACACCTATTCACCCCCCCTAGGTGTTTCTTTCCCCTATTTAGATCCGTATTATATACGACCCAACAAGTGGTATCAGAGCGGGAATAGGGTTGTGAACAATGGTTGAAGGTGGAAACATCAATCGACCCCCTTTCTTTGATGGAACAAATTATGCGTACTGGAAAGTACGGATGAAAGCCTTTTTATCTTCCATCGACGAAAGGGTGTGGCATTCAATTGAATCAGGATGGTCTAATCCAACTGAACTTATCTCTGATGTTCACACCTTAAAACCTAGGTCGAAATGGACCAAGGAAGAGTTTGAGTTATCTTCTTACAATGGCAAGGGAATTAATGCTATTTTTAATGCCTTATCTCAAACTGAATTCTCTCGCGTCTCGGCATGTGAGACTGCGAAAGAAATCTGGGATGTTCTCCAGGTTACACATGAGGGAACTAACCTCGTGAAGATTCAGAAACTGCAGATGCTTACGAGCAAGTTTGACTCTATCTTGATGGCAGAAAATGAATCTTTCACGGACTACTATACACGATTGCAAGACATCGTAAACTCATGTGCTAATCTGGGAGAGAAGATTCCAGAATTTAAGATTGTAAGAAAAATCTTAAGAACTCTTCCTGAACGATTTCGCCCAAAGGTTACTGCCATTGAAACTATTAAACACCCGGACGAAATACGTGTAGAAGAATTAGTTGGTTCATTACAAACTTATGAAATGACTTTTAATACTAACAATTCTTCTGGAAAGCATCCACTTCTAAGTCTTCAGGTTATGCGTTGAAAACAACTAAGGAAGAAGACGCGGATACATCCTCCTCGGACGATGACGAGAACCTTTCTATGGAGGAATTTGAGAAGCAGCTCGCTCTCTTGACAAGGAATTTTCGCCGCAACTTTCGAAGGGGTAATTCAAGCAAATCTCCATCCTTCGAAAGTGGAACAAAGGCAAGGGTACTCCAAGTCACAAGTCAAGAAAGCAGGAGAACTTCTCAAAGGATAAGAAAAGTTCAGAAGGACAACTGCAATGCTTCAAATGTCGAGGCTACGGCCACATTGCAACGGAGTGTCCTAACAAGTATCCGGCAAAGAAGAAGGCGATGCAAGTCGTCACTTGGGATGACAACTCAACGTCAAATGAGTCGTCTTCAAGTGATGAAGAAAAGAGCTCCACGCATTCCACGCGTCCACATCTTCACCATTCATGTGCTTTATGGCAAGTACATCTGAATCATTGTCCAACTCCACTGTTGAAAAGAACGCAACGGACAACGAATCGGATGATTCGGAAGGTGAAGATTTGCTCTAGCCTACCACAGACTTTTGAGGGACTCAAAGAAAGTGGCTAAGCAAAACAAGAGTTTGAGAGGGAGATTGCATGATCTCGAAGAAGAAGCAAAAAGAGCGACTTCTCTCTCAAACGCTCTTGAAGTGGAAAGGGAAAACCTGATAAAAGAAAATGCTTCCCTTCAAGAGTCCAATGAGCAACTTGAAAGGAACATACAAATGGTGGATAACGCGAATCACTTCTCAAAGCTCTACAACGAGGCTCGACAGGATAACCTGGAAATGACAAAGACCATTTTCCAACTCAAGAATGACTTACAGCGATTCTCTTCAGGAAGGAGTAAGTTGGATAGACTTCTTGGTCTTGGTCAATCAAATAGGTTCGGCCTCGGATACACTCAAACTGGAAACAGTCCAAGTTCGAGTGGGACAGTTTTTGTGCCTCAGTCGGTATCTCCTCTCCTCCGACACCGGAATTCAAGACAAACAACGACAACAAACCTACTTCATCCTCTTTGGGATCGTCAAGATCTAAGGTATGTTTTCGTTGTGGTGTTTCAGGGCACATAAGAAGATATTGCAAGACGGGAGTCGAACGCTCATCTCAAGCACCTCTTGCATCAACTACCAAAAAGGCTCCTTTCCGGAAATCAAAGCAAAACTTTTCAAATGAAAAGAGACTTGGTAGTTCACCGCGCAAGACGACTTCATCAAGGAGCAACAATCGTTTTAACAAGACGCTTTCACCTAGGCACAAAACTTCACGACCATTACAGACGCATTCCAAAAGGTTTGGGTGCGCAAAGGTGAAATTTTCCCTTGTCTTGTTTCCAATATTTCCTTGCATGCATATGATAGCTCGTCTTGGTATCTGGATAGCGGGTGTTCCCGTCACATGACCGGTGACAAAAATAGTTTTCAAAATCTTGAGAAAATCTCCGGAGGACACGTTGTTTTCGGAGACGGTCGATCTTCCCAAATTGTTGGAAAGGGACGGTAGCTATTCCAGATGGCCCGATTTTGAAAAACGTCTTATTGTTGATGGCCTTAAGACTAACCTCATAAGCATAAGTCAACTTTGCGACAATGGTTTTTCAGTTAACTTTCATCGGTTGAATGCGTTGTAACTGATAAGGACCATGTCTTCTTTTTAAAAGGGGTTAGATCTGAAAAAATTGTTATGTTGTTCCTAATAAATTTTCTGAAAATTGTAACTTAGCCGCTTTGAATAATGAAACTCTTTGGCATGAAAGGCTAGGTCACTTAAATTTTAAGGAACTTACTACTAGAATTTCAAACAAGGACGTGGTCAAGGGGATTCCAAAGCTTTTATTTAAACAAAACGTTGTGTGTGGTGGTTGCCAAAAGGGAAAACAGTCTAGGACTGCACACAAAACTTGAACCACGTTGGTACAAAACGGCCCTTGGAACTTTTGCACATGGACTTAATGGGGCCGACCCGTCAACCATCTTTGGGAGGTAAATGGTACATCTTTTTATTGGTTGATGATTTCTCTCGGTTTTCTTGGGTAGCATTTTAAAGAGAGAAAGCTGATACGTTTGACTCTTTTCATGAGATTTGCCATCGTATTATGATTGAAAAGAATGAAAAGATCATTCGTGTTAGAAGTGATAGGGGTGGAGAATTCATAAATTCAAAATTCATTGACTTTTGTACTTCAAATGGCATTAAACATGAATTCTCGGCACCCTATACACTCAGCAGAATGGTGTTGTTGAGCGCAAAAACAGGGTTGTTCAGAGATGGCGCGTGTGATGCTTCATAGCCGAATTACCGCTACATTTTGGGCTGAAGCTGTGAACACCGCTGTCTATGTCATTAACAGAGTGTATTTGCGCCCAGGAACCTTGAATACACCATATGAGCTGTGGTTTAGTAGAAA
>CM055066.1:43454175-43559208 GCA_029204045.2 Tillandsia leiboldiana
AGCCACAAACCTCCAATGTTCCCTTTTCATGCATTCCACCAGAAGTGTGCCTTGAGGTCTTTTATACATCTTAGTCCCACCAGGTGTGGGTATAAGGTGTATAATGGCACTCTCGCAATATTTGCTCTCTGATCTCCGCATCCACTGGCACACATGCTCGGTCCTGTACCTTAGTACTCCCGAAGATCCACTGTAAAGTCCCCTGACCGATCACTCGGAAGTGATCTCTAATCGGGTTAAGTGGTGGTCCTCACTCTGTTTCTCCATGACCTGTCCAACAGAGTGGGCTGCGACTAAAGAGGTTAGTCTTGCAGAGACCCCAGGAGACACAAACCTCTATCTCGAGCCGCCTCAGCTCCTCTAACAGTGGCGCCTGATCTGTAATCAACATCGACAAACTCTGCACGCCCTCCACTTAAAGCATCTGCAACCACATTGGCCTTGCCCGGATGGTACAGAAATGTCACATCATAATCCTTTAGGGCTCCAACATCGCGCTGCCTCAAATCAGCTCCTTCTGCGTGAACAGGTACTTAGGCTCTTGGGTCGGTATAGATCTCACAGTGCTCCCCATACAAGTAATGGGCCACAGCTTCTGTAGTGATCCGGCCTTTCGGGGTATTTTTGACTACGTGTAGTCATTAAGCCTTTAAGTGAAATAAATTATTCAATTCTTGAGTTGGCCATTGTGAGATGCTAGTATTTTTCGCGATAGAGCGCGGAAAAAGAAAGCCGACGGCTCGATCGGATCTGAAATCCTATCGGGAACCCCCTGAACGGGATTCAAAGTGATACGGTGATTGTTCGTGCATCGGACATCCGTGCTAAATATCTTGCACCCGTTAGAGATAAGGTGGTTTATCTCGTGGGCGATAATTAATTAGTTAATTAATTATCCCAGACGGAAAATTAATTAATCCTCTTACGTACGAATTAAAGAGGAATTAATTAAAGGTAAAGTACGACTATACTAAGGGATCCCGAGTATCGGAAAGGAAAAGAAAAGAAAATAAAAACCCTAATCGGAGAGAGGGAAAAAAAAAAAGAAAAGACGGAACCCTAGCCGGAAGAAAGGGAAAGGAGAAAGAGAAGGAGCCCGATCTTCCCGGACACCGAACCGAAGGCAAGAACGCGACCGGACAACCTTCCCGTCGATCTTCGGTTAGTAAATAATTTATTTAAATTATTTGGATTTTTCCGTCATCTCTTTCGTTGATTTCTTGGTGGTTTTTGATCGGGTTCTTGTTATCGGACCTCCGATCGACGTTTTGGTTGTTCGTCGATCGTTGTTTAGTCCATTAGAATTATCGTGTATTTATTCGGGAATTTTTGGGGATTCCCATTGGAACGTAGTGGGTTAACGGGAGGCCGCCGCCGCCGTTGCGAAATAGGAGGCCGCCGCCGTCGTTACCATGGTCGCGGGGTCTTCGCCGGAGTCGCACGGGAGCGAAAAACGGAGAAGAAATCGCGAAACGGGATCGAAAACGGAGAAGAAAACCAAAAAAGGGGCATTACTGTTCACCCCGTACGGGTTCCTCAGCCCGCGGTCCACGGGCCAGAGCGTGCACCCGGCGCACGCCCCAAGGCGCGGAAGCCGCAGACCCGGCGCACGCTTTCGTGCGCCGGCCCAGCCCGCTCAGGCGCGGTGCACGCAACAGCGTGCACCCGGTGTGTGCCGGAGGCCCGTGCGGCCGTGAGCCCGGTGCGCGCTCGTGTCGTGCACCGGCCCGGCCCAGAATGCGCGGTGCACGCTTCCTGCGTGCACCCGGCGCATTCCGCGCGGCCGCCGATGCTGTAAACCCGGTCCGCGCCTGCCCTGTGCACCACCCGACAGCCCAAAGTTCGGTGGCTCCGTTTGGGTCCGTTTTTCCACCGTTTTGAGCGCCGTTTTCCGCCGTTGGGATCGTTATTTCCGTAGCTTCCTTGGCATGGCCACTTGGGACCTTCTTGATAATTATTTTATTATGTCGGGTGCTAATTTTGTCGACGCTCCGCGCCTCGACGAAATCGTCGGGGGCGCGCCGTCGGGTCTCTTTTCTCATCATTTCCGCCGTCGGGGCCTTCTTGGTCTAACCAGGGACGCCCCGAGTGGGCTACCGATTGAGGATTGAGTTTTGTTGGACTTTCCCGTCGAAAAGAGTAAAGTGGGTCTTGTGTTGTCGGATGTTAGTACACACTTTTGACTATAGTTATCCGTGCGGACTTTCTTTAGGTCCAGACGCGCAGCGGGGGTGCGCGAAAGATTCGGGTGTTCCGATCTCTCTCCAAATAGGTGGGTACGGTTGCTGTAAATACAGCCAGTGCAGTAAGTGCATCTATCGTCATTAAAGTGCTCTCAATTTATCTAACAATTGAAGCGGCTGCGGTCGCAATGCTCATGACACGCCGATCTCGGCAAATCCGTTTTGGGATGCTCCACGTAGACAGGCGGATTGGCCTCCGCATGGGTGTACTTTTCCGGAAGAGTGGTCTCTTATGACCCGTGATCCTCACAAAAGTGTGGGTGCCGTGAGGACCCCTTCGCGCCCGCTGGGAATAGCACACCAGCACCGCGAAAGGGGTAAATGCATCAAAGTAGGTGTTTGCGCACGAGGGGAGACTTTAGTCTCTCCGACAAATGTTTTGGGGTTGGTGCCCAAATTAATATGTGCAGGGTTTTAGCGAAATGGTTCTGGTGTTATCGGTTTACTCCTTATTCCTTATTGCTTTTAGACATCTACTTTGTTTGTCACTGACATTACCCACTCCGTGACAGGCGCTACGAGGGGCGTTAGCCGGGAGATTGTTGAGACTGCGTTGCGAGGCCCGTAGTCAGAACACTTGGTTATTGTTATTATCTCAGTTCTCTTACGCTTATTTTAGTTAATTTGCTTGCGGGTAGTAATACTCGTGGACATGTAGTATTTAGCACTGTGGATGAGTTGTACTTTTATAGTTTGGTTCTTTTGATGATGTTTCTTATGCGGCATGTTTTCATGATAAACCAAATGATTTCGAAAAGGGTTTTCCCAAAATGAAGTGCCGTGTGGGCACGGGTTTTGCAATTGCTGGCTTTATCCTTTCTAAACATTGATGCCGCTTTAATATTCCGCTTGATGTTGAATGTCTATTGTATGGTTGATGGTTGACGATTGTTGTATGTGGTTGTAAATGAGACGCCGTGCATATACAAAGGAGACTCTGTCCGCGGACAGGGAGAATTTGTGTATGTGGCGGTCTGGCACGCACCGGGGATGAGGTTTAAATTACCTTGTTAAGAAGAAAAAAAAAGATACACACGATTTTCCGCTCTGATAGACTCAAAAACCCCCGGGGGCGTGACAGATTAAATGGTATCAGAGAAAAACAACCATAACCATAGTAGACGTGATCCACATCCACAGTGTAGGGTACCACAAGCAAATTAGACATGAGATAACCAAGGTATAAGTGCGTAGTACGTGAGAGTACGAGAAAAATGGGAACGTAATGTAGGTGTAATCGTAAGACAGGGTATTAGGGTTATAACCTTAGGGTTTACGTGGTTTCTTTGTCTATAGCGGACGATGGCCCGGACTAGATCGTCCACCGAGAATGCGGACGCGGACAGAGTGACCCCGACCACCGCAGAGAACCAGCTCCTCCGACAACAACTGCGGGAAATGGCCGGGCAATTAGCGACGCTGACGGAGCAGGTTCGTCACCTAACGCAGCGACAAGCAACCGCGCCAGCCGAGCGCGATCCAACCCCTCCGCCCGAAACCACCGCACCCACTACGGGACCGCAAGGGACGGGTGGTACGACGACGGAACAGCCCCCATCCCCAAGGGACGTACCTACTCCGACGACCACGGGGCCCGTGATGGGAGCGACAACAGGGGAGGCACGAACGACCCCTACTCTCGGGGGGTCCGCCGCTGTAGGAGGGATCACGGAGCGACGAACGACGCGAGAAAGGGTCAGGACGAATTTGGCAGGGTTCAAGAAGCATGACCCTCCCACTTTTGAGGGAGAGACGACCGATCCATGGGTCGTCGAGAAATGGGTGGATACCATGGAAAAACTCTTCGAGGACCTACTGATGGAGGAACACGAGCGGGTTCCACTAGCCGTCCACTTCCTCGAAGGGAATGCATGCATCTGGTGGAAGACGGTACGCCCGGATCCAACTACAAACGACCCGCTACCGACATGGACGGCCTTTAGAGAGGAACTTTTTGACGCTTTCTTCTCCGATAGCGTCAAGCGGCAATTGGAAGACGACCTGAAGAACATTAGACAAGGGAACCGCTCGGTCATGGAATATCAAAGGGAGTTCGTAAGATTGGTTAATTGCGTCCCGTTTGTTATACGAGATGAACCCCACAAGGCCCGTCTCTTTGTGGACGGGCTCCCCGGGATACTGCAGTGGAGGACGCGACGTCCCAGACCTAGTAACGGCAGGTAAAATTTTGGTTTCACTTTTCCCTCTTAGATTAGGAGCACCGGTCACACCTTAACCTGCTACCCCTGTTAGACTCTCTCTCTGGCTCCCTCTCCCTAGGATCCTTAAGTATTAGGCGAAGCCTCCCCCGGCCGATGTGCGCGGGCGGGCATCGAAGCATAGGAGAACCTTGTGTACTCGGGGCCCGTTAAGGGCCATGCAAGGAATAAATAGGCTCCACCCTATGCCTTGCAGCCGAGAACCCAATGGGCCGATAGGTAGTTCAGGGCCGCTCCCCAGATAAGGATCAGCGGTCCCGTGGTAAGGGAATTTCCGGACGTGTTTCCGGCAGAGCTCCCCGGGGCGCCGCCGGAACGAGAAGTCGACTTCCCTATTGAACTACTTCCCGGCACCAAACCCATCACCAAGGCACCGTACAAGATGGCCTTTGCGGAGTTGAAGGAACTCAAGGCACAGTTGGAGGACCTTTTGGATAAAGGCTTCATCAGACCTAGTGCGTCGCCCTGGGGCGCGCCCGTCCTGTTTGTGAGAAAGAAGGACGGAAGTCTCCGGTTGTGTATCGACTACCGGGAGATAAATAAGGTCACCGTCAAGAACAAGTACCCCCTGCCAAGGATCGACGACCTCTTCGACCAACTACAGGGGGCGACGGTGTTCTCAAAGATTGACCTGCAGTCGGGCTATCATCAGGTCTAGGTCAAGGGGGAGGACATCCCCAAAACGGCTTTTCGGACTCGCTACGGTCATTACGAATTTACTGTAATGTCGTTCGGGCTCACGAATGCCCCGGCAGTGTTCATGGACATGATGAACAGGGTATTCAAACCCTTCCTGGATTTATTCGTGGTGGTCTTCATCGACGATATCCTCATCTATTCCCGTACAGATGAGGAACATGAAGAACATCTGCGCACAGTCCTCCAGACCCTACGGGAACAGAAACTCTACTCCAAACTCAAAAAGTGTGAGTTTTGGCTCCGAGAGGTTGGCTTCTTGGGGCACGTAATCTCGGCGGCTGGGGTCGCAGTCGATCCGAAGAAGATAGATTCGGTGACGGACTGGTCCCAACCGACGACGGTGACGGAGGTTCGAAGCTTTCTAGGATTAGCCGGGTACTACCAGGGCTTCGTGGAGGGTTTCTCCAAGATAGCCACCCCCTTAAACCGCTTGACTAAAAAGGGGGAAAAGTTCATCTGGACGGACAAATGTCAGAGGAGCTTCGAGGAGCTCAAGGATAGATTGACGCGAGCTCCGATTCTCGCCCTGCCGGAACCAGGGGAGGATTATGAAGTGTATTGCGATGCGTCGCGAAACGGACTGGGTGGAGTGCTCATGCAACGGGGGAAGGTTATAGCCTATGCGTCAGGGCAGCTCAAAAAATACGAGCGAAACTACCCCGTGCACGATTTGGAACTCGCAGCGGTTGTGTTCGTCCTCAAGCTTTGGAGACACTACCTGTATGGGGCACACTGCAATGTGTACTCAGATCATAAAAGTCTTAAGTACCTTTTCACCCAAAAGGAGTTAAATTTTCGACAAAGGCGGTGGCTCGAGCTAATGAAGGATTACGATTTAACGATCCACTACCACCCGGGAGAGGCAAACGTGGTGGCCGACGCTCTGAGCCGTAAGGGGCAGGCCGAGAAAGCAGGGGTAAGTGCCATCACCCAGCAAGATAGTCTGATTGCGGAATTTTTGCGATTATGACTAGAAGTAGTACCAGCGGGTACAGTCGAACGACTTCTGACACTGGTGGTCAGACCTACCCTGCTTGACAGAATTCTCGAGGGGCAGTCGACTGATGACCAACTCCAGCGGGTGCGAGGTAGAGTAACTGCCGACCCAGGAGGAGATTTCACTGTAAACTCCGACGGCACGATACGATTTCGGGGACGAATCTGCGTGCCGGATCTACCGGAACTCAAAGAGGAAATCCTGCGGGAGGCGCATACAGCTCCATATACAGCGCATCCCGGGGGAACGAAGATGTACAAGGATGTCAAACAGACCTTCTGGTGGCCCAAAATGAAGGGAGACGTGACTCGATTTGTGGCACACTGCCTGGTGTGCCAACGAGTGAAGGCCGAGCACCAGCGTCCAGCAGGAAAATTGCAACCCTTACCGGTGCCCGTGTGGAAGTGGGACATGATTACCATGGATTTTGTGACCGGGTTCCCGAGATCGTCACAGGGACACGATGCAATATGGGTAATCGTGGACCGTCTGACGAAATCGGCCCACTTTCTGCCCATACACACGACGTGGGCGCGGGAACGACTGGCGCAAACCTACATCAACGAAATAGTAAGGCTGCATGGGGTGCCGACGTCCATCACGTCGGACAGGGACACGCGATTTGTGTCAAACTTTTGGCAGAGCCTGCAGCGAGCAATGGGAACCAAGTTGCACTTCAGTACGGCTTTTCACCCGCAGACCGATGGACAATCAGAGCGGGTGATACAAATTGTGGAGGACATGCTTCGGGCATGCGTTTTAGACCTGGGCGAAGGATGGGCACGGTGCTTGCCCCTAGTGGAATTTGCCTACAATAATAGTTACCAGGCCAGCATTCAGATGGCACCATACGAGGCCCTGTACGGGCGCCGCTGTCGGTCTCCAATATGCTGGGACGACTTGGGTGAGCGTAAGTTTCCGGGCCCAGATTTGGTGGAGGAGACCGAAGCAAGGGTGCGATTGATTAGACAAAGGCTGCTGACCGCCCAGAGCAGACAGAAAAGCTACGCGGACAACAGACGCCGAGACTTAGAGTTCATGGTGGGTGAGCATGCGTTACTCCGAGTTTCGCCCTCCAAGGGGAACAGACGCTTCGGCTTACGAGGGAGGTAGTAGCAAGGAAGACCTCTTACAAAGAGTAATTTTGGCCACGACCCCAGAGGAACCCTTAGAAGTAATGCTTCGTACCTTCCTGCCCAGTAAGGAGATGAAGACTTAGTTGTCTTATTTGTTGGCTATTTAGTTAAGGGTTAAATAGGTCCAACTTCCGGCCTTGCGACAATAGACCCGAGGCGTTGTAACAGTATGCCTTGGACGTCCAGGTGAGGTGAGTCGGGCCAAGACCCGAGGCATTGTAACAGTACGCCTTAGACGTCCAGGTGGGTTGAGTCAGGTCAAGACCGGTGGCATACCGGTTGTCGTTACTGCCAAACCTCGATACGGAGGCTGGCATGGGAGGGAAAGAAACTCCGCAACTGGACAATCCCTTACGTAAGGGTGTAATGGAGTAACCATGAGGAGCGCGAAGCGACTTGGGGACCCAAGACGAAAATGAAGGAAGTTTTCCCAGAATTGTTAGCGAGGGTTGAGTTTAAGTTTCGGGACGAAACTTTTTATAAAGTGTGAGTGGTGTAGTGATCCGGCCTTTCGGGGTATTTTTGACTTACGTGTAGTCATTTAAGCCTTTAAGTGAAATAAAATTATTCAATTCTTGAAGTTGGCCATTGTGAGATGCTAGTATTTTTCTGCGATAGAGCGCGGAAAAAGAAAGCCGACGGCGCGATCGGATCTGAAATCCGATATCGGGAACCCCCTGAACGGGATTCAAAGTGATACGGTGATTAGTCGTGCATCGGAATCCGTGCTAAATATCTTGCACCCGTTAGAGATAAGGTGGTTTATCTCGTGGGCGATAATTAATTAGTTAATTAATTATCCCAGACGGAAAATTAATTAATCCTCTTACGTACGAATTAAAGAGGAATTAATTAAAGGTAAAGTACGACTATATAAGGGATCCCGAGTATCGGAAAGGAAAAGAAAAGAAAATAAAAACCCTAATCGGAGAGAAGGGAAAAAAAAAAGATCCCGAGTATCAGAAAGGAAAAGAAAAGAAAATAAAAACCCTAATCGGAGAGAAGGGAAAAAAAAAAGAAAAGACGGAACCCTAGCCGGAAGAAAGGAAAAGGAGAAAGAGAAGGAGCCCGATCTTCCCGGACACCGAACCGAAGGCAAGAACGCGACCGGACAACCTTCCCGTCGATCTTCGGTTAGTAAAATAATTTATTTAAATTATTTGGGATTTTTCCGTCATCTCTTTCGTTGAGTTCTTGGTGGTTTTTGATCGGGTTCTTGTTATCGGACCTCCGATCGACGTTTTGGTTGTTCGTCGATCGTTGGTTTAGTCATTAGAATTATCGTGTATTTATTCGGGAATTTTTGGGGATGTCCCATTGGAACGTAGTGGGTTAACGGGAGGCCGCCGCCGCCGTTGCGAAATGGGAGGCCGCCGCCGTCGTTACCATGGTCGCGGGGTCTTCGCTGGAGTCGCACGGGAGCGAAAACGGAGAAGAAATCGCGAAACGGGAGCGAAAACGGAGAAGAAAACCAAAAAAGGGGCATTACTGTTCACCCCGTACGGGTTCCTCAGCCCGCGGTCCACGGGCCAGAGCGTGCACCCGGCGGACGCCCCAAGGCGCGGAAGCCGCAGACCCGGCGCACGCTTTCGTGCGCCGGCCCAGCCCGCTCAGGCGCGGTGCACGCAACAGCGTGCACCCGGTGTGTGCCGGAGGCCCGTGCGGCCGTGAGCCCGGTGCGCGCTCGTGTCGTGCACCGGCCCGGCCCAGAATGCGCGGTGCATGCTTCCTGCGTGCACCCGGCGCATTCCGCGCGGCCGCCGATGCTGTAAACCCGGTCCGCGCCTGCCCTGTGCACCACCCGACAGCCCAAAGTTCGGTGGCTCCGTTTGGGTCCGTTTTTCCACCGTTTTGAGCGCCGTTTTCGCCGTTGTGATCGTTATTTCCGTGGCTTCCTTGGCATGGCCACTTGGGACCTTCTTGATCATTATTTTATTATGTCGGGTGCTAATTTCGCCGACGCTCCGCGCCTCGACGAAATCGTCGGGGCCGCGCCGTCGGGTCTCTTTTCTCATCATTTCCGCCGTCGGGGCCTTCTTGGTCTAACCAGGGACGCCCCGAGTGGGCTACCGATTGAGGATTGAGTTTTGTTGGACTTTCCCGTCGAAAAGAGTAAAGTGGGTCTTGTGTTGTCGGATGTTAGTACACGCTTTTGACTATAGTTATCCGTGCGGACTTTCTTTAGGTCCAGACGCGCAGCGGGGGTGCGCGAAAGATTCGGGTGTTCCGATCTCTCTCCAAATAGGTGGGTACGGTTGCTGTAAATACAGCCAGTGCAGTAAGTGCATCTATCGTCATTAAAGTGCTCTCAATTTATCTAACAATTGAAGCGGCTGCGGTCGCAATGCTCATGACACGCTGATCTCGGCAAATCCGTTTTGGGATGCTCCACGTACACAGGCGGATTGGCCTCCGCATGGGTGTACTTTTCCGGAAGAGTGGTCTCTTATGACCCGTGATCCTCACAAAAGTGTGGGTGCCATGAGGACCCCTTCGCGCCCGTTGGAAATAGCACACCAGCACCGCGAAAGGGGTAAATGCATCAAAGTAGGTGTTTGCGCACGAGGGGAGACTTTAGTCTCTCCGACAAATGTTTTGGGGTTGGTGCCCAAATTAATATGTGCAGGGTTTTAGCGAAATGGTTCTGGTGTTATCGGTTTGCTCCTTATTCCTTATTGCTTTTAGACATCTACTTTGTTTGTCACTGACATTACCCACTCCGTGACAGGCGCTACGAGGGGCGTTAGCCGGGAGATTGTTGAGACTGCGTCGCGAGGCCCGTAGTCAGAACACTTGGTTATTGTTATTATCTCAGTTCTCTTACGCTTATTTTAGTTAATTTGCTTGCGGGTAGTAATACTCGTGGACATGTAGTATTTAGCACTGTGGATGAGTTGTACTTTTATAGTTTGGTTCTTTTGATGATGTTTCTTATGCGGCATGTTTTCATGATAAACCAAATGATTTCGAAAAGGGTTTTCCCAAAACGAAGTGCCGTGTGGGCACGGGTTTTGCAATTGCTGGCTTTATCCTTTCTAAACATTGATGCCGCTTTAATATTCCGCTTGATGTTGAATGTCTATTGTATGGTTGATGGTTGACGATTGTTGATTGTTGTATGTGGTTGTAAATGAGACGACGTGCATATACAAAGGAGACTCTGTCCGCGGACAGGGAGAATTTGTGTATGTGGCGGTCTGGCACGCACCGGGGATGAGGTTTAAATTACCTTGTTAAGAAGAAAAAAAAAGATACACACGATTTTCCGCTCTGATAGACTCAAAAACCCCCGGGGGCGTGACAGCTTCAGTGCAAACACCACGGCAGCAAGCTCCAAATCATGGGTAGGGTAATTCTTCTCATAATCCTTGAGCTGTCTCGATGCATAAGCAATTACCCTCCCTTCCTGCATCAACACACAACCAAGTCCATTGTGCGATGCTGTCACGCCCCGGGGGATTAATTTAGCGGAAACGGATTACAAAAGGTATGTATTTATTTTTTTTTTGAAAACCTTCTTCCCCGGTGTTACGGAATTTGAGTTGGCGTAGTTTCGTGAAAGTCTCAAGTCTTGAAGATTGAAGGTGAAGAAAGTTGGATCATTTAACTCAATCTCAAGTAAGAAGAATTCAAAAGGATCAGGTATGTTTAACTAAAGAATTTGTGTGATCCGAATACTTCTTGTAGTGTAGAAACACTTGGAAGAATCTTTCATTGCATAAAAATCAAAAACTGGACTTGGGACATGTTCAGGATCCGGATCAGGTTGTTCGATCCGGATCCCGAAGGTGGTTCGTTCATACATCATCGCAATCCGGATCGTAGTCTCTTGATCCGGATCCCGAACGTTGAGTTTACCATCTACCTTGAACGATCCGGATCTTGCTTCGCAATCCGGATCCCGAACGTTGATGTTTGGTAAACTGTATGAACGATCCGGATCGTAGTCACATGATCCGGATCCCGAACCTTCGTTTTTCTGGAATTGGCTGTTTCGTTATGACGATCCGGATCCTAGTTATCACGATCCGGATCGCCGTCCGTAAAAATCCAGAAATGGTTGGTTTTTGATTCTTATCTCCTTCCTAGGGTTTCTAACCTATAAATACACCCTATGTCTTTCTTTCTAGGGTGAATCCACATAGCCGTCGTTTTCTTGTATCATCTTATACGGCTATAGATCCACATATAGAGAAGAAAGGAAATCATTAGAGAATACTCTATGTTTCTTCATCTATATTGATTAGTTTGATTCTAGGTTTTCATACTCACATCTTGAGTTGAATCAAACTAATGAATACTTAGATGGTATTTCCGATCTATCTTTGATCTAAGTATTCGGCGGATCATCACCACCCAAAAACAACGATTTTCCCCAAAAATCGGCGCGTGGATTCGCGTGTCCTTGTGGATTCAAGGTTCAATCGCTCTCGTGGATTCGGAGCGAGGCACGTTCGTGGATTCGAACGGTGCTATTGGGTGAAGACCGTGGATTCGGTCGGACGTCGTGGATTCGACGTTGGACGCCGTGGATTCGGCGTTGGGCGCAGATCGTGGATTCGAGAAGCGTCGGAGCGAGCGGAGAAGATCCTCTAGGAGCGTATGGAAAAGGTTGAGTCGTAAGTGTGTACGGTAAATCACCTTGTACGTGTTTTAATTCTAGTGGATTTCTGCCGTGTTATCGGTCCCGTGGTTTTTTACTCCGGTGATGGAGTTTTCCACGTAAAAATCTTGCGTGTTATTTTATTTTCCGCATTGGGTTTTATCGCAACGATTTTTGGAGTGTTTATACGTTTACACCTATTCACCCCCCTCTAGGTGTTTCTTCCCCTATTTAGATCCGTATTATATACGACCCAACAAGTGGTATCAGAGCGGGAATAGGGTTGTGAACAATGGTTGAAGGTGGAAACATCAATCGACCCCCTTTCTTTGATGGAACAAATTATGCGTACTGGAAAGTACGGATGAAAGCCTTTTTATCTTCCATCGACGAAAGGGTGTGGCATTCAATTGAATCAGGATGGTCTAATCCAACTGAACTTATCTCTGATGTTCACACCTTAAAACCTAGGTCGAAATGGACCAAGGAAGAGTTTGAGTTATCTTCTTACAATGGCAAGGGAATTAATGCTATTTTTAATGCCTTATCTCAAACTGAATTCTCTCGCGTCTCGGCATGTGAGACTGCGAAAGAAATCTGGGATGTTCTCCAGGTTACACATGAGGGAACTAACCTCGTGAAGATTCAGAAACTGCAGATGCTTACGAGCAAGTTTGACTCCATCTTGATGGCAGAAAATGAATCTTTCACGGACTACTATACACGATTGCAAGACATCGTAAACTCATGTGCTAATCTGGGAGAGAAGATTCCAGAATTTAAGATTGTAAGAAAAATCTTAAGAACTCTTCCTGAACGATTTCGCCCAAAGGTTACTGCCATTGAAACTATTAAACACCCGGACGAAATACGTGTAGAAGAATTAGTTGGTTCATTACAAACTTATGAAATGACTTTTAATACTAACAATTCTTCTGGAAAAGCATCTACTTCTAAGTCTTCAGGTTATGCGTTGAAAACAACTAAGGAAGAAGACGCGGATACATCCTCCTCGGACGATGACGAGAACCTTTCTATGGAGGAATTTGAGAAGCAGCTCGCTCTCTTGACGAGGAATTTTCGCCGTAACTTTCGAAGGGGTAATTCAAGCAAATCTCCATCCTTCGGAAAGTGGAACAAAGGCAAGGGTACTCCAAGTCACAAGTCAAGAAAGCAGGAGAACTTCTCAAAGGATAAGAAAAGTTCAGAAGGACAACTGCAATGCTTCAAATGTCGAGGCTACGGCCACATTGCAACGGAATGTCCTAACAAGTATCCGGCAAAGAAGAAGGCGATGCAAGTCGTCACTTGGGATGACAACTCAACGTCAAATGAGTCGTCTTCAAGTGATGAAGAAAAGAGCTCCACGGCATTCCACGCGTCCACATCTTCACCATTCATGTGCTTTATGGCAACTACGTCTGAATCATTGTCCAACTCCACTGTTGAAAAGAACGCAACGGACAACGAATCGGATGATTCGGAAGGTGAAGATTTTGCTCTAGCCTACCACAGACTTTTGAGGGACTCAAGGAAAGTGGCTAAGCAAAACAAGAGTTTGAGAGGGAGATTGCATGATCTCGAAGAAGAAGCAAAAAGAGCGACTTCTCTCTCAAACGCTCTTGAAGTGGAAAGGGAAAACCTGATAAAAGAAAATGCTTCCCTTCAAGTGTCCAATGAGCAACTTGAGAAGGAACATACAAATCTGGTGGATAACGCGAATCACTTCTCAAAGCTCTACAACGAGGCTCGACAGGATAACCTGGAAATGACAAAGACCATTTTCCAACTCAAGAATGACTTACAGCGATTCTCTTCAGGAAGGAGTAAGTTGGATAGACTTCTTGGTCTTGGTCAATCAAATAGGTTCGGCCTCGGATACACTCAAACTGGAAACAGTCCAAGTTTGAGTGGGACAGTTTTTGTGCCTCAGTCGGTATCTCCTCCTCCGACACCGGAATTCAAGACAAACAACGACAACAAACCTACTTCATCCTCTTTGGGATCGTCAAGATATAAGGTATGTTTTCGTTGTGGTGTTTCAGGGCACATAAGAAGATATTGCAAGACGGGAGTCGAACGCTCATCTCAAGCACCTCTTGCATCAACTACCAAAAAGGCTCCTTTCCGGAAATCAAAGCAAAACTTTTCAAATGAAAAGAGACTTGGTAGTTCACCGCACAAGACGACTTCATCAAGGAGCAACAATCGTTTTAACAAGACGCTTTCACCTAGGCACAAAACTTCACGACCATTACAGACGCATTCCAAAAAGGTTTGGGTGCGCAAAGGTGAAATTTTCCCTTGTCTTGTTTCCAATATTTCCTTGCATGCATATGATAGCTCGTCTTGGTATCTGGATAGCGGGTGTTCCCGTCACATGACCGGTGACAAAAATAGTTTTCAAAATCTTGAGAAAATCTCCGGAGGACACGTTGTTTTCGGAGACGGTCGATCTTCCAAAATTGTTGGAAAAGGGACGGTAGCTATTCCAGATGGCCCGATTTTGAAAAATGTCTTATTTGTTGATGGCCTTAAGACTAACCTCATAAGCATAAGTCAACTTTGCGACAATGGTTTTTCAGTTAACTTTTCATCGGTTGAATGCGTTGTAACTGATAAGGACCATGTCTTCTTTTTAAAAGGGGTTAGATCTGAAAACAATTGTTATGTTGTTCCTAATAAATTTTCTGAAAATTGTAACTTAGCCGCTTTGAATAATGAAACTCTTTGGCATGAAAGGCTAGGTCACTTAAATTTTAAGGAACTTACTAGAATTTCAAACAAGGACGTGGTCAAGGGGATTCCAAAGCTTTTATTTAAACAAAATGTTGTGTGTGGTGGTTGCCAAAAGGGTAAACAGTCTAGGACTGCACACAAAAACTTGAACCATGTTGGTACAAAACGGCCCTTGGAACTTTTGCACATGGACTTAATGGGGCCGACCCGTCAACCATCCTTGGGAGGTAAATGGTACATCTTTTTATTGGTTGATGATTTCTCTCGGTTTTCTTGGGTAGCATTTTTAAGAGAGAAAGCTGATACGTTTGACTCTTTTCATGAGATTTGCCATCGTATTATGATTGAAAAGAATGAAAAGATCATTCGTGTTAGAAGTGATAGGGGTGGAGAATTCATAAATTCAAAATTCATTGACTTTTGTACTTCAAATGGCATTAAACATGAATTCTCGGCACCCTATACACCTCAGCAGAATGGTGTTGTTGAGCGCAAAAACAGGGTTGTTCAAGAGATGGCGCGTGTGATGCTTCATAGCCGGAAATTACCGCTACATTTTTGGGCTGAAGCTGTGAACACCGCTGTCTATGTCATTAACAGAGTGTATTTGCGCCCAGGAACCTTGAATACACCATATGAGCTGTGGTTTAGTAGAAAACCGGATATCAAGTACTTTCGTATCTTCGGGAGTCGATGTTACATCTTACGTGACCGTGAACATCTTGGAAAGTTCGACTCTCGAAGTGATGAAGGGATCTTTTTGGGTTATTCTACGAATAGCAGAGCATATCGAGTATTTAACATTGAATCTAAGACGATCGTAGAATCTATAAATGTTAAAGTAGATGAAGCTTCTCATTTTGAATCTGAAAAATCTACCCTCGATATCTCTCTAGATGATGATTCTCCTGCTAGTGCATCTTCTCATAATAATACTTCCAATATTAATGATGCTTCTAATGGTTCTTCTAGTTTATCTGATATGCAGGAATCATCTCGTGTACCTCCGAGTACTCCGTTTCAACAAACGCTACGAATCTCCAAGGATCATCCGGAATTGAACATCATTGGAGATCCACAAGAAGGAGTTAGAACTCGAAGGCAGTTGGTTTGCGGATTTGCTTGCTATGTATCTTTAATCGAACCAAAGACAATAGATGAAGCTCTTCAGGATGACTACTGGATTAAAGCAATGCAGGAAGAGCTCCATCAATTTGAGCGAAACAAAGTCTGGGAATTAACGAAGCCTCCAAAGCAACATAATGTGATAGGTACCAAATGGATCTTCAAGAACAAGAAAGATGAAGATGGTACTATCATCAGGAACAAGGCACGACTAGTTGCTCAAGGCTACTCTCAAGTAGAAGGTATAGACTTTGACGAAACTTTCGCCCCTGTAGCTAGACTCGAGTCCATTCGTATATTGTTTGCTATTGCTTGTCATTTTAAAATCAAATTATTTCAAATGGACGTCAAGAGCGCATTTCTAAATGGGTTTTTAAATGAGGAAGTTTATGTAGCTCAACCGAAAGGTTTTGTAGATCATAAACAACCTAACCATGTTTTTCGTTTGAAAAAGGCTCTTTACGGTCTGAAACAAGCACCGCGAGCATGGTACGAAAGGTTAACAAAGCACCTTTTGGAGAAGGGCTATACTCGAGGGGGAGCTGACAGGACTCTCTTTGTGAAGCATTATCAAAATAATTTCATTGTAGCACAAATCTATGTCGATGACATTGTATTTGGTGCAACAAAAGATAATGATGCTTCTAAATTCGCGGAGACCATGGAAAGCGAATTTGAGATGTCCATGATGGGCGAATTGTCTTATTTCCTTGGATTGCAAATTAAACAAAATGATGAAGGTATTCACTTGAGTCAATCCAAGTATGCACTGGAGTTGGTCAAAAAGTTTGATCTAGAAAATTGTAAAGATTTTCCAACTCCAATGGGAACTAGCCACAAGGGACTTGGAAGTGAATCACATAGTGAGGATGTAGACGAGAAACTGTATAGAAGTATGATTGGAAGTCTACTTTACCTCACGGCTAGTCGCCCGGATATATCCTTTAGTGTTGGGATTTGCGCGAGATATCAATCAGCACCAAAGGAGGTTCACCTGAAAGCGGTGAAACGGATCATCCGGTACATCAAAGGATCAATTAATTTCGGAATTTGGTATCCTATGGGAACAAGTCTGGACATTGTTGGATACTCATATGCCGATTGGGCAGGATCAGTGGATGATCGGAAAAGCACGAGTGGTGCATGCTTCTATCTTGGCCATTGCCTTGTTGCATGGCACAGTAAAAAACAGAATTGCATAGCACTCTCGACTGCCGAAGCGGAATACATTTCAGCTGGAAGTTGCTCAACTCAACTCATTTGGATGAAAAGCGTATTGAGTGACTTCCGCATTTCAGCATCTTCGGTAACAATTCTTTGTGACAACACAAGTGCAATTAACATTTCTAAAAACCCTGTGTTGCACTCTAGAACAAAACATATTGAACTTAGATATCATTTTCTTAGAGAGCTAGTTGAATCAAATACTCTTCAACTTTCATATATTTCAACTGAAGATCAATTAGCTGACATTTTAACAAAACCTTTGGATCAAAAACGTTTTATTCATTTACGAAAAGCAATTGGGATGCTTTCCTTGAAATAATCTTCTTTTTGAAATCTTTGCTTAGGATAGGTTTTGTATTTGTATTTGTTTTGTTCTATTCAATAACTATGTTTGTACATAGGACATTAATTGAGCATAGATCATAATTGACTTTAATTGCATCTGTTCACACATTTAGAAATTTATTATGCTTTTGCCATCATAATATTTCATTGTTGCAATGATCGTTTATGTTAATTAAGTCATCTTCTAAAGAGATCAAAGTCAATTTCTCTCTCAATGATCTCTTGGTATAGTCATTATCTTATTTGACTGTTTAGTCGAGTATGAAATCGAGATCAATTTTTGGTTGAATACTTTATATCTTAAATAATTGATAGCCAATTGAGGGGGAGTCAAAGATAATGTAAAATGCTCAAAAGATGTGGAAAGAGTTACATCCCAATGAGGAGTGTGAAAACTACCACCACATGGAGGAAAGAGCTACCACCTCGGTCGTCCGAGTATTGTGTGCAGCTACCACATGTATACCAAGCATGGTTGTTCAAATTTTTTGATTAAGTAAAATGCATATTGAAATACTTGACTCTGTCAAATTTCAAGGTTGGTATAAGGTGGGATTTCTTAAAGAAAGATGCTCAAAGAGCCACTCTCTTCAACAGATTGTCTAGAAATATTATCTACTATATTTGGGATTTCAAACATCTATTGATCTTTGTATTTCATTTTCTTTACTGAATTGATGATTTGATAAAGGCATTACTCATAAGATCAAGTTAGATGTGATTGAAGGTGTTCAACTTTAAGGAATTTAATTTTTGTAAATTTTCGTTTCATTTTTGGATATTATTGATAGATTTGGCATAATCTAATTCTTGTTGTATGAAACGATGGTTTTTGTTTAAAGTTGATACACATTTGTGCTTACAATCTTTTTCTGGATTTTCCTGAATTTCTCTGAAATTTTCTTAAGAAAAAGTTGGGGCCGATCCGGATCGGGCAAGGTGATCCGGATCCCGAACGCAGGTTTTCTCCTGCGGGCTGACGATCCGGATTGAACCTGCCGATCCGGATCCCGAACGCAGTTTTCTCACTGCGGGTAGCCGATCCGGATCGCAAGCTCGGGAGGATCCGGATCGCGGCTAGGTTTTTATAAAGAACAAAAGGGTTTTGATTTCTTTTACTCCAATCTTTTGTTCAAAAGTTTCCAGAGCGCTTCTCTCTAGATTTCATCCTCCTTGGAAGCTTTCAAACTCAAAGTTCTTCAATTCCAAGTAAGTTTTATTGATCAAAATCTCGGTTTTTCACCGTTTTTCTCTTTTCCTCCTCAAACGCACGATTTTCTTGGATCAACTTTGTTTGTGGATGGTTTTTGATCAAATTTCTTTTGAAATAAGAACTCTGGGTAGATTAGTTTTGATTATATGCAAGGTTTTCTCCTGATTAACGAATTTTTAGGCTTCGATTTCTAAAATTTCGGTTTTAGGGCATATAATAAGGATTTTCGAAATTCATGCAATTGATCTACTTTTAAAAGTCCTTTTGCAAAACTAATTTGATTCTTGGCTTCTCTACATGATTATGATTGTTTGGGTACAATTTTTCAAATTTTTGAAAATTAACAATTTTTCATGTGTTCTTGAGTTCGGCTTCACAGGATACATTTTTCACTAGCACTCAAAATGGTGATCACTTGAATTATTTTCCTACTTGCTGCCATGGTACATGTCAAGGATACTGCCAAGCCTAAGAAGGCTAAGAAAGCAAAGAAGACTAAGGTTGATTCCGACACTGAATCAGAGACAGAGTCGATTGACTGGGATAACATCGAAATTGAGCAAGCTGCTCCCATTGTCTCCAAAGGGAAAACAACTGCTGAAGCTTCAAAACCTACTGCTGCTGAAAAAGGGAAAGCTCCAATGGAAGAAACTTCTGGGAAGACAAGAAGAAAAAGTGTTGCTCGCAAGAGAGGAAGTGCTCGAGGAATCACCATTGAGCAACCAGCTGCTGGCCAAGCACCTGCACAAGACTTTGTCAGCTCGGCTAGAATAAAGGATTTTGAAAACAGAGAATGCATTGGAGAAAGGCATGTTGATGTAAAAGCCTTAACGCAACGTTCTCAGACGTTCGGGACTTTGTTTGACCAGAGAGGTCTTGCTCCCATTTGCGATTTCCCGGAGACCACTGGGTATTGTCTTCACTCAGTGAGGATGTTTTATCAGAATGCCTGCTATCTAGTTGATCAGGAAAGCGGGCGTCGGGATTTTCAAACTTTAGTCAAGAATGTCAGAATCAAAGTAACGCCTCAGCTAATTGGTGAAGTACTTGGGATGGACGCCCGAGCCGATGGCACTCATTATCTGAAGAATCAAGTTTTCAACACCTTCTCCTGGAGAGTGGTAGTTGATGGAATCTGTGTTCCAAATACTCGGTCGACAGGAAACTCCGTGTTCTCTAAAGAACTACGACCAGAGTACCGCATCTTAAATCTCATTGTTTGTTACAATATTATTCCAAACATGAACACAAAGGTTCTTCGGTGGGAAAGAATGATATTTCTTTATCTACTCGGAAATCCCGCAGCAGCAATGGGAGCTAACTTAAACATTCCCTACATCATCTGGTCAAGGATGGCACGATATGTGGAGCAAGCTCATCCGTCAGAGAGACTACCTTTTCCAATGATCATCATGCGCATTCTTCGCAAATTTAAAGCTGACACAAATGCGAGTTCCTATCTGCACAGTCTAGGAACAATCAATGACACGACAATTGTAAAGTCTCTTTCGACGAAGCCAGATGAACCATTCATACCTCTTCACCGGCAACGAGAACAACGACAACAAGCAACAACCTCTGCACCGGCAGCAGCTCCTCCAGTTCAACCAGCACCTCCGGCACAAGAAGCACCACAATCAACTTCTGATGATGATGCTTCTGTTACCTCAATCTATAGAGAACAGCAAAGGCTCTCAAACGAGCAAGAACGTATATCAAATGAACTGATTGAGGTAAAGGAAGAAATAAAGAAGGTAAATAAAAAGCAATCAGCAATGAACAAGCGAATAAAGAAGATTTTCCAAATCCTCGGCTGTATCAGTTCAGACGAGTCTGAATGATCCGTATCCTTCTAATTTCTGGTTTTATGCATATGTTTAAATCCCACTGTTGTTTTGTTTTATTTGAGATTTTAGTTCTCGAACTTAAACTGTTAATCATTCTCTCCACTTCTGTAATTTTTGGCTTTGTTTTGTGACAAAAAGGGGGAGAGAGTTTAGAACAATGATTTGAACAATGAACAATGAATGATGGTATGAATCATGAAACATCAAGGTAAGTGAACAATGTTTGAATCAACTGGATGAACATCAAGGTAAGTATGATCTCAACCTCAACTTGAGGTTTTTCGTTTGTTTGAATGCATGCCTCGACTAACTATTTGCTAACTATTTGGGCATGTAATATAACTAACAAGTTGATGTTCACTAACAAGTTTGTGACACTTGGTTTTTGATTGCATAGAAGATATGTTGGTTCTTAACTCTGATCAATTACATATCTATATATATATATAAGTTTGTCACAAACATGTTCATGACATTTGGTTTTTACGTGCAAAGAAGATATGTTGGTGTTTCTTTAACTATGATCAGTTTACATATCTGAATATAAATGTCATGGTAAGTATAAATGAGTTTAAACTTCATCTCTGCTTGTGGTTTTTGAATAATACAAAATTCTTGAGGTATCTAACGATTTCTTTTGTCAAGAATGATTTCTTTTTGCAGAGAGTACAGATGTCTAAGTCTAGAGTCTGTTTTAGGAGTTTAACTCATGTATTGTATTTTGGATCTCCATTGTAAATTTTTGTTGTATGGTGATAGCAACAAAAATATCTTTTTGAATTTTCTTTAGTGGATCTATGTTTTGTCACGAAACCGCCAAAGGGGGAGATTGTTACGGAATTTGAGTTGGCGTAGTTTCGTGAAAGTCTCAAGTCTTGAAGATTGAAGGTGAAGAAAGTTGGATCATTTAACTCAATCTCAAGTAAGAAGAATTCAAAAGGATCAGGTATGTTTAACTAAAGAATTTGTGTGATCCGAATACTTCTTGTAGTGTAGAAACACTTGGAAGAATCTTTCATTGCATAAAAATCAAAAACTGGACTTGGGACATGTTCAGGATCTGGATCAGGTTGTTCGATCCGGATCCCGAAGGTGGTTCGTTCATACATCATCGCAATCCGGATCGTAGTCTCTTGATCCGGATCCCGAACGTTGACTTTACCATCTACCTTGAACGATCCGGATCTTGCTTCGCAATCCGGATCCCGAACGTTGATGTTTGGTAAACTGTATGAACGATCCGGATCGTAGTCACATGATCCGGATCCCGAACCTTCGTTTTTCTGGAATTGGCTGTTTCGTTATGACGATCCGGATCCTAGTTATCACGATCCGGATCGCCGTCCGTAAAAATCCAGAAATGGTTGGTTTTTGATTCTTATCTCCTTCCTAGGGTTTCTAACCTATAAATACACCCTATGTCTTTCTTTCTAGGGTGAATCCACATAGCCGTCGTTTTCTTGTATCATCTTATACGGCTATAGATCCACATATAGAGAAGAAAGGAAATCATTAGAGAATACTCTATGTTTCTTCATCTATATTGATTAGTTTGATTCTAGGTTTTCATACTCACATCTTGAGTTGAATCAAACTAATGAATACTTAGATGGTATTTCCGATCTATCTTTGATCTAAGTATTCGGCGGATCATCACCACCCAAAAACAACGATTTTCCCCAAAAATCGGCGCGTGGATTCGCGTGTCCTTGTGGATTCAAGGTTCAATCGCTCTCGTGGATTCGGAGCGAGGCACGTTCGTGGATTCGAACGGTGCTATTGGGTGAAGACCGTGGATTCGGTCGGACGTCGTGGATTCGACGTTGGACGCCGTGGATTCGGCGTTGGGCGCAGATCGTGGATTCGAGAAGCGTCGGAGCGAGCGGAGAAGATCCTCTAGGAGCGTATGGAAAAGGTTGAGTCGTAAGTGTGTACGGTAAATCACCTTGTACGTGTTTTAATTCTAGTGGATTTCTGCCGTGTTATCGGTCCCGTGGTTTTTTACTCCGGTGATGGAGTTTTCCACGTAAAAATCTTGCGTGTTATTTTATTTTCCGCATTGGGTTTTATCGCAACGATTTTTGGAGTGTTTATACGTTTACACCTATTCACCCCCCTCTAGGTGTTTCTTCCCCTATTTAGATCCGTATTATATACGACCCAACACCCGGCGCGTGACCAGATCCGCCGCATATACAGGATCACTCTACAAACGGACAGAGTCTCCCCTGTATATGCACGGCATCGCGGTTTGTACAATGTTCAATAACAAGTAGACATTCAATCACAACAATCCAAACATACAACCATTCACAATATGCTGAATAAACTCACGGCCGATTAGTTTGAAAGGATAAAACCCACAGTTGTTGAAACGGCGCCCACCCGGCACCCATATTTTGAAAACCCTTTTTTTCGAAAGCAACATAAACTCAGGGGTTTGGAAAACAGTGCCCACACGACACTTAGGTTTTGAAATCCATTTTCGCAAACCATAAATCCACAAGGTTTTCAAAACGGTGCCCACACGGCACCCAAGTTTTGAAATAGTAGTTTTCGCAATCTGTTCTTTTATTTGCTATTTTATTTTCCAAAGCGGCCCACAGAGATGTAAAGAAAACTAAACAATTCATTTGTCACCGTACCGACATCCACACCGACCCCACGAGGGTATCGAGAACCATCCACAGTCTACAAATAATAAATGGAATGCGAAAGTAAGAGGTAAAGTACTGTTCCGGTCTCCTGGGACCCAAAACCTCTAGCCGCGGCCTCACCATCGCCTAACTCTCCCCCCCCTGTAGGACCCTGTCACAAAGTGGGAAGTCAGCGACTAAACAAAAGTGATAATAGTAAAGCAGGTAAAGAAAACGTCCAACCGTAGTCTATCCGGAGCAACCACCCTCGCAAGGGAAAAGTAAAATCAAACACCTGTAAACCTGCAATACCCGATCCCGTCGGACAACTAAACCGACGGATAGCACCGCGCCCAAGTCGGACAACTAAACCGAAAGGTCGCACCGCTCCCACGTCGAACAACTAAACCGACGGGTCGCACCGCTCCCACGTCGGACAACTAAACCGACGGGTCGCACCACTCACACCTTGGCGCATCCAAGCCCCACAACTAAAGAGGCCCCACGCCGTCCTGTGGGTATACACGGGTCATCGACCACTTTTCCGGAAAAGCGCACCCTTTGCGGTGGCCAAACCGCGGGTGCGCGTGTTGCAGCCGAGCATAGTAACCGTGAACAATATATATATGTGCATGTATGCGAACCATGTGAGACAATATATATATATATCAATGTATGAGAACCGTATGAAATAACATATACATATCCGTGCATGAGAACCATATGAAACATATATATTCACAACATACACCTATCCATGCATGAGAACCATATGAAACATATATATTCACAACATACACTTATCCATGCATGAGAACCATATGAAACAATATGTATATCTAATCATCAGAACCGTAAAGCCATAACGAATAATTGATGCCTCCCTACCATGTTTAACCCAAGTACACATAAGGTTGACCCCATCCAACATGATAGAACTAAATGCTAAGACTTAAGAATAAAACCCCACCTGAAAGTAGGCTGATCCTGAGCTCTCGCTAGACTACTAGGCGGCTGCTGCTGAACGGCTGGGCCCTGAATAGAGACTGTAGTCAGAACTAGACTCACTCATGCTCATCCCGATAACACTACAGTAACATGTCGCTAATACGGGCACTTAGCCGACACTAGGCTTAAACCGAAGTTCCCGAAAAATCCACTGACCAAAACACAATTTCCTCTATCGAAAGATTGCTATAAATACCCCTACTTGAACACTGTTTTGACCAGTTCTTCCAAACCAGGAAGCCGTTGCCGATGCCGTAAGTTACAGTACGTTCATTTTGACGCGACAAAACCCGTGCTCACTGTCCCGAGCTGGCACGGGGCCCGAGGGCAAAGTTGGACCATAGTCATTTAGGATCCCAATTACAACTTAGCTTCACTTATCTACGACTTGAATTAGACTGGGCTTAAACCAGAGCATGATGTTCAGTGATGACAGAGGATTGTTGTGCTCACCTGAGGTTGGCCGGAGGGTGGCCGGAAGATTGGCCGGAGCAACACATTACAAAACACAAAACTCGGTTGTGTGTATCCTAGAGCAGACCGTGTTCAAACCTGCAGAACAGCCAAACATCAGTTCGAGGGCAACTCCAGAACCCATTTGGACACAGCCCGACCCGTCGCCGGCGGCTCGAGACGGCTATTGGTCGGAAAAACCCAACTCGAACACCTTGAGTGCATGGTTGAAAAGCTCGGTTTACAATGACTTAGGGGTGCGCCAACTTTAAGGAGACCTACTAAGAAGTACTTGGAGCTTACCTGGGTTAAAGGCCGGCGGCGGAAAGCGCCGGCGACGCGCGGCGGCCGGAGTTCATGCTCGGGTGCAATAAGTGGTGCAACTCCGGTGCACACAAATCCCACGTTAGGATTTACATGCAAGTGCATGGAAAGCTTCGAAAAGACCAATGGAACATACCTGGGCTGCTATCCCATTTGACGGAGCTCTGGTGATCGCCGGAGATCGAAGTCATCAAAGCTCGGTGAAGATGGCCACCTCTAATGGTGGATTCTGGCCGGCGACCCCCGGGCCGGCGCAAGATGGACCAAATCCTTCCTCTCGGTCCTCTGGTGCTTTCTGGGTGGTTGGCCGGCGGCTCGGGTGCACGGCGGCACCGGACGGCGAGGAACGGCCGCGGTTCAAGGTTGGCCGGCTCTAGGGCATGTTGGATCTCCCCCGATCTTCATCCGATCCACTCCCATCTTTGGGAGCAGCTTGCAGTCACCAGGAGGAGCAAGATCAATGGTTCTGATCTTGACTTGGTCGGTCGGATGAAGCTCGTGGTGATTCTCGGCCGAACTAAGCAATTCCGGCAAAACCTGCCCCCGCCGGCGGCCGGGACGACGGCGATGGCTCAGGCTTCACAGGTAAGGTCTACTTAAGGTCAAGAACGCATTAATATACTCCTAGGCCCATTTAAAAACAACAACGACATAACCTTACCTCGTCGGAGCAATCAATGAAGAAGAAGCCTCTCCACGGCGGTGTACGGCGGAGTCCGACACCAGGGTTCCTCGGCTGGGTCACAACTTCACAGAGGAACACTCAGGAGAAGACTTGATCAACCTAGGCCCTTCTCCACACCTTCCTCCCATCAACCGAGAAGAAGCTTCATGTCTTCTTCTTCTTCACCTACTCCGGCGACGGAAACTGTAGCGGCCGGTGGTGCGCTACCTCCGATGGACGCGGCAGGAGGAGTGGGTTTGTTGAAGTTGCGGCTGGAGGAGATGGGTACGGGGCTTAGGGTTTTGGATATGCCCTAGCCGAGTATACTTATACATACATGCATGGCACTTTGCATTTACACCCTCCAGCAATTTTAATCTCTGAGTTAAGCCCCCCTCAATTCACTTATCTCGCATCCAAGCCCCTCTCCCAGGGGTGGCACGCAAAGAGAGGCAAGAAACATAGGGTCTTTTATGCAAAACGTCGCATTTTCATTGTATTTCACGCTTCTCGAGGCTCTAGGATCGTTAGACGAAAATTTCGTCAGCGCCATTGCGCTCAGAACGTCCAAATTAGCTAGAAACGTCTACTCATACTGCTAGGTTTGGATCTTGGACAGTGAAATGGCCAACGACCGATCAAGAGGGGACCGAAAACAGGGGTTACTATTCATTTTACTATTCACTTAAGTCGTGGGTCCCACTAGTTTTCTTGCTGATTTTCGGACGATCCGACCGTCGGATCAGCAAACGGTCTATACCATTTCCACTCGGTTCGACGAGACGGTCGCACTGGCGACCTCCGATTTCCGAGATCAGACTCGGATCGAAAAGGCGGAATTTGTGCTTCGGCAACTGTGCCTTCGGTACACCGGTACACACCACAAAGGTTAATTTTGTTTCCTCGCACACATTCGCACCAGAAAAACTCTCTTTACACTAACACAATTTTCTCGAGTATTACGCCACTCACACCTTAAAAGAAGTTTCGTCCTCGAAACTTGAATACTCCAGGAATCCCATAAATGGGGAAAGTGCCCAAACCTGTCCGATTTGCGCTCCTCATGAACCGCTCGTTTCTTTCTGGCACTAGGAGAGATTACAGTTTCCCCGTCGGGCGCTGGCGTTCGGCCTTTATTCGAGGACCGACCCAAAAGCGAGCAACGCGCTGTGCTACATCCCTTGTCAATTTAAGCCACCAACAGTCTGCTGTTGATCCGTCCTGCTACGTAATCGCGGTTACCGGTATGTCTTCCGTCTGACCCTTACCGCTCCAGGCATCGATTGCCCCACCTGTCTTTCCAGAGTGATCTTGATTGGACGCATCGTTTCCTTGAGTTGCTTGGTCGTAAAGGCCTTAACTCTCCCCCGCGATAGCCAAACTCACACCTTTGGAGTTTGGCCTACCCTCTTGGGTACCTGAGGGTCTGAAGGGTCACCCGAAGACGCTCCTTGTTCGTACGCAAGTTGACCCAAGAAGGGTCTGGAAACTTTCTGTTCATCAGACCCGCGAACACCGTTGGGGCGCTCAAAAAAAAATCCAACCCCCGAGGCGATGACACGCAAAACGCCATATATCTCTTGGCGAAACTCGGTGGTAACCCTGAACGAAAACTACCGGACCGAACCGCCCTAAGATTTCAGACAGACGACGGGCTCAACCTGCCTGGCAACTCTGCCGTCCCGTCCCTCTCTTGATCGAACTGACCGGAGTAAGCCTGCTCCTCGGCTTGGAGTTCCCCGTTATGACGCCACCGGTTCGCAGACCACCTCTGACGGTGTTGAACAGTCAGCAACCACAGTCTCGCGGTGCGTCGAGGTACCCCAGTCCTACCACCAACCCGGACCGAAGGGCCCTTAATGCCCAAACTAACACGACAACAAAAGAGGGGGAAGCCACACTAGTACCCTTACAAGACTCCAGGATGTGTCAATCCAACTAGCCGGGTCGCCGCCTACAAGTAATCTTCCTTTGAAAATGACGAACCCTGTGACGCCCCACTTCCCAGGGGGTCACCCATCCTAGAACTACTCTAGCTCTAGCACGCTTAACTCTCATGTTCCTCTTGGATCTTGCTACCATCCAAAATGCTATAGCCGGTGTGACGCCCCACTTCCCAGGGGGTCACCCATCCTAGAACTACTCTAGCTCTAGCACGCTTAACTCTCATGTTCCTCTTGGATCTTGCTACCATCCAAAATGCTATAGCCGGGTTAGAGATTTAGTCCTATTATATCATTTATATAGAGGACTAATCCAAATTCCGGGGGTGTTACATTCTTCCCCCCTTTAAGCCCTGACGTCCACGTCAGGCTCAAGCACACTCACAAGCACCAGGCGATGTGAGACTAGTCTCGCTAGCCTTAGCCGACCTAGTGAGGAGCTGCACTCCACTCACAACGGTCATTAGCCGGGGAGCCTCGCTCTACCCGCTATGTAACCCTGGCTCAGCCGAGACTCATCTCACATTTCCGGCTGGTGAATGGCTCTGATACCAACTGTGACGCCCCACTTCCCAGGGGGTCACCCATCCTAGAACTACTCTAGCTCTAGCACGCTTAACTCTCATGTTCCTCTTGGATCTTGCTACCATCCAAAATGCTATAGCCGGGTTAGAGATTTAGTCCTATTATATCATTTATATAGAGGACTAATCCAAATTCCGGGGGTGTCACATTCTTTCCCCCTTTAAGCCCTGACGTCCACGTCAGGCTCAAGCACACTCACAAGCACCAGGCGATGTGAGACTAGTCTCGCTAGCCTTAGCCGACCTTGTGAGGAGCTGCACTCCACTCACAACGGTCATTAGCCGGGGAGCCTCGCTCTACCCGCTATGTAACCCTGGCTCAGCCGAGACTCATCTCACATTTCCGGCTGGTGAATGGCTCTGATACCAACTGTGACGCCCCACTTCCCAGGGGGTCACCCATCCTAGAACTACTCTAGCTCTAGCACGCTTAACTCTCATGTTCCTCTTGGATCTTGCTACCATCCAAAATGCTATAGCCGGGTTAGAGATTTAGTCCTATTATATCATTTATATAGAGGACTAATCCAAATTCCGGGGGTGTTACAGCCGGGTTAGAGATTTAGTCCTATTATATCATTTATATAGAGGACTAATCCAAATTCCGGGGGTGTTACATTCTTCCCCCCTTTAAGCCCTGACGTCCACGTCAGGCTCAAGCACACTCACAAGCACCAGGCGATGTGAGACTCATCTCGCTAGCCTTAGCCGACCTTGTGAGGAGCTGCACTCCACTCACAACGGTCATTAGCCGGGGAGCCTCGCTCTACCCGCTATATAACCCTGGCTCAGCCGAGACTCATCTCACATTTCCGGCTGGTGAATGGCTCTGATACCAACTGTGACGCCCCACTTCCCAGGGGGTCACCCATCCTAGAACTACTCTAGCTCTAGCACGCTTAACTCTCATGTTCCTCTTGGATCTTGCTACCATCCAAAATGCTATAGCCGGTTTAGAGATTTAGTCCTATTATATCATTTATATAGAGGACTAATCCAAATTCCGGGGGTGTTACAAACCCACCCGTCGCCGACACAGACTGCTAGCTCGGAGCATAGCCACCATCCCGGGTTGTCCGTTTCGACTGTCCGTTCTACCGAGGCGACGGTCAACACTAACGCTAGATTCCAGCTCTAGGTCCTGTCACGAGGCCTACCCCAGTTGCTCACGACCGACAAGGCGGCCGACCCACTAACCAACACCGGCGGATTACTCTACCACGAGTCGCCATTACTAACGATGACCAGAACGTCGGCAGAGGAAGGGGTTCGGAAATCAAAAGCCGGCGCAACGATCTGCTGTGATAGCAGCCGCACCAAGTGCAGGAACCCCGTCAGCAGGCCCACCGTGTCCGGTGTTGGTTGCTTAATCCATTGTTTCCTAGCAACCCACAAGACCCCGGTGGCAGCCGGCCTCGACCCCAGCCTCCAATCCAACACGACTACTCAAGCCAAAACTACACGACTATACAAGCACGCCGACCCGGCTAAACCGGGAAACAAAACTAAATCCGTACACACACACAACACAAGTCAGCTCTAGACTCCGCTAGTAAAGCACTCAACCAACTATCGAGAAAAGGGACCTTTACTTTCCCCCCCGATCACTCGCGTTCTACACTCCTATGCCCTACACATTTCATTCATTTGTAGCAAAGTGTGGTATCTCCGTGGATGTCGGACACTGACTGTTGTGATTGAAGAAAGTCTCTGATACCATCTTAATCTTTCACGCCCCGGGGGATTAATTTAGCGGAAACGGATTACAAAAGGTATGTATTTTTTTTTTTTTTTTGAAAACCTTCTTCCCCGGCGCGTGCCCAGATCCGCCGCATATACAGGATCACTCTACAAACGGACAGAGTCTCCCCTGTATATGCACGGCGTCGCGGTTTGTACAATGTTCAATAACAAGTAGACATTCAATCACAACAATCCAAACATACAACCATTCACAATATGCTGAATAAACTCACGGCCGATTAGTTTTAAAGGATAAAACCCACAGTTGTTGAAACGGCGCCCACCCGGCACCCATATTTTGAAAACCCTTTTTTTCGAAAGCAACATAAACTCAGGGGTTTGGAAAACAGTGCCCACACGACACTTAGGTTTTGAAATCCATTTTCGCAAACCATAAATCCACAAGGTTTTGAAAACGGTGCCCACACGGCACCCTAGTTTTGAAATAGTAGTTTTCGCAATCTGTTCTTTTATTTGCTATTTTATTTTCCAAAGCGGCCCACAGAGATGTAAAGAAAACTAAACAATTCATTTGTCACCGTACCGACATCCACACCGACCCCACGAGGGTATCGAGAACCATCCACAGTCTACAAATAATAAATGGAATGCGAAAGTAAGAGGTAAAGTACTGTTCCGGTCTCCTGGGACCCAAAACCTCTAGCCGCGGCCTCACCGTCGCCTAACTCTCCCCCCCCTGTAGGACCCTGTCGCAAAGTGGGAAGTCAGCGACTAAACAAAAGTGATAATAGTAAAGCAGGTAAAGAAAACGTCCAACCATAGTCTATCCGGAGCAACCACCCTCGCAAGGGAAAAGTAAAATCAAACACCTGTAAACCTGCAATACCCGATCCCGTCGGACAACTAAACCAACGGATCGCACCGCGCCCAAGTCGGACAACTAAACCGAATGGGTCGCACCGCTCCCACGTCGGACAACTAAACCGACGGGTCGCACCCCTCCCACGTCGGACAACTAAACCGACGGGTCGCACCGCTCACACCTTGGCGCATCCAAGCCCCACAACTAAAGAGGCCCCACGCCGTCCTGTGGGTATACACGGGTCATCGACCACTTTTCCGGAAAAGCGCACCCTTTGCGGTGGCCAAACCGCGGGTGCGCGTGTTGCAGCCGAGCATAGTAACCGTGAACAATATATATATGTCCATGTATGCGAACCATGTGAGACAATATATATATTTATATATCAATGTACGAGAACCGTATGAAATAACATATACATATCCGTGCATGAGAACCATATGAAACATATATATTCACAACATACACCTATCCATGCATGAGAACCATATGAAACATATATATTCACAACATACACCTATCCATGCATGAGAACCATATGAAACAATATGTATATCTAATCATCAGAACCGTAAAGCCATAACGAATAATTGATGCCTCCCTACCATGTTTAACCCAAGTACACATAAGGTTGACCCAGTCCAACATGATAGAACTAAATGCTAAGACTTAAGAATAAAACCCCACCTGAAAGTAGGCTGATCCTGAGCTCTCGCTAGACTACTAGGCGGCTGCTGCTGAACGGCTGGGCCCTGAATAGAGACTGTAGTCAGAACTAGACTCACTCATGCTCATCCCGATAACACTACAGTAACATGTCGCTAATACGGGCACTTAGCCGACACTGGGCTTAAACCGAAGTTCCCGAAAAATCCACTGAGCAAAACACAATTTCCTCTATCGAAAGATTGCTATAAATACCCCTACTTGAACACTGTTTTGACCCGTTCTTCCAAACCAGGAAGCCGTTGCCTATGCCGTAAGTTACAGTACGTTCATTTTGACGCGACAAAACCCGTGCTCACTGTCCCGAGCTAGCACGGGGCCCAAGGGCAAAGTTGGCCCATAGTCATTTAGGATCCCAATTACAACTTAGCTTCACTTATCTACGACTTGAATTAGACTGAGCTTAAACCAGAGCATGATGTTCAGTGATGACAGAGGATTGTTGTGCTCACCTGAGGTTGGCCGGAGGGTGGCCGGAAGATTGGCCGGAGCAACACATTACAAAACACAAAACTCGGTTGTGTGTATCCTAGAGCAGACCGTGTTCAAACCTACAGAACAGCCAAGCATCAGTTCGAGGGCAACTCCAGAACCCATTTGGACACAGCCCGACTCGTCGCCGGCGGCTCGAGACGGCTATTGGTCGGAAAAACCCAACTCGAACACCTTGAGTGCATGGTTGAAAAGCTCGGTTTACAATGACTTAGGGGTGCAACCAACTTTAAGGAGACCTACTAAGAAGTATTTGGAGCTTACCTGGGTTAAAGGCCGGCGGCGGAAAGCGCCGGCGACGCGCGGCGGCCGGAGTTCATGCTCGGGTGCAATAAGTGGTGCAACTCCGGTGCGCACAAATCCCACGTTAGGATTTACATGCAAGTGCATGGAAATCTTCGAAAAGACCAATGGAACATACCTGGGCTACTATCCCATTTGACGGAGCTCTGGTGATCGCCGGAGATCGAAGTCATCAAAGCTCGATGAAGATGGCCACCTCTAATGGTGGATTCCGGCCGGCGACCCCCGGGCCGGCGCAAGATGGACCAAATCCTTCCTCTCGGTCCTCTGGTGCTTTCTGGGTGGTTGGCCGGCGGCTCGGGTGCACGGCGGCACCGGACGGCGAGGAACGGCCGCGGTTCAAGGTTGGCCGGCTCTAGGGCATGTTGGATCTCCCCCGATCTTCATCCGATCCACTCCCATCTTTGGGAGCAGCTTGCAGTCACCAGGAGGAGCAAGATCAACGGTTCTGATCTTGACTTGGTCGGTCGGATGAAGCTCGTGGTGATTCTCGGCCGAACCAAGCAATTCCGGCAAAACCTGCCCCCGCCGGCGGCCGGGACGACGGCGATGGCTCAGGCTTCACAGGTAAGGTCTACTTAAGGTCAAGAACGCATTAATATACTCCTAGGCCCATTTAAAAACAACAACGACATAACCTTACCTCGTCGGAGCAATCAATGAAGAAGAAGCCTCTCCACGGCGGTGTACGGCGGAGTCCGACACCAGGGTTCCTCGGCTGGGTCACAACTTCACAGAGGAACACTCAAGAGAAGACTTGATCAACCTGGGCCCTTCTCCACACCTTCCTCCCATCAACCGAGAAGAAGCTTCATGTCTTCTTCTTCTTCACCTACTCCGGCGACGGAAACTGTAGCGGCCGGTGGTGCGCTACCTCCGATGGACGCGGCAGGAGGAGTGGGTTTGTTGAAGTTGCGGCTGGAGGAGATGGGTACGGGGCTTAGGGTTTTGGATATGCCCTAGCCGAGTATACTTATACATACATGCATGGCACTTTGCATTTACACCCTCCAGCAATTTTAATCTCTGAGTTAAGCCCCCCTCAATTCACTTATCTCGCATCCAAGCCCCTCTCCCAGGGGTGGCACGCAAAGCGAGGCAAGAAACATAGGGTCTTTTGTGCAAAATGTCACATTTTCATTGTATTTCATGCTTCTCGAGGCTCTAGGATCGTTAGACGAAAATTCCGTCAGTGCCATTGCGCTCAGAACGTCCAAATTAGCTAGAAACGTCTACTCATACTGCTAGGTTTGGATCTTGGACAGTGAAATGGCCAACGACCGATCAAGAGGGGACCGAAAACAGGGGTTACTATTCATTTTACTATTCACTTAAGTCGTAGGTCCCACTAGTTTTCTTGCTGATTTCCGGACGATCCGACCGTCGGATCAGCAAACGGTCTATACCATTTCCACTCGGTTCTACGAGACGGTCGCACTGGCGACCTCCGATTTCCGAGATCAGACTCGGATCGAAAAGGCGGAATTTGTGCTTCGGCAACTGTGCCTTCCGTACACCGGTACACACCACAAAGGTTAATTTTGTTTCCTCGCACACATTCGCACCAGAAAAACACTCTTTACACTAACACAATTTTCCCGAGTATTACAGATGCGTCGCTGTAGATCACATATCCTTTCCCCATAACAGGGAGGGAAAGGATAGGAGCGGTCATCAGTCTACTCTTCAGCTCCTCAAAGCTCCTCTGACAATCCTCACTCTAGATAAACTTCATTCCTTTACGCGTCAAGCGAGTGAGGGGTGTAGAGAGCTTCGCAAAGCCCTCCACAAACCGACGATAATACCCAGCTAAGCCCATAAAACTACGTACCTCAGAAACGGTCGTCGGTCGGGGCCAATCCCGGACTGCCTCAATCTTCGCCGGGTCCACTGCCACACCCGCGGCAGAAATCACATGGCCCAAGAAGACTACTTCCCGAAGCCAAAACTCGCACTTCACCAGCTTCGCATACAACTTCTTCTCTCGCAGAAGTTGCAGCACAATTCTCAAGTGCTCCTCATGCTCAGCATCGCTCCGGGAGTAAACCAGAATATCATCAATGAATACTACCACAAATCGATCCAGGTACGGTCGGAAGATCCGGTTCATTAAATCCATGAATGCAGCAGGGGCATTAGTCAGTCCAAAAGGCATAACTGTAAACTCATATTGCCCGTACCGTGACCTGAATGCCGTCTTCGGAATATCCTCGGCCTTTACTTTCAGCTGGTGGTAACCGGACTGCAGATCTATCTTGGAAAAGACACAAGACCCTTGCAGCTGATCAAAGAGATCATCAATGCGCGGCAAAGGGTACTTGTTCTTCATGGTCACTTTATTCAATTCCCTATAGTCCACACACAATCGAAGTGACCCATCCTTCTTCTTCACGAATAGCACCGGCGCTCCCCAAGGTGACACACTTGGTCTAATAAAACCCTTATCCATTAAATCCTGGAGTTGCGCCTTAAGCTCTCGCAGCTCAGCCGGTGCCATCCGGTAAGGAGCCTTAGAGATTGGCGCAGTTCCTGGAACTACGTCAATCACAAACTCAATCTCCCTATCTGGCGGCATGCTGGTTAGCTCAGGTGGAAAAACATCCGGGAACTCGCGGGCAATAGGGATATCCCCGAGTCCCGGTGCCGCCGTAGGCCCCTCAACAACACTAGCCAAAAAGGCTACACATCCTCGATGGATCATCTGCCTCGCTCGGGAAGTCGAAACCATAGAGGCAAAGAAAGCACTCTGACATCCCCGGTATACCAATATCTCTTGGCCTGGCTCTCTAAAAGTGACAGTCCTCGCGGCACAGTCAATTGTCGCGAAATACCGAGCCAGCCAGTCCATCCCGAGAACCACATCAAAGTCCCTTAGCTGTCTCAAGACCAACAGGTCTGCTGGCATAATCCAGGACTCAATCTGCATCGGGCAGGACCAACAACACTCCTCCACGTGCAAAGTGTGATCGGGAATCTGAACCTCTCGTGCACGTGGTAAAAGTCCTACCTCTAACCCATGTAATGATGCAAATGATCTACTAATAAAAGAATGCGATGCTCCAGTATCAAATAAAGTACGAGTCCTAATGCCAGAAAGTAAGGTGATACCTGCCACCACATGATCTGCTGCCGAAGAGTCCTCTACCTGCGCAGCATACACTCGCCCACTCTGAGCTGGAGGCCGATAGTCAGTGGGATGGGAAGAAGATGGCCTGCTCACCGGGGCATATGGCCGCTGAGCCGTCGATCGCTGCTGGGATGAAAAAGGGACAGATGCTGAAGAAGGTGCTGCTGGTGTCGCAACTGGGCACGTTGCTCGAACATGACCAGGCTGTCCACATCGATAACAGCGGCCAAATCTCATCTCACACGTGTCTGCCGGATGCTGACCCCTACAGAAGACACACCTCTCCGAAGGCTGGGTCCGCCTCGGCTGCTGCTGCTGTCTCTGAGACTGCTGCTGAGACCTATGCTGCCTCGACTGCGGCCTCTGCTGCTGATGGTCCTACTGCTGCTGCTGCTGCGGTGGCCTCTGGGATCCACCAGGCCCTCGCCGCTCAGAGCGCCCACGGCCGAAAAACTGAGGCCGTGGCGGTCGTGGCGGCCTCCAAGAATGAGCCCGTCCTCCATCATCCGGTGCTGGGCGCTTCGCCCCCGGGATTACTACGGGAGCTGGAGCTACCTCCTCCATTACTACCTCCCCGCATTCCACATAGAGCGCCTGCTCCATCGAGCCCTCCAGGGTCTGCAACCTACGCGAGCGAACCAGTTGAAAAAGGTCCCGGCGCAACCCTCGCTCGAACATGTAAATCCGGTGCGTCTCATCTCTGGCCACGTTCGGTACACACGCCAGCAACTGATTGAAATTCGCAATATACTCGTGCACGGGCCGATCTCCCTGGCGAAGGTTTCTCAACTGCTCCTCCAACCTCTGCCGGACGCTTTCCGGGAAGAAAGCCCCAAGAAGGAGACTGCGGAACTCCGCCCAGGTCAGGAGTTGAGCCCCAGGCGGACCAGCGGGTCGAACACGCCGCCACCAAGCCTCGGCGTTGCGCTCCAGAAAGTTCGTCGCCAATAACACCTGGTATCGTTCCTCGATGAACAATGTCTCAAAACGACGCTCCATCGCCGTGATCCACGACTCTGCCTCCCACGGCTCTGCACTCTGCCCCAAGAAATGCGGTGGGTCAAACTGGCGAAACCTCATCAACAAATCGACCATCTCCCGCTGCTCTGCCGGGGTCAGAGGTCCCGTCAACCCAGACGGCTGTCTGCCCGTTCCCCGAGCAACAGGGGATGCCGGGGTCACCGGTACAACCGAGAGAGCCACAGCTGGGGATGATGGTACGGGAGAACTCTCCGGGGGTGCTACAACAGGATGCACCCTCTGCTCTAACATCTGCGTCAGCCGACCCATGGCCTCCTCCTTACGCCGAACAGCCTCCGACATCTGAGCCATCTGAGCCTGTAGCTCCTGCACCTCACTCTGTTGGCCCTGCCCAGACTCCTCCTGCTCGGGCTCAGAGGAAGAAGGCTGAGAACGCGTCAACATCTTGCGTCGCGGAGGCATCCTGCCACAAGAAACCACGAATCAATAACACAATCCCGCACGACCCAATCTAGCGAAAGTCAAAGACATCCCCCTATCTCTGTGACTTTATGTTGTCTGCAGCCAACATAACTGTTCACCAGAAATTGAGTATGTCGATCCTTCTTCACTCACTGGAAGAGTCAAACAATAAATCAACGACTTTCGCAAAATGTCTCGTCTCTCGCGCCCCATCATCCTAGGGTCTGCCAAAAGCCTAGAGTTTCCTAAGTCCCAACTGGCCTATCCCTAAGCTCTGATACCAACTTAATCTGTCACGCCCCGGGTGTAAACCAGAACCCGGGCTCGCCAACAAATCCGCCGTGCACACAGAATTTTTTATGTACACGAAGCGCTGGTAACCTGCTCAGATATAAGAAATGTAAAAATAAAGAGCATAATACAGAGCTGAAATAGAAGAACCACATAGTATCTCAGACTGAAATAATAATAAAGCTGTAATAAATACAATAATCTCTCAGCTCACCAAAATAGTACAACCTGCTGGCCAAAGCCAGACCCAAAATAAGAAAAATACATCAGTCTGAGTAAAGGGTACAACATCTGTCTAACAACAACTCAGTCTCACAGGAGATCTATCTACTCAGCGATCCCCTTACCTCGATCAGCTGCCGATGGCCTAGAAGCTCCCGCAGACGACTCTGCAACACAAAGGAGAAGAGACAGGAAACAACAATGGGGGTGAGAACTACTAGATAAACCAGTAGCCTCCCCTAGTGGGTAAAACCTCAAATGCTGACGCACCCACTAGGACTACTAGAGGCAAAAGGAAAGGACAGTGGTAAGCTATAAAGGCTGCAGATAAAGAGGAAACTACCACTACTATGCCTCTAAATGCCATGCCGAAGGAAATGACTGTAAGTATGCATCAGTATCTACCCTGCCTGCCTGGATAACCTAATCTAGCCACCAGTAAAAACTGGTACTGCCTGCTGTGCCTGCCGTATCGGGTATGCCAGCCCACGCATAACACCGATGTAAAAAGGAGTCTCAAGGACTCAAAGCCTGCCTGTCGCACACTCCGGAGTGGCACTCGAGGGGAGCGACCCACACGAGTAAAGTATCTCAGTAACCAGTAATCATAAGTATCATAAAACAGCAGGACTGGATCATGACTCTGATCAAAGTGGGAAAACCCATCCACTAAAGAAAAGCTGATACCCAATCTGATGCAAAGATCAACATCCGGTCAACCGCCAAATGTCCGCGGTCGCCGCAATACCCCATAAGTCCAAAGCCTGATAAAGTAATCAACATCTGGCCAACCGCCTGATGTCCGCGGTTACCACAATGCCCCACAACCCATAATCGAGTCTAACCTGTCCCAGACTCAATGGCCTCAACTACACTACCCCAAAACCCTGCTCAAACTTGAGCAACATGCATCCGAATGCAAAGGAGAACAATAAAACATGGTTTCTCCTAAGTCAAGTCCCAATAATAGTGTAGCAATAAATAGTGGCCTATTTAGATGTCCATACAAGCATGCAATTGTCCTCTGTTAAAACTGAAGAAAAGTGTTTGATATTTATTTAGAAAAGGATGGTTTAAATGTCCCAACATAATAAGTCATTTTGCATGCGAGATTATGATATAGCCTTTGTCCCAACAACAGTGTCCCAATTTACTATAAATAAGCCGTCATATAATCTGTGGGGTCTACTCATGCAATTCACAATTAGAATACCTTTTATCAGTTTAAAATAGGGGAGCTCTAATACTCCTAGTGAGTTAGTCAAAAATGAGGTAAGCAACAACCACCCACCTCGAAAAGCAAAATCCACACCCAGGAAGCCTCCTTGCTGTCCACAGTTTTCCATTCCCGCAATTCGTCGAGAACAGTGCACAACTGTACAGAACAACACACCCGGTGTAAATACAAATCCCAAAAATACAACCTTTGCTATTTTTCCAAACAACACTAAAAAAAGAGGGATTTTCACCTCTGTACAGTGCTCCGAAAAATACAGAAAAATCACAGTTGCGTTCCTCACGACGAGTAGATCAAAATCGACTACTTAAACGCCTCGATCCGATGCTCCTTGCTCAAGATATAAATCGGAGAAGTCGATACTTTCCAGAAAGTACCACAGCAAAAAGGGGGGTTAAAGGTGCCTCGGGAACCGTGCCAAAAGTGCGAAACAGAGTGAAGTGATCAACATGAAAAACGAAGCCTTACCTCTTAGGAACATGCTGTCACAAAAATCGTCCAAAAATTCCTCCAGGTTTGCTCACAGCAATTTTCCGACTGAACTGCGACGGAAACGGGCCGAAAAAGGGGAAACGTCGAAGCGCGCCGCATCGCAGATAACTCACTGTCGGCAACTCCAAAAATTCTGAAACTTCTAGGGGAGATGGAGGACAGAGAGAGGAACAACTTTCCTTAAGGTCTTAACCTCACTTTCTCTCTCAAAAATTCGGAATTTGCAAAGAGAGAGGGAGGGGTATTTATAATGGGCCAAAATCCTATTCGGGCTCCACACCGAATCCCTGGACAAAACAGGAAACACCAAATTCATCCAATCAGACTGCGCCATGCCTCCCAGAACACGAAACAGCCGTACGGGCCAATAGAAATGTGCCACGTGTCAGCCGCCGCCCACGTTTTCCACGCGCCCGGCGCACGTGGGCGGCTCTGCGCCCGCCAATGAACAGTGGCCACGTGTCCACGTGGCGCACGCTCCCGGTCTACGCGCCGGGTCTTCCGGAATGTGTTGGCCAATCACAGCGTGCCACGTGTCACAGACAAGCCGCCATTCTTTACTCCGTCTGGCCAATGAGGGGCTGCCACGTGGCCTTGCCCACCTTCCGTGCACCCGGTGCACGCCTTGCCCGTGGACCTCGCCGCCTGCTCGCCTGACCGCGCTTTCCCGCGCCTGCCCGCGCTGCCCGCGGCCCTGCTCCGCCCCCTGTGCCGCCTTGCTCCGCCGTGCGCCGCCGCCTGCCGCTTGCCGCCGGTTGCCGGAGCAGTAATTCCGGCAGCCGGAGTTACTGTTCCGGTGAACAGTGTTTTTGGCGCCAAAAATTAAGTGAATACACCATTTTGATCGTTTTCGGGCGCTGAGTCCAAATCCGCTGTCCATTTTGCCAAATTCTCATCCGAAATTTTGCCGAAAGTCCCCGAAAAAGCCCACTTGCTCCGTTTTTCGCGCCGGATTCATAAAAAAAATCCGTTTTTGACACTACAAGCTCCGATACACTGTGTAAGCTTCCTGTAATCACTATTAAAGCTGCAAAAGCTTCTAAAAAATTCCGGATCATCACATTATCGGTCCCGTGGTTTTTTACTCCTGTGATGGAGTTTTCCACGTAAAATCTCTGCCTGTTATTTTTCATTTCTGCATTGGGTTTTATTACGCAAAATTTTTTGAGTGTTTGTTGTTTACACCTATTCACCCCCCTCTAGGTGTTTTTTGTTGGGTTATATGTAATACGGATCTAAATAGGGGAAAAAAACACCTAGAGGGGGGTGAATAGGTGTAAACGCATAAACACTCAAAAAATCGTTGCGATAAAAACCCAATGCGGAAATAAAAATAATACGCAAGATTTTTACGTGGAAAACTCCATCACCGGAGAAAAAACCACGGGACCGATAACACGGCAGAAATCCACTAGAATTAAAACACGTACAAGGTGATTTACCGTACACACTTACGACTCAACCTTTTCCATACGCTCCTAGAGGATCTTCTCCGCTCGCTCCGCGACGCTTCTCGAATCCACGATCTGCGCCCAACGCCGAATCCACGGCGTCCAACGTCGAATCCACGACGTCCGACCGAATCCACGGTCTTCACCCAATAGCACCCTTCGAATCCACGAACGTGCCTCGCTCCGAATCCACGAGAGCGGTTGAACCTTGAATCCACAAGGACGCGAATCCACGCGCCGATTTTTGGGGTAAATCGTTGTTTTGGGTGGTGATGATCCGCCGAATACTTAGATCAAAGATAGATCGGAAATACCATCTAAGTATTCATTAGTTTGATTCAACTCAAGATGTGAGTATGAAAACCTAGAATCAAACTAATCAATATAGATGAAGAAATATAGAGTGTTCTCTAATGATTTCCTTTCTTCTCTATATGTGGATCTATAGTCGTATAAAATGATATATGAAAATGACGGCTATTGACTATGTGGATTGACCCTAGAAAAAGAGTCATAGGGTCTATTTATAGGTTAGAAACCCTAGGAAGGAGATAAAAATCAAAAACCTAACATTTCTGGAAATTTTACGGACGGCGATCCGGATCGGACTAGCTGTGATCCGGATCGTCGTAACGAGTCAGCCAGTTCCAGAAAAACGAAGGTTCGGGATCCGGATCGAAGTGCATGATCCGGATCGTTCATACAGTTTACCAAACATCAACGTTCGGGATCCGGATTGCGAAGCATGATCCGGATCGTTCAAGGAAAATGGTAAACTCACTGTTCGGGATCCGGATCAAGAGACTACGATCCGGATTGAACTGGTGTATGAACGAACCACCTTCGGGATCCGGATCGAACAACCTGATCCGGATCCTGAACATGTCCCAAGTCCAGTTTTTGATTTTTATGCAATGAAAGATTCTTCCAAGTGTTTCTACACTACAAGAAGTATTCGGATCACACAAAATCTTAGGTTAAACATACCTGATCCTTTTGAATTCTTCTTTCTTGAGATTGAGTTAAACGATCCAACTTTCATCACCTTCAATCTTCAAGACTTGAGACTTTCACGAAACTACGCCAACTCAAATTCCGTAACAATCTCCCCCTTTGGCGGTTTCGTGACAAAACATAGATCCACTAAAGAAAATTCAAGAAGATATTTTTGTTGCTATCACCATACAACAAAAATTTACAATGGAGATCCAAAAATTTAAAAACATGAGATAAACTCCTGAAACAGACTCTAGACTTAGACATCTGTACTCTCTGCACAAAGAAATCATTCTTGACAAAAAGAGATCGTTAGATACCTCAAGAATATTTAGCATACAAAACCTAGTACAGAGATAGAGTTTATCTAATCATCATGACATTTGAGAATTCAGATATGTAAGAGAATCATAGTCAAAAACCAACATATCTTCTATGCAACTAAAAACCAAATGTCACACAATGTTAGTCCAACATCAACTTGTTAGTTATATTACATGCCCAAATAGTTAGTCGAATAGTTAGTCGAGACATGCAAACAATCACAAGATGAAAACCAAAAGTTGAAGTTGAGATCATACTTACCTTGATATTTCATCATTCATTGTAGAGATCATACTTACCTTGATATTTCAGATCACCTTGATATTTCATCATTCATTGTAGAGATCATACTTACCTTGATATTTCAGATCATACTTACCTTGATATTTCATCATTCATTGTTCAAAGTTCTCTCTAACTCTCTCCCCCTTTTTGTCACAAAACAAAGCCAAAATGTAGTTAAGACTACGAAATGTTAGGAGAGGGAAAAGTTCCAATAAAACGTAAAACCTGAGAACTAAGCTAAAGTAAGTATAAAACGAAATCCTAAAATCAAAATCCTGCACAAAAAGAAAAGGAAGGTGCAGTTCAGTCGGAGGAGTCTGAGCTGGTACAACTCAGCTTGCTCAAAATCCCTTTAAGCATTGTCGAAATAGTTGAACACTTCTTCTTGATCTTCTTGTGTTCAGAGGAAATTTGCTGAAGTTCTTTCGATATCCTCTCTTGTGCAGCAGAGAGTCTTTGTTGTTCCTGGCGAAGCGATTCCAATACAGCAGCGTCTGTACCCTGTCTTTTCGAGTGTGATGGATGCTGTCTAGAAGCAGATGGTGCATCCAATCCCTTAACCCATGGAGATTCAGTTTGTAGAACCCCAGAGAGTGAGCGAGCTCTAGTAAAAGGCCCACTATGATAACTTTCACTTCTTAGGACATTCTTTCGTATCGTACTCTGAGCTGTCCTCCCTGCCTTCGGTTGTCTTATCTCCTGTTGAAACATCCGGTTTCTCTTTTACAGAAGTACTCTTGTGCACCATTGTGACCAGTAACAGGATTAACCAAGAGAAACACATTGAATTAAGTGCCATTGATCAAAGTGCTTGAGTTAAGAAGGTGTCCTGTGAAAACCCAACTCAAGAACACATGAAAAATTGTTAATTTTCAAAAATTCTGAAAAATTGTACCCAAACAATCATAATCATGTAGAGAGACTAAGAATCAAATTAGTTTTGCAACAAAAGGACTTTTAAAAATAGATCAATTGCATGATTTTCGAAAATCCTTATTATATGCCCTAAAACTGAAATTTTAGAAATCGAAGCCTAAAAATCCGTTAATCAGGAGAAAACCTAGCATATAATCAAAACTAATCTACCCAGAGTTCTTATTTCAAAAGAAATTTGATCAAAAACCATCCACAAACAAAGTTGATCCAAGAAATTCATCACGTTTGAGGAGGAAAAGAGAAAAACGGTGAAAAACCGAGATTTTGATCAATAAAACTTACTTGGAGTTGAAGAACTTGAGTTTGAAAGCTTCCAGGAAGGATGAAATCTAGAGAGAGAGGCTCTGGAAACTTTGGAACAAAAGATTGGAGTAAAGAAATCAAAAACCCCTTTCGTTCTTTATAAAACCTAGCCGCGATCCGGATCAGTTCATAACTGCGATCCGGATCGGCTACCCGCAGTGAGAAACTGCGTTCGGGATCCGGATCGGCAGATACAATCCGGATCGTCAGCCCGCAGAAGAATTCCTGCGTTCGGGATCCGGATCATCTAGCCCGATCCGGATCGGCCCCAACTTTTTCTTTAGAAAATTTCAGAGAAATTCAGGAAAAACCAGAAAAAGATTGTAAGCGCAAATGTGTATCAACTTTAAACAAAAATCATCGTTTCATACACCAAGAATTAGATTATGCCAAATCTATCAATAATATCCAAAAATGAAACGAGAATTTACAAGAATTAAATCCCTTAAAGTTGAACACCTTCAATTACATCTAACTTGATCTTATGAGTAATGCCTTTATCAAATCATCAATTCAGTAAAGAAAATGAAATACAAAGATCAATAGATGTTTGAAATCCCAAATATAATAGATAATGTATCTAGACAATCTGTTGAAGAGAGTGGCTCTTTGAGCATCTTTCTTTAAAAACCCACCTTATACCAACCTTGAAATTTGACAGAGTCAAGTATTTCAACATGCATTTTACTTAATCAAAAATTTGAACAACCATGCTTGGTATACATGTGGTAGCTGCACACAATACTCGGACGACCGAGTTGGTAGCTCTTTCCTCCATGTGGTGGTAGTTTTCACACTCCTCATTGGGATGTAACTCTTTCCACATCTTTAGAGCATTTTACCTTTTCTATGACTCCCCCTCAATTGGCTATCAATTATTTAAGATATAAAGTATTCAACCAAATATTGATCTCGATTTCATACCCGACTAAGCAGTCAAATAAGATAATGACTATACCAAGAGATCAGAGAGAGAGAAATTGACTTTGATCACTTTAGAAGATGATTTAATTAACATAAATGATCATTGCAACAGTGAAATATTATGATGGCAAAAGCATAATAAATTTCTAAATGTGCGAAAAGATGCAATTAAAGTCAATTATGATCTATGCTCAATTAATGTCCTATGTACAAACATAGATAATGAACAAAACAAAAACAAATACAAAACCTATCCTAAGCAAAGATTTCAAAAAGAAGATTATTTCAAGGAAAGCATCCCAATTGCTTTTCGTAAATGAATAAAACGTTTTTGATCCAAAGGTTTTGTTAGAATGTCAGCTAATTGATCCTCAGTTGAAATATATGAGAGTTGAAGAGTATTTGATTCAACTAGCTCTCTAAGAAAATGATATCTAAGTTCAATATGTTTTGTTCTAGAGTGCAACACAGGGTTTTTAGAAATGTTAATAGCACTAGTGTTGTCACAAAGTATTGTTACCGAAGATGCTGAAATGTGGAAGTCGCTCAATACGCTTTTCATCCAAATGAGTTGAGTTGAGCAACTTCCAGCTGAAATGTATACCGCTTCGGCAGTCGAGAGTGCTATGTAGTTCTGCTTTTTACTGTGCCATGCAACAAGGCAATGGCCAAGATAGAAGCATGCACCACTCGTGCTTTTCCGATCATCCACTGATCCTGCCCAATCGGCATCTGAGTATCCAACAATATCCAAACTTGTTCCCATAGGATACCAAATTCCGAAATTAATTGATCCTTTGATATACCGGATGATCCTTTTCACCGCTTTCAGGTGAACCTCCTTTGGTGCTGATTGATATCTCGCGCAAATCCCAACACCAAAAGATATATCCGGGCGACTAGCCGTGAGGTAAAGTAGACTTTCAATCATACTTCGATACAGTTTCTCGTCTACATTCTCACTATGTGATTCACTTCCAAGTCCCTTGTGGCTAGTTCCCATTGGAGTCGGAAAATCTTTACAATTTTCTAGATCAAACTTTTTGACCAACTCCATTGCATACTTGGATTGACTCAAGTGAATACCTTCATCATTTTGTTTAATTTGCAATCCAAGGAAATAAGTCAATTCGCCCATCATGGACATCTCAAATTCGCTTTCCATGGTCTCCGCGAATTTAGAAGCATCGTTATCTCTTGTTGCGCCAAATACAATGTCATCGACATAGATTTGTGCTACAATGAAATTGCTTTGATAATGCTTCACAAAGAGAGTCCTATCAGCTCCCCCTCGAGTATAGCCCTTCTCCAAAAGGTGCTTTGTTAACCTTTCGTACCATGCTCGCGGTGCTTGTTTCAGACCGTAAAGAGCCTTTTTCAAACGAAAAACATGGTTAGGTTGTTTATGATCTACAAAACCTTTCGGTTGAGCCACATAAACTTCCTAATTTAAAAACCCATTTAGAAATGCGCTCTTAACGTCCATTTGAAATAATTTGATTTTAAAATGACAAGCAATAGCGAATAGTATACGAATGGACTCGAGTCTAGCTACAGGGGCGAAGGTTTCATCAAAGTCTATACCTTCTACTTGAGAGTAGCCTTGAGCAACTAATCGTGCCTTGTTCCTGATGATAGTACCATCCTCATTTTTCTTGTTCTTGAAGATCCATTTGGTACCTATCACATTGTGTTGCTTTGGAGGCTTCGTTAATTCCCAGACTTTGTTTCGCTCAAATTGATGGAGCTCTTCCTGCATTGCTTTAATCCAGTAGTCATCCTGAAGAGCTTCATCTATGTTCTTTGGTTCGATTAAAGATACGTAGCAAGCGAATCCACAAACCAACTGCCTCCGAGTTCTGACTCCTTCTTGTGGATCTCCAATAATATTCGATTCCGGATGATCCTTGGAGATTCGTAACGTTTGTTGAAACGGAGTACTCGGAGATATATGAGATGATTCCTGCACATCAGATAAACTAGAAGAACCATTAGATGCATCATTAATATTGGAAGTATTATTATGAGAAGATGCACTAGCAGGAGAATTGTAGTAACCGCCGGTTTAGTGTTTTTTTTGGTGTTCTTTATTTGGGGTTTTATTTGCATCTTGTGCGCTTGAGGGGTCCGGTGCGTGATCTTTTTCTTCTTCTCTTCTTGGTAGACCGTCGGGGCTCGCGGGTATTTTTAGGCGTTAGAGCTCGCGAAATGGAGCGCGGCGGCGCGACCGGATTTATTTTCCGACTCCGGATTCTCCCACAATAAATTCCGGAAGTTTGTTAGCAGCCCAGGCGACCGGCACGATTTTCGAGGCACGCCGAACCCAGGTTCGAACTCGAAATCCTCATTTCCTGTTGACCGGGGTTTTGGGTTTATTTCTTCCCACTACCCGCTTCGCGATCGTTTAAATTTTTGGTAGTTTGGGGATTTTGGGTTAAGCCCCTGTTGCGCCAGACCAGCTAATTAATTCGTTCCGGTTGGGGAATTAGGGTTCGACCCTCATAACTCTCTGCTACCCCCACCTTGGACGAACCGTACCCGAACGCGGACGAGGAACTGCTTCCCCTTCCTCTTCCTCTTCTCCCTGCGATTGATTGGTGCGGGGATCTACGGCGAAGCGATCGAGGAGAGGAGGAACGATCGCACACCCCCCGGGACGATCCCTCTTCTTGCAACCCCGACGCCGCGACCAAGGTAAGCGGTGAATTTATTTTCTTGCTATTTCTTGTTTCGAGCAACGGGGAGGGGAAATCCTTTGTAATGTCGGGGTGGGTTTTCCTTCGTCTCGTGCCGCGTGTGAGGCGATTTTGGGGACCAAACGGGAGGCCGCCGCCGCCGTGGTTAAACGGGAGGCCGCCGCCGCCGTCACCGTGTTCACGGGGTCACCGCCGGAGCCGCCGTGATCGCGGGGTCGCAACCGGAGCCGAAATCACTGTTCACGGGAGGGGATTTCTGGCCGCGGTCCACACAAGCCGGCGTGCACCCGGTGCACGCCATCGAGGCCCGGGGGCGCAGACCCGGCGCACAGGGCCGTGCGCCAGGCCGCGCGGTGCACGCCCTGGGCGTGCACCCGGTTCGCACTGCTGCCGCGGGAAACCGTGGACCCGCCGCGCGCTCCTGGCCGTGCGCGGCCCGGCCCAAGACGCCCCGGTCCACCGCCGCCGCGTGCTCCCGGCCCGCGCCACTGCCGCCCGCCATCGTGGACCCGGTCCACGCCTGGACCCGTGCACCCGTTTTCAGAAAAAGGGTCCAGAAGCTCCGTTTTTAGTCCGTTTCGCCCCGTTTTTGAGTGTTTTAAACCACGATGATGTTTTTAACGAATAAATTTTGTTGTAGCTGCTCGGGCGCGCAGCGAGGGTATTTTGGTTGGAGTTTCCACACGTCTCTTTCTTCGTGTTTGAGGTGGGTTTTATTTTGGGATCAAACGTCGGGTTCCCGACAGTTGTAGTTCAACTTTAAACAATTCAAGTTATTTTGTTTTATGTTAGATTAAGAAGAATTGCAAGGTACTTGTTGACACTAATCTGGTAGTCCTTATGTCACTATTATCTCGTATACTATTATTGTTGGTTACTTGGCTCGAGGCTGCAGCACGCGCACCCGCGGTTTGGCCACCGCTAAGGGTGTGCTTTTCCGGAAAAGTGGTCTATGACCCGTGTAAACCCACGAGGTGACGTAGTGGGGGCCCCCGCAGGTGGGGGGTTTGAGGCGCCGAGGTGCGAGCGGTGTGACCCGTCGGGGTAGGTGCCCGACGTGGTTTACCGAGGTAGGTGCTCGGTGGGGACGCCGGGGTAGGTGCCCGGATTAGGTTATGCAGGTGTGCGTGGTTATTCCCAGTTTGGGAGGATGTTGCTCCGGATAGTTTATGGTTGGGCGCACTTCTTTTTCCTGCTTTCCTTATTATTCTATATTGTCGCTGACTTCCCACTCTGTGACAGGATCCTTCCGGGGAGAGTGATAGGCGACGGTGAGGCCGAGGCTGGAGTTTTCGGGTCTACGGAGACCCCGTATTGTATTTTCCTCCTTATTGACGCTTTCCATTTATTACGGTAGTCTTATGTGTGGTTCTCGATACCCTCGTGGGGTCGGTAGGATGTCGGCAACTTCTGCTTATTTAATAAACCTTCCTTTATCTCTTTGTTGGCCGCTTTCAAACAGAAAAAGAAAAAAAAACAAACCCAAAAGGAATTGCGAAAACCGCTTTCAAAATCTAGGTGTCGTGTGGGCACTGTTTTCAAACCTTGTGGATTTATGGATCTTTAAAAAGGGGATTGCCAAACCTGAGTGTCGTGTGGGCACTGTTTTCAAAACCCTGTGGTTTTATGTGGCTTTCGAAACCGTTTTTCAAAATATTCTAGGCGTCGAGTGGGCGCCGTTTTTAACAATTGTGGATTTATCCTTTCAAACCAACCGGCCATTAAAATGCTTTAGTTGTAATACTCGTATGTTTGTATGAATGAACGCTGAACTGTTGTGATTGAATTGTGGTTTGTGTTTGGACACTGTACTGATCGCGACGCCGTGCATATACAGGGGAGACTCTGTCCGTGTGCAGAGTGACCCTGTGTATGCGGCGGATCTGGGCACGCACCGAGGAAGAGAGCTTTTCAAAAAAAAAAAAAGGGGGGTTTATTTCGAGCCAAATGACCGTTTTTGTGTACTGTTTCCGCTGAACGAAAACCCTCGGGGCGTGACAGACGCCGGAAGTGTGCGACGAGTCTCGACTGAGTCTGGGTCTAGATGACAGGGCTAGCGAGACGAGTCTCACATCGCCTGGTGATCTTGGGCTTGTGTGTGTGTGGTTGGGCTGACGAGGACGTCAGGTCTAAACGGGGGGAGTCTGTGACGCCCCCAATAGTCCCACATCGGATGTGGATGGATTTGTGATTGGGTTTATATGAGACTTGGACACTAGTAATAATAACTGGGCTTAAGCATTTTGGGCTGTGGTTTGGACCCAACAAGTTATTATTGCTAGTGGGCCGGGTCGTTACAAGAATCATCATCTAGAGAGATATCGAGGGTAGATTTTCCAGTTTCAAAGTGAAAAGCTTCATCTACTTTAACATTTATAGATTCTACGATCGTCTTAGATTCAATGTTAAATACTCGATATGCTCTGCTATTCGTAGAATAACCCAAAAAGATCCCTTCATCACTTCGAGAGTCGAACTTTCCAAGATTTTCACGGTCACGTAAAATGTAACATCGACTCCCGAAGACACGAAAATATTTGATATTGGGTTTTCTACTAAACCACAGCTCATATGGTGTATTTAAAGTTCCTGGGCGCAAGTAAACTCTATTTATGACATAGACAGCGGTGTTCACAGCTTCAGCCCAAAAATGTAGCGGTAAATTCTGGCTATGAAGCATCACACGCGCCATCTCTTGAACAACCCTGTTCTTGCGCTCAACAACACCATTCTGCTGAGGTGTATAGGGTGCCGAGAATTCATGTTTAATTCCATTTGAAGTGCAAAAATCAATGAATTTTGAATTTATGAATTCTCCACCTCTATCACTTCTAACACGAATGATCTTTTCATTCTTTTCAATCATAATACGATGGCAAATCTCATGAAAAGAGTCAAACGTATCAGCTTTCTCTTTTAAAAATGCTACCCAAGAAAACCGAGAGAAATCATCAACCAATAAAAAGATGTACCATTTACCTCCCAAAGATGGTTGACGGGTCGGCCAAAAGAAAAAGAAGAAAAGAAAGTAGTATACATAAACTACACAAGATTTAATCGAAGAACGATTAAAGACAAGGAGGGGTTTCACCTTTGCATACCCAAACCTTTTGAGTTTTGGAGTATGTTGGCAATGGTTGAAAAGTTTTCCTTGATGAAGACGTCTTGCAGGATTGGTCTTTTTCTTTTGTCATCGTCTTGGTTGAAGTACTACTAATGTCCTTTTCTTTAGGAAAATAATTCTTTGAATTCCATGGAGTGAACTTATTGGTAGTAGTTGCAAGATGTGGTTGATTTGATCTTTGAGCTCCAATCTTGCAATTTCTTCCAATGTGCCCTGCAAAATTACAACGAAAACATACCTTTGTGCTTGATGATTCTGAAGAGGATGAAGTAGGCTTGTTGTCGTTGGTTGTCATGATTTCCGGTGTCGGAGGAGGAGATACCGACTGAGGCACAAAGACTGTCCCAACCGAACTAAAATTGTCTTCAGTTCGATTGTATCCGAGGCCGAACTTGTTTGTTTGACCTAGACCAAGAAGTTTATCCAACTTACTCCTTCCCAAGGAAAATTGCTGTAAGTCATCCTTGAGTTGGCAAATGGTCTCTGTCATTTCCAATTTTTCCCGTCGGGCCTCGCCGTAGAGCTTCAAGAAGTAGTTCGCTTTGTTCACCATATCTATATAGTTCTTCTCGAGTTGCTCATTGGACTCTTGAAGGGAAACATTTTCTTTCATCAGTTTATCCCTTTCCACTTCAAGATCGGTCGAGAGAGAAGTTACCCTTTTTACTTCTTCGAGATCCTGCAATCTCCCTCTCAACCCCTTGTTTTGCTTAGCCGGTTTCTTTAAATCCCGTAAAGATCTGTGATAGGCTAGAGCAAATTCTTCACCTTCCGAATCATCCAATTCGTTGTCCGTAGCTTTCTTTTCAACAGTGGAGTTGGACAACGACTCAGATGTATTTGCCATAAAGCACATGAAGGGTGAAGATACGGACGCGTGGAATGCGGTGGAGCTCTTTTCTTCATCACTCGAAGACGACTCATTTGACGTTGAGTTGTCATCCCAAGTGACGACTTGCATCGCCTTCTTCTTTGCCGGATACTTGTTAGGACATTCCGTTGCAATGTGGCCGTAGCCTCGACATTTGAAGCATTGTAGTTGTCCTTCTGAACTGTTCTTATCCTTTGAGAAGTTCTCTTGCTTTCTTGACTTGTGACTTGAAGTACCCTTGCCTTTGTTCGACTTTCCTAAGGATGGAGATTTGCTTGAATTACCCCTTCGAAAGTTGCGGCGAAACTTCTTTGTCAAGAGAGCGAGCTGCTTCTCAAATTCCTCCATAGAAAGGTTCTCGTCATCGTCTGAGGAGGATGTATCCGCGTCTTCTTCCTTAGTTGTTTTCAACGCATAACCTGAAGACTTAGAAGTGGATGCCTTTCCAGAAGAATTGTTAGTAGTAAATGTCATTTCATAAGTTTGTAATGAACCAACTAATTCTTCTACACGAATTTCGTCCGGGTGTTTAATAGTTTCAATGGCAGTAACCTTTGGGCGAAATCGTTCAGGAAGAGTTCTTAAGATTTTTCTTACAATCTTAAATTCTGGAATCTTCTCTCCCAGATTAGCACATGAGTTTACGATGTCTTGCAATCGTGTATAGTAGTCCGTGAAAGATTCATTTTCTGCCATTAAGATAGAGTCAAACTTGCTCGTAAGCATTTGCAGTTTCTGAATCTTCACGAGGTTAGTTCCCTCATGTGTAACCTGAAGAACATCCCAGATTTCTTTCGCAGTCTCACATGCCGAGACGCGAGAGAATTCAGTTTGGGATAAGGCATTAAAGATAGCATTAATTCCCTTGCCATTGTAAGAAGATGAATCTAACTCTTCCTTGGTCCATTTCGACATAGGTTTTAAGGTGCGAACATCACCAATAAATTCAGTTGGATTAGTCCATCCTAATTCAATCGATTGCCACACCCGTTCGTCGATGGAAATTAAAAAGGCTTTCATCCGTACTTTCCAGTACGCATAATTTGTTCCATCGAAGAACGGGGGTCGGTTGATGTTTCCACCTTCAACCATTGTTTACAACCCTATTCCCTCTCTGATACCACTTGTTGGGTTATATGTAATACGGATCTAAATAGGGGAAAAAAACACCTAGAGGGGGGTGAATAGGTGTAAACGCATAAACACTCAAAAAATCGTTGCGATAAAAACCCAATGCGGAAATAAAAATAATACGCAAGATTTTTACGTGGAAAACTCCATCACCGGAGAAAAAACCACGGGACCGATAACACGGCAGAAATCCACTAGAATTAAAACACGTACAAGGTGATTTACCGTACACACTTACGACTCAACCTTTTCCATACGCTCCTAGAGGATCTTCTCCGCTCGCTCCGCGACGCTTCTCGAATCCACGATCTGCGCCCAACGCCGAATCCACGGCGTCCAACGTCGAATCCACGACGTCCGACCGAATCCACGGTCTTCACCCAATAGCACCCTTCGAATCCACGAACGTGCCTCGCTCCGAATCCACGAGAGCGGTTGAACCTTGAATCCACAAGGACACGCGAATCCACGCGCCGATTTTTGGGGTAAATCGTTGTTTTGGGTGGTGATGATCCGCCGAATACTTAGATCAAAGATAGATCGGAAATACCATCTAAGTATTCATTAGTTTGATTCAACTCAAGATGTGAGTATGAAAACCTAGAATCAAACTAATCAATATAGATGAAGAAACATAGAGTGTTCTCTAATGATTTCCTTTCTTCTCTATATGTGGATCTATAGCCGTATAAAATGATATATGAAAATGACGGCTATTGACTATGTGGATTGACCCTAGAAAAAGAGTCATAGGGTCTATTTATAGGTTAGAAACCCTAGGAAGGAGATAAGAATCAAAAACCTAACATTTCTGGAAATTTTACGGACGGCGATCCGGATCGGACTAGCTGTGATCCGGATCGTCGTAACGAGTCAGCCAGTTCCAGAAAAACGAAGGTTCGGGATCCGGATCGAAGTGCATGATCCGGATCGTTCATACAGTGTCACGCCCCGGGGGGTTTGGTTTAGCGGAAACGATTCATGAAAGTCGAATATTTGGCGTGTAAATTTTTTTTGTTTAAAAGAGAACCCCTCTTCCCGGGCACGTGCCCAGACCCGCCACACATACAGGGTCACTCTGCAAACGGACAGAGTCTCCCCTGTACGTGCACGGCGTAAGCGTTCAGAACATGTTCCAACAAACACAGCCCATCAATCACAGCAATTAACCAGCATTCTAAACTAATAACAGAAGAACGTATGGCCGATCAATTTGGAAAGGATAAATCCACAGTTTTGAAAGAGCGTCTACCCGGCGCTTACGTTTTGAAAGCTAGTTTCAAAATTAGCATAAATCCACAAGGTTTGAAAGCGGCGCCCACCCGACACCAAGTTTTGAAATCCCTTTCGCAATCCATAAATCCACAGGGTTTTGAAACCAGTGCCCACACGACACTTAGGTTTTTAAAACGGTTTTCGCAATCTTTTCTTTGGCTTCTGTTTTTTTTGATTTTCAAATGGCCAATAGACATAGAAGGAAAAGTAACGTACAAGGGCGCTATATGCAACCCGCACCGACATCCACATCGACCCCACGAGGGTATCGCGAACCTCTCACATAACTACAATGCAATGAAAAGCGAGAAATAAAAGAATAAATACAGTCCAGGGTCCCCAGCGACCCAGCTGCTCCTGCCCCGTCCTCACGACCGCCTACCTCTCCCCCCGTCTGGACCCTGTCACGAAGTGGGATGTCAGTGACGCAAGAAAAATAGTAGAGCAGGAGAATATAATGAAACAAACCGTGAAGATAACCGGAGCAACCACCCTCCCAAAGAGGAAGGCAACCTGTACACCTGCCTCCAGAAATACCCGGACACGTCGGACAACTAAACCGACGGCCCGTACCGTACCTGCAGAAACCCGACCACGCCGGACAACTAAACCGACGGGTCGCACCGCTCGCACCTCGGCGCCTCAACCCCACCACTAATAAGGGGCCCCACTACGTCACCTCGTGGGTATACACGGGTCATAGACCACTTTTCCGGAAAAGCGCACCCTTTGCGGTGGCCAAACCGCGAGTGCGCGTGTGGCAACCTCGAGCCAAGTAACCGTAACCACCATCATGTCAGTATCATAATATGAATAACAAGAGTAATGAGGTAAATGAGGTAAAGTGCATAATCGAAAACAAGGTAATATTGCGCGCACTCGAAGGTGGCCCGCTGACATATAAGGGTTAAAAGAAGAACACCGTCGGCAATCGACGCTAACCATTATTGCGAACCCACTAACATGCATAAGCTGTCGCCCGTCATTATGTAACCCCAGTACACTTAGAATAGACCCCGCCCAATATGATAGAATTTAGAGGCTAGGAATAAAGTAAAAACAACCCACCTGTCGCTAGTAGCAAAACCACGCTCGGCTCCCCGCGTCCCGGCGCGCTCCCCTAAGCTGCAAAACGGGATCCCCGGGCGGGGAGGTCAAGAACCTTTAAACGCGAAGTAAGGAAAAGCCCCAATACTGGCCGGCCCCCCGACGGCAGCAACCGAATCCCCCCCCACGCGCCGCCGTCCTGTCCGCGCGGCGCCCCGCATGCGCGGCTGCCCCGCGCGGCGCCCCGCATGCGGGTGCCCCGCACGGCACCCCCGCATGCGCGGGCTGCACCGCGCGGTGCCGCCGCATGCGCGGGCTGCCCCGCGCGGCGCCCCGCATGCGCGGGTTGCACCGCGCGGCGCCCCGCATGCGCGGCTGCCCCGCGCGGCGCCCCCGCATGCGGGTGCCCCGCACGGCACCCCGCATGCGCGGGCGGCCCCGCGCGGCGCCCCGCATGCGCGGGTCGCACCGCGCGGTGCCCCCGCATGCGCGGGCGGCCCCGCACGGCGCCCCGCATGCGGGCGCCCCGCGCGGCGCCCCCGCATGCGCGGGTCGCACCGCGCGGTGCCCCCGCATGCGCGGGCGGCCCCGCACGGCGCCCCGCGCGCGGGCGCCCCGCGCGGCGCCCCCGCATGCGCGGGTTGCTCCGCGCGGCGCTCCGCGTGCGATGGCGACGCCCCTCTTCTTCCATCTCCGACGCATCAAGAACCCCCTCCCCCGTCTCGCTCGTGACGAGAAAAGACAAGAAAGGAAAACGAAAGCGCGGCTCACCTTGTTTTGGTCGGTACCGGGCGAAGGAGAGGGATCGTCCTCTTCGCGTTCGTCGGATCTTTGCGGGGAGGCGATCGCTCTCTTCTCTTCCACGCCGGCCGAAGGAAAGGACGAGGGTTTTGGGGGAACCGTTCCTCGTCCACGCTCGGATATTGTACGCCCAGGAGGGGGGGGGGGGGGGGGAGGCGAGGTTTAGATAACCTAATTTCCCCAGGCCGAAATACTTAGACGTTTTGGGCGTAGTGGATTTTGGACTCCAAAATTAATTTTAACCCTCGAGTGAAAGGAAAACAAAAAGGGGTGGTTTAACCCCATACCTCAAATTGATCGACTAAAATCGATCTGATTGCGGACCCGAGTTCGGTCCGCCCCCGGTAATTGTGTAAGTCACCTGGGCTACGGTACCAGCTTCCGGAATTTATTCTGGGAGATCCGGGGGTCGGAATCCAAAACCGATCGCGCCGCCGGTCTCCGTTTCGCGAGCTTTATTAACCAAAAATACCCGCGAGCCCCGACCGTCTGCCCAGAAAAACAAGGAAAAATTACCCTCGAACCCCTATTGTCAACCAGACGGTTCAATAAAAATCGGCGGAAAGCCCCGAAAGGTAAAATAAATCCGCGGTTATCACATACAGTTTACCAAACATCAACGTTCGGGATCCGGATTGCGAAGCATGATCCGGATCGTTCAAGGAAAATGGTAAACTCACTGTTCGGGATCCGGATCAAGAGACTACGATCCGGATTGAACTGGTGTATGAACGAACCACCTTCGGGATCCGGATCGAACAACCTGATCCAGATCCTGAACATGTCCCAAGTCCAGTTTTTGATTTTTATGCAATGAAAGATTCTTCCAAGTGTTTCTACACTACAAGAAGTATTCGGATCACACAAAATCTTAGGTTAAACATACCTGATCCTTTTGAATTCTTCTTTCTTGAGATTGAGTTAAACGATCCAACTTTCATCACCTTCAATCTTCAAGACTTGAGACTTTCACGAAACTACGCCAACTCAAATTCCGTAACATTTTTTTCCCTATTTAGATCCATATTAGACATAACCCAACAAGTGGTATCAGAGCGGGAATAGGGTTGTAAACAATGGTTGATGGTGGAAACATCAACAGACCACTGTTCTTCGATGGAACAAATTATGCCTACTGGAAAGTACGGATGAGAGCATTTCTTATTTCCATCGATGAATGGGTGTGACAATCAATCGAGTTAGGATGGTCAAATCCAACTGAAATTATTGCTGATGTTCGCACCATCAAACCTAGGTCGAAATGGACCAAGGAAGAGATTAACTCATCTTCTTACAATGGCAAAGGAATTAACGCCTTATTTAATGCTTTGTCTCAAACTGAATTCTCTCGCGTCTCGGCATGTGAGACTGCGAAAGAAATCTGGAATGTTCTACAAGTTACACATGAGGGAACAAACCTTGTGAAGATTCAAAAGCTCCAAATGCTTACGAGCAAATTTGACTCTATTTTCATGGCAGAAAATGAATCGTTCACAGATTATTATACACGATTGCAAGACATCGTGAATACATGTGCTACCTTGGGAGAGAAAATTACAGAATCTAAAGTTGTAAGAAAGATTTTAAGGACTCTTCCTGAAAGATTTCGTTCCAAGGTTACGGCCATTGAAACAGTTAAACACCCGGACGAAATCCGTGTAGAAGAATTAGTTGGTGCACTTCAAACTTATGAAATGACATTTCCTACTAACTATTCTTCTGGAAAGGCATCCTCTTCTAAGTCTTCAGGTTTTGCGTTGAAAACAACAAAAGAAGAAGACGTGGATTCATCCTCCTCAGACGATGACGAGAACATATCTATGGAGGATTTCGAGAAGCAACTTGCTCTCTTGACCAAGAAATTTTGCCGAAACTTTCAAAGGGGTAATTCAAGTAAAACCTCATCCTTCGTAAAGTCGAAGAAAGGCAAAGGTTCTTCAAGCTTCAAGTCAAGAAAGCAAGAGAGTTTTTCAAAAGACAAGAAAAACTCGGAGGGACAAATCCAATGCTTCAAGTGCCGAGGCTACGGTCACATTTCAACGGAGTGTCCGAATAAGAATCCGACGAAGAAGAAAGCGATACAAACCGTCACTTGGGATGACACCTCAACGTCCAATGAGTCATCTTCCAGTGATGAAGAAAATAACGCAACGGCGTTCCACGCGTCCACAACTTCACCTTTCGTGTGCTTTATGGCAAGTACATCCGATTCATTGTCCAACTCCTCCCAAGTTGAAAAGAATGCAACAAACGACGAATCGAGTAATTCCGAAGGTGAAGACTTTGCTTTTGCCTACCATAAACTTTTAAAGTATTCAAAGAAACTGGCAAAGCAAAACAAGGGTTTGAGAGGGAGATTGCAGGATCTCGAAGAAGAAGCAAAAAGGGCAACTTCTCTCTCAAACGCTCTTGAAGTGGAAAGGGATAACTTGATTAAAGTAAATGTTTCCCTTCAAGAGAAAAATGAGCATTTCGAGAAGGAACACGTAAAACTGGTGGATAAAGCAAGTTACTTCTTGAAGCTCTACTCCGAGGTTCGACAAGAAAAAATGGAAATGACGAAGACCATTTTCCAACTTAAGGATGATTTGAAGCGATTTTCTTCGGGAAGGAGCAAGTTAGATAAGATGCTTGGTCTTGGTCAAACTAACCGTTTCGGCCTTGGATACAATCGAACTGGAGACAGTCCTAGTTCGAGTAAGACAGTTTTTGTGCCCCAGTCGGTATCTCCTTCTCCGACGACGGAATTCACTGCATACAATGACAACAAGCCTACCTCACCTATTTCGGGCTCGACATGTTTAAAGGTATGTTTTCGTTGTGGTTTTGCAGGGTACATAAGAAGAGATTGCAAGATTGGAGCAAAACGAGTAAATCAAGCACCTCTTGCAACAACTACCAATGCGTTCATTTCTCGGAAATCAAAGGAGAATTTTTCAAAAGAAAAGAACATTGGTAGTTCACCCCACAAGACGATGTCAAGGAAAAGCGATCAATCAAACAAGACGGTTTCACTAAGGAAAATAACTTCACATTCATTACCAACGCAGTCCAAAAAGGTTTGGGTGCGCAAAGGTGAAATCTTCCCTTGTCTTGTCATTCATACTTCTTTGCATGCTTATGACAATTCGTCATGGTATCTGGATAGTGGATGTTCCCGTCATATGACCGGTGACAAAAACAGTTTTCAAACTTTAGAGAAAATCTCCGGAGGACCTGTAGTTTTCGGAGACGATCGTTCTTCTAAAATTGTTGGAAAAGGAACAATTGCTATTCCAGAAGGCTCGGTTTTGAACAATATTTTATTTGTTGAAGGCCTTAAGACTAACCTCATTAGTATCAGTCAACTTTGTGATAATGGCTTTTCAGTTAAATTTTTCTCTGCTGAATGTATTGTAACTGATAAGGACCATGTATTTTTTTTAAAAGGGTTTACATCTGAAAATAATTGCTATGTTGTTCCAAACAAAATTTCTGAACATTGTAACCTAGTTTCTTTAGATAATGAAACTCTTTGGCATGAAAGACTAGGTCACATAAATTTTAAGGAACTGGTAAGGATTTCAAATAAAGACGTGGTTAAGGGGGTTCCTAAACTTTCTTTTAAAGAAAACATTGTGTGTGGAGGTTGTCTAAAGGGAAAACAATCAAGGGCTGCACACAAGAACTTGAACCACGTTGGTACCAAACGGCCATTAGAATTACTGCACATGGACTTAATGGGGCCGACACGTCAACCAAGCTTGGGAGGTAAATGGTATATTTTTTTTTTGGTTGATGATTTCTCTAGATATTCTAGGGTAACATTTTTAAAAGAGAAAGCGGATACTTTCGATTCTTTTCATGAGATTTGTCATCGTATTATGATTGAGAAAAATGAAAAGATCGTTCGTGTTCGGAGTGATAGAGGTGGAGAATTCATTAATTCTAAATTCATTGATTTTTGCACTTTCAACGGCATAAAACATGAATTCTTAGCACCCTATACACCTCAGCAGAATGGTGTAGTTGAGCGCAAAAATAGGGTTGTTCAAGAGATAGCGCGTGTTATGCTTCACAGCCGGAATTTACCGTTACATTTTTGGGCTGAAGCTGTGAACACCGCCGTCTATGTAATTAATCGAGTGTATTTGCGCCCGGGAACTTTAAATACACCATATGAGCTATGGTTTTGTAGAAAACCGAATATCAAATATTTTCGAATCTTTGGGAATCGCTGTTACATTTTAGTGATCGCGAAAATCTTGGAGAATTCGACTCTCGAAGTGACGAAGGGATTTTCATGGGTTATTCTACAAATAGTAGAGCATATCGGGTATTTAACCTCGAATCTAAAACGATGGAAGAATCTATTAATGTTAAAGTAGATGAAGTTTTTCATTTTGCATCTGATAAATCTACCCCTGATATGACTCTTGATGATGATACTCCTGTAAGTGCATCTTCTCATGATAATACTTCCAATATTAATGATGCATCTAATGGTTCTTCAAGTTTATCTGATATGCAGCCGAGTACTCCGTTACCTCAAATGTTACGTATCTCCATGGATCATCCAGAATCAAATATTATTGGAGACCCATAAGAAGGAGTCAGGACTCGGAGACAGTTGGTTTGTGGAGTCGCATGTTACGTCTCCATGGTAGAACCAAAGAACGTCGATGAAGCTCTTCAGGATGACTACTGGATTGAAGCAATGCAGGAAGAGCTCCATCAGTTCGAAAGAAACAAAGTCTGGGAACTAACGAAGCCACCGAAGCAACACAATGTAATTGGTACTAAATGGATTTTCAAGAACAAGAAAATTGAGGATGGTACCATTATCAGGAACAAAGCACGCCTAGTTGCTCAGGGCTACTCACAAATTGAAGGAATAGACTTTGATGAGACGTTCGCCCCGGTAGCTCGACTCGAATCGATTCGTATTTTGTTCGCAATTGCTTGTCATTTTAAAATCAAACTCTTTCAAATGGACGTTAAGAGCGCGTTTTTAAATGGATTTTTGAATGAAGAAGTTTATGTGGCTCAACCGAAAGGTTTTGTAGACCATAAGCAACCTAACCATGTTTTTCGTTTGAAAAAGGCTCTTTACGGTCTAAAACAAGCACCGCGAGCGTGGTACGAAAGGTTGACAAAGCACCTTTTGGAGAAGGGCTATACTCGAGGGGGAGCAGATCAGACTCTCTTTGTGAAGCATTATCAGGATAACTTCATTGTGGCAGAAATCTATGTCGATGACATTATATTTGGTGCAACAAGAGACAATGATGCTTCTAAATTCGCTGAAACCATGGAAAGCGAATTTGAGATGTCTGTGATGGGGGAACTAACATATTTTCTTGGATTGCAAGTGAAACAAAATGAAGAAGGCATCCATTTGTGCCAATCCAAGTATGCAAGGGAGTTGGTGAAGAAATTCGATTTAGAAAACTCTAAAGACTTTTCGACTCCAATGGGAACTAGCAATAAGGGATTAGGAAGTGAATCTCTTTGTGAAAGTGTAGACGAGAAGCTTTATCGCAGCATGATTGGAAGTCTACTCTATCTCACGGCTAGTCGCCCGGATATATCCTTTAGTGTTGGGATCTACGCGAGATATCAGTCAGCACCAAAGGAGGTTCACCTGAAAGCGGTGAAAAGGATCATCCGGTACGTCAAAGGAACTTTGAATTCGGAATTTGGTATCCTATGGGAACAACTCTTGACATAATAGGATATTCAGATGCCGATTGGGCAGGATCAGTGGATGATCGGAAAAGTACGAGTGGTGCATGTTTTTATCTTGGCCATTGCCTTGTTGCGTGGCATAGTAAAAATCAAAACTGCATTGCACTCTCGACTGCCGAAGCGGAATATATTTCAGCGGGTAGTTGTTCAACCCAACTCATTTAGATGAAAAGCATGTTGAGCGACTTCCGAATTTCAGCAACTTCGGTAACTATTCTTTGTGACAACACTAGTGCTATAAATATTTCTAAAAATCCTGTGTTGTACTCAAGAACAAAACACATTGAACATAGTTATCCTTTTCTAAGAGAGCTAGTTGAATCGAGTATTCTTCAAATTTCTTATATTTCAACTGAAGATCAATTAGCTGATATTTTGACAAAACCTTTGGATCAAAAACGGTTTATTCATTTGCATAAAGCAATAGGAATGCTTTCTTTGAAATAACTCTTTTTGAAACCATTGCTTAGGTTAGGTTTTGTTTTGTGTTTTTGTTCCTTATCTATGTTTGTACATAGAACATTAATTGAGTATTAGTTTAATTGACTTTAACTGCATCCTTTCATTTAGAAATTTATTATGCTTTGGATATCATAATAATTCATTTGATGCAATGATCATTTATGTCAATTAAGTCATCTTTAATTGATCAAAGTCAATTTCTCTCTCATGTGATCTCTTGGTATAGTCTTTATCTTATTTGACAATTGAGTCAAGTATGAACTCGAGATCAATTTTTGGTTGAATACCTTATATCTTAAATAATTGATAGCCAATTGAGGGGGAGTTCATTAAAATGTGTATGCTCAAAAGATGTGGAAATAGTTACATCCCAATGAGGAGTGTGAAAACTACCACCACATGGAGGAAAGATCTACCACCTCGGTCGTCCGAGTACTATGTGCAGCTACCACATGTATACCAAGCATGGTTTTTCGTGTTGAATAGATAAAATGCTTGTTGGAATACTTGACTCTGTCAAATTCTAAGGTTGGTATAAGGTGGGGATTTTATTGAAAGATGCTCAAAGAGCCACTCCTTACAAAAAATTTGACTAGATATATTATCTAACTTATTTGGGATTTCAAACATCTATCGATCTTGGTGTTTCATTTTCTTTACCATATTAATGATTTGATAAACGCATTACTCATAAGATCGTGATAGGTGTCATTGAACTTGTTCAACTTTAAGAGATTTAATTTTTATAAATTTTCGTTTCATTACTTGGATATTATTGATAGATTTAGCATAATCTTTTTCGATATGAAACGATGACTTTTGTTTAAAGTTGACATGCAAAAGTGCTTACATACTATTTCTTGATTTTCTAGAAATTTTCTAAATTTTTCTGAAGAAAAAGTTGGAGCCGATCCGGACTGGAATTCCTGTTCCGGATCCCGAACGCAGAATTGTCTGCGGGTAGCCGATCCGGACTAGATTCATAAGCCGTTCCGGACCGCGGCTAGGGTTTTATAAGAAACGAAAGGGTTTTGATTTCTTTTTACAACAAACTTTTGTTTCCAAGTCTCCAGAGTTTCTCTCACTAGAAAACAACCAATTTGGAGCCTTTCTAACTCAAGTTCTTCGGATTCAAGTAAGTTTCTTTGATCAAAATTAAAATTTTCCACTGTTTTTACATTATTGTTCAAAACGTGAGTGAAAATCATGGGTGGAATTCGATTCTAGATGGTTTTGATCAAATTTCTTTTGAAATAAGAACTCTGAGTAAATTAGTTTTGTTTATATGCTTGGTTTTCTCCTGATTAACGGATTTTTAGGCTTCGATTTCTGAAAAATTCGGTTTTAGGGCATATAATGAGAATTTTTGAAAATCATGGGATTGATCTATTTTTAAAATTCTTTTTGCAAAACTATTTTGATTCCTAGTCTCTCTACACGATAATGATTGTTTGGGTACAATTTTTCAAATTTTTGAAAATAAACAATTTTTTCGTGTTCTTGAGTTTTTACTCGCAGGTTTTTCAACTTCTTAAGCACGAGCAACAATGGTGTTTACATGGATCATTGTGCTTCTGGTTGCCATGGTGCACACATGAGCAACGAACAAACTAAAGAGAGCGAAGAAAACTCAAAGAATAGGAGAGTTTGTCCTTGTAGACGACTCCGAGACGGAATCTGAGAAAGAATTAGTGAACTGGGACGAACTAATGGACGACGACGCAGCGCTTCCTAAGTCAAAAGGAAAAACTCCTGATACAACTAAGGAGTAGACAGCGCCTTCTGCTGCAGAGAAAGGCAAAGCTCCAATGTCACCATCGTCTATCTCAATGAAAAGAAAGAGAGTAGCTCGACGAATGGGACGAGCACGAGGGATTGTAATTGAAGAACCAATGGCTCAGGATTCACCACCTCGTGAGGAACACGTGTCTGTTATTACTGACCGACTGAAGGCTTTTGAAAATCGAGAATGTATTGGAGAAAGACACGTTAATATTGGAGCTCTTCGAGACCATTCTCCGGCGTTTGGGAATCTGATTGAACAAGGCAATCTTTCTCAAGTTTGCAAATTTCCGGAAACGCTTGGATATTGTTTGCATCTGGTACGAACCTTCTACACAAATGCGCTGCAGCTTCAAGAACATGAAGAAGGTCCAATGGAGTTTTATACGAACGTCCGAGGGACAAGACTCAAAATAACTCCACACTTAATTGGAGAAGTCCTAGGGATGCAATCTAGCATGACAGGGATCAATTACTTGAAAGAAGGAGTTTATCAAACGGGTTGTGGCAAACTATTGTGAAGGGAATATGCATGGCGGAAACTCAGTCAAGTGGAAATTCAGTTAAGTCCAAAGAACTTCGACCTGAGTACCGGTTCCTCAACTTCATCATTTGTTACAATATTCTTCCGAACATGCAGACGAAAGTCCTACGATGGGATCGAATGCTTTTCTTATATCTATTTGGACATTCGTCAGAGGCAGTGGGTTTAAACATCAATATTCCATACATCATTTGGAATAGGATGACACGGTACGTTGAGCATCCTCATCCAACGGAAAGACTACCATTCCCATTAATCATAATGAGAATTTTAAGGAAATTCAAGGTTGATATTAGCTCTACAAGTTATCAACACTGCTTAGGTATGATTAATGACTCGACAGTTGTTAAGTCTTTTCATAAACTGCCTCATGCCACCCCAACTCCTCCGCACGAGAAGAAACCCTCCGTCGGTACTTCTGCATCACCTTCAAAGCAAGTACCCATGTCAGATGATGAAGCGTCTGTGACGTCAATTTATAAGGAGCAGCAACGATTATCGTTTGAACAAGAACAAATCACTAAAGAACAGAAGCGCATCTCTGATGAGCTTGAGTTAATCACTGCAGCCCATATCACTCTGACAAAGAAGTTCACTTTAATGAAAACGTTGATGAAAAAGATGTTCTCAAAGATGGGATGTAGTAGCTCTGAAGACTCAGAGTTGGACAATTGATTCTTTTTAATCTTTTGTTTTGCAGGTTTTAGTCTTAGTTCTTACATTTTTGAACTTTTGACTCCCTTTCATTTTTGTAATTTTGGCTTTGTTTAGTGACAAAAAGGGGGAGAGAGATTTGAACTGGTTAAACAATGGTCTCTGTGAGAACTTTGAACATTGGAATGAACTTTGGAATGATTCAAACTGGAAGGTAAGTATACAACAACTTTGGTTTTGTACTGTGAATGAATGCATGTCACGACTAACTTTTTGACTAACTATTTGGGCATGTAATATTACTAACAAGTTGTTGTTGACTAACAAACTTATGACATTTGGATTTTAATGCTTAGAAAATATGTCTATCTCTGATTGGTATCTTAATACATATCTGCTTTCATAAATGTCATATAAGTATAAACTTCATCTCTCTGGTTGGTTCTTGAGGTATCTAACGATTTCTTTTTTTCAAGAATTACTTCTTTTGCAGAGAGTACAGATGTCTAAGTCTAGAGTCTGTTTTAGGAGTTTATCTCATGTATTTGGATCTCAATTGTAAATTTTTGTTGTATGGTGATAGTAACGAAAATATCTTTTAGAATTTTCTTAAGTGGATTTATGTTTTGTCACGAAACCGCCAAAGGGGGAGATTGTTAAGGATTTTGTTTTGGCGTATTTTTGTGAAATGGTTAAGTCTTGAAGATTGAAGATGAAGAAGCTTGGATCATATACCTCAATCTCAAGAAAGAAGAATTCAAAAGGATCAGGTACGTTTAACTAAATAAGTTTGGTGATCCGAATACTTCTTATAGTGTAGAAACACTTGGATGAATTTTTAATCGCATAAGAATCAAAAACTGGACATGTTATATGTTCAGGATCCGGATCAGGGTACTACACTCCGGACCCCGAACATAGGGTTAGTTCATGCGCAAATCCAGTCCGGCACACACCTGGTTCAGTCCGGACCCCGAACGTGGAGTTTGCAGAAATTGCATGAACAGTCCGGACCGTGGTAACTTCAGTCCGGACCACGAACGTAGTTTTCTGGAAAAGTTCTGTCAATTGACGACAGTCCAGATCGCACTTATTCTAGTCCGGACTGTCGACCCGAAAACATCCAGATAAGGTTGGTTTTTGATTCTTATCCTCTTCCAATGGTTTCTAACCTATAAATAAACGCTATGATTCATCTTTTAGGGTAATCCAAAATAATCCACGATAAGTTTTATACTCCGGGAAATGACGGAAAAATATTAACGGAGAAAAACTTATAAATCCATATATAGAGAAGAAAGGAAATAACTAGATTTAATTCTATGTTTCTTCATCTATATTAATTAATTTGATTCTAGGTTTACATACTCAGATTTTGAGTAGAATCAAATTAATGAATACTTAGATGGTATTTCCGATCTATCTTTGATCTAAGTATTCGGCGGATTATCACCACCAACAAACAACGATTTTCCCCAAAATCGGCGCGTGGATTCGCGTGGCCTTGTGGATTCAAGGTGCTACCGCTCTCGTGGATTCGGAGCGAGGTACGTTCGTGTGATCGAGACGTACAACTTGGTGGAGACCGTGGATTCGGTCAGACGTCGTGGACTCGACGTTGGACGCCGTGGATTCGGCGTTGGACGCAAATCGTGGATTCGAGGCGCGTTGCGGAGCGAGCGGAGAAGATCAACTCGGAGCGTATGGAAAAAGGTTGAGTCGTGTGTGAGTACGTTATATCACCTTTGTACGTGTTTAATCTTAGTTGATTTCATCGTGTTATCAGTCCCGTAGTTTTTTACTCCTGTGATGGAGTTTTCCACGTAAAATCTCTGCCTGTTATTTTTCATTTCCGCATTGGGTTTTATTACGCAAAGATTTTTGAGTGTTTATTGTTTACACCTATTCACCCCCCTCTAGGTGTTTTTTCCCCTATTTAGATCCATATTAGACATAACCCAACAAGAGAGGCCGAAGGAAGAAGAAGACGAAAGAAAGATGCTCGGGCTCAGGCTATAAGGGTTTAAACACGGGAGTTGGTTCAATTCCTGTGTTTAAACATGGGGAACCAATTCCCGTGTTCAACTTGTCACACGTCAGGCTCCCCCGCTTACGTGGCGGGAACACGTGGCGGGAACACGTGGCGCACAGTTGACACCCATATGGCCATTTTTTGCCAATATAAATTTTATAGGGCCATTTTCAAAAATATAAATTTTCAGAGGGCCAATTTCAAAAAAAGCTTTTATTATTCTTTTCGAAAGTAAATAAGTTATACTTGGTCAAATTTTTTGGTATGTTCGAACCAAACAAATTCAGAAAGCATGACAAGAATCTTACCCACTCACTTCTCCGAGAATGCTGTGGACGAGAGGCCGTTAAAATTTTTCACTTATATTTTTTATTTCACGGAGACAAAAAAAATAGGAAAGATAATATATATATATATATATATATATATATATATATAGAATTGAGCTCCTATGCTTGTAAAAGCACCAAGTTATTTATCACGCCCCGGGTGTAAACCAGAATCCGGGCCCGTCCACAGATCCGCCGTGCACACGGAATTTTCCGTGAACACGAAGTGCTGGTAACCTGCTCAGATATAAGAGATATAATAAAGGAGCATAAAAACAGAGCTGAACTAAAACTAATACATCTCAGACCACAGCTGGAAAGTAAAAGTACAATATAACTCTCAAAAAAGTACATATGTCTCTCCCAGCTCACCAAATAAATACAACCAGCTGGCTGAAGCCAGACCCAAAATAAAAGAAAATACAACTGTCTGAGTGTATAAGGGTACAATCAAAATACTGCTATGCTCGCAGACGGGGTAGACTACTATCTAGTCCGCTATCCTCTTATCTCGATCTGCCGAAGGTGGCCCAGCTACTCCCGCAGAAGACTCTGCAAAACAGGGGAGAACAAAAAGATGAAGGACAATGGGGGTGAGAACTACCATAAAAACAGTAGCCTCCCCTAGTGGGTTAAGCCTCAAACTCTGACATGCCCACTAGGTCTACCAGAGGTGAAAAGGAAAGAGAGGTGGTATGCTATGAATATAACTGCTGATGAAAAAGGTACCACTAATATGCCTCTAAATGCCGAGCCAAAAAGAATAGCTAAATGTATGCGTCAGTATCTAACATGACTGCTTGAATAAACCCAATCGATGGACTAGTAAGAACTGGTACTGCCTGCTGTGCCTGCCGTATCGGGTATGCTGGCCAACGCATAACACCGATGTAAAGAAGGAGTCTCAAGGACTCAAAGCCGGTTTGTCGCACACTCCGGAGTGGCACTCGAGGGGAGCGACTCACACGAGTAAAGTATCTTAGTAACAAGTATCTCAGTAACAAGTATCATAAAATAGCAGGACTAGATCACGACTCTGATCAAAGTGGGAAAACCCATCCACTACAGAAATCCGATGCCCAATCTGATGCAATAGTACATATCCGGTCAACCGCCCAGTATCCGCGGTTGCCGTAAAGCCCCACAATCCATAAACCCATAACCGACCTCCGGTCAACCGCTTAATATCCGCGGTTGCCGCACTATCCTGCCATCCCCAATCAAGTACAACCGACACTCGGCCAATCGCCCAATGTCCGCAGTCGCCGTAACACCCTGCCGTCCCAATCAAATCCAATCTGTCCCATACTCGAAGTCTCGACTACACTATCCCAAACCCCTGCTCGAACCCGAGCAACATGAATTACCTGACTAATGATTAAGGAGAAAAGAAGAAAACAAGGTTTCTCCTAAGTCAAGTTCCAGCATGATAGTTTAGCAGAAAAAGGTGGCCTCTCTAGATGTCCATACAAGCATGCAAATACCCCAAGATGATACAAATGGAATATAGGTATCGATGTTCTACATTTATTAGGGCATGCTATTCCAAGATATTAATAATTGCATAAGAACATTAAGTACTAAAATAACCTATGCCTGCCTATACCTCATACATAAATACTCACAAGGTATAATTAGCCTTCCCTCTAGCATGATATCACCACCTTTAATAACCAAACCCACATGAAGGGAAGTACAACATAATGACCTTAATCTCATACAAGCATGCAACGTTCATCCATTAGGGTACAATCAACACATTAATATAGGGACTACTCCAATATGCCTAGTGGGTAGTCAAAGATAAGAGGTTCACAACAACACCCACCTCGAACGCTAACTCCAAATCCAGGAAGCACTCTCGCCTAAGAAAAACGTCGCCCGCCACGATAACTGCAAAAGTGTCCAAACGGCCCGAATTAAACATACAATTCCCCATTTAACAGCTGTCCAAAAAAAATAACAATCCTGAAGATGCTCAGTTTTCACCTGTAGGCAGGACTCCGAAAATTCCGACAAAAATACCGCTGCGATCGTCGCGTCGAGCCATTCGAAACGGGTACCTGCATGTTCCAAACCGAGTCCTACAGGCCAACTTACAAAATACGTGACGCGGTGAGCGCGAAACTTCACAAACACAAAAATTGTAGCACTCCACCCAGAAAAGATGGGAATTATACCTTCGGAAAAGCCTCAAAAAATTCCAAGAAAAATACGATGATGTTCCTTGCGATGCGTAGATGCGAAACGAGTATTGGAACGCCTCAATCCGATGCTCGAGCGCGGAGAAATCCTCGAAACACTCTGGTGCTATCCAAAAACTCCGCCGCAGAAAAGAGGTCAATAGAAGGCTCAGAAAACTCCAAGAAAAACTCGAAATGAGGGGGAGCTAAACATACAAAAATCATAGCCCTACTAGTCGTGAAGACAATGGCACAAGAATCGTCCAAAAAGATGGTCGGAGTACGCCGGGGGAGCCTGCGCACCGAAACGCGACAGAGAAGATCACCGGTGAAGGAACGTCGCGATGCGCCGAAGAACTGAAAACCTCGAAGTACATGGCTCCTAAAATCCCAGAAACTCTCCAAGTGATGCAGCACAGGTGGGGGATGAAGTTCTCTGAAGACACCCTCGAGAGAAACCGGCTAGAAGAGGAGAAAAAGAGAGAAATGAAGTGGCTCGGGCCTATTTATAGGCCAAAGAAAACAATTCAAGAAATGTCGGATGGGTCCCCGGATTCGGGCGCTCGGACCAGATTCGGGCGCCCGAATCCGCGAGAATATTCCCCCCGCAGCGAGCGCCCGGATCGCCCTGGGCTTGACACGTGTCCCGAACACGGGACAGCCGTGCAAGCCCAGCCGGGCGCTGCCACGCGTCCGCGGCGGTCAACGCGGGTAGGTGGCGCCAGCGAATAGCGGGGCGCCACGTGCTCCCCCTCCCGCGTCACGGGCCGCACGTGCGGGCAGGCGCCGCCTGACCGCCCTACCACGCACGCGCCCCGAGGTGGTCCCCCGCGCCTCCGTGCACCGCAGCCGATAAGCCCGCCAATCAGAAGACGCCACCTGTCCCCTGCGCCCGGTCCACGCACTCGCTTTCGGTTCTGTGGACCGCGCCACGTGCGCCGACCAACCGGGGACTAACACGTGTCCCCCGCCCTGGTCCATGCACCGTCGCGCCCCTCTCTGTAGACCGCGCATCAAGAGCCGGCCAATCCGGCAGCGCCACGTGTCCCGCGCCGGGTCCATGCACCATGCCGCGCCGCTCTATGGACCGAGCGCTGCAAGCCAGCCAATGATAGGCCACCACGTGGCATTTCGGCGGTCTACGGTCCCCCCATGCACCAGAATCCACTAAAAACTTCCAGGAGTCCGTTTTTGGGCATCCGGACTCAGAAACAAACAAGCAAATAGCCGTTTTCAACCGTTTTTCGGCGCTAAATCCAAATCCAACCTCTGTTTGGCCCAAAACCCTTTCTAAAACTCGGCAAAAGCAGCCGAAGGCCAATCCAGCTCTAGATACCTCACTGGGTCTATCTGTGGCATCCTTTGATGCACTATGGGTGTCACGCCCCGGGGGTTCGAATCGCGCGGAAGAGGAGCCACCGATGCCCCTAATTCAGCCATACATTTTTTTTTTTTGGTAAACCATTACTCCCCGGCGCGTGTCCAGACCCGCCGCATATACAAATTCACTCTGCAAATGGGCAGAGTCTCCTTTGTATATGCACGGCGTCTCAACTACAAAGTGTCTCTCAAGGCATAACACATACAGTCTTTAACCACACCAGTTGGAGTCTCGCACACATACAACCATTCATCTCACATAATCTACTTGTTCAAACATCTACAACTAGGCCGTTGATTTGAAAGGATAAATAATCACAAGGTTTTGGAAGCGGCGCCCACCCGACGCCGTTGTTTTAGGAAAACTGTTTGAAAGCTGCATAAATCCACAGAGTTTTGAAAAGCTAGTTTGAAATCACATAAATTCCATAAGGTTTTGAAGATCCGGCGCCCACACGGCGCTCACGTTTTAAAAGCAGTTTTCGCAGACGGTTTTCTTGGTTTGTTTTCTTTTCATTGTTTAAAACGGCCAAGCAAGGGAAGGAAAAAAAAACATTGAATAGCATATGTGAAAGAAGGTACATCCACTTCGACCCCACGGGGGTGTCGCAATCCACAACTAACCAATATGAATAATAAAGGAAAAAGAGGAAAGAGCGCCACACTGTCAGGAGTCGCTCAAAGTCAGAACGGCACCCTCGCGGCCTCACCGATGCCCTAGCACTCGCCCCTGGACGAACCTGTCACGAAGTAGGAGGTCAGTGACTAGAAATAGTATGGTAATCGAAGGGCTAAACAGAACAAACCACATCACTGGAGCAACCGTTTCTCTCCAATACCGTCATCGGTAATCACACCCTGTACCAAAACAAAACCGGGCACCTTTCCCGACCACCGCACCGAGCCCCTACCCCGGTGTTCCCCGCCGAGCACCTGTCTCGGCCGCCGGGCACCTGCCCCGGCGTCACCGCTCACACCCCCCACCTACGGGGGCCCCCATTCCTAACGCCACCGTCGCGTGGGGTACATGGGTCAACGTACCACTTTTCCGGAAAAGCACACCCTTGCGGTGGCCAAACCGCCGGTGTGCGTGTAGCAAAACTAGAGCCTCAAATCGATAGTAAGTAGAATCATATAACAGGGTTAGTAGCATAAATGGAAAAGCCTTACTATTCACCTTTGCCCCGAGCGTACTATTTCTATAAGCAAACACCTATTCCCAAAGGAAAAACTCAGAAATGTACCCACCTCGTGCGTGTCGTCCTGTGCTCGACTCGTCCGTGCCCGTGCACTTGTCGCTAACGGCGTCCAGCACTACTGTAGGGACAAGGCAAGTCAAGACTAAAAAGGCCCGGACACCGACACTGACTGTAGGACGAAAAGAACGACCACCGCGAACCCCGGCTCCGTGCGGCGGAGTCTCGGCCTGCGGTCAGTCTCCTCCCCGCGCGGCCCTGGCCCCACGCGGTGCCCCGACGGCGCGCGGCCTGTAGGCGGCCCGCACGGCACCTGCCCGTGCGGTGCCAGCCTGCGGGCGGCCCCCGTGCAGCGTGCCTGCCGCGCGGTGCCCTGCCTGCAGGCGGCCCGCGCGGCACCTGTCCGCGTGGTGCCATCCTGCGGGCGGCGCCTGTGCGGTGCGCCTGCCGCGCGGCACCCCGCCTGCAAGCGGCCCGCACGGTACCTTTCCGCATGGTGCCAACCTGCGGGCGGCGCCCGCACGGTGCGCCCGCCGCACGGCGCCCCGCCCGCAGGCTGCCCGCGCGGCACCTGCCCGCGCGGTGCCATCCTGCGGGCGGCGCCTGCGCGGTGCGCCTGCCGCACGGCGCCCCGCCTGCAGGCTGCCCGCGCGGCACCAGCCCGCGCGGTGCCAGCCTACGGGCGGCGCCCGCGCGGTCCGCCTGCCGCGCGGCGCCCCGCCTGGAGGCGGCCCGCGCGGTGCCATCCTGCGGACGGCGCCCGCACGGTGCGCCTGCCGCGCTGCGCCCCGCCTGCAGGCGGCCCGCGCGGCACCTGCCCGCGCGGTGCCATCCTGCGGGCGGCGCCCGCGCGGTGCGCCTGCCGCGCGGCGCCCCGCCTGCAGGCTGCCCGCGCGGCACCAGCCCGCGCGGTGCGCCTGCCGCGCGGCGCCCCGCCTGCAGGCTGCCCGCACGGCACCAGCCCGCGCGGTCCGCCTGCCGCGCGGTGCCCCGCCTGCAGGCAGCCCGCGCGGCACCTGCCCGCGCGGTGCCAGCCTGCGGGCGGCGCCCGCGCGGTGCGCCTGCCGCGCGGCGCCCCGCCTGCAGGCTGCCCGCGCGGCACCAGCCCGCGTGGTGCCAGCCTGCGGGCGGCGCCCGCGCGGTCCGCCTGCCGCACGGCGCCTGACCGCGCGGCGGCGACGGCGGCGGCGGGTTGACCCCTCCTCGCAGCGACGGCCTAAGGAAACCCCTCCAACTCCAAAACCGAAAGCATCGGAAAATAAATGCGATCAAGAAAATCTCAAAGACTCACCTTGGTCCGCCGATGGAGGAGAGGGGGAAGGGGATCTTCCACCCGACGCTCGGCCGGTATCGCTAGCGAGAAGGTCCTTGGCTCGATCGCCCGAAACACCGCCGCTCCCTTTTTCCCTCGGTTGTCTCCTCTTTGCCGTACTCTATGAGAGGAAAACGAAAGGAGGCGGAAACCCTAAGTTCCAATCGCCCCCGCCCAATAGGTTAAAACATTTACCTCGAGATTCATGCGGATCGCCGCCACGCATCCTGGGGCTCTTACGGAGGGTTCAAACTTCGAAAATTAATTCTGGATGAACCGGGAGTCGGAATCCGAAACCGATCGCGGCTGCGCGCTCCGTTCCGCGAGCTCTACCGCCTAAAATTATCCGCGGGCCCCGACGATCTGTCCGGAAAAACACCAAAAATGAGGCCCTCGGTCGGACATTAAAAGAAGAGGGATGACGAGAAGAGTTAAAGAAAGGCCGGGTCTTACAATGGGCCAGACACACCAACAATAGGTGTTTCACACTGTGGATTCACGGGAAAAACTGCATGGGGACCTGGACCACTGCATCCTCCCCCACTAAAAAAAGTTTCGTCCTCGAAACAAAAGTCATACCTCAAGCCGGGGCCTAGAACAAGTAGAGGTAGGTGTCCATCATCATCGCCTCGATCTCCCAGGTAGCCTCGCGCTCGCCATGGTTGCTCCACAAGATCTTCACATATGGGATAGCCCGACTGCACAATTCTTTCACCTCTCGATCCAAAATTCGCAGTGGGCGCTCTACATAACTCAAATCCTCGCTGATCTGCGGTGGGGTGAAGTCGATGATGTGCGACGAATCATATACGTACCTCATCAGAGTGGACACATGGAACACGTCGTGGACACCAGCAAGTATGGGGGGAAGTGCAAGCCGGTAGGCAATTGGCCCAAAACGCTGCAATACCTCGAAAGGTCCGATAAAACGGGGGCTAACCTTCCCACGAATGCCAAAATTTCTGATCCCCTTGGATGGCGAGACCTTCAGAAAAACGTGATCTCCAACCAGAAACTCTAGGTCTCGTCGCCGCACAACTGTATAACCCCTCTGCCTGCTCTGAGCGGTCTGTAGATGCTGCCTGATCACTCTGACCTTTTCCTCTGCCTCTCGCAGTAACTCTGGCCCCAATGTCCGCCTCTCCCCCACAACGCTCCAGTAAAGCGATGATCGACACCTGCATCCATACAATGCTTCAAACGGAGCCATCTGTATGCTCGCCTGAAAGATATTACTGTACGTAAACTCAGCCAGGGATAAGTGTCGAATACACCCACCGCCAAAGTCCAAAATGCAAGATCTGAGCATGTCCTCAAGGATCTGTATAGTGCGCTCCGACTGCCCATCCGTCTGTGGGTGAAAAGCTGTACTGAATCTAAGCTGCGTCTCCAAGGTGTCCTGTGAGCTCCTCCAAAAACGTGAAGCAAACCTCGGGTCTCGATCTGATACAATAGAGGCGGGTATCCCATGAAACCTCACCACCTCATCCAAGTACAGCTGAGCCAGCCGCTCAAGTGACCAAGTAGTCTGCATCGGCAAGAAGTGAGCAGACTTAGTGAGTCGATCAACAATCACCCAAATGGCATCTGCTCCTCCCTGGGCCCTCGGTAATCCGACCACAAAATCCATCGTGATGTGGTCCCACTTCCACTCAGGGATTGGGAGACTCTGTAACTTGCCAGCTCGCACCCGGTGCCCAGCTTTTACCTGCTGGCAAGTTAAACATTGAGCCACAATGTGACTCCCCACTTCCCAGGGGGTCACCCATCCTAGAACTACTCTAGCTCTAGCACGCTTAACTCTCATAACCTCTTGGATCTTGCTACCATCCAAAATGCTATAGTCGGGTTAAGAGATTTAGTCCTATTATATCATTTATATATAGGACTAATCGAAATTCCGGGGGTGTCACATTCTTCCCTCCTTTAAGCCCTGACGTCCACGTCAGGCTCAAGCACACTCACAAGCACCAGGCGATGTGAGACTCGTCTCGCTAGCCTTAGCCGACCTTGTGGGGAGCTGCACTCCACCCACAACGGTCATTAGCCAGGGAGCCTCGCTCTACCCGCTATATAACCCTGGCTCGGCCGAGACTCATCTCACATTTCCGGCTGGTGAATGGCTCTGATACCATCTCTAAACTGATGTAGGACTGGCAACACTCATCCATGTGCAATATGTGATCTGGAACCTGATCCTCACGTGCACAAGCCAACAGTCTCATCTTTGGTCCAAGCGAAGCTACCCCTGCTCTACTGAAGCACACACAAGCGGTGTCGGTACCAACAAGCTCTAAATCCAATGGCTATAAGGAAGACCATACCAGGTAAGACACAATCCACTATCCATGCGTCCTCTAACCGGCTGCACAAACTCATCCCCTACATGCTGGCGACCATCGCTCTATCAGTCTGTCGGTACATCGGATAAACCTCTTCATCCTGAAGGGGGTAGAGGGGATGCCGTCACAAGCGGCAAAACCATGAGTACCACTCTGGGACACTCTGCTTGAAGAAATCCTGACACTACTGATGGTACCTCGTCCGTCGAGAACCTCCTGGTCTTTGTCTCCTCTGAGTCTCATGACCCTGAGACTGGACTCATGGCAACCTCGATCCACTCAACTATCCCACAATCCGACGATGCTGGACGTCTCTCACTGGAGCTGGTCACTCGCTCTTCGTCCCTCCTGGACGTGATCACAGATCCTCGATCAATTCATCGAGCATGCACTAGGTGATAGATATCCTGATGTAGTCCCCTCTCAAGCAGATCAACCTCCTGGGTCTCATCTTGGTCAACACGGGACACACTGCTCAACAATCGCAGAACCTTGCTCCAGATCATCAACTTCGCTCCGATGGTCCAACGGGACGAACTCGACGCCACCAACTCTCTCGGCGTCCTTATCCAAAAGTGCATAACCAAGCGCCCTGATGCTTCTCCTGGAAGAACAAATCCTCGAATAACTCTTCCATAGTAGTGATCCAGTTTTCGGCCTCCCAAGGCTCCAAACTCTAACCCGAAATCTACAGGGGATGGAACTAGATGAAGCAAAACAACCGGTCAGCAACCTCTCGCTGCTTCTGCACCATTAGTGGTGCGATCAGGGTCGAGACCGACAATGTCGCGGCCGGAAGTACTACTGGCGATACTCCGGGAGATGTTCTCAGCTCAAACATGCGCATCACGCGCTCCATGTTCTTTTTCTGGCGCCGCATTGCCTCAAACATCAGGACTGCTTGGGGCTGAATCTCAGGCCTCTCTCAGCTCTATCCATTTAGCTTCCCGCTATACGAGCCCCTCATCCAAGGTCAAACACGCCCTCGCCGCTGCACGGCGTCTCGGAAGTATCAAATCACTGCAACAGAACAACCATTAGGACCAAAACTCTCTCGACCAAATCAAGCGAAAGTCTAGAACATGTTACCCTTACTAAAGCATTATGTTGTCTGCAGCCAACATAATCATCTTTAGAGAAATAACATGTAAGATCACTCGCCCCAATCCTCTGGAGGAGGTACAAACTTAATCAGGACTCTCGCTAAAGTCACGTCTCTCTCGACAGTCATCCTACTGTCCAACCAATAGCCTAGGGTCTCTAAGTCCTCAATGACCTATATACCTAGGCTCTGATACCACTCGTGACGCCCCACTTCCCATGGGGTCACCCATCCTAGAACTACTCTAGCTCTAGCACGCTTAACTCTCATAACCTCTTGGATCTTGCTACCATCCAAAATGCTATAGCCGGGTTAAGAGATTTAGTCCTATTATATCATTTATATATAGGACTAATCGAAATTCCGGGGGTGTCACACACAAACCTCCCAATATCCCTCTTCATACCACTCCACCAGAAGTGTGCCTTAAGGTCCTTATACATCTTACTCCCACCAGGATGGAGGGTGTAAGGTGTATAATGGGCCTCTCTCAAAATCTGCTCTCTGATCTCTGAATCCACCGGCACATATGCTCGGTCCCTGTACCATAGTACTCCCAACGTATCAACTGCAAAGTCCCCAGGCTAATCACTCAAAAACTGATCTCTAATCCAGGCCAAGTGAGGGTCCTCACTCTGTCTCTCTCTGATCCTGTCCAGCAGAGTGGGCTGCACGACTAAAGATGTTAGTCGAGCAGAGACCCCAGGGGACACAACCTCTAGCTCAAGCTGCCTCATCTCCTCACGTAGTGGCGCCTGCTCAGTAATCATCAACGATAAGCTCTGCACTCCTCTCCTACTCAGGGCATCTACAACCACGTTGGCCTTGCCAGGATGGTACAATATATCAACATCATAGTCCTTTAACAGCTCCAACCATCTACGCTGCCTCAAGTTGAGCTCCTTCTGTGTAAACAGGTACTTCAAGCTCTTGTGGTCGGTATAGATCTCGCAGTGTTCCCCATAAAGATAATGGCGCCACAGTTTCAATGCAAATACCACAGCAGCAAGCTCTAGATCATGGGTAGGGTAATTCTTCTCATAATCCTTAAGCTGACGAGATGCGTAAGCAATTACCCTACCCTCCTGCATCAGCACGCAATCAAGTCCACTATAAATCACATATTCTTTCCCCATAACAGAGAGGGAAAGGATAGAAGCCGACATCAATCTGCCTTTCAAGTCCTCGAAGCTCCTCTGACAGTCCTCACTCCAGATAAACTTAATTCCTTTGCGTGTCAAACGAGTGAGGGGTGTGGAGAGTTTCGCAAAGCCTTCCACAAACCAACGGTAGTAACCAGCCAATCCCATGAAGCTGCGCACCTCAGAAACGGTCGTCGGTTGGGGCCAATCCCGGGCTGCCTCAATCTTCGCCGGGTCCACTGCCACACCTGCGGCTGAAATCACATGGCCCAAGAAAACTACCTCCCGGAGCCAAAACTCGCACTTCGATAACTTGGCGTACAACTTCTTCTCTCGTAGAAGTTGCAGCACAATCCTCAAGTGCTCCTCATGATCAGTGTCGCTCCGGGAGTAAACTAGGATATCATCAATGAACACAACCACGAACCGATCCAGATACGGTCGAAAAATCCGGGTCATCAAATCCATAAACGCGGCAGGGGCATTAGTCAATCCAAAAGGCATGACGGTGAACTCATAATGCCCGTACCGGGTCCTGAACGCCGTCTTCGGGATATCCTCGGCCTTCACCTTCAATTGGTGGTAACCTGATTACAGATCAATCTCGGAGAAGACACAAGACCCATGCAGCTAGTCAAATAGATCATCAATGCGCGACAAAGGGTACTTGTTCTTGATGGTCACTTTGTTCAATTCTCAATAATCCACACAAAGTCGAAGTGAACCATCCTTCTTTTTTTCACGAATAGCACCGGCGCTCCCCAAGGCGATACACTGGGTCTGACAATACCCTTATCCATCAAGTCCTGAAGCTGCGCCTTCAATTCCCGCAACTCAGCCGGTGCCATTCGATAAGGAGCCTTAGAGATTGGCGCAGTTCATGGGACTACGTCAATCAAAAACTCAATCTCCCTATCCGGCGGCATACTAGTCAACTCCGGGGGAAAAACAACCGGGAACTCACGAGCAACAGGGATATCCCAGAGTCCCGGAGCCGCTGTAGGCTCCTCCACCACACTAGCTAAAAGGCTACGCATCCACTGCGTATCATCTGCCTCGCTCGAGAAGTCGAAACTATAGAGGCGAAGAAAACACTCTGGCAACCCCGGTACACAAACACCTCCTGGCCTGGCTCTCTAAAAGCAACTTTCCTCGCGGCACAGTCAATAGTCGCAAAATATCGATCCAGCCAATCCATCTCAAGTACCACATCAAGGTCCCGCAGCTGTCTCAAGACCATCAGGTCCACTGGCATAATCCAGGACTCAATCTGCACTGGGCAGGACCAACAACACTCCACTACATGCAAAGTATGATCAGGAATCTGGACCTCTAATGCACGTGGCAACCGACCTACCTCTAATCCATGTAATGATGCAAATGATCGACTAATAAAAGAATGTGATGCACTAGTATCAAATAAAGTGCGAACTCAAATGCCAGAAATACATCATACCTGCCACCACACAGCCAGCTATAGCAGAATCCTCCGTCGGCACTAAACATACCCGGCTGCTCGACAACGGCTGTCTCTCACCCGATGGGCGGGGAGGCGAAGCTCGGTCTACCTGGAGATCTGTCGGTGGAGCTCCCGGTTGCAGTTGGAAAGTAGGAATGAAAGCTAAAGTGGGTGCTGCCGCTGTCCGCGTGGGGCACGTAGCTCGAATGTTCCCAAGCTGTCCACACTTGTAACAGCGACCCCACCTCTGCTCACAAGTACATGCAGAATGCTGGCCCCCGCAAAAGATACACCTGTCTGCCTGCGGGGACTGCCACTACTGCAGCCGCTGCTGCTGCCCCCTCTGCCGTCGCGACTGGGACCTCTGCTGGAATACGGTAGGAGCCAAGGCTGAAGATGGTGTCGAGGAAGTCGGCTGGGGGCATGTAGCTCGAATGTGGCCCGTGTGAGGACCCAAATTTTCGCAAGAGAATTACTATTCGGCAAACAGAGCTTCTGCAGTGTGTTTAGCAGCTTTCGGAGGCCTTTACTGTGTGTTGGAGGTGTTTGCGGACGAATCAGACCTCAGAAATGGACCCAGCGTAGAATTTGGAATAAGTTTACGTGTCCGGATGCCTTCGACAAATTTTAGAAGCGGAATTTGGCAAAACGGACTTCAAATTTGGACTCAGCGTGCGAAAACGATGAAAATGGGCTATTTACTAGTATTTTTCGGAGCCCGGATGTGCAAACACGAATTTCGAGGCAAAGTTACTGTTCCGGCGACCGGGGCAGCGCCGGCGGCGGCGGGCAGGTGGCGGAGCACGGCGGCGCAGGCGCGGGCAGGCGCAGGCGCGGGCGCGGGCAGGCGCGGTGTTCAGAGTAGGGTGTGCCACGTGGCGGCTCCCCATTGGACGTGCTTGGGACACGTGGCGGCTTGGGATTCGGTGGGTGCATCGGGTGCGTGCACCGGGCGCAGCGAGTGTAGCCTTTGACACGTGGCGCGCAGCGATTGGCCGGTCAACGCACGTGCGACTAGGGCGCCGGGCGCGCCGCACGATGGACCGATCGGGCCACGTGTCGCTCGCTCATTGGCAGGCGCAGTGAGCCGGCAGATCCGGTGTGAACCGCGGCCCACGGTTCCCGCCGTGGACCGCGACGCCACGCAGCGCGCCGCGATTGGCGGGCGCGCGTGCACCGGGCGCGCGGGACGCACGCCGCGATTGGCGGGCGCACGTGCACCGGGCGCGCGGGGTGCGCGGCGCGGTGACGTGGCAGGTTGTGGTTGTTCCGGGCTTGTACAGTAACGGGTCGGGCCGGATTCGGGCGCCCGAATCTGGCGCCCGAATCCAGTTAGTTGGTTGGGCTGGGCTGAGCCTATAAATACCCCCCTCTCCTCTTTCTTTTGGGTTTTTTTTTGGCTTTTTGGACCCCTTCTCCGAAAGAGCCCTATAGAAAGGTTGTTCCCCTTTATGTTTTTGATCTTGTGGTGGATCCCCTGGATTTTTGGAGGCTCGGCAGCGGCGATCTTGGTTTTACAGTGCGCCTCGACGTTTCCCATTTTCGGCCCATTTCCGTCGTAATTCAGTCGGAAATTTCCTGTGCGCAAACCAGGAGGAACTTTTGGGCGATTTCTTCAGCAGTGTGTTCCTAAGAGGCAAGCCTTCGATTTCCATGTAGATCACTTTGCCTTATTTTGAATTTTTGGCATGGTTCCCGAGGTATCTTTTGACCTCTTGTACCGTTGTGAGGATTTGGACAGCGGAGGAGTATTGTTGTGATTTCTCGGTCTACGGGCATCGGAATGAGGCGTATAAGAACTCGATTGACATCTACGCTTCGTGTGGAACGCACCCGTATTTTTATCGGAATTTTTAGAGGACTCTTTGAAGGTGATAATTAAGCTTCTTTAAGACTGAGTGTCTGTAGGCTTGTGTTCGTGAAGGTTTTGACATACGGCGATGTTCTAATTATTTCTTGACCTACAGTTGTCGGATTTGGACGTGCAATGACTCGTTTCGATTGGCTCGCCGCGAGGATCGCAACGGTTATTTTTCTGGAATTTTCTGAGGTCATCTCGTAGGTGAAAATTGACCATCTTGTGGACTATTGTGCGGACAGCGGCATTGTATTAATTGTAGGATTGATTTGTGCACCGTGTTGGTTGTTGTTACAGTGTTCGCAGTGAGTCGGGATTTTCTTTGTGAGAGGGCGAGTTTGAAGTGGTGTTTCATGTACTTCGCGATCGAGGTGGGTGGTTGCTATATCCCTCTATTCTGACATACCCACTAGGAATATTAGAGAGATCTTTTCATTGGATATATTGAATGATCGCCTAATGGACATGCATGCTTAAATTAAAATAATTGTGAGCCTATCATATGGAAAATACTATTGTGGAAATCTGATAGTGGTTGGGACTTATACATGTTTACATGGATATAATATTAGCACTTAACCTTGCATGTGGAATTTTACTTTCATGTTGGGATAATATGAAATGTCTTGTGGGAGGCTACCACTTGAGGATCATTTGGACATGCATAGGTGAGGTGGATGATTTTTGTGAGGGTAATTTGTGGATTATAGACATGTGTGGTTGGATAATGATTTTAGCATGATGGTTATATCCATGCAGAGCAATTAATTGATACACATATGGAACCACTATTTGTCACTCTTTCTTTTATCTTTCATGAGGACATATGTATGCTTGTATGGTCATCTAGATAGGCCACTATTTGTTGCTACACTATTATATTGGAACTTGACTTAGGAGAAACCATGCTTGCTTCTTTCTCCTTATTCTTTAGTCAAGTGGTTCTTGTTGCTCGGGTTTGAGTAGGGGTACGGGATAGTGTAGCCGGGACCTTGGGGTCGGGGACAGGTGGTATTTGATTTTGGATTGGGGGTTATTGCGGCTATCGCGGATAGTAGGCGGTTGACCGGATGTCGGATGTGGGACATGATTGTGATTGTGGGTTATTTCGGTGACCGCAGATATTGGGTGGTTGACCGGGTGTCGGTTGTTGGGCTTGATTGTTGACAGTGGGTATCACGGCGACCGCGGATATTAGGCGGTTGACCGGATGGTTACTTATGCATCAGATTGGGGATCCGGTTTTCCTTTAGTGGATGGGTTTTCCCACTTTGATCAGAGTCGTGATCCAGTCCTGCTATAGTGAGATATCGAGTTCCCCTCTAGAGCGTTGGGGAGTTCCCCTCTAGAGCGTGGGGGTCAGACAGTGATTGAGTTTGTTATCACACCGGCGCGGCTTTATATGCCCGGTGATGCTTTCCTCGTGTGGGTCGCTCCCCTCGAGTTCCCCTCTGGAGTGTCGGGGTCAGGTAGTTATTGAGTTTTGCTATCACGTCGGCGCGGCTTTATTTGCCCGATGATGAGGGCGACAGCAGGCAGTACTAGTCTTTACTGGTGGATAGATTGGGTTACTGGGACAGTTTGGTTACTAATGCATTTAGAGGCATAGTAGTGGTAGTTTTCTTTTTCTGCAGTTTTGTTGTTTACCACTCTTCTTCTCCCTTTTGCCTCTGGTAGACCTAGTAGGTGCGTCGGAGTTTGACGCTTTACCCACTAGGGGAGGCTACTGGTTTACTAGTAGTTCTCACCCCCATTTTCCTTTCCTCTTTGTCTTCTTCTTTGTTTTGCAGTGTCTTCTGCGGGTGCTGCTGGGTTTTCAGCGGCGGGTCGAGAAGAGAGGACGGCTGAGTAGATAGATCTCGAGGCAGGATGAGCGAGTTAGCTGGACTATTGGTGTACCCTTTTTCCTCAGACGGTTGTACTTTACTTTTGGGTCTGGCTTTAGCCAGCTGTTTGTATTTTATTTGGTGAGCTGGGAGAGACAGATGTATTATTTTTTTACAGATGTACTGTATTTTATTTCCAGCTTTAGTCTGAGATGTATTAGTTTTTATTTCAGCTCTGTTTTATGCTCTTTTTATTATCTTTTATATCTGACCAGGTTACTAGCGCTTCGTGTACGCGGGAAATACCGTGTGCACGGCGGATCTGTAGACGGGCCCGGGTTCTGGTTTACACCCGGGGCGTGACAGCCCGACTGTCCACATCGGAAGCATCGACCCCCCCTCAAGCCACAGGTATCTGATGGATGCTGCCCCCCACAGAAAATGCACCTGTTTGACGCCTGAGATTGCCGAAACTGCTGCTGCGGTGGCCTCTCAGATCCACCAGGTCATCGTCGATCAAAACGCCCACGGCCAGAAAATTGGGGCCGCGACGGTCATTGCGGTCTCCATGAACTTGCCTATCCATCAACCTCCGGGGCTGGGCATTTCCTATCTGGACGTTGCTCTGAAGCCCCGGCCCCCTCTCCAACCGCCAAGTCACCCCTCTGCGCCCAGCAACTGCTCCAGGCGCTGGTCCTGACGAAAGCTCCTCACCACCAACTGGGTCACCAAGGCCCGCAGTTCCCCCAACTCGGCGGATACCGCCCGCTCAGATTCCTCGGAAGGTGTGGGGGTATCCCAGGTGGGAGAACGACGACAGGGCAACATCCTGCCACCAGAATACCACAATCAGAAACAGAACTACGCTCTACCCAATATAGCGAAAGTCAAAGACATCCCGCTATTTCTGTAACTTTATGTTGTCTGCAGCCAACATAATTGTCCACCAGAAATAGGATATGCCAATCCCTCTTCCCTCACCGGAAGAGTCCAAAAAATAAATCGCCGACTTTCGCAAAATATCGCGTCACTCACGCCCTGCCATTCTAGGGTCTGCCAAAAGCCTAGGGTTTCCTAAGTCCCAACTGACCTATCCATAAGCTCTGATACTAACCTAATTTGTCACGCCCCGGGTGTAAACCAGAATCCGGGCCCGTCCACAGATTCGCCGTGCACACGGAATTTTCCGTGTACATGAAGCGCTGGTAACCTGCTCAGATATAAGAGATATAATAAAGGAGCATAAAAATAGAGCTGAACTAAAACTAATACATCTCAGACCACAGCTGGAAAGTAAAAGTACAATATAACTCTCAAAAAAGTACATATGTCTCTCCCAGCTCAGCAAATAAATACAACCAGCTGGCTGAATGTGACACCCCCGGAATTTGGATTAGTCCTCTATATAAATGATATAATAGGACTAAATCTCTAACCCGGCTATAGCATTTTGGATGGTAGCAAGATCCAAGAGGAACATGAGAGTTAAGCGTGCTAGAGCTAGAGTAGTTCTAGGATGGGTGACCCCCTGGGAAGTGGGGCGTCACAGTTGGTATCAGAGCCATTCACCAGCCGGAAATGTGAGATGAGTCTTGGCTGAGCCAGGGTTATATAGCGGGTAGAGCGAGGCTCCCCGGCTAATGACCGTTGTGAGTGGAGTGCAGCTCCTCACAAGGTCGGCTAAGGCTAGCGAGACGAGTCTCACATCGCCTGGTGCTTGTGAATGTGCTTGAGCCTGACGTGGACGTCAGGGCTTAAAGGGGGGAAGAATGTGACACCCCCGGAATTTGGATTAGTCCTCTATATAAATGATATAATAGGACTAAATCTCTAACCCGGCTATAGCATTTTGGATGGTAGCAAGATCCAAGAGGAACATGAGAGTTAAGCGTGCTAGAGCTAGAGTAGTTCTAGGATGGGTGACCCCCTGGGAAGTGGGGCGTCACACTGAAGCCAGACCCAAAAAAAAAGAAAATACAACTGTCTGAGTGTTTAAGGGATACAATCAAAATACTGCTATGCTCGCAGACGGGGTAGACGATTATCTAGTCCGCCATCCTCTTATCTCGATCTGCCGAAGGTGGCCCAGCTACTCCCGCAGAAGACTCTGCAAAACGCGGGAGAACAAAAAGAAGAATGACAATGGGGGTGAGAACTACCATAAAAATAGTAGCCTCCCCTAGTGGGTTAAGCCTCAAACTCTGACATGCCCACTAGGTCTACCAGAGGCGAAAAGGAAAGAGATGTGGTATGCTATGAATATAACTGCTGATGAAAAAGTTACCACTAATATGCCTCTAAATGCCGAGCCAAAAAGAATAGCTAAATGTATGCGTCAGTATCAAACATGCATGCCAGAATAAACCCAATCGATGGACCAGTAAGAACTGGTACTGCCTGCTGTGCCTACCGTATCGGGTATGCTGGCCAACGCATAACACCGATGTAAAGAAGGAGTCTCAAGGACTCAAAGCCGGTCTGTCGCACACTCCGGAGTGGCACTCGAGGGGAGCGACCCACACGAGTAAAGTATCTCAGTAACAAGTATCTCAGTAACAAGTATCATAAAACAACAAGACTGGATCACGACTCTGATCAAAGTGGGAAAACCCATCCACTACAGAAATCTGATGCCCAATCTGATGCCCAATCTGATGCAATAGTACATATCCGGTCAACCGCCCAGTATCCGCGGTTGCCGTAAAGCCCCACAATCCATAAACCCATAACCGACCTCCGGTCAACCGCCTAATATCCGCGGTTGCCGTACTATCCTGCCATCCCCAATCAAGTACAACCGACACTCGGCCAATCGCCCAATATCCGCGGTCGCCGTAACACCCTGCCGTCCTAATCAAATCCAACATGTCCCAGACTCGAAATCTCAACTACACTATCCCAAACCCCTGCTCGAACCCGAGCAACATGAATTACCTGACTAATGATTAAGGAGAAAAGAAGCAAATAAGGTTTATCCTAAGTCAAGTTCCAGCATGATAGTGTCGCAGAAAAAGGTGGCCTATCTAGATGTCTATACAAGCATGCAAATGTCCCAAGATGATACAAAAGGAATATAGGTATCGATGTTCTACATTTATTAGGGCATGCTATTCCAAGATATTAATAATTGCATAAGAACATTAAGTACTAAAATAACCTATGCCTACCTATACCTCATACATAAATACTCACAAGGTATAATTAGCCTTCCCTCTAGCATGATATCACCACCTTTAATAACCAAACCCACATTAAGGGAAGTACAACATAATGACCTTAATCTCATACAAGCATGCAACATTCATCCATTAGGGTACAATCAACACATTAATATAGGGACTACTCCAATATGCCTAGTGGGTAGTCAAAGATAAGCGGTTCACAACAACACCCACCTTGAACGCTAACTCCAAATCCAGGAAGCACTCTCGCCCAAGAAAAAAGTCGCCCGCCGCGATAACTGCAAAAGTGTCCAAACGACCTCAATTAAACATACTATTCCCCATTTAACCGCTGTCCAAAAAAAATAACAGCCCTGAAGATGCTCCGTTTTCACCTGTAGGATGGACTCCGAAAATTCCGAAAAAAATACCGCTGCGATCGTCGCATCGAGTCGTTAGGGACGGGTACCTGCAGGTCCCAAACCGAGTCCTGCAGGCCAAGTTACAAAATACGCGACGCGGTGAGCGCGAAACTCCACAAACACAAAAACTGTAGCACTCCGCCAAGAAAAGATGGGATTTATAGCTTCGAGAAAGCCTCAGAAAATTCGAAGAAAAATACGATGATGTTCCTTGCGATGCGTAGATGCGAAACGAGTATTGGCACGCCTCAATCCGATGCTCGAGCGCGGAGAAATCCTCAAAACACTCCGGTGCTGTCCAAAAACTCCCTGCAGAAAAGAGGTCCCAAGAAGGCTCGGAAACCTGTATCTCAAGTGCTCGTGGTAACAACTCTACCTCTAGTCCATGCAGGAATGCAACCTGCTCTAACACCGTTTGCTGTGATGAAATCCCACCTGCGACACTGGATCCCACTACCGTGGCGCCCTCCAACTGGGCGGCACAGATTCATCCGCTCGACGAAAGTGGTCGTCGCTCAGTCTGCCTGAAAATCAAGACTATCCATATAGAGAACACGACCTCTGTCTCTGCTCACACAGGGGTGACAAATGCGGTCCTCCACAGATAACCAATCCATGCTACCACCGCGCCACTCTGATGTAGATGCTGATGCTGCCATCGGGGTTCACCCGATCTCTGGCATCTCGGAAATTCGCTATCCAGGAAAAGAAATCAGAAATGCCTCTGCCGGTCGGTCTGTCCTCCATCACCCGGCGCCAAGCACCGATATCCAGAACTCGCCTCTGGCGGCAGATCCCTATCCGAAGGAACTGCAGTGCCACGCTCCATACACAATGCCTACTCCAACGAGGCGTCAAAACCTGTAACGGAGGGACTGAATAAACTGAAAGGTATCCTGGCGCAATCCACTCCCAGTCTCACATATCCTATGCGCCTCGTCCCTCGGAACTTGGAGCGCGCAGTTCAATAACTGCAAAAACTCTCTAGCACAGTGAGGCTCTCAATTGATCACTCCATCACCACCAACCACGACTCTGCCTCCAAAGGCTCCAAACTCAATCTTACGAGTCGGGGTGGTTCATCTGCCAAATCGGGCTCCATAGATTGATCACGTCCCCTCAGCTCACCAGCTGTCAACTATCCACCCTGCCTCGGTGCCTCGGCACTAAACATTGGCACAGAGGGGGCTACTCACTCCATCAGTGCCACAGAAATCCCTACCCTAAGGATACTGCAACCGGGTGGTCTCGGAAGGAAGCACTGTCGAGCTGCCCGCTGCTCCTACAACCGCGTCACCCAAACCAGCTGCTCACACTGCTGCTGAAAGGCCTCAGACAATCCTGTCATCTGGGTCCGGAGTTCTCTGACCTCAATCCGGGTATCCGGCCCAAAACCAACCGCTCAAACTCAACTGCTATGACAGGATGCACACGGGTCAAAACCCAGCGTCGGGGAGACACCGCTCGCCATGACGAAACCACAAATCAGAACACAAAAGCCACTCGACCCAATCCAGCGAAAGTCTAGAGCATGTCACCCGTTCCACAGCATTATGTTGTCTGCAGGCAACATAATCACTTAGGAGAATAAACATGCCAATCACTCCTCCCGTCCCTTGGGAGAGGTATAAAACTCAATCAGGACTCTCGCTATAAATCACGACTCTCACGAAGTCAACCAAGGGTCAAACCATAAGCCTAGGGTTTCTAAGTCCACCATGACCTACAACCTAGGCTCTGATACCACTCTAATTTGTCACGCCCCGGGGTCGAAACTGCGACCCGGGCTCGCCAACAGATCCGCCGCCTATGCAAAACCCCGCACAGGCGAAGCGTCCAACCTGCAAAAGATCAACTACACTATACAGATATCAGAGCTATAAATAAAAAAATCTGCTGTAAAACTAAAATCAACCACTGTACAACTGGAAAATAAAATAATAATGTCCGACTCCCAAAAAGAAAATCATACAAGTCCTCAGATACTAATGGTCCAAAACTGAACAGGGAGGTATCTCCAATAAATACACCAGTGTACAGTCTCTCAATACATATCATATCCTCACTACATCAGTCTCTCAAAGGAGGAAAAAAAATAACTAGTCTACTGACGATCTCCTCTGAAGGGTACCGCTACTCTCCAATGATGGGTAGGGATCTAGCTCGCCACTCCCTCGCCTCAAAACGACAATCGCAGAATCAGCAACACCCGCTAAGACTCTGCAAAACAAAGGAGAGAAAGAAAAAAGGAGGGGGAAAACCCCCAATGGGTGTGAGAACTACACCAAAAAGGGAGTTCTCAGTGGGTACCACCGCCAGACCCGGCGATCTGCCCACCAAGACTACTAAAGGCAATAAATAACTATGCAATAAAAACTGAACTAGAAAGGCTGGAGATACTCTACAGCTACCGTGCCTCTATCTAAAATGGTCAATGGGTGGTACAGATGAAAATATATGTAACTACTCGCACCCAAGGTGTTGAATCGACCCAATCGAAATGACTGCCTCCTCGGGCCAGTCAAGCCTGCGCCTACCTACTGCCGTTACATCCGAAGACCGGACTTACGTAGGGCGTCCCACACGGACTAACTCACCCCTCGCGCAAAACTGCCTCAACAGGCCTATCATCGCATCCACTTCGGAAAACTGTCTCAACAGGCCAAACATCGCATCCACTGCGAGAAACTGTCTCAACAGGCCAAACAGGCCAAACATCGCATCCACTGTGAGAAACTGCCTCAACAGGCCAAACATCGCATCTACTGCGAGAAACTGTCTCAACAGGCCATACAGGCCTAACATCGCATCCACTGCAAACAGCTGCCTCAACAGGCCAAACATCGCATCCACTGCGGCATCTCAGGGGGCGCGACCCCAACTAAGGAAAACGGCGCGGCATAGAGTATCGAACATTGGCACATGCAGGCTATAGTCAAAATCCACGCTCACTCTCAGAACGGAAGGACTCAAGATCCCAAAATATCTCGCACCATAGTCGGAGTACTCTCAATGACTCAGCTAACAAGCGCTCACGAATCTCGAGACACTAGCGAACACCACCAACTCGTGGCACTAAACTCACAGGCTGGAGGTACTCCATAGCCAGGGTCGACTCACAACTCTGGGCTAACAAAACTGGTCAGACGACACTCAACGACCCGGGACCACCGTCAACCTCAACGATTCCCAACAACACTAGCATAGGTCTAAACTCAACTATCAGACTCCACTCAGCCCCCGGGCACGAGTGCGACAAAGTCCCACAAACTAAATCCAATCTGTCCCAGACACACAGTCCCGACTACACTATCCCAAACCCGTGCTCGAAACCGAGCAATTTGAATCTAGAAGAAAAGGGAGAAAGAACAAACATGGTTTCTCCTAAGTCAGATTCCAACAAGATAGTGTAGCAGTAAAAGATGGCCTAACTAGATGTCCATTCAAGCATGCTTTTGTCCTCAGAAACGATAAAAGAGAGTGAAACATATAATAGCAAGGCATGCTAAAGCATTCCTACTATGATACACCAATCTCACATAAGTAGGCCAATGCATAAACATGTATGATCTCTATATCATCTAGTGTGGGATAAATATAACCATCTACCATATGATAAGTCTCTAATTCACCAAACGTGTACAATGATCAGGTAAGCATCAATCCGCAAGATCTAGGCCATTCCCTACTTACCTCTCATTCATATCGGTTGTACATTAGTTCTGCATGCTATCAGTCATAGAGGGGTGACATTCCCACAGGTGTACTTACATTAACCATAACATAAACATCCATAAAAATCTTATCATTCCCTTATACAGTTACCAATATTAAGCTTACCCACCTGAAGTGCTTAGTCCAAGGCAAACCTGAGGTCGGTGAAGAGCGTGGCCACTTGATAACAATATCTGCTGAACCCGTTTCCACGGTACATGTCGCGCATGCCTCGGCTCCAAACAGCTGAAAATATTCGGAAACCATTATCTCCAGTTCCAACAGGTTCAAAAACACCCGCAAACCTTCCTGGGTACAACAATAAGGTCCAAAGTTACACTTTATTCCAAAAATATCCAAGTACAACAATCAACTGAAAACAGCCCCGAAAGCCCCGGGAGACTAATACCTACGACCCCAATCAAACAAGAACAGGCTATAGGCGTAGCCTCCCGTTGCTTGCGACCCCAGAAAGAAATCAGCCCTTTGAACCCAGATCACTCACCCCTGTCGGGTGAGGAACAATTTAGGAGAAAAGATGACCTTTATTATAAAATATCGTCTTGAATTGAGAAAACCAAATTTTATAGATTTTAGTTCTTGAGAAAATCAGTTAGAAACAAGTTTATTTTCCGGACTCCAAAGGGTTAATGCCCCCACCTAATCAAACAAGAACAAGCTTCGGCGACCCCTAGAAATCCGGAAGGAAAAACACTGGTTTACTAAAATCATGAGTGTCCAAAAATATACTGGGTTCAAGGTCCTGATAACACACGCTCACCACAATCACAACTTGGTGGTGACAACCAACAGAGAAATACCCAAAGAATCCGGGATCACCGTTTACCCAAAACGATTCCCAAAACACTAACACTGGCCTAACACAGCTACCAGACCCCACTCAGCCCCCAGGCCCGAGCGCAACATACGTCCCACAATGTCCTGACCACTCGGCCCACTACCCGGGCGAGGAACTCTATGTCCAGAAAGAAATGCAATATGTGGGATGACTAAAGCATAAAAGAACCTAGCCCAGATTAAGGTTCTCTATAGGTCTGGTTAAACACATGCAACATATGACAGGTGTAGTGAACCGGAACTTGGTATATAAACAAAATATAAATAAAAATGATATGAAATACTATTTTTATTGAGCTAGAAAAGTACAGGATGACCTGGAAGTGAATTGGGCCCAAATCGGGATTAAAATAAGATATCTAGAATCTTATGTGAGAAAGTGGGCCCAGATTGTAAGTGGAAAATTCACAGTCTCGGAAAATTTCGAGAAAATTACGGGAGCTCCGTAAATGTGTTTTAAGGCCACAGTAAAAGTTTCGCGTCGATCGGACACCCGGATAGTGAGAACGGGCTCCTCCAGTGAATTCGAATACAGTGGGACTTTGGGTGACCCAGAAGTGGTCCAAACTGAAAAGTTAAAGTACCATGAGGTAAATTATGTTAAACTGTGGCTGCCCGTCAAATTTGAGCGTAAACGGGAAAGAACGGACGAATACGGGCGAAACTGGGCTTGGGCCCAAGTTACGGGCGCCCGAAAGTGGGAACCGGGCGCCCGGAAAATACTGTAGCAAACCGGGTTCTTTGCACTGTAGCGAACCCGGTTCGGCTCGGGCGGACCAGTTACTGTAGCAGCCCGGACCGGATTGAGGTTGCGCCCGAAAGTTACTGTAGCAGCGCCCGAATCCCGAGTTGGCACGGATCCCGAGGCAGTTGGCACGGATCCCGAGGTAGTGGCACGGATCCCGATGGAGTTGGCACGGACCCCGATGTAGTGTGCGTGGATCTCGATGCAACATGCACGAATCCCGAGGCAAGTGCACGAATCCCGAGGCGCGGCTCCCGCGGGAAACGCACGGGGCGCGCGGCTCAAGGCGCGTGGAGCAGGTGGGGGACGCCACGTGGCGTCTCCCCAATGGATGCAGCAGCCAAGGCGCAGGCGTGCGCGGGGAACGCGCGCTGGCTCCCTGGCGCGGTGTCAGCGGGGAGGCCACGTGTCGGCCTCCCATTGGGCGGTCAGCGCGACGTGACGCGCTGACGCGACCCATCGTTGCGACCGGCGTCAGAGCGGGGGCGTGGTACGGTCCACGTGGCGGCCCCTGATTGGCCGCCACATTTTGTTGGTCGCGGTGCATGGGTCCAGGGACACGTGGCGTCCTCTGGTTGGCCGAGCGATTGTGACGTGGCGCCTCGCTGGCGCGGTGTGGACGCGTGGACCGCGGGGCTGTTTACTGTAGCAGCCCGGAAATCCGTTTCGGGCGCCCGAAAGATGCGCCCGAAAGTCGGATTTCGGCCTATAAAGGCCTGGATGGCCCCATTTTCTTCCTTTTCTCCTCTTTGGCTTCACCCGAGCGCTCGGGGGGGGGGGGAAACCGGGCGATTTCGTGGGGGGTTTTCGAGGGCGCACGAGCGCGCCGTGGACCCCCTGGATCGCGCAAGGTGCTCCAAAGAGACTAAAGGACGCGATGGACGACACGGCATTGTTGAGGTAGGCCCCGTGTGTCGTGTTTGCGGTATTTTTGGCACATCTTTGAATTTCCTTCTTGGATTTTGGATTTGACCCCCCCTTTGCCCACGTGCATGTTAGGGACCCAACCTTCTGTGCCGTTTTACTGCGCGAGTTTCGCGGGCGTTTTGGACGCGCCTCGTTTTGCGTGCCGCCCGTAGGAGACGTGCTCCGTTTTGCGTGTGGATTCGACGATTGTGCTCGGTTTTGGGCACCGGCTCGGAAAACGTGCCTCGTTTTACGTGCAACGTTGAAAAAGGGACTTGCACCGTTTTGCGTGCCAGTGCGAGGTATGTGCTCCGTTTTGCGCGCAGGTTGGACTAACGGACACCGTTTTGCGTGCAGGTTCTAACAATGCATCTCGTTTTGTGTACAGGACTGGATGAAGGTGCACCGTTTCGCGTGCAACCCCACAGTAGTGTGTGCACCGTTTTGCGTGCCAATACGGGGTATGTGCTCCGTTTTGCGTGCGGGTTGGACCAATGCGTGCCATTTTTCGCGTAGGTTCTAATGGTTTACATCGTTCTCCGTGCAGGACTAGGAAAGGAATGTGCACCGTTTTGCGCGCAGCCTTAAGAGAAGCATGTTTCGTTTTGCGTACAAACTCGAGGGATGCGCACCGTTTTGCGTGCAAGCTCGAGGTACGAAGTGGAGCCGCGTGGAGGCCAATTGCAAGTGTCTACAAGCAATTGGAAGAATAGTGATCAAGTGTGGAGACATGAAAGGAAATCGGGGACACTACAAGGTGGGGAATTCTGCCGAAATTGGGCGATCTCTCCCCTTGCTCCTTTGCTTTTCGATTCGAAGCACGATAGTAGACTGTTATAGGCGTTAGGTAATTATGATTATGATTGTCACGCCCCGGGTGTAAACCAGAACCCGGGCTCGTCCACAGACCCGCCGTGCACACGGTATTTCCCGTGTACACGAAGCGCTGGTAACCTGCTCAGATATAAAGAAATAATGCTAGAGCATAAAACAGAGCTAAACTAAAACTAGTACATCTCAGACAAATGCTGGAAATAAAAGTACAATAAACTCTCAAGAATATACATATGTCTCTCCCAGCTCACGAAGTGAATACAACCAGCTGGCCGCAGCCAGACCCAAAATAAAAGAAAATACAACCGTCTGAGTGTACAGGGGATACAACAAAACTACAAAACTCGAGCTCGGGGTAGCAGCTATCTAGTCGGCGATCCTCTTACCTCGATCCTGGGAGGAAGGCCCCGCAACTCCGGCAGATGACTCTGCAAAACAAAGGGGACAAGAAAAGGGAAAAAACAGTGGGGGTCAGTACTACTATAAAGACAGTAGCCTCCCCTAGTGGGTAAACCTCAACACAAAACTCCTACCTGCCCACTAGGTCTACCAGAGGCTAAAAGAATAAATGCGGTAACTATGAGTATGACTCCTGATAAAAGCTACCACTAATATGCCTCTACTTGCCCAGCTAAAGATAGCTAAATGTATGCATCAGAATATCGAAGCCTGCCACATCGGGTATGCCAGCCTACGCATAACACCGGTGTGGGATAGGAGTCTCAATGTCTGCCAAATCGGGTATGCCGGCCTACGCATAACACCGATATGGGACAGGAGTCTCAAGGTCTGCTAAATCGGGTATGCCAGCCTACGCATAGCACCGATATGGGGTAGGGTTCTCAATGTCTGCCAAATCGGGTATGCCAGCCTACGCATAACACCGATACGGGACAGGAGTCCCAGGGTCTCAAGTCGGCAAATCGCGCACTCCGCTCTATAAGGAAAAGTACCATCTCCCAAAGGAAGCCCAAAACCCTCTCCTCGAAACCCAAGTATCTGACTACACTAACCCAGCCCCTGCTCTAACCCGAGCATAATATCCCCTATGTCTAAGTGACTGAAGAAAGAATGCAACATGGTTTCTCCTAAGTCAATTCCAGCATGATAGTGTAGCAGAAAAAGGTGGCCTATCTAGGTGACCATTCAAGCATGCAAAAGTCATTACCTTGATGAACCATTTTAAGTATTCTAACCACATACCTCAGCCTTTCATTTAACCAATCAACAAGATAGGGATTTAGCATAAATTCCAAGTAATTCTACTACATGTTTAAAGCATGGACTCACCATTAATTAACTTGTAGTTTTCTAACAATGCGATTACCAATGAAGAAATCAGGATTTCATACAAGCATGCTAGGTCCATCTCACAGATTTACTAACAGCATAATCAAGAGCATTCTAATAGGCCTAGTGATAAATCCCAAATAAGAGGTTTACAACATCACCCACCTCGAGCGCTAATCCCAATTCCCAAAAGCGGAACCCAAGCTCAGTCCAAAACTCCCCACCAATCTGTACAAAATACCCCAAAGGAAAACACATAAGCTGTACATTCACAATTCCCAGAATCTGTCCCTTAATACCACAGTCCAGAATTCACCAATTTTTACCTGCGAAAAATGCCCAGAAAAATCCAAGGAAAATACTGTCGCGATCCTCGCGACGAGCCCGTCGAAACGAGTACCTGCACGCCCAAATCGGAGTTTCCTACGCTGAGATAAAAATCCGACAAGGGAAACATCCCAATCCAAACTGTACCAAATTTCTGTAACAAAGAACCACAGAAAAAGGAGATTCTCACCCTCGGCCAAAAACCAGAAAAATCTGAGAAAAATCCAGGAGACTCCTTGCGAAGTGTAGATGAAAATTGCCTTTTGAATCGCCTCGATCCGACGTCCGAGCGAAAAGATACGGCAAGAACACTGTGGTGCTGTCTAAAAATCCGTGACGAAAAATGGGTCAAATGGGTGCTCAGAAAACTCCAAGATCAGCACGGAAATCGAGGAACCTCAAAACACAGGAGTTGAAGTCCTAACTGTCGTGAGTCCAACGGCGCAATAATCGGCGAAATCCGATGTCGGGGTGAGTCGGAGGAGTCCAAACACTGAGAAGGGGCGAAGAAGATCGCCGGGAAACAAGCGTCGCGCCGCACCGTAAAATGGTGAACCTCGGGAAGAGTGCCTCGAAAAATCCTCAAAGTTCTCCAAAGGGTAGTGCACTGAGGGAGGAGAAACTTCTCTGAAGAAAGCTCAGCGAAAATGGGGTCCAAAAAGCCTACAGGACGAATGGGGGAGCTATTTATAGGCCCAGCCCACTATGCTGTCGGGCCGGGTTTTCGGGTGCAACTTTCGGGCGCACTGCGCCCGGAAACCCGGTCGCACGCTCCTTGTCCGACGCGCCCGAAACTCCCAGGAGCGGCCACGTCACCCCCAAACAGGGGACAGCAAATCCCCGCGGTCGCCGAGTGCCGCGTGTCCCCTCGCGGTCAGCGGGGGTAGGTACGGCCGCCCAACCGCGAGGCGACACGTGTCGCACTCGAGTGCGGCCGACCGCCCCGCCTGGCGCCACTGTGCACGCACAGTACCGAGGCGCCCCCCCCCCGCGCACCGTGGACCGCGCCCACGTGGGCCAACGAATCCGAAGCCGCCACGTGTCCTGCGCCCGGTCCACCGCAACCCCGCAAACCCGGTGAGCCATGCCGCGTGCGCCGGCCTATCTGGGCACGCCACGTGTCACCCGCCCGCGGCCCATGCACCGCCGCGCTACCCCGTGGACCGAGCTGCGTGAGCCGGCCAATAATAGGCCGCCACGTGGCTCAGGCCGGTCCACGAGGCTCCCCCATGCACCGAAAAACCCCGAAAACTTCCGGAAGCCCGCTTTTGGTCATCCGGACTCCAAATTTAACAAGCAAATAGCCGTTTTCAAGCGTTTTTTCGCGCTGAATCCAAATCCAACCTCAGATTGGCCCAAAACCTTTTCTAAAATTCGGCAAATGCAGCCGAAGGCCAAATCAGCTATCCAAGTCTCACAAAGTCCATCTGTGGCACCCCTTTGATGCACCATGGGCCAGACACCCCAACACTAGGTGTTCTACACAATGGATTCATCGGAAAGTTGCATGGGAAAAACCAGAACACTACATCCTCCTCCACAAGAAAAAGTTTCGTCCTCGAAACAAAAGTCATACCTCAAGCAGGTGCCTCGAACAGGTGGGGGTAAGCAGCCATCATCGCTGACTCCAACTCCCAGGTAGCCTCGCGCTCCTCATGACTGCTCCAGAGGATCTTCACATAAGGGATGGCCCGACTGCGCAACTCCCTAACCTCCCGGTCCAAGATCCTCAACGGCCGCTCAACATAGCTCAGATCCTCAGTGACCTCCAGTGGGGTGAAATCGATGATATGAGACGGGTCATGAACATACTTCCTCAAAGTCGATACATGAAAAACGTCGTGAACACCTGAAAGCCTGGGAGGAAGTGCAAGCCTGTAGGCAACTGGCCCTATGCGCTCTAATACCTCGAAAGGTCCAATGTAGCGAGGGCTCAGTTTCCCCCGAATCCCAAACCTTCGGATCCCCTTTGAAGGCGAGACCTTCAGAAAGACATGATCCCCAACCGCGAACTCCAGGTCTCGCCTCCGCACATCTGCATAGCTCCTCTGTCTGCTCTGTGCTGTCTGAAGGTGCTGCCTGACTACCTTGACCTTAGCCTCCGCTTCTCTAAGCAACTCTGGCCCCAAGGTCCGCCTCTCACCCACATCGCTCCAATAAAGAGGGGAACGACACTTGCGTCCATACAATGCTTCAAACGGAGCCATTCGGATGCTCGCTTGAAAGCTATTGTAGTACGCAAACTCTGCCAATGATAAGTGTCGTACCCAACCCCCTCCAAAGTCCAGCGTGCAAGCCCGGAGCATGTCCTCAAGAATCTGTATAGTACGCTCTGACTGTCCGTCTGTCTGCGGGTGAAATGCTGTGCTGAAACTGAGCTGTGTCCCCAAAGTGGCCTGTAGGCTCCTCCAGAAGCGCGAAACAAACCTCGGATCTCGGTCAGATACAATGGAGACGGGCACCCCATGCAGCCTCACTACCTCGTCTAAGTACAGCTGTGCCAGCCGATCGAGGGACCAAGTCACTTGCACCGGTAAAAAGTGTGCGGATTTGGTGAGTCTATCCACGACTACCCAGATAGCATCCGCTCCCGTCTGTGCTCTCGGCAAACCAGCGACAAAATCCATGGTAACATGCTCCCATTTCCATTCAGGGATTGGGAGACTCTGCAACTTGCCAGCAGGTACACGATGTTCAGCCTTTACTTGCTGACAAGTTAGACAGTGCGCTACAAATCTCCCAATGTCTCTTTTCATCCCGTTCCACCAAACTGTGCCTTAAGGTCCCTATACATCTTAGTCCCACCAGGATGGATGGTATAAGGTGTATAGTGGGCCTCCCTCAAGATCTGCTCTCGGATCTCCGCATCCAAAGGCACACAGGCTCGGTCCCTGTACCGCAGTACTCCCGAAGCATCAACCGAAAAGTCCCCTGCCAAACCAGTCTGCATCTGCTCTCGAATCCTCATCAGGTGGGGGTCCTCACTCTGTCTCTCCCGAATCCTGTCCAACAGAGTGGGCTGCACGACTAGAGACATAAGTCTAGCAGAGACCCCAGGGGACACCACCTCGAGCTCTAACCGCCTCATCTGCTCCAGTAATGGCGCCTGATCGGTGATCAACGAAGATAGACTCTGCACTGCTCTCCTGCTCAGGGCATCAGCAACCACGTTGGCCTTGCCAGGATGGTATAATATGTCTACATCATAGTCTTTCAACAATTCCAACCATCTGCGCTGCCTCAAGTTGAGCTCCTTCTGTGTGAACAGGTATTTCAAGCTCTTGTGGTCGGTTGTAAATCTCGCAGTGCTCCCCATACAGGTAGTGGCGCCACAACTTTAGTGCAAAAATCACTGCAGCTAGCTCCAAATCATGGGTAGGGTAATTCTTTCATAATCCTTCAGTTGCCGAGAGGCATAAGCAATTACCTTTCCCTCCTGCATCAGCACGCAACCAAGTCCACTGTGCGATGCATCACTGTAAATCACATATCCCTTCCCCATAACAGGTAGGGAAAGGATAGGAGCCGACATCAATCTGATCTTTAATTCCTCGAAGCTCCTCTGGCAGTCCTCACTCCAGATAAACTTAATCCCTTTTCGCGTCAAACGAGTGAGGGGTGTGGAAAGTTTCGCAAAACCTTCCACAAACCGATGGTAATATCCTGCTAAGCCCATGAAACTGCGGACCTCAGATACCGTCGTCGGTCGGGGCCAATCCCGGACTACCTCGATCTTCGCCGGGTCTACTGCCACTCCGGCGGCTGAAATCACATGGCCCAAAAAGGCAACCTCCCGAAGCCAGAAATCACACTTAGATAACTTGGCGTACAACTTTCTCTCCCTCAGAAGTTGTAGCACAATCCTCAGGTGCTCCTCGTGCTCCAAATCGCTTCGGGAATAAACTAGGATGTCATCAATAAAAACAACGACGAACCGATCCAGGTATGGTCGAAAAATCCTGTTCATTAAATCCATATAAGCAGCAGGGGCATTTGTCAATCCAAAAGGCATGACAGTGAACTCATAATGCCCGTACCGCGACCTGAATGCCGTCTTTGGGATATCCTCAGCCTTCACCTTCAATTGGTGGTAACCAGACTGAAAATCAATCTAAGAAAAGACACAAGACCCTTGCAGCTGGTCAAATAAGTCATCAATGCGCGGCAAAGGGTACTTGTTCTTGATGGTCACTTTATTCAACTCCCGATAATCAACACATAGTCGAAGTGATCCATCCTTCTTCTTCACAAATAGCACCGGCGCTCCCCAAGGCGATACGCTTGGTCTGACAAAACCTTTGTCCATTAAATCCTGGAGTTGTGCCTTTAGCTCTCGCAGCTCAGCCGGTGCCATTCGGTAAGGAGCCTTAGAGATTGGCGCAGTTCCTGGAACTACGTCAATCAAAAACTCAACCTCCCTATCCGGCGGCATATGAATCAGATCTGGAGGAAACACATCCGGGAACTCGTGGACAATAGGGATATCCGGGAGTCCCCGGTGCCGCCACAGGCTCCTTAACCACCGACGCCAAAAAGGCCACGCATCCACTGCGCATCATCTGCCTCGCCCGAGAAGTCGAAACCACAGACGCAAAGAAAGCACTCTGGCACCCCCTGTAAACAAACACCTCCTGGCCTGGCTCGCTAAAAGTAACAGTCCTCGCGGCGCAATCAATCATCGCGAAATAGCGAGCTAGCCAATCCATCCCCAGCACAATGTCATAATCTCGCAGCTGACTAAGGGACCATCAGGTCCGCTGGCAAAATCCAAGACTCAAGCTGTACCGGGCAAGACCAACAACACTCCTCTACAATCAAAATATGATCGGGAATCCGTACCTCTAATGCATGCGGTAACCGACGTAACTCTAATCCATGCGATGATGCAAATGCTCTACTAATAAAAGAATGTGATGCACCGGTATCAAATAAAGTGCGAGCTCTAATGCCGAAAAGTAAAATGATACCTGCCACCACGAGGTCGGCCGCCGCAGAGTCCCCTACCTGGGCGGCGTAGACTCGCCCGCTCTGAGCTGGTGGTCGGTAGTCTGTAGGGTGGGAGGAGGGGGCCCTGCTCGCTGGAGCATAAGGCCGCTGCTAGGGCACCGAAGGAGCTGATGCTGAGGAAGGAGCCTGCGGTGTAGAGAGAGGGCAAGTAGCTCGAATAGGCCGGACTGTCCACACCGATAACAGCGGCCATTCCTCTGGTCACAAGTATCCGCCGCGTGCTGTCCCCTACAAAAGACGCACCTGACCGCAGACTGGGGCTGCCTCGACTGCTGCTGCTGCTGCCCTTGCCGCTGTGACCCCTGCTGTCGCGACTGCGACCTCTGCTGCTGCGAGTGCTGCTGCTGTCGCTGGGGCTGCTGCTGTGGGGGCCTCTGGGATCCCCAGGCCCTCGCCGATCCGAATGCCCACGGCCCGTAGACTGTGGCGGTGGCGGTCGGGGCGGCCTCCATGAACTGGCCTGTCCCCCCTCGTCTGGCGCTGGCCGCTTCCTCTCAGAACTCTGAGCGACCGTGCCTCCGCGCCTAGCGACCACATGATCTCCCCTCTCGACCCACTGTGCATGATCCGCTGCCTCTGATAAAGTCTGAAGCCTCTTGGCGTGTACCAAGGTATAGATCTCGGGGCGTAAACCTGTCTCAAACAGCTCCACCTGGTGCAGCCCGTCCCTGGCAACATAGGGTACGCAGTAAGTAACTGCGTAAACTCCTGGAAGTAATCCCATACTGAACGATCACCCTGCTGCAGGTTCTTCAAGTCATCTTCTATCTTCTTCTTAACGCTCGTGGAGAAGTAAGTGTCAAGGATCATCCTCCTGAACTCCGACCAGGGTAGCTGTCGGGTGATCTGAAACTCTAAGGGCTCAACCCGACGCCACCAAGCATCAGCATCCCCCTCCAACAATGTACGGCCATGTGTACTCTGAATCTCGAATCAATGAAGAAATCTCTGAACAACTTCTCCATTGATGCCAACCACGATCCTATCTCTGCTGGATGAGTACTCCGCCCCGAGAACCTAGGTGGTCCTCGCTTACAGAACTGTGCGAGTTTGTCAGCAAACTCCTGCTCCTCCGCTGGGGTCAATGGCCTGATCACCCCCTGAGCCCCACTGCTAGACGACGGTGCCGTAGGAACAAGTGGAATAGCCGGCGGTACAACCGGTGGTACAGGGGCCTCTACAGTAGTAGGGGGTGGTGCCGCAACCTGAGCCAGCAACTGCTCAAATCTCTGCTCCTGTCGGCGGTGACTCTCCGCCAACTGGGCCACCATGGCCCTCAGCTCACTGATCTCAGAAGGCCCGGACTGCTCCGGCTCCTCCGGGGGTGTAGGAGTACCCCGAGTAGGGATCTGCCGCCTAGGAGGCATCCTGCCACACAAGAAACCACGGGTCAGAACCAAACACACACGACCCAATCCAGCGAAAGTCATGGACATCCCCCTATTCCTGTAACCTTATGTTGTCTGCAGCCAACATAACAGTCCACCAGAAATAGGCTATGCCAATCCCTCTCCACTCACAGGAAGAGTTAATAACAAATTGCCGACTTTCGCAAAATATCACACTCACGCCCTGCCTTCCTAGGGTCTGCCAAAAAGCCTAGGGTTTCCTAAGTCCCAACTGACCTATCCCTAAGCTCTGATACCAAAATAATCTGTCACGCCCCGGGTGTAAACCAGAACCCGGGCTCGTCCACAGACCCGCCGTGCACACGGTATTTCCCGTGTACACGAAGCGCTGGTAACCTGCTCAGATATAAAGAAATAATGCTAGAGCATAAAACAGAGCTAAACTGAAACTAGTACATCTCAGACAAATGCTGGAAATAAAAGTACAATAAACTCTCAAGAATATACATATGTCTCTCCCAGCTCACGAAGTGAAATACAACCAGCTGGCCGCAGCCAGACCCAAAATAAAAGAAAATACAACCGTCTGAGTGTAGGGGATACAACAAAACTACAAAACTCGAGCTCGGGGTAGCAGCTATCTAGTCGGCGATCCTCTTACCTCGATCCTGGGAGGAAGGCCCCGCAACTCCGGCAGATGACTCTGCAAAACAAAGGGGACAAGAAAAGGGAAAAACAGTGGGGGTCAGTACTACTATAAAGACAGTAGCCTCCCCTAGTGGGTAAACCTCAACACAAAACTCCTACCTGCCCACTAGGTCTACCAGAGGCTAAAAGAATAAATGCGGTAACTATGAGTATGACTCCTGATAAAAGCTACCACTAATATGCCTCTACCTGCCCAGCTAAAGATAGCTAAATGTATGCATCAGAATATCGAAGCCTGCCACATCGGGTATGCCAGCCTACGCATAACACCGGTGTGGGATAGGAGTCTCAATGTCTGCCAAATCGGGTATGCCAGCCTACGCATAACACCGATATGGGACAGGAGTCTCAAGGTCTGCTAAATCGGGTATGCCAGCCTACGCATAGCACCGATATGGGGTAGGGTTCTCAATGTCTGCCAAATCGGGTATGCCAGCCTACGCATAACACCGATATGGGACAGGAGTCCCAGGGTCTCAAGTCTGCAAATCGCGCACTCCGCTCTATAAGGAAAAGTACCGTCTCCCAAAGGAAGCCCAAAACCCTCTCCCCGAAACCCAAGTATCTGACTACACTAACCCAGCCCCTGCTCTAACCCGAGCATAATATCCCCTATGTCTAAGTGACTGAAGAAAGAATGCAACATGGTTTCTCCTAAGTCAATTCCAGCATGATAGTGTAGCAGAAAAAGGTGGCCTATCTAGGTGACCATTCAAGCATGCAAAAGTCATTATCTTGATGAACCATTTTAAGTACTCTAACCACATACCTCAGCCTTTCATTTAATCAATCAACAAGATAGGGATTTAGCATAAATTCCAAGTAATTCTACTACATGTTTAAAGCATGGACTCACCATTAATTAACTTGTAGTTTTCTAACAATGCGATTATCAACGAAGAAATCAGGATTTCATACAAGCATGCTAGGTCCATCTCACAGATTTACTAACAGCATAATCAAGAGCATTCTAATAGGCCTAGTGATAAATCCCAAATAAGAGGTTTACAACATCACCCACCTCGAGCGCTAATCCCAATTCCCAAAAGCGGAACCCAAGCTCAGTCCAAAACTCCCCACCAATCTGTACAAAATACCCCAAAGGAAAAACATAAGCTATACATTCACAATTCCCAGAATCTGTCCCTTAATACCACAGTCAGAATTCACCAATTTTTACCTGCGAAAAATGCCCAGAAAAATCCAAGGAAAATACTGTCGCGATCCTCGCGACGAGCCCGTCGAAACGAGTACCTGCACGCCCAAATCGGAGTTTCCTACGCTGAGATAAAAATCCGACAAGGGAAACATCCCAATCCAAACTGTACCAAATTTCTGAAAGAACCACAGAAAAAGGAGATTCTCACCCTCGGCCAAAAACCAGAAAAATCTGAGAAAAATCCAGGAGACTCCTTGCGAAGTGTAGATGAAAATTGCCTCTTGAATCGCCTCGATCCGACGTCCGAGCGAAAAGATACGGCAAGAACACTGCGGTGCTGTCCAAAATCCGCGACGAAAAATGGGTCAAATGGGTGCTCAGAAAACTCCAAGATCAGCACGGAAATCGAGGAACCTCAAAACACAGGAGTTGAAGTCCTACCTGTCGTGAGTCCAACGGCGCAAGAATCGGCGAAATCCGATGTCGGGGTGAGTCGGAGGAGTCCAAACACTGAGAAGGGGCGAAGAAGATCGCCGGGAAACAAGCGTCGCGCCGCGCCGTAAAATGGTGAACCTCGGGAGAGTGCCTCCAAAAATCCTCAAAGTTCTCCAAAGGGTAGTGCACTGAGGGAGGAGAAAACTTCTCTGAAGAAAGCTCAGCGAAAATGGGGTCCAAAAAGCCTACAGGACGAATGGGGGAGCTATTTATAGGCCCAGCCCACTATGCTGTCGGGCCGGGTTTTCGGGCGCAACTTTCGGGCGCACTGCGCCCGGAAACCCGGTCGCACGCTCCCTGTCCGACGCGCCCGAAACTCCCAGGAGCGGCCACGTCACCCCCAAACAGGGGACAGCAAATCCCCGCGGTCGCCGAGTGCCGCGTGTCCCCTCGCGGTCAGCGGGGTAGGTACGGCCGCCCAACCGCGAGGCGACACGTGTCGCACTCGAGTGCGGCCGACCGCCCCGCCTGGCGCCACTGTGCACGCACAGTACGAGGCGCCCCCCCCCCCGCGCACCGTGGACCGCGCCCACGTGGGCCAACGAATCCGAAGCCGCCACGTGTCTGCGCCCGGTCCACCGCAACCCGCAAACCCGGTGAGCCATGCCGCGTGCGCCGGCCTATCAGGGCACGCCACGTGTCACCCGCCCGCGGCCCATGCACCGCCGCGCTACCCCGTGGACCGAGCTGCGTGAGCCGGCCAATAATAGGCCGCCACGTGGCTCAGGCCGGTCCACGAGGCTCCCCCATGCACCGAAAAAACCCCGAAAACTTCCGGAAGCCCGCTTTTGGTCATCCGGACTCCAAATTTAACAAGCAAATAGCCGTTTTCAAGCGTTTTTTCGCGCGCTGAATCCAAATCCAACCTCAGATTGGCCCAAAACCTTTCTAAAATTCGGCAAATGCAGCCGAAGGCCAAATCAGCTATCCAAGTCTCACAAAGTCCATCTGTGGCACCCCTTTGATGCACCATGGGCCAGACACCCCAACACTAGGTGTTCTACACAATGGATTCATCGGAAAGTTGCATGGGAAAAAAACCAGAACACTACATCCTCCTCCACAAGAAAAAGTTCGTACTCGAAACAACAAACAGCTCATAACCTCAAAGCAGGTGCCTCGAACCGGGGTGTCAAGCAAGCCCATCATCGCTGACTTCAACTCCCAGGTAGCCTAGCGCTCTCATGACTGCTCCAGAGGATCTTCACATAAGGGATGCCCGAATGCGCAACTCCCTAACCTCCCGGTCCAGATCCTCAACGGCGCCCGCTCAACATAGCTCAGATCCGCAGTGGACCTCCAGTGGGGTGAAATCGATGATATGAGACGGGTCATGAACATACTTCCTCAAAGCGATACATGAAAAACGTCGTGAACACCTGAAAGCCTGGGAGGAAGTGCAAGCCTGTAGGCAACTGGCCCTCTGCGCTCTAATACCTCGAAAGGTCCAATGTAGCGGGGCTCAGTTTCCCCCGAATCCCAAACTTCCGGATCCCCTTTGAAGGCGAGACCTTCAGAAAGACATGATCCCAAACCGCGAAACCAGGTCTCGCCTCCGCACATCTGCAGCTCCGCTGTTGCTCTGGTCTTGTCTGGAAGGTGCGCACTGACTACCTGACACTTAGCCTCCGCTTATTCGAAGCAACTCGGCCCCAAGGTC
>CM055066.1:43559308-43600241 GCA_029204045.2 Tillandsia leiboldiana
CGCGCACCGTAAAATGGTGAACCTCGGAATCGAGTGCCTCCAAACTCCTCAAAGTTCTCCAAAGGGTAGTGCACTGAGGGAGAGAACTTTCTCTGAAGAAAGCTCAGCGAAAATGGGTCCAAAAAGCCTACAGGACGAATGGGGGAGCTATTTATAGGCCCAGCCCAATGCTGTCGGGCCGGGTTTTGGCGGTGCAACTTCGGGCGCACTGCGCCCGGAAACCCGGTCGCACGCTCTGTCCGACGCGCCCGAAACTCCAGGAGCGGCCACGTCACCCCCAAACAGGGGACAGCAAATCCCCGCGGTCGCCGATTGCCGCGTGTCCCCTCGCGGTCAGCGGGGGTAGGTACGGCCGCCCAACCGCGAGGCGACACGTGTCGCACTCGAGTGCGGCCGACCGCCCCGCCTGGCGCCACTGTGCACACGCACAGTACCGAGGCGCCCCCCCCCGCGCACCGTGGACCGCCCCACGTGGGCCAACGAATCCGAAGCCGCCACGTGTCCTGCGCCCGGTCCACCGCAACCCCGCAACCCGGTGAGCCATGCCGCGTGCGCCGGCCTATCAGGGCACGCCACGTGTCCACCCGCCCGCGGCCCATGCACCGCCGCGCTACCCCGTGGACCGAGCTGCGTGAGCCGGCCAATAATAGGCCGCCACGTGGCTCAGGCCGGTCCACGAGGCTCCCCCATGCACCGAAAAACCCCGAAAACTTCCGGAAGCCCGCTTTTGGTCATCCGGACTCCAAATTTAACAAGCAAATAGCCGTTTTCAAGCGTTTTTTCCGCGCTGAATCCAAATCCAAACCTCAGATTGGCCCAAACCTTTTCTAAAATTCGGCAAATGCAGCCGAAGGCCAAATCAGCTATCCAAGTCTCACAAAGGCCATCTGTGGCACCCCTTTGATGCACCATGGGCCAGAACACCCCAACACTAGGTGTTCTACACAATGGATTCATCGGAAAGTTGCATGGAAAAACCAGAACACTACATCCTCCTCCACAAGAAAAAGTTTCGTCCTCGAAACAAAAGTCATACCTCAAGCAGGTGCCTCGAACAGGTGGGGGTAAGCAGCCATCATCGCTGACTCCAACTCCCAGGTAGCCTCGCGCTCCTCATGACTGCTCCAGAGGATCTTCACATAAGGGATGGCCCGACTGCGCAACTCCCTAACCTCCCTGTCCAAGATCCTCAACGGCCGCTCAACATAGCTCAGATCCTCAGTGACCTCCAGTGGGGTGAAATCGATGATATGAGACGGGTCATGAACATACTTCCTCAAAGTCGATACATGAAAAACGTCGTGAACACCTGAAAGCCTGGGAGGAAGTGCAAGCCTGTAGGCAACTGGCCCTATGCGCTCTAATACCTCGAAAGGTCCAATGTAGCGAGGGCTCAGTTTCCCCCGAATCCCAAACCTTCGGATCCCCTTTGAAGGCGAGACCTTCAGAAAGACATGATCCCAACCGCGAACTCAGGTCTCGCCTCCGCACATCTGCATAGCTCCTCTGTCTGCTCTGTGCTGTCTGAAGGTGCTGCCTGACTACCTTGACCTTAGCCTCCGCTTCTCTAAGCAACTCTGGCCCCAAGGTCCGCCTCTCACCCACATCGCTCCAATAAAGAGGGGAACGACACTTGCGTCCATACAATGCTTCAAACGGAGCCATTCGGATGCTCGCTTGAAAGCTATTGTAGTACGCAAACTCTGCCAATGATAAGTGTCGTACCCAACCCCCTCCAAAGTCCAGCGTGCAAGCCCGGAGCATGTCCTCAAGAATCTGTATAGTACGCTCTGACTGTCCGTCTGTCTGCGGGTGAAATGCTGTGCTGAAACTGAGCTGTGTCCCCAAAGTGGCCTGTAGGCTCCTCCAGAAGCGCGAAACAAACCTCGGATCTCGGTCAGATACAATGGAGACGGGCACCCCATGCAGCCTCACTACCTCGTCTAAGTACAGCTGTGCCAGCCGATCGAGGGACCAATTCACTTGCACCGGTAAAAAGTGTGCGGATTTGGTGAGTCTATCCACGACTACCCAGATAGCATCCGCTCCCGTCTGTGCTCTCGGCAAACCAGCGACAAAATCCATGGTAACATGCTCCCATTTCCATTCAGGGATTGGGAGACTCTGCAACTTGCCAGCAGGTACACGATGTTCAGCCTTACTTGCTGACAAGTTAGACAGTGCGCTACAAATCTCCCAATGTCTCTTTTCATCCCGTTCCACCAAAACTGTGCCTTAAGGTCCCTATACATCTTAGTCCCACCAGGATGGATGGTATAAGGTGTATAGTGGGCCTCCCTCAAGATCTGCTCTCGGATCTCCGCATCCAAGGCACACAGGCTCGGTCCCTGTACCGCAGTACTCCCGAAGCATCAACCGAAAAGTCCCCTGCCAAACCAGTCTGCATCTGCTCTCGAATCCTCATCAGGTGGGGGTCCTCACTCTGTCTCTCCCGAATCCTGTCCAACAGAGTGGGCTGCACGACTAGAGACATAAGTCTAGCAGAGACCCCAGGGGACACCACCTCGAGCTCTAACCGCCTCATCTGCTCCAGTAATGGCGCCTGATCGGTGATCAACGAAGATAGACTCTGCACTGCTCTCCTGCTCAGGGCATCAGCAACCACGTTGGCCTTGCCAGGATGGTATAATATGTCTACATCATAGTCTTTCAACAATTCCAACCATCTGCGCTGCCTCAAGTTGAGCTCCTTCTGTGTGAACAGGTATTTCAAGCTCTTGTGGTCGGTGTAAATCTCGCAGTGCTCCCCATACAGGTAGTGGCGCCACAACTTTAGTGCAAAAATCACTGCAGCTAGCTCCAAATCATGGGTAGGGTAATTCTTTTCATAATCCTTCAGTTGCCGAGAGGCATAAGCAATTACCTTTCCCTCCTGCATCAGCACGCAACCAAGTCCACTGTGCGATGCATCACTGTAAATCACATATCCCTTCCCCATAACAGGTAGGGAAAGGATAGGAGCCGACATCAATCTGATCTTTAATTCCTCGAAGCTCCTCTGGCAGTCCTCACTCCAGATAAACTTAATCCCTTTTCGCGTCAAACGAGTGAGGGGTGTGGAAAGTTTCGCAAAACCTTCCACAAACCGACGGTAATATCCTGCTAAGCCCATGAAACTGCGGACCTCAGATACCGTCGTCGGTCGGGGCCAATCCCGGACTGCCTCGATCTTCGCCGGGTCTACTGCCACTCCGGCGGCTGAAATCACATGGCCCAAAAGGCAACCTCCCGAAGCCAGAAATCACACTTAGATAACTTGGCGTACAACTTTCTCTCCCTCAGAAGTTGTAGCACAATCCTCAGGTGCTCCTCGTGCTCCAAATCGCTTCGGGAATAAACTAGGATGTCATCAATAAAAACAACGACGAACCGATCCAGGTATGGTCGAAAAATCCTGTTCATTAAATCCATAAAAGCAGCAGGGGCATTTGTCAATCCAAAAGGCATGACAGTGAACTCATAATGCCCGTACCGCGACCTGAATGCCGTCTTTGGGATATCCTCAGCCTTCACCTTCAATTGGTGGTAACCAGACTGAAAATCAATCTAAGAAAAGACACAAGACCCTTGCAGCTGGTCAAATAAGTCATCAATGCGCGGCAAAGGGTACTTGTTCTTGATGGTCACTTTATTCAACTCCCGATAATCAACACATAGTCGAAGTGATCCATCCTTCTTCTTCACAAATAGCACCGGCGCTCCCCAAGGCGATACGCTTGGTCTGACAAAACCTTTGTCCATTAAATCCTGGAGTTGTGCCTTTAGCTCTCGCAGCTCAGCCGGTGCCATTCGGTAAGGAGCCTTAGAGATTGGCGCAGTTCCTGGAACTACGTCAATCAAAAACTCAACCTCCCTATCCGGCGGCATATGAATCAGATCTGGAGGAAACACATCCGGGAACTCGTGGACAATAGGGATATCCGGGAGTCCCGGTGCCGCCACAGGCTCCTTAACCACCGACGCCAAAAAGGCCACGCATCCACTGCGCATCATCTGCCTCGCCCGAGAAGTCGAAACCACAGATGCAAAGAAAGCACTCTGGCACCCCCTGTAAACAAACACCTCCTGGCCTGGCTCGCTAAAAGTAACAGTCCTCGCGGCGCAATCAATCGTCGCGAAATAGCGAGCTAGCCAATCCATCCCCAGCACAATGTCATAATCTCGCAGCTGACTAAGGACCATCAGGTCCGCTGGCAAAATCCAAGACTCAAGCTGTACCGGGCAAGACCAACAACACTACTCTACAATCAAAATATGATCGGGAATCCGTACCTCTAATGCATGCGGTAACCGACGTAACTCTAATCCATGCGATGATGCAAATGCTCTACTAATAAAAGAATGTGATGCACCGGTATCAAATAAAGTGCAAGCTCTAATGCCGAAAAGTAAAATGATACCTGCCACCACGAGGTCGGCCGCCGCAGAGTCCCCTACCTGGGCGGCGTAGACTCGCCCGCTCTGAGCTGGTGGTCGGTAGTCTGTAGGGTGGGAGGAGGGGGCCCTGCTCGCTGGAGCATAAGGCCGCTGCTAGGGCACCGAAGGAGCTGATGCTGAGGAAGGAGCCTGCGGTGTAGAGAGAGGGCAAGTAGCTCGAATATGGCCGGACTGTCCACACCGATAACAGCGGCCATTCCTCTGGTCACAAGTATCCGCCGCGTGCTGTCCCCTACAAAAGACGCACCTGACCGCAGACTGGGGCTGCCTCGACTGCTGCTGCTGCTGCCCTTGCCGCTGTGACCCCTGCTGTCGCGACTGCGACCTCTGCTGCTGCGAGTGCTGCTGCTGTCGCTGGGGCTGCTGCTGTGGGGGCCTCTGGGATCCCCAGGCCCTCGCCGATCCGAATGCCCACGGCCCGTAGACTGTGGCGGTGGCGGTCGGGGCGGCCTCCATGAACTGGCCTGTCCCCCCTCGTCTGGCGCTGGCCGCTTCCTCTCAGAACTCTGAGCGACCGTGCCTCCGCGCCTAGCGACCACATGATCTCCCCTCTCGACCCACTGTGCATGATCCGCTGCCTCTGATAAAGTCTGAAGCCTCTTGGCGTGTACCAAGGTATAGATCTCGGGGCGTAAACCTGTCTCAAACAGCTCCACCTGGTGCAGCCCGTCCCTGGCAACATAGGGTACGCAGTTAAGTAACTGCGTAAACTCCTGGAAGTAATCCCATACTGAACGATCACCCTGCTGCAGGTTCTTCAAGTCATCTTCTATCTTCTTCTTAACGCTCGTGGAGAAGTAAGTGTCAAGGATCATCCTCCTGAACTCCGACCAGGGTAGCTGTCGGGTGATCTGAAACTCTAAGGGCTCAACCCGACGCCACCAAGCATCAGCATCCCCCTCCAAACAATGTACGGCCATGTGTACTCTGAATCTCGAATCAATGAAGAAATCTCTGAACAACTTCTCCATTGATGCCAACCACGATCCTATCTCTGCTGGATGAGTACTCCGCCCCGAGAACCTAGGTGGTCCTCGCTTACAGAACTGTGCGAGTTTGTCAGCAAATTCCTGCTCCTCCGCTGGGGTCAATGGCCTGATCACCCCCTGAGCCCCACTGCTAGACGACGGTGCCGTAGGAACAAGTGGAATAGCCGGCGGTACAACCGGTGGTACAGGGGACTCTACAGTAGTAGGGGGTGGTGCCGCAACCTGAGCCAGCAACTGCTCAAATCTCTGCTCCTGTCGGCGTGACTCTCCGCCAACTGGGCCACCATGGCCCTCAACTCACTGATCTCAGAAGGCCCGGACTGCTCCGGCTCCTCCGGGGGTGTAGGAGTACCCCGAGTAGGGATCTGCCGCCTAGGAGGCATCCTGCCACACAAGAAACCACGGGTCAGAACCAACCCACACACGACCCAATCCAGCGAAAGTCATGGACATCCCCCTATTCCTGTAACCTTATGTTGTCTGCAGCCAACATAACAGTCCACCAGAAATAGGCTATGCCAATCCCTCTCCACTCACAGGAAGAGTTTAATAACAAATTGCCGACTTTCGCAAAATATCGCGTCACTCACGCCCTGCCTTCCTAGGGTCTGCCAAAAAGCCTAGGGTTTCCTAAGTCCCAACTGACCTATCCCTAAGCTCTGATACCAAAATAATCTGTCATGCCCCGGGTGTAAACCAGAACCCGGGCTCGTCCACAGACCCGCCGTGCACACGGTATTTCCTGTGTACACGAAGCGCTGGTAACCTGCTCAGATATAAAGAAATAATGCTAGAGCATAAAACAGAGCTAAACTAAAACTAGTACATCTCAGACAAATGCTGGAAATAAAAGTACAATAAACTCTCAAGAATATACATATGTCTCTCCCAGCTCACGAAGTGAATACAACCAGCTGGCCGCAGCCAGACCCAAAATAAAAGAAAATACAACCGTCTGAGTGTACGGGGGATACAACAAAACTACAAAACTCGAGCTCGGGGTAGCAGCTATCTAGTCGGCGATCCTCTTACCTCGATCCTGGGAGGAAGGCCCCGCAACTCCGGCAGATGACTCTGCAAAACAAAGGGGACAAGAAAAGGGAAAAACAGTGGGGGTCAGTACTACTATAAAGACAGTAGCCTCCCCTAGTGGGTAAACCTCAACACAAAACTCCTACCTGCCCACTAGGTCTACCAGAGGCTAAAAGAATAAATGCGGTAACTATGAGTATGACTCCTGATAAAAGCTACCACTAATATGCCTCTACTTGCCCAGCTAAAGATAGCTAAATGTATGCATCAGAATATCGAAGCCTGCCACATCGGGTATGCCAGCCTACGCATAACACCGGTGTGGGATAGGAGTCTCAATGTCTGCCAAATCGGGTATGCCGGCCTACGCATAACACCGATATGGGACAGGAGTCTCAAGGTCTGCTAAATCGGGTATGCCAGCCTACGCATAGCACCGATATGGGGTAGGGTTCTCAATGTCTGCCAAATCGGGTATGCCAGCCTACGCATAACACCGATATGGGACAGGAGTCCCAGGGTCTCAAGTCGGCAAATCGCGCACTCCGCTCTATAAGGAAAAGTACCATCTCCCAAAGGAAGCCCAAAACCCTCTCCCCGAAACCCAAGTATCTGACTACACTAACCCAGCCCCTGCTCTAACCCGAGCATAATATCCCCTATGTCTAAGTGACTGAAGAAAGAATGCAACATGGTTTCTCCTAAGTCAATTCCAGCATGATAGTGTAGCAGAAAAAGGTGGCCTATCTAGGTGACCATTCAAGCATGCAAAAGTCATTACCTTGATGAACCATTTTAAGTATTCTAACCACATACCTCAGCCTTTCATTTAACCAATCAACAAGATAGGGATTTAGCATAAATTCCAAGTAATTCTACTACATGTTTAAAGCATGGACTCACCATTAATTAACTTGTAGTTTTCTAACAATGCGATTACCAATGAAGAAATCAGGATTTCATACAAGCATGCTAGGTCCATCTCACAGATTTACTAACAGCATAATCAAGAGCATTCTAATAGGCCTAGTGATAAATCCCAAATAAGAGGTTTACAACATCACCCACCTCGAGCGCTAATCCCAATTCCCAAAAGCGGAACCCAAGCTCAGTCCAAAACTCCCCGCCAATCTGTACAAAATACCCCAAAGGAAAACACATAAGCTGTACATTCACAATTCCCAGAATCTGTCCCTTAATACCACAGTCCAGAATTCACCAATTTTTACCTGCGAAAAATGCCCAGAAAAATCCAAGGAAAATACTGTCGCGATCCTCGCGACGAGCCCGTCGAAACGAGTACCTGCACGCCCAAATCGGAGTTTCCTACGCTGAGATAAAAATCCGACAAGGGAAACATCCCAATCCAAACTGTACCAAATTTCTGTAACAAAGAACCACAGAAAAAGGAGATTCTCACCCTCGGCCAAAAACCAGAAAAATCTGAGAAAAATCCAGGAGACTCCTTGCGAAGTGTAGATGAAAATTGCCTTTTGAATCGCCTCGATCCGACGTCCGAGCGAAAAGATACGGCAAGAACACTGCGGTGCTGTCTAAAAATCCGCGACGAAAAATGGGTCAAATGGGTGCTCAGAAAACTCCAAGATCAGCACGGAAATCGAGGAACCTCAAAACACAGGAGTTGAAGTCCTACCTGTCATGAGTCCAACGGCGCAATAATCGGCGAAATCCGATGTCGGGGTGAGTCGGAGGAGTCCAAACACTGAGAAGGGGCGAAGAAGATCGCCGGGAAACAAGCGTCGCGCCGCACCGTAAAATGGTGAACCTCGGGAAGAGTGCCTCCAAAAATCCTCAAAGTTCTCCAAAGGGTAGTGCACTGAGGGAGGAGAAACTTCTCTGAAGAAAGCTCAGCGAAAATGGGGTCCAAAAAGCCTACAGGATGAATGGGGGAGCTATTTATAGGCCCAGCCCACTATGCTGTCGGGCCGGGTTTTCGGGCGCAACTTTCGGGCGCACTGCGCCCGGAAACCCGGTCGCACGCTCCCTGTCCGACGCGCCCGAAACTCCCAGGAGCGGCCACGTCACCCCCAAACAGGGGACAGCAAATCCCCGCGGTCGCCGAGTGCCGCGTGTCCCCTCGCGGTCAGCGGGGGTAGGTACGGCCGCCCAACCGCGAGGCGACACGTGTCGCACTCGAGTGCGGCCGACCGCCCCGCCTGGCGCCACTGTGCACGCACAGTACCGAGGCGCCCCCCCCCGCGCACCGTGGACCGCGCCCACGTGGGCCAACGAATCCGAAGCCGCCACGTGTCCTGCGCCCGGTCCACCGCAACCCCGCAAACCCGGTGAGCCATGCCGCGTGCGCTGGCCTATCAGGGCACGCCATGTGTCACCCGCCCGCGGCCCATGCACCGCCGCGCTACCCCGTGGACCGAGCTGCGTGAGCCGGCCAATAATAGGCCGCCACGTGGCTCAGGCCGGTCCACGAGGCTCCCCCATGCACCGAAAAACCCCGAAAACTTCCGGAAGCCCGCTTTTGGTCATCCGGACTCCAAATTTAACAAGCAAATAGCCGTTTTCAAGCGGTTTTCGCGCTGAATCCAAATCCAACCTCAGATTTGCCCAAAACCTTTTCTAAAATTCGGCAAATGCAGCCGAAGGCCAAATCAGCTATCCAAGTCTCACAAAGTCCATCTGTGGCACCCCTTTGATGCACCATGGGCCAGACACCCCAACACTAGGTGTTCTACACAATGGATTCATCGGAAAGTTGCATGGGAAAAACCAGAACACTACAATGATTGCCTGTGTAGATGGATTCAGATGAAAAAGTGCAACTGTTGGTTGCCAGAGATAGATGATAAATGTGCATGTGTAAAAGGACACAGATGAAAAGTGCAACTGTTGGTTGCCAAAGATAGAGGATAGATTTGCATGCCTAGAGGATAAATATTATTTTTATGATGGATGTGAAAATAATTGCATGCCTGAATGTGATTAGCCTTTATGATTGTGATCATGTTAGGGTATAACCCTAGGAATCATGTGACATAAGGAAAGGGAACATGTTGGTAGTAAGACTAGGAGAAAACCTAGTTTCAGGCTTCACTGAGTGACATCAAAACTTAGGAGCTTATCCTAGGATTGTACAAGTGGCATTGTCTTAGGTGATAACCTAAGGACACGGGATAGAGTGATCAACATAGAGTCAAGGACTCTAGGATGAGTATGACATGGAACTTAGGTAAAAGGAACCTAAGGTAAACTAGTGATCAACATAGAGTCAAGGACTCTAGGATGAGTATGACATTAAACTTAGGTAAAGAAAACCTAAGGTGAACTAGTGGAGTTTGAATTCACAGACAGGATATTAGAGTCAGTGTAACTCTAAGATAAAGTGGAACAGGAAAATAGAGTTAAGTTAACTCTAGGATTCAGTGAGCAATCAGGAAAGTGGGATAAGATCCCAAGGTTAAAGAATTAAACAAATAGAACCCTAGAAAGTCATAGTGTGTCTGGGCAAATGGACAATAACTTTAACTTCAATTTGAGTTAAATAAAATGAAAGAGAAATGTTTAAAGAGTCCAGGAGACTCTCTAGTTACCCGTGAGGCAAGACCTAGGGTAAGGGATGAAAAACTTGGTTAATAAGCAAGATAAGCAAATCGCTCAAGAAAGAGCTAAAACTTGGTTAATAAGCAAGACAAGCAAATCGCTCAAGATAGAGCTAAAACTTGGTTAATAAGCAAGACAAGCAAATTTCTTGAGATAAAGAGAATGAAAAGAGGATATAAATGACGCCTTCGAATTTGAGACTCCTCAAGTGGAGCAGGACTCCCTGGGCAGTGACCCGTCGGACGAGGTACTTTCGGAAGGCTTAAAGTTAAAAACAAGCTAAAAGTGGCTAAAAGCATAAAGAGAATGTAAATGGCGCCTTCGAATTTGAGACTCGTCAAGTGGAGCAGGACTCCCTGGGCAGTGACCCGTCGGACGAGGTACTTTCGGAAGGCTTAAAGTGAAAGCAAGGAGCTAAATGCTCAAAGGAAAGAGTGATAGTAATTGCCAGTGGCAATGTGAGCTGAAGGCTCGAGTGAGAGAGAAAAGAAAAGCAAGTGCTTAAGAGTAAAGATAAAGACAAATGCATAAAGTGCAGAAAAGGGCTGAGTGCCCAGAGGAAAGGAAATGAAAGATAAGAAAAGATAATAAAACGGGCGTGCCTTCGAAGGTTGAAATGTGGTTCTGCGGGACGTAAAGGGCTTGCCCTCTCCCCGGGCGCACCAGGATCGGATGTAAAGGGCAGCCCCCTCTCCGATAGCAGGTGGCCCGAAAAACGCATTTACTTCGTAGGACGGGGTAACACTTGCGGGTGTTATCGGCAACCTTAGAAATCTTATCTGATGGTAGCAGGACTACCGGGCTCGGGCGCGTTGGATAAGAATTTCTGAGGGTTAACCTGAACTAAAGCACCATAATTTAAAGAATAAAGAGAAATTAGAGTGGCCAAGGTGGCCGGGTTAGTTTAACCCTGTGTACAGCGGCATAGTGGCCGAGTTGGTGCTTAGCAGCCTAGTGTGGCTAGACAGAGTAGTGCTGGGTTGATGAGTATACACAGATAGTATAGTGACATATTATAATGCATAGCCACATTTTGATATTGAGGATTTTAGTTTCCTAGCACTATTATTATTGCTTCCATTGGACCAAGTGGTGTAGGACACTTCTTCTCGGTGGTTGAACCCACTGGGAACTCTGTCGGAGTTCTCACACCCCTTGGGTGACCCCCCCCACAGGTTCGGGTATGGATGCAGCGGACGAGACGGTTCAGATACAGACGGCGAGACATACGACAGGGGCAAGGGCCCAGCAGCATAGAGACCTAGAGGGTCTAGCAGAGGTACCTTTCTTTTATATGTTTTTTGAGTGAACTTTGTATGGTGAGGAAATTATGTAAAGGAATTGTAATAAAGTTATTTGCAAGTTCAGAAATGTAAAGTGTAATAAATTTATGTTATGGTTCACTCTTGTATGCTTTCATATCCGCATTAAACTATTTGTTTATTGAATGAAAGTTTTAAATTAGTAGTGATCTTACTCTGATATTATATCTCATCATAAGCATTGTTTTGATTCGAGATGGTTGTGACCGTTCCTTTCGGGTAGCGTGAGGTCGTGCCCGATTGGCGGGTCTGTTGGCGTGCCCGAACCGACCCAATTGGCGGGCTCGGGGCATGACAGATAAGAGTGGTATCAGAGCCTAGGAATAGTCCTAGGTGGTTAGCAACCTTAGGGAGACCCTAGGGATTAGCACGAGAGAGTGTGTGGATTACTGGGCGAAAGTATTCGATTGGTTATTGTTGTGTTCCCAAAAAGGATATTGGGACTGATCGAGGGCGACGAGCTTTCATTCTTCGGATATTACGTTGGCGGCCGACAACGTAATGTTGGAGATGAAAAGGAGTACCCTCCTATACTTTCGCATGATTGAGTCGACGAGCCTTTTTGTCGGTATATGGACTGCGTGTTGCTCAAATGGCAAAATTTGAGCTGATTATTTCGTGGGGTGTGCATATCAGCGATGACACCACGTAGTGAGACACACCTGTTTTGACTCGAGTCACCAGAGGGCTCGGGGTCAAACGACGTACACGAGCTGCGATAGCAGGTGGCCGCACTTGTTGATGAGGTCCAGTGAGAGACCGACTCATGGAATGCTGGTGATCGCTATGTTGCGAGAACCGAGTAAATATGTCCTAAGGGTTAGGGCAAGAAGGATTTACAGGCCTAGAGTAGGCTTAAGGATGCGTGGATCTCTCGATAGAGCGAGAGTTTTAGTGGCGCCGGTCTGATGGATCGGTATAATGGCACGGATTGCCACCACAGGGTTTGCATGTTAATCACCAGAGTTGGTGAACAGTTATCGTGATGCCTCAACCCAGTTAGGAGAGGTGTATAAGAGCCGTGGGTGAGTTTAAGCAATTGCTTAGCACTTTGGATTACGCAAGTTAGCGTGGGGGCGTAAGACGCCCAACCGTTTGGGTACTCATAGAGCACAAGTATCATTTAGCCAGAGAGAGCTGATTAGGTGGCGTGTTAGCCTTTGCCCAGTGTGGCCAGAGTTGATAGAGAGTTTGGGTCGTGGATTGATGACTAGTTAGTTGATCTTGCTCAGTGATCGCAGCGGTCGCGTGGCGACGATTAGTGGGTTCGCTTGGGGACGATCCGTGCCTGGACCATGTTTGTGGACTGTGGGCCTGTAGCCCAGTGGGCAGGCGCAGTCAGCTGTGAGAGACAGCGGCCCGGGACCTGATGGCGGGGCATGACAGAGATTTGGTCAGGGCAGTAGTCCGAGCGATGACCCGGGAACGTGGAATGCCACGTGTGAGCATTGAGGCTATTAGCACATCGAGATTAGTACACTGAGAGTGTGATATGACTAGGCCATAGAGCTAGTGGTGATTGAGGTATTGTAGCTCCTAGTGGGAGTGTTGGTGTAGTAATCCTAAGGGAGGATCTACCCGTGTGATGATTGGGTCTGTGTGCTAGTGAGAGCCATTATACAGCATTGGATTAGTGTTGGGCTATAGGCCCTATTGGACCGTGGTCTGTGAACCTATTAGTAGTCCGAGATGTCGGGGTAACTGATAACCCGTGGACTTAGAGCGCTAGTAGCGTGTGAGATAGTTGAGGACTTGTGGATTGGCCTTTGCACTCCACATTAGGCAGCGGAGTGACCGAAAATGCGGTAAATGTAATTAGTTGCAGATGCAACCTCGTTGTGAAAGAAAACGTGATGGCGGAATTAAAGTGAAGATTTCGCAAGAAAAGACTTGGTCATTCGTGGCAATTGAGAGAGCAAGTGCTCAAATGTGTCTCTCACCTACTGGGTGAAAGTGGCCAGACATCAGGTCTGAAATTGTCCCTGAGAAGAGATAAGGATTATGAATGGGTTGCTCGTGTAATTGTGGACGAGCAGGCAATGTGATGCCGGCCACGAGGTTCAGTGAGCCCAGTAGTGAGGGCAAGTTTTCCCCCTCTTGATCAAGTAGGAGTCGAGATATGACTCAAATTTCGAGGACGAAACTTATTTTAAGGGGGGTAGAATGTAGTGAACCGAAACTTGGTATATAAACAAAATATAAATAAAAATGGTATGAAATACTATTTTTATTGAGCTAGAAAAGTACAGAATGACCTGGAAGTGAATTGGGCCCAAATCGGGATTAAAATAAGATATCTAGAATCTTATGTGAGAAAGTGGGCCAGATTGTAAGTGGAAAATTCACAGTCTCGGAAAATTCCGAAAAAATTACGGGAGCTCCGTAAATGTGTTTTAAGGCCACAGTAAAAGTTTCGCGTTGATCGGACACCCGGATAGTGAGAACGGGCTCCTCCAGCGAATTCGAATACAGTGGGACTTTGGGTGACCCAGAAGTGGTCCAAACTGAAAAATTAAAGTACCATGAGGTAAATTATGTTAAACTGTGGCTGCCCGTCAAATTTGAGCGTAAACGGGCAAGAACGGACGAAAACGGGCGAAACTGGGCTTGGGCCCAAGTTTCGGGCGCCCGAAAGTGGGAACCAGGCGCCTGGAAAATACTGTAGCAAACCGGGTTCTTTGCACTGTAGCGAACCCGGTTCGGCTCGGGCGGACCGGTTACTGTAGCAGGCCGGACCGGATTGAGGTTGCGCCCGAAAGTTACTGTAGCAGTGCCCGAATCCCGAGTTGGCACGGATCCCGAGGCAGTTGGCACGGATCCCGAGGTAGTGGCACGGATCCCGAGGCAGTTGGCACGGACCCCGATGTAGTGTGCGTGGATCTCGATGCAACAGGCACGAATCCCGAGGCAAGTGCACGAATCCCGAGGCGCGGCTCGCGCGGGAAACGCACGGGGCGCACGGCTCGAGGCGCGTGGAGCAGGTGTGGGACGCCACGTGGCGTCTCCCCATTGGACGCAACAGCCGAGGTGCAGGCGTGCGTGGGGAATGCGCGCTGGCTCCCTGGCGCCGTGTCAGCGGGAAGGCCACGTGTCGGCCTCCCATTGGGCGGTCAGCGCGACGTGACGCGCTGATGCGACCCATCGCTGCGACCGGCGTCAGAGCGGGGGCGTGGTGCGGTCCACGTGGCGTCCCCTGATTGGCCGCCACATTTCGTTGGTCGCGGTGCACGGGTCCAGGGACACGTGGCGTCCTCTGGTTGGCCGAGAGACTGTGACGTGGCGCCTCGCTGGCGCGGCGTGGACGCGTGGACCGCGGGGCTGTTTACTGTAGCAGCCCGGAAATCCGTTTCGGGCGCCCGAAAGATGCGCCCGAAAGTCGGATTTCGGCCTATCCGGATGGCCCCATTTTCTTCCTTTTCTCCTCTTTGGCTTCACCCGAGCGCACGGGGAGGGGAACCGGGCGATTTCGCGGGGGGTTTTCGAGGGCGCACGAGCGCGCCGTGGACCCCGTGGATCGCGCAAGGTGCTCCAAAGAGACTAAAGGACGCGATGGACGACACGTCATTGTTGAGGTAGGCCCCGTGTGTCGTGTTTGCGGTATTTTTGGCACAGCTTTGAATTTCCTTCTTGGATTTTGGATTTGACCCCCCTTTGCCCACGTGCATGTTAGGGACCCAACTTTCTGTGCCGTTTTACTGCGCGAGTTTCGCGGGCGTTTTGGACGCGCTTCGTTTTGCGTGCCGCCCGTGGGCGACGTGCTCCGTTTTGCGTGCGGATTCGTCAATTGTGCGCGGTTTTGGGCGCAGGCTCGGAAAACGTACACCGTTTTACGTGCAACGTTGAAAAAGGGATTTGAACCATTTTGCGTGCCAGTGCGAGGTATGTGCTCCGTTTTGCGCAGGTTGGACTAACGGACACCGTTTTGCGTGCAGGTTCTAACAATGCATCTCGTTTTGCGTACAGGACTGGATGAAGGTGCACCGTTTCGCGTGCAACCCCATAGTAGTGTGTGCACCATTTTGCGTGCCAATGTGGGGTATGTGCTCCGTTTTGCGTGCGGGTTGGACCAATGCGCGCCATTTTTCGCGTAGGTTCTAATGGTTTACATTGTTCTCCGTGCAGGACTAGGAAAGAAATGTGCACCGTTTTGCGCGCAGCCTTAAGAGAAGCATGTTCCATTTTGCGTACAAACTCGAGGGATGCGTACCGTTTTGCGTGCAAGCTCGAGGTACCAAGTGGAGCCGCGTGGAGGCCAATTGCAAGTGTCTACAAGCAATTAGAAGAATAGTGATAAAGTGTGGAGACATGAAAGGAAATCGGGGACACTACAAGGTGGGGAATTCTGTCGAAATTGGGTGATCTCTCCCTTTGCTCCTTTGCTTTTCGATTGGAAGCATGATAGTAGCCTGTTATAGGCGTTAGGTAATTATGATTATGATTGCCTGTGTAGATGGATTCAGATGAAAAAGTGCAACTGTTGTTTGCCAGAGATAGATGATAAATGTGCATGTGTAAAAGGACACAGATGAAAAGTGCAACTGTTGGTTGCCAAAGATAGAGGATAGATTTGCATGCCTAGAGGATAAATATTATTTTTATGATGGATGTGAAAATAATTGCATGCCTGAATGTGATTAGCCTTTATGATTGTGATCATGTTAGGGTATAACCCTAGGAATCATGTGACATAAGGAAAGGGAACATGTTGGTAGTAAGACTAGGAGAAAACCTAGTTTCAGGCTTCACTGAGTGACATCAAAACTTAGGAGCTTATCCTAGGATTGTACGAGTGGCATTGTCTTAGGTGATAACCTAAGGACACGGGATAGAGTGATCAACATAGAGTCAAGGACTCTAGGATGAGTATGACATGGAACTTAGGTAAAAGGAACCTAAGGTAAACTAATGATCAACATAGAGTCAAGGACTCTAGGATGAGTATGACATTAAACTTAGGTAAAGAAAACCTAAGGTGAACTAGTGGAGTTTGAATTCACAGACAGGATATTAGAGTCAGTGTAACTCTAAGATAAAGTGGAACAGGAAAATAGAGTTAAGTTAACTCTAGGATTCAGTGAGGAATCAGGAAAGTGGGATAAGATCCCAAGGTTAAAGAATTAAACAAATACAACCCTAGAAAGTCATAGGGTGTCTGGGCAAATGGACAATAACTTTAACTTCAATTTGAGTTAAATAAAATTAAAGAGAAATGCTTAAAGAGTCCAGGAGACTCTCTAGTTACCCGTGAGGCAAGACCTAGGGTAAGGGATGAAAAACTTGGTTAATAAGCAAGACAAGCAAATCGCTCAAGATAGAGCTAAAACTTGGTTAATAAGCAAGACAAGCAAATCGCTCAAGATAGAGCTAAAACTTGGTTAATAAGCAAGACAAGCAAATTTCTTAAGATAAAGAGAATAAAAAGAGGATATAAATGACGCCTTCGAATTTGAGACTCGTCAAGTGGAGCAGGACTCCCTGGGCAGTGACCCGTCGGACGAGGTACTTTCGGAAGGCTTAAAGTTAAAAGCAAGCTAAAAGTGGCTAAAAGCATAAAGAGAATGTAAATGGCGCCTTCGAATTTGAGACTCGTCAAGTGGAGCAGGACTCCCTGGGCAGTGACCCGTCGGACGAGATACTTTCGGAAGGCTTAAAGTGATTGCAAAGAGCTAAATGCTCAAAGGAAAGAGTGATAGTAATTGCCAGTGGCAATGTGAGCTGAAGGCTCGAGTGAGAGAGAAAAGAAAAGCAAGTGCTTAAGAGTAAAGATAAAGACAAATGCATAAAGTGCAGAAAAGGGCTGAGTGCCCAGAGGAAAGGAAACGAAAGATAAGAAAAGATAATAAAACGGGCGTGCCTTCAAAGGTTGAAATGTGGTTCTGCGGGACGTAAAGGGCTTGCCCTCTCCCCGGGCGCACCAGGATCGGACGTAAAGGGCAGCCCCCTCTCCGATAGCAGGTGGCCCGAAGAACACATTTCGTAGGACGGGGTTACACTTGCGGGTGTTATCGGCAACCTTAGAAATATTATCTGATGGTAGCAGGACTACCAGGCTCGAGCCCGTTGGATAAGAATTTCTGAGGGTTAACCTGAACTAAAGCACCAGAATTTAAAGAATAAAGAAAAATTAGAGTGGCCAAGGTGGCTGGGTTAGTTTAACCCTGTGTACAGCGGCATAGTGGCAGAGTTGGTGCTTAGCAGCCTAGTGTGGTTAGACAGAGTAGTGCTGGGTTGATGAGTATACACAGATAGTATAGTGACATATTATAATGCATAGCCGCATTTTGATATTGAGGATTTTAGTTTCCTAGCACTATTATTATTGCTTCCATTGGACCAAGTGGTGTAGGACACTTCTTCTCGGTGGTTGAACGCACTGGGAACTCTGTCGGAGTTCTCACACCCCTTGGGTGACCCCCCCCACAGGTTCGGGTATGGATGCAGCGGACGAGACGGTTCAGATGCAGACGGCGAGACATACGACAGGGGCAAGGGCCCAGCAGCATAGAGACCTAGAGGGTCTAGTAGAGGTACCTTTCTTTTATATGTTTCTTGAGTGAACTTTGTATGGTGAGGAAATTATGTAAAGGAATTGTAATAAAGTTATTTGCAAGTTCAGAAATGTAAAGTGTAATAAATTTAAGTTATTGTTCACTCTTGTATGCTTTCATATCCGCATTAAACTATTTATTTATTGAATGAAAGTTTTAAATTAGTAGTGATCTTACTCTGATATTATATCTCATCATAAGCATTGTTTTGATTCGAGATGGTTGTGACCGTTCCTTTCGGGTAGCGTGAGGTCGTGCCCGATTGGCGGGTCTGTTGGCGTGCCCGAACCGACCCGATTGGCAGGTTATGTATAATTGGATCTAAATAGGGGAAAAAATAGCTAGAGGGGGGTGAATAGGTGTAAACAATAAACACTCAAAAATCTTTGCGATATAAAACCCAATGCGGAAAAATAAATAACACGCAGAGATTTTTACGTGAAAAACTCCAAACCGGAGTAAAAAACCACAGGACCGATAACACGGTGAAATCCATTAGAATTAAACACCTACAAGGTGATATACCGTACTCACAGATGACTCAACCTTTTCCATACGCTCCTAGTTGATCTTCTCCGCTCGCTCCGCAACGCTTCTCGAATCCACGATCTGCGTCCAACGCCGAATCCACGACGTCCAACGTCGAATCCACGACGTCCGACCGAATCCACGGTCTTCACCCAGTAGCACGCTTCGAATCCACGAACGTACCTCGCTCCGAATCCACAAGAGCGGTAGCACCCTGAATCCACAAGGCCACGCGAGTCCACGCGTCGATTTTGGGAAAATCGTTGTTTTTGGGTGGTGATGATCCGCCGAATACTTAGATTAGAAATAGATCGGAAATACCATCTAAGTATTCATTAATTTGATTCTACTCAAAATCTGAGTTTGGTAAACCTAGAATCAAATTAATAAAATAGATGAAGAAACATAGAATTAAATCTAGTATTTCCTTTCTTCTCTATTTGTGGATCTATCTATTTCGGTCGTCTTTTTCCCTTTTTCGTGGTTACCCTAAAAGATGAATTAAAGGGTCTATATATAGGTTAGAAACCATTGGAAGAGGATAAGAATCAAAAACTAACCTTTTCTGGAATTTTTCAAGACGGCGATCCAGATCGGACTTCGGCGATCCGGATTGCAGTAGCGAGACAGACAGTTTCCAGAAAAATAAAGGTTCGGGATCCGGATCGAAGTGCCTGATCCGGATCGTTCATACAATTTCACCAAACACCAACGTTCGGGATCCGGATTGAAAAGCCTGATCCGGATCATTCATAAATCATGGTAAAACCAGTGTTCGGGATCCGGATCAAAGGAGGCTACGATCCGGATTGAATTTGCGTATGAACAAACACCCTTCGGGATCCGGATCGAAGTGTCTGATCCGGATCCTGAACATGTCCCATGTCCAGTTTTTTATTTTTATGCAATTAGAAATTCATCCAAGTGTTTTTACACTATAAGAAGTATTCGGATCACCAAAGATAATTAGTTAAACATACCTGATCCTTTTGAATTCTTCTTTCATGAGATTGAGTTATATGATCCAACCTTCTTTATCTTCAATCTTCAAGACTTAACCGAATTCACGAAATACGCCAACTCAAATTCCGTAACACGACTTTTTCCTAAATTGTAAGGAAAGAAAATCATGAACAATTGATTCTCATGATTTTCTAAATCCATAAACATTTCAAAACTAAAATCCCCTTTTTGACAACCTAAAGGAAAAATCCCTATTTGGTCATTTTCCCCATCAAAAGGCTAAATTTTTATCGGTTCATAAAAATGGGAGGAGAATAGTCCTCCCATGGCATGTTGCCAAAAAGAAACTTGCTCAACTCGACCCTGGGTCAAAATGCTCCCAGAAATTCGAGAAAAGCTCAATTTGAGCAATTTCCCCTAATTTGCCGATTTTGCATTTGGCAAAATTTGAGAGTTGCATTTTTCTCATTGGAGAAAAGAGAAGAGAAGAATTTTCTATCTTTCTTCTTTTCTTCTTTTCTTTTCTTTCTTTTTCCTTCTCTTTTCTTCTTCTCTTCCTTTCTTTCTTTTTTTTTTTGTAATGTTTCCTGCTGCTGGTGTAAGACCCGGTCTTTCCTAAACCCTTCTTGTCACCCTCTTCTTGTAATGTCCGACCGAGGGCCTCATTTTTGGTGTTTTTCCGGACAGACCGTCGGGGCCCGCAGATAATTTTAGGCGGTAGAGCTCGCGGAGCGGAGCGCGCGGGCGCGATCGGTTTCAATTTCCGACTTCGGGACCGATCAGAATTAATTCGCGAAGTTGGGGCCCCCATGGGCGTTCCGGGATCCGTGCTGGCGACCCGCACGTCTTTTGAGGTAAACCCCAACTTTTTATATATATAGCCAGATGGGAATAGGAAATTAGGGTTCCTTCCTTTGGCCGCCTCTTTTCTTTTACTTCTTGACTCGTAGCCGCCGGCAAGGAGTAACCGAGGACTCGGGCGAGGGTGGACCGGTGGAGCAAGCGGACGATCCCTCTCCTTCCCCCTCTTTCGCGCATCGAGGTGAGTCGGGGGTGCGTTCTTTTTCGTATTGGAGTTCCTTTTGTTTTTTTTGGTCACGAGGAGGGAGGGGGGGGCGGTGCCGTCGCGCACCGCCGCGCGCGGGGCCGGCCGCGGGTGGGGCGCCCGCGCGGGCTGGTGCCGCGCGGGGTCGCCCCGCACCGCGGGCAGTGCACCCACGCGGCGCTTGTCCGCTCGGGGCCGCCCGCAGGAGGGGCGCCCGCGCGGGCTGGTGCCGCGCGGGGTCGCCCCGCACCGCGCGGAGAGCACCCACGCGGCGCCTGGCCGCGCGGGGCCGCCCGCAGGTGGGGCGCCCGCGCAGGCTGGTGCCGCGCGGGGTCGCCCCGCACCGCGGGCAGCGCGCCCGCGCGGCGCCTGGCCGCGCGGGGCCGCCCGCTGGTGGGGCGCCCGCGCGGGCTGGTGCCGCGCGGGGTCGCCCCGCACCGCGGGCAGCGCCCCCGCGCGGTGCCTGGCCGCGCGGGGCCGCCCGCAGGTGGGGCGCCCGCGCGGGCTGGTGCCGCGCGGGGTCGCCCCGCACCGCGGGCAGCGCACCCGCGCGGCGCGTGGCCGCGCGGGGCCGCCCGCAGGAGGGGCGCCCGCGCGGGCTGGTGCCGCGCGGGGTCGCCCCGCACCGCGGGCAGCGCACCCGCGCGGCGCTTGGCTGCGCGGGGCCGCCCGCAGGAGGGACGCCCGCGCGGGCTGGTGCCGCGCGGGGTCGCCCCGCACCACGGGCAGCGCGCCCGCGCGGCGCTCGGCCGCGCGGGGCCGCCCGCGGGTGGGTCACCCGCGCGGGCTGGTGCTGCGCGGGGCTGTGCCCAGGCGGAGTGTGCGCCGCACGGGCCGGTGCCGTGCGGGGAACTCCGCCGCACATTGTTGGGAGTCGATGTGAGTTTCAGACCCCTAAGTCTTGACTTGCCCATATTCCTTCAGCAGTGCGGGACGCTGTTGGCGACTGGTGCACGGACGCGGACGGGACGAACGCAGGACGTCGCACACAAGGTGGGTACATTCCCGGGGATTGTGGGAATAAGAATTTACTGATAGAAACAGTATGTTGGGGCAAGGTTGAATTGTTAGTCTCCTTCTGTTTATGCACTAACCCTGTTATATTATTGCGCTTAATATCTATCTGAGGCTCAAGTTTTGCTACACGCACACCAGCGGTTTGGCCACCGCAAGGGTGTGCTTTTCCGGAAAAGTGGTACGTTGACCCGTGTACCCCACGCGACGGTGGCGTTAGGAATGGGGGCCCTCATGGGTGGGGGGTGTGAGCGGTGATGTCGAGGCAGGTGCTCGGCGGCCGAGGTAGGTGCTCGGCGGTGGACATCGGGAAAGGTGCCCGATGTTGTTTTGATACAGGGTGTGGTTAACGCGGACGATACATGAGAGGGATGGTTGCTCCGGTTATTTGTGGTTTGCCCTATTTTGTTTCTCTTATGCTTATCATGCTATTTCTAGTCACTGACTTCCCACTCCGTGACAGGTTCGTCCAGGGGCGAGTGCTAGGGCACCGGTGAGGCCGCGAGAGTGCTGTTCTGACTTTTAGTGACTTCAGATACAGTGACTCTTCTTTCCCTATTCTTTTATTACTCATGCTAGCTAGATGTGGATTGCGACACCCCCGTGGGGTCGAAGTGGATGTTGCCTTTTCCCTTTATCGAATAAATGAATGATTGTTACATTCTTTCTTACTTGGCCATTTTAAACAATGAAAAGCAAAGAAAACCATTTGCGAAAACTACTTTTAAAATGTGGGTGTCGTGTGGGCACCGGATTTTACAAACCTTGTGGAATTTATGTGTTTGCGAACTGTTTTCACAAAGTTCGGCATCGAGTGGGTGCCGTTTTTAAACCCTGTGGATTTATGTGGATTTCAAACGGTCTTCCCTAAAACGATGGCATCGAGTGGGTGCCGCTTTCAAAACCTTGTGATTATTTATGTTACGGAATTTGAGTTGGCGTAGTTTCGTGAAAGTCTCAAGTCTTGAAGATTGAAGGTGAAGAAAGTTGGATCATTTAACTCAATCTCAAGAAAGAAGAATTCAAAAGGATCAGGTATGTTTAACTAAAGATTTTGTGTGATCCGAATACTTCTTGTAGTGTAGAAACACTTGAAAGAATCTTTCATTGCATAAAAATCAAAAACTGGACTTGGGACATGTTCAGGATCCGGATCAGGTTGTTCGATCCGGATCCCGAAGGTGGTTCGTTCATACACCAGTTCAATCCGGATCGTAGCCCCTCTTGATCCGGATCCCGAACACTGAGTTTACCATCTTCCTTGAACGATCCGGATCAGGCTTCGCAATCCGGATCCCGAACATTGATGTTTGGTGAACTGTATGAACGATCCGGATCAAGCACTTCGATCCGGATCCCGAACCTTCGTTTTTCTGGAATTGCCTGACTCGTTACGACGATCCGGATCACAGCTAATCCGATCCGGATCGCCGTCCGTAAAATTTCCAGAAATGTTAGGTTTTTGATTCTTATCTCCTTCCTAGGGTTTCTAACCTATAAATAGACCCTATGACTCTTTTTCTAGGGTTAATCCAAGAAGAGGCCGAAAATCCAAATAGCCGTCATTTTCATATATCATCTTATACGGCTCTAGATCCACATATAGAGAAGAAAGGAAATCATTAGAGAATACTCTATGTTTCTTCATCTATATTGATTAGTTTGATTCTAGGTTTTCATACTCACATCTTGAGTTGAATCAAACTAATGAATACTTAGATGGTATTTCCGATCTATCTTTGATCTAAGTATTCGGCGGATCATCACCACCAAAAACAACGATTTACCCCAAAAATCGGTGCGTGGATTCGCGTGTCCTTGTGGATTCAAGGTTCAACCGCTCTCGTGGATTCGGAGCGAGGCACGTTCGTGGATTCGAAGGGTGCTATTGGGTGAAGACCGTGGATTCGGTCGGACGTCGTGGATTCGACGTTGGACGCCGTGGATTCGGCGTTGGGCGCAGATCGTGGATTCGAGAAGCGTCGTGGAGCGAGCGGAGAAGATCCTCTAGGAGCGTATGGAAAAGGTTGAGTCGTAAGTGTGTACGGTAAATCACCTTGTACGTGTTTTAATTCTAGTGGATTTCTGCCGTGTTATCGGTCCCGTGGTTTTTTACTCCGGTGATGGAGTTTTCCACGTAAAAATCTTGCGTATTATTTTTATTTCCGCATTGGGTTTTTATCGCAACGATTTTTGAGTGTTTATACGTTTACACCTATTCACCCCCCTCTAGGTGTTTTTTCCCCTATTTAGATCCTTATTACATATAACCCAACAAGTGGTATCAGAGCGGGAATAGGGTTGTAAACAATGGTTGAAGGTGGAAACATCAACCGACCCCCGTTCTTCGATGGAACAAATTATGCGTACTGGAAAGTGCGGATGAAAGCCTTTTTAATTTCCATCGACGAACGGGTGTGGCAATCAATTGAATTAGGATGGTCTAATCCAATTGAATTTATTGGTGATGTTCGCACCTTAAAACCTAGGTCGAAATGGACCAACGAAGAGTTAGATTCATCCTCTTACAATGGCAAGGGAATTAACGCTATTTTTAATGCCTTATCTCAAACTGAATTCTCTCGCGTCTCGGCATGTGAGACTGCGAAAGAAATCTGGGATGTTCTTCAGGTTACACATGAGGGAACTAACCTCGTGAAGATTCAGAAACTGCAAATGCTTACGAGCAAGTTTGACTCTATTTTGATGGCAGAAAATGAATCTTTCACGGACTACTATACACGATTGCAAGATATCGTAAACTCATGTGCTAACCTGGGAGAGAAGATTCCAGAATTTAAGATTGTAAGAAAGATCTTAAGAACTCTTCCTGAACGATTTCGCCCAAAGGTTACTGCCATTGAAACTATTAAACACCCGGACGAAATACGTGTAGAAGAATTAGTTGGTTCATTACAAACTTATGAAATGACATTTACTACTAACAATTCTTCTGGAAAAGCACCCTCTTCTAAGTCTTCAGGTTATGCGTTGAAAACAACTAAGGAAGAAGACGCGGATACATCCTCCTCAGACGATGACGAGAACCTTTCTATGGAGGAATTTGAGAAGCAGCTCGCTCTCTTGACAAGGAAGTTTCGCCGCAACTTTCGAAGGGGTAATTCAAGCAAATCTCCATCCTTCGGAAAGTCGAACAAAGGCAAGGGTACTTCAAGTTACAAGTCAAGAAAGCAAGAGAACTTCTCAAAGGATATGAAAAGTTCAGAAGGACAACTACAATGCTTCAAATGTCGAGGCTACGGCCACATTGCAACGGAGTGTCCTAACAAGTATCCGGCAAAGAAGAAGGCGATGCAAGTCGTCACTTGGGATGACAACTCAACGTCAAATGAGTCGTCTTCGAGTGATGAAGAAAAGAGCTCCACCGCATTCCACGCGTCCGTATCTTCACCCTTCATGTGCTTTATGGCAAGTACATCCGAGTCGTTGTCCAACTCCACTGTTGAAAAGAATGCAACGGACAATGAATCGGATGATTCGGAAGGTGAAGATTTTGCTTTAGCCTATCACAGATCTTTACGGGATTTAAAGAAACCGGCTAAGCAAAACAAGGGGTTGAGAGGGAGATTGCAGGATCTCGAAGAAGAAGTAAAAAGGGTAACTTCTCTCTCGACCGATCTTGAAGTGGAAAGGGATAATCTGATAAAGGCAAATGTTTCCCTTCAAGCGTCCAATGAGCAACTCGAGAAGAACTATATAGATATGGTGAACAAAGCGAACTATTTCTTGAAGCTCTACGGCGAGGCCCGACGGGAAAAATTGGAAATGACAGAGACCATTTGCCAACTCAAGGATGACTTACAGCAATTTTCTCTTGGAAGGAGTAAGTTGGATAAACTTCTTGGTCTTGGTCAAACAAACAAGTTCGGCCTCGGATACAATCGAACTGAAGACAATTTTAGTTCGGTTGGGACAGTCTTTGTGCCTCAATCGGTATCTCCTCCTCCGACACCAGAAATCATGACAACCAACGACAACAAGCCTACTTCATCCTCTTCAGAATCGTCAAGCACAAAGGTATGTTTTCGTTGTAATTTTGCAGGGCACATTGAAAGAAATTGCAAGATTGGAGCTCAAAGATCAAATCAACCACATCTTGCAACTACTACCAATAAGTTCACTCCCCGGAATTCAAAGAAGGATTTTCCTAAAGAAAAGGACATTGGTAGTACTTGAATTAAGACGATGACAAAAGAAAAAGACCAATCATGCAAGACGTCTTCATCAAGGAAAACTTCTCAACCATTGCCAACATACTCCAAAACTCAAAAGGTTTGGGTATGCAAAGGTGAAACCCCTCCTTGTCTTTAATCGTTCTACGATTAAATCTTGTGTAGTTTATGTAGACTATTTTCTTTTCTTCTTTTTCTTTTGGCCAACCCGTCAACCATCTTTGGGAGGTAATTGGTACATTTTCTTATTGGTTGATGATTTCCCTAGGTATTCTTGGGTAGCATTTTTAAAAGAGAAAGCTGATACTTTTGATTCTTTTCACGAGATTTGCCTTCGTATTATGATTGAAAAGAATGAAAAGATCATTCGTGTTAGAAGTGATAGAGGTGGAGAATTTATTAATTCAAAATTCATTGACTTTTGTACTTCAAACGGTATTAAGCATGAATTCTCTGCACCCTATACACCTCAACAGAATGGTGTTGTCGAGCGCAAGAACAGAGTTGTTCAAGAGATGGCGCGTGTGATGCTTCATAGCCGGAATTTACCGCTACACTTTTGGGCTGAAGCTGTGAACACCGCTGTCTATGTCATTAATCGAGTGTTCTTGCGCCCGGGAACGTTAAATACACCATATGAACTATGGTGTGGTAGAAAACCCAACATCAAATATTTTCGCATCTTCGGGAGTCGGTGTTACATTTTACGTGACCGTGAAAACCTTGGAAAGTTTGACTCACGAAGCGACGAAGGGATTTTCTTGGGGTATTCTACTAATAGTAGAGCATATCGAGTTTTTAACTTGGAATCTAAGACGATCGTAGAATCTATAAATGTTAAAGTAGATGAAGCTTTTCACTTTGGATCTGGAAAATCTACCCTCGATATCTCTCTAGATGATGATTCTCATGCTAGTGCATCTTCTCATGATAATACTTCCAATATTAATGATGCATCTAATGGCTCTTCTAGTTTATCTGATGTGCAGGAATCATCTCATGTATCTCCGAGTACTCCGTTGCAACAAACGTTACGAATTTCCAAGGATCATCCGGAATCGAATATTATTGGAGATCCACAAGAAGGAGTCAGAACTCGGAGGCAGTTGGTTTGTGGATTCGCTTGCTATGTATCTTTAATCGAACCAAAGAACATAGATGAAGCTCTTCAGGATGACTACTGGATTAAAGCAATGCAGGAAGAGCTCCATCAATTTGAGCGAAACAAAGTCTGGGAATTAACGAAGCCTCCACAGCAACACAATGTGATAGGTACCAAATGGATCTTCAAGAACAAGAAAAATGAGGATGGTACTATCATCAGGAACAAGGCACGATTAGTTGCTCAAGGCTACTCTCAAGTAGAAGGTATAGACTTTGACGAAACATTCGCCCCTGTAGCTAGACTCGAGTCCATTCGTATACTATTTGCTATTGCTTGTCATTTCAGAATCAAATTATTTCAAATGGACGTTAAGAGCGCATTTCTAAATGGTTTTTTAAATGAGGAAGTTTATGTGGCTCAACCGAAAGGTTTTGTAGATCATAAACAACCTAACCATGTTTTTCGTTTGAAAAAGGCTCTTTACGGTCTGAAACAAGCACCGCGAGCATGGTACGAAAGGTTAACAAAGCACCTTTTGGAGAAGGGCTATACTCGAGGGGGAGCTGATAGGACTCTCTTTGTGAAGCATTATCAAAGCAATTTCATTGTAGCACAAATCTATGTCGATGACATTGTATTTGGCGCAACAAGAGATAATGATGCTTCTAAATTCGCGGAGACCATGGAAAGCGAATTTGAGATGTCCATAATGGGCGAATTGACTTATTTTCTTGGATTGCAAATTAAGCAAAATGATGAAGGTATTCACTTGAGTCAATCCAAGTATGCAATGGAGTTGGTCAAAAAGTTTAATCTAGAAAATTGTAAAGATTTTCCAACTCCAATGGGAACTAGCCACAAGGGACTTGGAAGTGAATCACATAGTGAGAATGTAGACGAGAAACTGTATAGAAGTATGATTGGAAGTCTACTTTACCTCACGGCTAGTCGCCCGGATATATCTTTTGGTGTTGGGATTTGCGCGAGATATCAATCAGCACCAAAGGAGGTTCACCTGAAAGCGGTGAAAAGGATCATCCGGTATATCAAAGGATCAATTAATTTCGGAATTTGGTATCCTATGGGAACAAGTTTGGATATTGTTGGATACTCAGATGCCGATTGGGCAGGATCAGTGGATGATCGGAAAAGCACGAGTGGTGCATGCTTCTATCTTGGCCATTGCCTTGTTGCATGGCACAGTAAAAAGCAGAATTGCATAGCACTCTCGACTGCCGAAGCGGAATACATTTCAGCTGGAAGTTGCTCAACTCAATTCATTTGGATGAAAAGCGTATTGAGCAATTTCCGCATTTCAGCATCTTCGGTAACAATTCTTTGTGACAACACAAGTGCAATTAACATTTCAAAAAACCCTGTGTTGCACTCTAGAACAAAACATATTGAACTTAGATATCATTTTCTTAGAGAGCTAGTTGAATCAAATACTCTTCAACTTTCATATATTTCAACTGAGGATCAATTAGCTGACATTCTAACAAAACCTTTGGATCAAAAACGTTTTATTCATTTAAGAAAAGCAATTGGAATGCTTTCCTTGAAATAAACTTCTTTTTGAAACCTTTGCTTAGGATAGGTTTTGTATTTGTTTTTGTTTTGTTCATTATCTATGTTTGTACATAGGACATTAATTGAGCATAGATCATAATTGACTTTAATTGCATCTTTTCGCACATTTAGAAATTTATTATGCTTTTGCCATCATAATATTTCACTGTTGCAATGATCATTTATGTTAATTAAATCATCTTCTGAGTGATCAAAGTCAATTTCTCTCTCTCAATGATCTCTTGGTATAGTCATTATCTTATTTGACTGCTTAGTCGAGTATGAAATCGAGATCAATATTTGGTTGAATACTTTATATCTTAAATAATTGATAGCCAATTGAGGGGGAGTCATAGAAAAAGTAAAATGCTCAAAAGATGTGGAAAGAGTTACATCCCAATGAGGAGTGTGAAAACTACCACCACATGGAGGAAAGAGCTACCACCTCAGTCGTCCGAGTATTGTGTGCAGCTACCACATGTATACCAAGCATGGTTGTTCAAATTTTGATTAAGTAAAATGCATGTTGAAATACTTGACTCCGTCAAATTTCAAGGTTGGTATAAGGTGGGTTTTTAATGAAAGATGCTCAAAGAGCCACTCTCTTCAACAGATTGTCTAGATACATTATCTACTATATTTGGGATTTCAAACATCTATTGATCTTTGTATTTCATTTTCTTTACTGAATTGATGATTTGATAAAGGCATTACTCATAAGATCAAGTTAGATGTAATTGAAGGTGTTCAACTTTAAGGGATTTAATTCTTGTAAATTCTCGTTTCATTTTTGGATATTATTGATAGATTTGGCATAATCTAATTCTTGTTGTATGAAACGATGATTTTTGTTTAAAGTTGATACACATTTGTGCTTACAATCTTTTTCTGGTTTTTCTTGAATTTCTCTGAAATTTTCTAAAGAAAAAGTTGGAGCCGATCCGGATCGGGCAAGATGATCCGGATCCCGAACGCAGGTTTTCTTCTGCGGGCTGACGATCCGGATTGGACCTGCCGATCCGGATCCCGAACGCAGTTTCTCACTGCGGGTAGCCGATCAGGATCGCAATCATGAACTGATCCGGATCGCGGCTAGGGTTTTATAAAGAACAAAAGGGTTTTGATTTCTTTTACTCCAATCTTTTGTTCCAAAGTTTCCAGAGCCTCTCTCTCTAGATTTCATCCTTCCTGGAAGCTTCCAAACTCAAGTTCTTCAACTCCAAGTAAGTTTTATTGATCAAAATCTCGGTTTTTCACCGTTTTTCTCTTTTCCTCCTCAAACGTGATGAAATTCTTGGATCAACTTTGTTTGTGGATGGTTTTTGATCAAATTTCTTTTGAAATAAGAACTCTGGGTAGATTAGTTTTGATTATATGCTAGGTGTTCTCCTGATTAACGGATTTTTAGGCTTCGATTTCTAAAATTTCGGTTTTAGGGCATATAATAAGGATTTTCGAAAATCATGCAATTGATCTATTTTTAAAAGTCCTTTTGCAAAACTAATTTGATTCTTAGTCTCTCTACATGATTATGATTGTTTGGGTACAATTTTTCAAATCTTTGAAAATTAACAATTTTTTCGTGTTCTTGAGTTGTTCCACACAGGATTTCTTTTCTCAAGAAACCATTAGCAATGGTGATCACTTGGATTGTTTTCCTACTTGCTGCTATGGTACATACGAGAGACACTGCCAAGAGGGCTAAAAAGGATGAAGTTAACTGGGATGAGTTATTAGATGATGAAACACATCCTGAAGAATCGCCACAGAAAACCTCTGTTGCATCGAAAGGGAAAGCCCATGCAGAAACATCAACGGAAAAGGCTCCGCTCACTGCTGCGGAAAAAGGAAAAGCACCAATGACTTCTTCATCCATTTTCCTAAAAAGAAAAAGACTTGCTCGACGACCTGGACGAGCTCGAGGTATTGAAATAAATGAACCATGTCAAGAGAACCCAAGGAATATTTCTCAAATTGACACTGAATCAGAAGACGAAGAAGATTGGGACACATTTCTTGACGAAGTACAACAAGGCATTGATGAAGAAAATAAGGTTTACCTAAAGAAAAAGAAGCTACTGAAGTCTTCCTCAATACTTAAGCAGCAAGCCATAAAAAAGAATGTGCCAAGCAATCCACCCTTTTTGCCAAGACGATCTCCTCGGAATGAAGGTCAAACTGCTCCGTCAATCGTCACTCAACGTTCTTCAACTTCCAGAAGAACTGACCAAAAGGGAAATCTAGAGTCTTCCATAAAACAAGAACAAGATAAAATGGCTCTAGAACTCAGAAAGATGTCCAAGGACATACATCAGATGAAGCAAGAGTGTACTACGATCTCGGGAATGCTTAAAGGAATTTTGAAAAAGCTGGGTTGCACGAGCTCTGAAGACTCCGCCTCGGTTGACTCAGATTCAGATGCCTGAATCGTCTGACTAACAATTCTCTTATGCAGGAACTTTAGATTTTTAACCTTTTCTTGTGCAGGTTTTTCAGTTTTTAGGACTTAATCTTAGTTCTAGTTCTTAAATTTCGGAACATTTTTTTTGAAATTTTTTAACTCTCCTTCAATTTTTGGTAATTTTGGCTTTGTTTGTGACAAAAAGGGGGAGAGAGTTTAGAGAACTTGAACAATGATATTGTGAAAATTGTGATCTTGTATACATCAAGGTACAATGATGAACAATGATGACTGCATCAAGGTACAATGATGAACAATGCTGATGTGAAAATTTGTATACATCAAGGTAAGTATCACTTCAACTTCAACTTTGGTTTTCATCTTGTGATTGTTTGCATGTCTCTACTAACTATTCGACTAACTATTTGGGCATGTAATATGACTAACAAGTTGATGTTCACTAACATGACATTTGGTTTTTAATTGCATAGAAGATATGTTGGTTCTTGACTATGATTTGATTACATATCTGAATTCTCAAATGTCATGATGATCAGATAAACTCTATCTCTGTACTAGGTTTTGAATGCTAAATATTCTTGAGGTATCTAACGATCTCTTTTTGTCAAGAATGATTTCTTTGTGCAGAGAGTACAGATGTCTAAGTCTAGAGTCTGTTTTAGGAGTTTATCTCATGTTTTTAAATTTTTGGATCTCCATTGTAAATTTTTGTTGTATGGTGATAGCAACAAAAATATCTTTTTGAATTTTCTTTAGTGGATCTGTGTTTTGTCACGAAACCGCCAAAGGGGGAGATTGTTACGGAATTTGAGTTGGCGTAGTTTCGTGAAAGTCTCAAGTCTTGAAGATTGAAGGTGAAGAAAGTTGGATCATTTAACTCAATCTCAAGAAAGAAGAATTCAAAAGGATCAGGTATGTTTAACTAAAGATTTTGTGTGATCCGAATACTTCTTGTAGTGTAGAAACACTTGGAAGAATCTTTCATTGCATAAAAATCAAAAACTGGACTTGGGACATGTTCAGGATCCGGATCAGGTTGTTCGATCCGGATCCCGAAGGTGGTTCGTTCATACACCAGTTCAATCCGGATCGTAGCCCCTCTTGATCCGGATCCCGAACACTGAGTTTACCATCTTCCTTGAACGATCCGGATCAGGCTTCGCAATCCGAATCCCGAACGTTGATGTTTGGTGAACTGTATGAACGATCCGGATCAAGCACTTCGATCCGGATCCCGAACCTTCGTTTTTCTGGAATTGCCTGACTCGTTACGACGATCCGGATCACAGCTAATCCGATCCGGATCGCCGTCCGTAAAATTTCCAGAAATGTTAGGTTTTTGATTCTTATCACCTTCCTAGGGTTTCTAACCTATAAATAGACCCTATGACTCTTTTTCTAGGGTTAATCCAAGAAGAGGCCGAAAATCCAAATAGCCGTCATTTTTCATATATCATCTTATACGGCTCTAGATCCACATATAGAGAAGAAAGGAAATCATTAGAGAATACTCTATGTTTCTTCATCTATATTGATTAGTTTGATTCTAGGTTTTCATACTCACATCTTGAGTTGAATCAAACTAATGAATACTTAGATGGTATTTCCGATCTATCTTTGATCTAAGTATTCGGCGGATCATCACCACCAAAAACAATGATTTACCCCAAAAATCGGCGCGTGGATTCGCGTGTCCTTGTGGATTCAAGGTTCAACCGCTCTCGTGGATTCGGAGCGAGGCACGTTCGTGGATTCGAAGGGTGCTATTGGGTGAAGACCGTGGATTCGGTCGGACGTCGTGGATTCGACGTTGGACGCCGTGGATTCGGCGTTGGGCGCAGATCGTGGATTCGAGAAGCGTCGTGGAGCGAGCGGAGAAGATCCTCTAGGAGCGTATGGAAAAGGTTGAGTCGTAAGTGTGTACGGTAAATCACCTTGTACGTGTTTTAATTCTAGTGGATTTCTGCCGTGTTATCGGTCCCGTGGTTTTTTACTCCGGTGATGGAGTTTTCCACGTAAAAATCTTGCGTATTATTTTTATTTCCGCATTGGGTTTTTATCGCAACGATTTTTGAGTGTTTATACGTTTACACCTATTCACCCCCCTCTAGGTGTTTTTTCCCCTATTTAGATCCTTATTACATATAACCCAACAATTTATCCTTTCAAAACCTTGGCCTCTATGTTCTATGTGAATACTAGAATGTCATGTGAGTTGTTTGGTTGTATGTGTACGAGACCCCAACTGATGTGGTTAGAGATTGTATGTGCTACACCTTGTGAGACACTTTGTAATTGAGACGCCGTGCATATACAAAGGAGACTCTGCCCGTTTGCAGAGTGAATTTGTGTATGCGGCGGGTCTAGACACGCACCGGGAGCATTGGTTTACAAAAAAAATACATGGCTGAATTAGGGGCATCGGTGACTCCTCTTCCGCGCGATTCGAACCCCCGGGGCGTGACAGATTAAGATGGTATCAGAGAGGTATACTTTAACCACAACAGTCGGGGCCTAACATCCACGGGGCGCAATACTCTGGCTACTGATTAATAAAGTAAACTAGGGGATAGATAAGTAAAACGCGAGTGCTCGTTGAGGGAAAGGGGGGATTAGTGTTGCTCTTCCTTTTAGGGTCAACGCTTGCGGTGTTCCGTTTTGTTTAAACTAGGGGTAACTAGTTCGTGCAAATGTTCAGATCATGGCCAGGACTAGATCCACCGCCGAGGACACGGGGGCGGACGCAGCGGTAACGACGACCGCGGAGAACCAGCTCCTGAGGCAGCAGCTACGGGAGATGGCGGGGCAGTTGGCGGCCCTGACCGACCACGTGCGCCAACTGACACAGCAACAGCAGGCCGCTGCGACGGCGGATGTTGCCCCGGGCCCTCTCCCGGGGCCAGCTGCACCGGCGATGGGACCGCCGACGGTGGAGGCCGAGGGGGGGGCTGCCCCTACCCGGGTCTCGGTGCCTGAGGTGCCCTTAACCCAACCGACGACGCCAGAGGTGGCCCCTTCGGCGGCAACGGCAAGACCGGCGCCGACACCGATCGTCGGAGTTGCTCCGAGTGAGACGGTAGTGCTACCCACTCCCGCCGCGACCGCCAACGTCGCGAAGGAGGGAGCGATTCTACCAAACGAGCGAGACCGCGTGTGTCACGCCCCGGGTGTAAACCAGAACCCGGGCCCGTCTACAGATCCGCCGTGCATGCGGTATTTCCCACATACACGAAGCGTCGGTAACCTGCTCAGATAAGAAATAATAATAATAGAGCATAAAAATCAGAGCTAAACTAAAACTACTGTATCTCAGACAGAAGCTGGAAGTAAAAGAGTACAACAGTGGAATAAAATACAGATGTCTCTCCCAGCTCACCACTAAATATACAAACAGCTGGCAAAAGCCAGACCCAAAAAGAAATAAACAAAAGCTGTCTGAGAAGACCAGGTACCCAAAAGCTCCAGCTACGTTCTACAACCCTCGGGTGGCTCTCTATCTAGTCTGCAATCCGCTTACCTCGATCAGTTGCTGACGGCCCAGCAACTCCCACAGAGGACTCTGCAAAACAAAGGGGAAGAAAGAAACAAGAAAAGACAATGGGGGGTAAGTACTACTATAAACAGTAGCCTCCCCTAGTGGGTAAAGCCTCAGCTCAAATATGCCCACCAGGTAATCAGAGGCAAAAAGGGGGAGAGGAGAAGAAATGGGGGTGCAGATAATGAAGCATCTGATAAAATGCTATCCCTAATATGCCTCTACATGACCAACCAATAAGGATGGAGAAAGTGATGCATCAGAATCTAGAAGCCTGTCAAAATGACCCAATCTGTCCGCCAGTGAACACTGGCACTGCCTGCTCTGCTGTCGAGCTCAAGAACCCAGCCTGGTGCCCGGCGCTCTACACCGTGGAAAGCCTACTCCGGAGTGGCACTCGAGGGGAGCGACCCACACGAGTAAAGTATCACAGTATCAAGCATCACTGAATCAAGTATCTCTGTAACCACTGTCTCATAATAGCAGGACTGGATCATGACTATGATCAACGTGGAAAACTCCGTCCACTAAATAAAACTCAATCCCCAAAACGCCCAATCTGATGCAATAGTAATAACCCGGTCAACCACCCAAAATCCGTGGTCGCCGCAACACCCTGTCAAGAGCCCAACCTGTCCCAAATCCCCACTACCTGACTACACTGTCCAACACCCGCTCGAACCCGAGCGACTATGCCGCAAGTCTATCAATACTAGGAGAAGAAAAGCATAAATGCATGGTTTCTCCTAAGTCAAGTCCCAAAAGATAGTATAGCAGTAAAAGATGACATAATTAAGTGACTCGTTTAATTATGCATTGTCTCAATATTTTATCCATTTTCCAAGAATAATCAGTTTAGAGAATAAAGGCTAAAGTGACAGTCACATATGAACAATCATCAATTTGTAGTCCTCAATTTCTACTCTGCCCCTAAACATGCAGTCCAGAATAATTTAGCGATCAACATGCTACCACAAATTCCACATGGATCCAATAACCATTTAATAATTCCCTAAGGCATGCAAGACTACCAATCAATAAGTTAGCATCAACACATCAGGGGAATTCTGACATCCCTAGTGGGCATACCAAAGGAGAGGAGTACAACAACCACCCACCTGAAGTGCTAACTGACCGGATCCGTACAGCAAGAAAATACCAAAACTCCAAATCCTTGCTCCCCCAATTTAGCACACCCGAAATATTCCTGGTACAATACAAAGCTCACTAATTACACTTAGGCTCCCAATTATTGCTCTTATAACCACCTACAACCTCGGATTCAAAACTGTTAAATTATCACCTGCAGAAAGTGCCCAGAAAATTCCAAGAAAAATATCACAGCGATCCTCGCGTCGATAGCTTCGTAACGGTACCTTGCATGCCCAAATCCGAGTTCGGTAAGTCAAGATAAAAATTCAGCAAGGAGATACACTCATACAAAAAATCTGTGTTAAAACTGTGCACTGTTCACGGAGAAAACAGTAATTTTCACCTCGAAATAAATCTCACAAAAATCCAAGAAAAATACGAGCGTGTTCCTTGCGATCCGTAGATGTAAAAGTTGTATAAGCTCGTTTCCGTCTGATGCTCGTGCGCGAAGATATGGCCAAAATACCCCGCTGCTGTCAACGAAGTCCACACAGAAAATGGGTCACTGTTTGCCTCGGGATCCGTGCCAAAACCTCGAAACGAGAAAGCACGACCAAACCGAAAGATGAAGTCCTACCTCTTAGGAGTCTGCCGGCGCAAGAATCACAGAAAAATGATCTCGGGGTAGCCCAGGGGAGCCAAAACACTGTCGCTGCGCCGAAGAAAAACCCAGGAATGCAACGTCGCGCCGCGCCGTAAAATGGGGAACCTCGGGATTCGAGCCTCCTAAAACCTGGAACTTGGCAGGAAGATCGAGGGTGAAGAGGTGAACAATTTTGCTTGAGGGGCTCGGGCAGAGAGTTAGAGGGTTGAGAGAAAAAGGCAAAGAAAGGGGGCTCGGGTTGCCTTTAAATAGGCTGAAGAAAACAATTGAAGAAATACCCACTGTGTCCCCACTTCCGGGCGCCGCAATTTTTCGGGCGGCTACAGTAATGGGCTCGGCCCATTACTGTTCAAGCCCGAAACGTCGTGGGCCGGCCACGTAGCCCATCACTGTGCGCCCCCGGCCCCGCTGCGCCCGGCGCACCCGCGCCCGCCAGTGGCGTCGCGCCACGTGGCCCCGGCAACCCGTGCACCGCGCACGTCGCCGCCTGCACCGCGCCCGTACGGCCACCTGCCCGCCGTACGGCCACCTGCCCCCCGGTCAACCACTCCACAGCCTGCGTGGACCGGGTGCACAAACACCGAACCAGTAACCGCATGCCACGTGTCCACCCGGTCTACCGTGCACCCATGCCCACAGTCCGTGGACCTCGCGCTGTGGACCAACCAACCGAACCATGCCACGTGGCATCCCGCACTGGCGCACTCGGTGCCGTGGACCCGCGGCGCCTGCCCGCGCGCCCGGGCGCCTGCCCGCGGCCTGCCCGAGGCTGCGCCGCCGCCCGCCGGCGCTGCCCACCGCCGCCGGCGATCGCCGGAAACACTGTTCCGGCAGTGAACAGTAACCGCAGCCCAAAAACATCAAGTACAAGGCCCATCTTGACCGTTTTCGCGCGCTGATTCAAAAACGGCGTCCAATTTTGCCAAATCCACTCCTATAATATGCCGGAGGCTCCCGCAAACACCGCAAACTGCCAAAACTTCTGGGAGCCCGCTTTTGGGCATCCGGACTCAGAATTAAGCAAACAAAAAGCCATTCCCAAGCGTTTTTCCGCGCTGAATCCAAATCCACCCCCTGTTTGGCCAAATTCCTCTTCTAACAATTCGGCAAAAGCAGCCGAAGGCCAAACAGCCAACCAAAGCTCACAGGTCCATCTGTGGCATCCCTTTGATGCACCATGGGCCAGATACACCATCAACAGGTGTTTGCACAGTGGATTCATGGGAAAAAGCTGTAAGGAGTTTAGGGGCCCTACAGCGTGCGCGCCAACCTGGCCGACTTCAGAAATACGACCCGCCAGTGTTCGAGGGGGACACGACAGACCCTTGGGTCGTGGAGAAGTGGGTGGATTACAATGGAGAAACTATTTGAGGACCTATTGATGGAAGACCACGAGCGGGTCCCACCTGGCTGCCCACTTTCTTGAGGGAATGCCGCATTTGGTGGAAGACTGTACGTCCCGGCTCTGCGACGGGCGCTACCCTTCCGTCATGGACTACCTTTAAACAGCAGCTGTTCAGGGCGTTCTTACCCAACAGCGTGAAGAAACAACTGGAGGACGACCTCAACCACATCAGGCAGGGAACCAAAAACAGTAATGGAGTACCATAGGGAGTTCGTGAGACTGGCGAACTGTGTCCCGTTCGTCATTCGGGATGAATCCCATAAGGCGCAACTGTTTGTGGATGGATTGAGGACTGACATTTTCCAAGTGTTGGACGCGGCGGATCTGCATACCTTTCAGAAGGTGGTCGACCGAGCCACCATTGTTGAGCGAGGCTTTGCCGTCACGCGCGCCCGAAGGGAAGGGCCCCCACCAGCAAGACGACAGGAAGCGGACTCAGACGACTTCAGGGGAGGGGGCTCCTCTAGCGGGAATCGGCCCCTCTAAGCGGTGGAGGCCCATGTCACGCCCCGGGGTTGAAACTGCGACCCGGGCTCGCAACAGATCCGCCATCTGTACGGAAACTGCCGTACAGACGAAGTGTCTACCCTACAAGTCAGATCTATAGCTATAATGTATCAGAGCTGAAAAAGAACCAGTAGCTACAGAAATCCACTGAACATCTGATATAAAGTAATCTCCACTAATACACAAATCCTCAATATACACAGTCTCAAATCACTCAGACTGTCCAGTACAAAAGTGGAAATATAAAATACAGGGTGCATCTACCTCTGACTCTCAAAACTGGTAAGGAACTACTCAGCCACGTCCTCACCTCGATCAGCCGCCTCCGCGCGAACCTAGCCGGAACAGCTACCACAGGAACCTGTCACCGCAGCGGGTGTGAGAACTACTGCAAAGGTAGTTCCCAGTGGGTACCGTCTCAATATCCACGGTATGCCCACTAAGTCTACTGGAGGCACAACAGATAGGTATGCAGATAGATAGATAGATAAAAGCTGAAAGAAACTATAGCTATCATGTCTCAATCATCATGCTCAAGAAACTCTACAATGATGAAGATGTGCATACACTCGCTACTGCTAACATGCCTCAAGTATCATGCTCAAAGGAAAACTCATCTATGAACATGCTATGAAACTCACTCACACATATCACCCAATCCCAATGACTGTCCCTCTTTGGACCAGTCAATCAAGCCTGCGCTCATCTACTGCCGCGCATCCCGTAGGAACGGACTTACGTAGGCATCCACTGCCGCACATCCCGGAGGAACGGACTTACGTAGGGTGTCCCTCTAGGACCATCTCAGTAATCACATCGCAGCCTCGTCAGGCTCGGTATCATCATCGCACCCGGGGCGTAGCTCGAGGGGAGCGACCCCACCGAACTCAAGTATCTCAAGTATCTCATAACTGGCATAGAATGCCAGGCTCAGCAGGCTATAATCCACGATCAAACAGATCGGAACTCAATGCTCAACTAGCATAACTCAGTCGGAGAAAGACTCCACGACTCGAACAGAAAAAGCCCAAACACTCACACAGCTATGTCGGAGAACCCTCAACGACTCAATCTGATAATGCACAACCCGTGGCTGAGTCGGGAAACCTCCACGACTCGATCTGCCAGAGCCCCCAAAACTCTCACGGCTAAGTGGGAGAACCATCTCCACCACTAAATCAGAGCACAACCCATGATCTAGAGTAACCCAATTAGGGAATACATCCTCATACCCCGCGAACTCAAGTATCTCAAAACTCTCTCATGACACTAGAAAGTCATCTCATAATGCTCTAAAAATCCACTCGGCCCTCTGGCACGAGAACACATGCATCCTGAACCTACTCAACCCCTCGGGAAGATCTCAATGTTTTAAAACTATTTTCAAAACCCAGTTTTTCCTTAAACAGTTCCGACGATTTTTTAAAACGGTTCAGATGCCAATTAAAGCCAACTAAACATGCAGTCTAGTGTCCAATCACTTCTAGATCATGCTAAAATATCTGGGGCTTGCAATTATATTCCTACAATTTTCTAGGCAACTATCAGATTTACCAGCTATGCAAATAATTAAGCTAAACATGATCAACATGCATTCAATAGCTTTAACGGGCATTCCATACATCTTGAAGAAATTTCCAACCCACCTCAAATGCTTTCCGAAGGCCGCGCCGAAATCGGAGAAGAAACGGGACGAAAACAGACGAAAAACTGCACTGTGCCTCTCGCGCGCACGCGCGCCGTCGCGCGTCTCGGAAGAAATCCACGAAGCTCCGATCAATCCTCTATCACACTCCCCAAGGTCTCAGCATGCCTCTGCTCAGCTCAAGAGGGTCCCCCACACGTGCGCAAGAAGCAGACAAATCCTCGGATTTGCGCAGTAACCTCCCTGCTTGCACCCGAGAGCACAGGGAGAGGGGGGAGAGAAAGGATGGAAATTAACTCAAAATCCCAATCAATTCCATCAAATAAAACCCAAGAGGAGAACTATCGATCCAATCCACAATCTCCAACAATTAATTTACCTCAATTGCTCCTCGCGAGCGCACGTTGACTCGGTCAACTCCCACAATGCCGAGCCTGCTTCTCCTTCTACTATTTCCTCTTCTTCTTCTTCTCTGGCAGCAAAGAAAGGGGAGGAGGAGATGATAAGGAAAGAAGGGTGGAGAGGACGCAAGAGTCTGGGTATAAAACATGACGAGTGGTTGGAACAGAAGAAGCCCATACCTCCAAGTAACTTGTCACCAATCCGAGCTCTTTCTCGGGCATTTCCAGAGTCTGTGTTCGGGTACCAGCATTGGGTACCGGAACACCACCTCTGGGTATCCGGTACTAAGGCAGCTGGTGTCCGGAACACCAAGGGGCAGTTCCGGAACCACTGCTTGTGGTCTCGGAACCCAGCCACCCAGAACCTTCCCCGAATCGCGCCGATAACTCACTTCCTCAGCCCCGGGAACTCCGCACATCACCCCGAAACCACCGTGAACACCTCTGTAAAATCCATAATACACATGTCCAAGGTGAATCAACTCACAACAAACCCATCCATGAAACCAATGCTTGACCGCAAGCTCTCAATCCGACGCCAACTCACTTTTCTACAAGAATACTTCCGCGTCGCTCCGGGACCACCCGAACCTCTCTGTAAATACAAACAGAAACTGCCTAAAGGTATTTCCACAACCAGGCTGCCACGTGGAGTCGGCACACTGCCCGAAGCTCCGGTACTCTACACTCTCCCCTCCTTTTAACGGTTTCGTCCTCGAAACCTCAAAACTCCAGAACTCAGGGGTGGTGACCTCACATCATGGGGATATGAAACTCTCAGCTCATCCTCAGGCTCTCATGTGGCCTCTCGCTCCTCTGATGGACTTCCATAAGACCTTTACCAAAGGTAAGATCCGGTTGCGGTAATTCTCTCGTCTCTCGAGCAAGAATTCGCACCGTTCGCGTCCTGATAGCCCAAG